>OX375883.1:43300787-44500787 GCA_947359465.1 Metellina segmentata
ATTTCTTTTTTGACTAATGGGTCTTGTCGCCAGGTCGCTCTGGAAACACGGTTTAATCTGCCTTGTAATTTTGTCTTTTTTTCTAGAAGATAATGTAGATAAGAATGAAGCTCAGTTTTTATCAATAATAATGCCAAAGTACTTTATTTCTTTCCTATATTTTAAATTGTAATCTTTTATTTTTAGTCTGTAATTCTTGTTGGCTATAACAGTTAAATGCATTTTATCTTTGTTAATTTCTAGTTTGTTTTCATTTAGCCAGGCATTGATTTAATCTAGAGCAAGATTTGCGGAATTTGTAAACCTATATGTGACTGTGTCTTTTAGCATGATGACCAGGTCATCCACAAATGCTTGTATTTCCAACAAGATCAAGGTTTCTCCCAAGATCAAGGCCAAGCACTTCGTTGATAAATATATTCCAGAGTATTGGACCCAATCAGGATCCTTGAGGGATTCTTTGATTATATCGCTTTTTATTGCTACCTAAAACAACTGCTCTATTTTCCAAAAAGCTAACTGTTATTTGTTTAAGGTAGTTCGGTGCATTGAGGCTATTAATTTTTAATTTCATTTGAGGCTAATCATCTAAATTAAAGGTGTTTCTAAGGTACAAAGAAATAATGCATGTGATTTGTTTGTTCGTTATAGAGTATTATTATTTTCCATAATGTTTTTAATACAAATATAGTTGATCTGTTTCGCCAAAATGCATATTGATTGTTTTAATAATATATTCTTTTGTCAGGTGGTAACTTGTCTTTCAGTGATAATTTTATCAAA
This sequence comes from Metellina segmentata, assembly GCA_947359465.1. Lineage (NCBI taxonomy): Eukaryota > Metazoa > Arthropoda > Arachnida > Araneae > Tetragnathidae > Metellina > Metellina segmentata. The sequence continues at coordinate 43,301,571 of OX375883.1, forward strand.
CGTTTTGCCTTTGCAAGAAATAAGACAAATCAGGCGATAGGCGCTTGGTTCGTTTAAGTCTTTGCCCTCTTTTGGTATTAGAACAACTCTGGCTAGTTTACATGGCGTTGGGAAATGGCCTTTTCGTAAAAGATTATTCAAAGTTTTCACAAATAGTTTTCTGTCAGCATTTCTCTGACTACCTCTGTCTGAATACTATCCTCTCCGGGGGCTTTCCCCCCTCTTTGATCGTTCAAAGGCTGCCACTATTTCAAATTCAGTTATTTCCTCTATTTCTATATCTTTTTCTTGCACTCTCTGTGTGCGCTGCAGTAGGTCGAGATTATGGAATATATGGAAGGTGATAGTTCAAAATAGCTTTATTTGTTTCTTTAATGTAATTAGTTTGGGTTCCAGCAGTTTTTGTAATTCCTTGCATGGGCTCTTTTCTTTTTTCAATAATTCATTAATGTATTCTATGTTCTAACGATGAAATGTATCGTCCATCAATATCTGGTCAGTTTTCTTTAAATAATGAGATGTCTCGTCAAGAAATCCTACCAGGAGGTTTAACTGATTAGCAATTGTTGTAATATTGTGCAAAACCCATGTAACTATGGGTTTTACACACAATCAGTTTTACTTTAATAATGAGATATCTCGTCAAGACATCCTACCAGGAGGTTTAACTGAATAGCAATTGTTGTAATATTGTGCAAAACCCATGTAACGATTATGTGACAAAATCAATTCCAAATGAGTTATTATATGTATTGTGTTTGGATTCTGGAACAGCATGGCCAAATATGGCCCTTGAGTCATAAAACCCAAAACAAACCAAGCAAACCCAATTCCGAATAGTGAAGAGGCGGCTGGTGCACCTTAAATCTGTCGTGGCCGAAAGTCCTCACGTTGGGTTGGCGTGGAAGTTTGGAGAGTGGAATGCCAGCTCAGGTGTTGCTTCGTCATCTGACCGTGGTTCAAAATTACGAGGTGTTGTCCTCGAATCTTTCCCTTAAGGGACTGATTCCGGACCGTCGTCAATAGCCCGTTGTGTTGCTCTAGTACGACGTTAACTAAAATTACCATTACCTTAAGGGATTGATCCCAGACTGTCGTCAATAGCCCGTTGTGTTGCTCTAATACGACGTTAGTTAAAATTACCATTACCATTATCCTTCAGGGATTGATCCCGGAACGTCGTCAATAGCCCGTTATGTTGCTCTAGTTAAGATGTTAATTAAAATTACTATTACCATTACCTTAACCACCAGACCGGTTGGTCGGTGTTTAAAGATGGATGGTGCACGTCAAATCTTAAATGTCCTCAAGTTATCGTGGTGTGGAAAATTGAAGGTGGGATGCCAGCTTAAGCGTGAACTCGTCATCTGACCATGGTTATTTTCCTCGGATAGTTTATGCCTCGACGGGTTCAATCCCTTAAGGGATTAATCCCGGGCTGTCGTCAATAGCCCGTTGTGTTGCTCTGGTACGAAGTTAACTAAAATTACCATTACCTTTGACATAGATCCCGGATCGAGACCAATAACCAGTTGTGTTACTCCTGTGTGACGTTAATTAAAATGCCTACCTACCTCGGTTATTGACAACAGCCCATTCCCCAAAACCATACAAACAGCCCTGTTTCAAGGAAGGTATATTAGTAGTTATTTTGTTAATGTACTGTATCAACTTGTTTCTCCCAGTTTTTATTGGGCCGACCAACCGGTATAGTGGTTAAGGTGTTAGCCTCTGGATCGGAAGGTTCCTGGTTCGTTGTTCGGGCATGGATGTTCGTAAGCGTATGGTGTAGAGGCGGCTGTTACTCCTTAAATCTGTCGTGGCCGAAGTCCTCACGTTGGGTTGGTGTGGAAGTTTGGAGAGTGGGGTGCCAGCTCAGGTGTTACCTCGTCATCTGACCGTGGTTCAAAGTTACGAGGTGTTGTCCTCGAATCTTTCCCTTAAGGTATAGATCCCGGACTGTCGTTAATAGCCCGTTGTGTTGCTCTAGTACGACGTTAACTAAAATTACCATTACCATTACCATTGGCCGACCAACCGGTACAGTGGTTAAGGTGTTAACCTCTAGATCGGAAGGTTCCTGTTTCAAATCCGGGTCCGGGCATGGATGTTTGTAAACGTATGGTGTAGAGGCGGCTGGTACACCTGAAATCTGTCGTGGCCGAAAGTCCTCACGTTGGGTTGGCGTGGAAGTTTGGTGAGTGGTGTGCCAGCTCAGGTGTTGCTTCGTCATCTGACCGTGGTTCAAAATTACGAAGTGTTGTCCTCGGATCTTTCCCTTAAGGGACTGATCCCGGACCGTCGTCAATAGCCCGTTGTGTTGCTCCAGTACGACGTTAACTAAAATTATCAATTACCAATTACCCAGTTTATTGGTCCCGGACCGTCGTCAATAGCCCGTTGTGTTGTTCCAGTACGACGTTAAAAAAGGCCAATGACCATGGATCAACATAACAAGCTATTAAAAGCGATGTTCCGGGATCAATCCCCCAACGCAAAAATCCCAGGACAACTTGTAATTTAAACTCCGTTTTGATGGTAATGGTAATGGTAATTTTTAGTTAACGTCGTACTAGAGCAACACAACGGGCTATTGACGACGGTCCGGAATCAGTCCCTTAAGGGAAATATTCGAGGACAACACCTCGTAATTTTGAACCACGGTCAGATGACGAAGCAACACCTGAACTGGCACCACACTCTCCAAACTTCCACGCCAACCCAACGTGAGGACTTTCGGCCACGACAGATTTTAGGTGCACCAGCCGCCTCTACACCATACGCTTACAAACATCCATGCCCGGACCCGGATTCGAACCGGGAACCTTCCGATCTAGAGGCTAACACCTTAACCACTATACCGGTTGGTCGGCCCCCGTTTTGATGGAGTAACGAACTAGCAACCGGAGGATTTCGAATTAGAATCCAACCAATGACCGACTTGTAGAAAGGAGGGTTGGAGCTCTTTAAATATGTCGCGATCGTTCTCTTTGGGGGATGATCCCGGACCGTTACAGCTCAGGCGTTGCTTCGTCATCTGACCGTGGTTCAAAATTACGAGGTGTTGTCCTCGAATCTTTCCCTTAAGGGACTGATCCCGGACCGTCGTCAATAGCCCGTTGTGTTGCTCTAGTACGACGTTAACTAAAGTTACCATTACCCGGACCGTCACGCCGACCAACCGGTATAGTGGTTAAGGTGTTAGCCTCTAGATCGGAAGGTTCCTGGTTTGAATCCGGGCCCGGGCATGGATGTTTGTAAACGTATGGTGTAGAGGCGGCTGGTGCACCTTAAATCTGTCGTGGCCGAAAGTCCTCACGTTGGGTTGGCGTGGAAGTTTGGAGAGTGGGGTGCCAGCTCAGGTGTTGCTTCGTCATCTGACCGTGGTTCAAGGATCTTTCCCTTAAGGGACTGATCCCGGACCGTCGTCAATAGCCCGTTGTGTTGCTCTAGTACGACGTTAACTAAAAATTACCAATTACCAATTACCCGGACCGTCACAAAAAGCCCTTTGTATTGCTCTACTACGACGTTATTTTAAAATACCAAATCTTTAAACATTAGCGTTCTTGCAATGATCTGGCAATACTTGTTTTTATGGTTAGTATTTTTGCTAAGATACGATTGTGACAGAACATTCAAGAGGGAATGAAATTTTAAGAATTTGAGTAGTGCTTTAAACCTATCCAGCGTTTTTAATATTGTATATTTTATACTGCCGCCCCGACCTCATGAAGTTTTGGTTGTATCTTTCTGGTTTTAGCAGTAATTTAACTTGAAACGTGCTCTTATTTCAATTGTCAGACAACTATGGCGGAACATGTGCGAAGACGACATTTTGCAGGATCGACCACACAAGCTGATACTTTAAATACACCTGATGCCCTGAGAATCGACTACAGATATTTGGCTCAACCAGGCAAAACTGCTAGTTACCAGGAAGCCATGCAGGAAAATTTGCGGAAACGACGAATTTCTTCGGACTCGGACTTCCAGTATTGTGCTGCGCAAAACGTTGCTGGACAGAGCACACCAGCTGATATTTTGAACAATAATGTCGAATTTAAGAGGATAAAATTCAACTCCGTTACCTCGGAGGAATAAAGGATAAATTGAATGATGTAAATGGCATACTACGCTCGTGCGAAGTGAAGGTAAATTGGTAATCACAAGTTCGCATCTGAATCATGTCTAGTTGGAATTAACTATTTAGTTGTTTTTGCACATGACGTCATTATATCTCTTTTCTACTCGTGTTAATGTATGCAATTAATCAACATAAAACTTTTATTAAGTTTCTATAAAAGATAATTGTATTCGTCTTTTTGGAATATAATATCTAGATTGAACTAATGTTTATTTGTTTTTATTCACGCAAGTGTTGTACCATTTATTTAGTTCGCTAGTGTTAATTCAACACTTATGCACTTTGCGGTTTTATGTAAAAATATTTATTGATAAGTACAAACTATGAGGACTTGCTCATAGGTGAACTGTTAAAATACAAACTAGTAACCGAGTATTTTTGCCTAACAATCCTGGTGATTTTGTGTCGTAAACTGTTCTGTATTGAACACATTCAAGTGCAAAAACATCTTTCAAAGTGTCACCTGTTTTGGGCAATTTTATATTCGTGGTTCTTGGATGGATCCGTATTCCTCTTGTAATAGGAATGAAGTTTGGTATCGAAGAGGTATCTTGTCAATAGCAAAACTGATCAGATCTTGGACCAGATACATAGTGAAATTACTAGAAGGTTTAACGATGAGTGAAACTTAAATTATGGTTCATGTTATGGTCGCACTGGATCAGCACGAGTTATTAAAGTTTTTATTCCAAGTGATTTTTCCAATTTATGTTCCATCAAAAACTGACAAATTTTGCTATTGACGAACTCTCAAGATTTTGAACCTTTTTTTTATTCCAACAAGATTTAGACCTTCACACTTTCCCTTAGATAAACATCTTCATTATCAACCATATAAAAATTTGTTACAAATCAGATTTTATTTCCGATAAATATCATAAAATACTTCAAAATTGTCAAGTAAATTCCTCTTTTAGATGGTAGCATCATATGAGGCTAAACATTTTAGGTGCACATGTGTACCTCGAGCCTCAATTATGCTGAAAGCAAAATAATTTTCAAATAAGATATTTATTAAATCAGAAAAACTATGCCACATATTTTAAGAAATTATCAACTAAAACACATTAACTAAATGATTCTAAAACAAATTAAAGTTACTTGCTTTTACGAGGACGTTGACATGACGCCATTTCTTCCAAGTCGCTTTTGAATAATAAACATTCCATAGGAATTACAGTTTTATACAGCCATTTACTGGTGTCAATCGGAAGCTTAGAGGTCCACTCACTTGTACCCCAGTTCTTAACTACCAATTTTTTCTGGAAGATTATTTTTGAGGCGAAAGAGTCGAGGTCCGTGTATGTGGACCTAGATAGCGAAGATGTTTATTGTGTATTCTAATGACGAGAAATCTTGTTCAAAATGCGGTTTAATCTGCTAGTGACAAGATGCCTCCTCGAGACAGGTTGATCGTTGCTCGGTGGGTATATCCACTACCCTCTCAACCTTCGAGGGGTGTTCGGCACTGTTTCCATTCCTGTCTTGTGCATTCCTCCCTGGGTCTCTTCGGTGTCATAAGTGTCCATTATGTTTTATTGATATTTTAAGCCTTGTGTGTCTGGCTAGCATGGCCAAATATGGATTGTGCCATTAAACAGCAAAGTAAGCGAACCAAGCCGAGACATCCACCAGGATTGTTAAATGAAATTTGTAATTTCGGTAACGTCCAGACAGGGGCCACGTAATCACAAACCATCTGAGAATCAATACTACTACCAACTATTTCTAGACACTCAAGGCTGCGGTGACCTTGGAAAAGTAACCAACTAGCAACCGGAGAGTTTGGTAATTTTTTTAGTTAACGTCGAACTATAGCAACACAACGGGCTATTGACGACAGTCCGGGATCAATCCCTTAAGGGAAAGATTCAAAGACAACACCTCGTAATTTTTGAACCACCAGGAAAGTTAGGAGTGCGAATCCATCCCAAGAAAATAGTGTACAAAGGAGGCTGGTGCACGATAAAATCTCGTCATCTAAGGTCCACGTAAATGGTGTGTTGAAATATGAAAAATGGAGTGGCAGCTCAAGTGTATTTCAACATCTCACCATAGTACGAAATGGTGAGAGGTGTTGTCCACGGATCGATTCCCTGGGATGTTGATCCCAGACCAATATCCCGTTTTGCTGGATCCAGCGTGACTACATACCACATGAATCAAACGCTATAAATTATCTGACAAAAAATGTTTTTACAAAACATTTTTATATTGACTATTTTTCTAAAACTTTAATTTACCTTGCATGAAACATCCATTTTCAAGCTAATGTATACTACGGTGAGTCAGAAAACATCTATTAATTTAATGTGGTCCGAATCCGGAATATGTTGCCTCGTCATCTGACCGCGTGGTTCCAAATTACGTGGTGGTGTTCTGGGATCTTTCCCTTAAGGGATTGATCCCAGACCATTACCCGGATAGAAATTACCTTACCAATTAAAGGCCCACCTTCATGATCCTGCACCCTAACAAATAATCGGATGTCTTTCTCAGGTGTAAGGTAGTTGGTAATTGGTAAATTTTTGTTAACGTCGTACTAGAGCAACACAACGAGATATTGACGAGGGTCCGGGATCAATCCCCTAAGCGAAAGATTCGAGGACAACACCTCGTAATTTTGAACCACGGTCAGATGACGAGTCAACACCTGAGCGGGCACCCCACTCTCCAAACTTCCACACCAACCCAACTTGAGGACTTTCGGCCACGATTGATTTAAGGTGCCCTAGCAGTCTCTACACCAAACGTTTACAAGCATCCATGCCCAGACCTATCGTCCTACTGCCTCGGCCCATTGATTTGGGTATGTAGGTAGTAATTGTACTTGCGGACGTACTGAAGCAACATCACGCTATTAGTATTTTTATTGACATCACACTTGAGCAACACAACGGGCTATGTGTCGGTCCGGGATTAATCCCAACGGGAAAGACCCGAGGACAAACCCCTAACCATGGTTCAAAATTTCGCAGTGTTGTCCTTGAATCTTTCCCTTAAGGGACTGATCCCGGACCGTCGTCAATAGCCCGTAGTGTTGCTCTAGTACGTCGTTAACTAAAATTACCTTTACCATTACCCGGATCGTCGTCAATAGCTCGTCGTTTTGCTCAAGAACGACGTTAATTAAAATTACCATTACCAACCGGGCTTCTTTCTTGCGATAAGCCTCATAAACGGTGTGTCTGTATTTGCTTTCAACTTGCATGCTTATCATTATCTGGCAACATTTGTTCTTACATTATTTGCTAAGGTGCTATTGTGACTGAACATTTTAGAAATTTTAGTAAATGAATTTTTATCGTTTTGAGAAGTTTAAATCTAATCCAACTCTTTTTTAATCTAATATATTTTAAACTATCAGAGGCGGACTCGAAGTTGCATCTTCGTTTTTTCAGCAGTACTTTTACTTAAGATCAGTGCTCTTATTTTAATTGCGGTATAGACATGGCAGAACACATACGGAAACGACATTGTGCAGGATCAAGCACACAAGCTGACGTTTTAAGCAATCCAGTCGAAGCTAAGAGAAGGAAAAGGAGTGTCGATGCTGAGCTAAGCGGAAGCACAGAAAACGTGACCACCGAAAGTAACACCGTTGCGGACAACGAGAGGTTGCAACGTTGGAGAGCAACATCAAACCAGGACACCAGATGTGCGAAAAGACTAGGTAAAACTGTGTCTAACCTGTTTATGCAAACAGCTCTGACGGAAAAATTACGGAAACGACGACTTTCCATTGACGAAGACTCCAGGCCTTCTGGTCCGCAAGGTAATGTCGGACAGAATACGCTGGTTGATATTATGAACGCGGTCGAAGTCAAGAATGTGAAAATCAGTGACTGTGCAGTGCAGAACGGTGGTGAAGGAGGACCATCCCCCGAAAGTGTTCTCAAAATATGCGTTGGGGATAGTTTCAGTCAGTGGGAAAAAAACATGGAGGGCAGCATCGCACATTCGAGGGTAATATCAAATACCGTGTCTTCTTTATGCGATCAAATGAAGAACAGCATTCAGGAATACATCGTAAACACTCTCAAGAACAGCACCCCCAAAACGTATCCGACCAAAATGATGAAGCTGATGAAGTTGCTGACGAAACTGGCTATGGTGGGGAAGGAAATTTCGAAGGTGAATGCCGAAGAAAACCCATTGGAATGCGTCACAAGCATGTCTGCTCTTATCCACAATCTGCTGAAGCCAGCGGCCACCAACTTGACAGAGGATATGATTTTCAGAAACATAAATACGAGAACCATGATGGAGCAGTATGGCCTGTATTGGGAAAAGAGGTTGAAGCAGATGAGGAAATCCGAGCATGTCCAAGATGCGTTGGACTTCAAATTTTCACTTTTGCGAATTAATATGCAAGAAGCTATGGAATGCTGTGATAGAGAAATTTCTTTTATCAATAAACAGAAGAGCTCGCCATTTCTAAATCCACCCAAAGCTAACTCTGGCTGGCAAGACACAACAATGGACTCCAGCTGTCAAGATTCAAAGGGAGACCGTGGATTGGTAGATCCATTAGAGGGATGTAGCTGGCACTATCCAAACTTAGAATGTATCCCCCAGGATCCGAAAGGAAACAGTAGAGTGAATGATCCACTAGAGAGATGTAGATTGCAATATCCGAACGCAGAATGTATCCCTCAAGTCTCAAAACAGGAACGAGAACCACAATATGCAAAGCAGGAACGCGACCGAAAACGTCCTAAAGGACTTGGCCAAAAACGTCCTGAAGATGGCCAAAAACGTCCTGAAGATGGCCAAAAACGTCCTGAAGATGGCCAAAAACGTCCTGAAGATGGCCAAAAACGTCCTGAAGATGGCCAAAAACGTCCTGAAGATGGCCAAAAACGTCCTGAAGATGGCCAAAAACGTCCTGAAGATGGCCAAAAACGTCCTGAAGATGACCAAAAACGTCCTGAAGATGACCAAAAACGTCCTGAAGATGACCAAAAACGTCCTGAAGATGACCAAAAACGTCCTGAAGATGACCAAAAACGTCCTGAAGATGACCAAAAACGTCCTGAAGATGACCAAAAACGTCCAAAAGAAGACCAAAAACGTCCAAAAGAAGACCAAAAACGTCCAAAAGAAGACCAAAAACGTCCAAAAGAAGACCAAAAACGTCCAAAAGAAGACCAAAAACGTCCAAAAGAAGAACGCGACCCACAACGGCCAAAAGAGGAGCAACACCGACAAAATCCAAGTGAGGAGCATGACCGACAACATCCAAGTGCGGAGCACGACCGACAACATCCAAGTGAGGAACGCGACCGACAACATCCAAGTGAGGAACGCGACCGACAACATCCAAGTGAGGAACGCGACCGACAACATCCAAGTGCGGAGCACGACCCACAACGGCCAAGTGCGGAGCACGACCGACAACATCCAAGTGAGGAACGCGACCGACAACATCCAAGTGAGGAACGCGACCGACAACATCCAAGTGAGGAACGCGACCGACAACATCCAAGTGAGGAACGCGACCGACAACATCCAAGTGAGGAACGCGACCGACAACATCCAAGTGAGGAGCGCGACCCACAACGGCCAAGTGCGGAGCACGACCGACAACATCCAAGTGAGGAACGCGACCGACAACATCCAAGTGAGGAATGCGACCGACAACATCCAAGTGAGGAACGCGACCGACAACATCCAAGTGAGGAGCACGACCCACAACGGCCAAGTGCGGAGTACGATCGACAACATCCAAGAGAGGAGCGCGACCCACAGCATTCAAAAGAGGAGAGCGAACCACATTCAAAACAGGAGCGCAAACCACAAAATCAAAAAAATGAATGCACCTCACAAGATCCAAAAATTTTAGAGCAATTTTTAACACATGATATGTGGGCGCAAGTATTAGAAGGCGTGAGCAAATCATTAGAACGCACGAGAAATGAATCTAGAGTAAACCAAAGTTTGGATGGCTCAGTTAACGATTATGAAGTACCCCAAAGTAGTTTCGATCGCTCAGTTAATGAATCTGAAGAACCCCAAAGTTGTTTGGGTAGCACAGTTAATGAATCTGAAATACCTATGGAATTACATAACCAACCTGAAGGAAATGAATGCATGTCCAAAACGAATACACTCCAAGAGTCAGTGAAGATCATACTAAACAAAACTGACATACCGATGGATTTGGGCGAAAGAATCGCGTCATTTACGGGTGACGTAACTAATTTCGAAAGACGATTGGCTCTGCTTGAGCTAAATGATAACCTCTGGGAAATTGGTTTCGAGTTGAGGGATCACTTTTTAACAATCGAACGGGTTTTCAAGGAAACTCAATCGTGTATTAATAACTACATCGATTCTGAGTTAGTCAAGGATTCCCATTTAAATAATTTCTTGAAGAAATCAATACCCAATTTCTTTAAACCAAATTAGAGGAATAATTCTCAAGCTTCATTTCTGTAGTGGCACATTTTAATAACGAAAACAAATTCAAAATGGTTACTGAATAGTTATGAAATTTTTTTTTAACTGTGTAGCAGTTTACCTTCAAATGTTTCACTGTACAATCATGGTTAGCAAAATGTTTTTCGTGTTATGTTTCGTGAATATTGATTTGTTAAGTTCAATCGAAGTGTTGACTGTTTAAAGAATTATTTGTTTGTGGGTAGCTTTGCCGTGTTTACTTTAAAATCCCTTGGATTCTATGACATTAAATATTTTTATTCATTTTATTAGAATATTTTATTAAATATATGTTATAGTATTTTAAATAGTAAAATAAATTTGATATTTATATGTATCTCGTATTTTTTTAAACTTTCAACTAATCCAACATTAAGTACAACGAACGTATAAATTAGGAATTCCGATAAAATTTGTTTTACTTAAAAATTTTGTGGAGCTTGTATTTTTGTATTTAGATGTGAAAGTATATAGAAACATGCTCAACTAATGATTTGTTGACATTTTAGATCGAAGGAATATCATTTTCCTATTTTTCCGATTGGTGTAAACACCAGCATTGCAATGTATTTGCAATAATCGAAGAAATTTGTCACTGTATATGTATCTGTCATATTTTACAAATTTCCGACTAATTCAACATGTTGTAGAACGATTAGTTTAGAGAACGCTTTTAAATTGTTTTAGTTAATAACAATATATCCAGATTATATTTTTCAATGTGAACATATGTGGAAACCTATTTAACATAAAATTTGTTTAGAACAAAGTACAATTTTCCTCTTTTTTCCCAATAACAGTAAATATCATAACAATTTATTGGAATATCGCAACAGTCGGAGGAGAAATTTGGAATCGGAATGAAATTTGGTACTGTAGATATGTATATATATCGTATTTTTTCAAACTTCCAACAAATACCTGAAGTACAGGCGAGCCCATGCACTTACCCGGATTCAAACCAGGTACCTGAAGTACGGTGAGTTTAATTAAGGATACTTACTAAAATAGTTTTACTTATAAAAATTTTGGAGCTTGTATTTTTGTATTTTATATTAAATTATTTGAAAACCTGCTTAAATAACGATTTGTTGACATTTTAGAACCAATAAGTATAAATTTTTCTGGTTTTCCTATTACGGCTAGCTAAAGTAGATATGAAATTTGCATTTCATTTTAAAATAAGTGAACTAAATAAGAGGAATTAATGCTTCGCTTTTAACTCAAATTAGCTTTTAACCCTTCTTTGCATGATTTTTTCTTTATTGGTGAAATAAATCAAGGTGATATAATTCATGTTCAAAATTAAAGGAAAAATGGTTAAAAAAATCTTAGTATATATTTATAGTATAAATTTATCAAAAAACAATATGTATCATGTGGTATTTTTTAAATTAAACGCAAACTTTTTCAGAAATTGCTCTAAAAATAACAGAAACACATGTTACAAACCTTTCTTCCACTCATTTTCACTTTTTTAGCACAATGGAAACTCAAATATAATAAAACAAAATTAAAAACGAAATCATACGTTTATTGCAACTACAACAAACAGCGGAATGACAACTTCAAGCTCGTTTTACTGATAGTGACACTTGCTTATTTTTGACAGCTATGTTTTATTTTATTCAATGGACATTAAAAAGGTATCCAGACACGATCAACTTAAAGTGAACTTGTTCTTTTATATAATTTTTGGGCATTCAATGTTATTATGGAAATTTTCACCATTATGCAAAGAATGGTTAACTAAAATTTTGCTTTAAGAATTAAAATTTGTGAAAAAAGCATCTTAAATTAAAGCAAATTTGTAAACATTTTAAGCAATATCATCATGTAAAGCAGTTAATGTCACTTTTGTGCATCGAATTATACATATTCATAGGTACATATATACCTAACATTATTTCGTGGGTACTTAAAACTTGCGTTGTGTTTCTCTAGTACGACGTTAATTAAAAAATTACTAGTACTTAAGACTTGCGGGAGGCAAAAATACAATGCTGACTAATGGATGCGGAAAACAGTGCATTTTATAGCAATAGTAAGCATGAGTATGTTTTAAAATATTGCATTTTATCTTATATAATATTTTCTATAAAACATTTTATTATTTTTTACGTTGCTTATCTACAATGCCGAAATCCCATGAATGGAATTCTACTTCATACCTTAAGGGGGACCGTGACACAGTTTTCTATATTTTTTGCTAATAAAGATATTTCTCTGAAATTTTTAAAGAAGACATAGCTTCTAATTTACAAATAGAAAATAAAAAAGAATTAACTTTAAAACAGTTAAAAAAATTTTAAAATTTTAAATTTTTCAAAAAAGTGACTTAGTTTATTTTTGATATAACTTGGGAAATTACTTATGAAAAGACAAAGTATTAACATTTTCTAAAAGCAGATAATATATTTAAAAATTTGTCTTCACAGTTTTTTAAAACATGCATATAAAAAAAATATTACAAATTTTTTAATTAAAAATGAGCCTTTTTGAATTTATAATTAAAAAAAAACATTTATATTTTGAAACATATCAATAATTTTTAAAATTCCTGAATACAAATCACTTAAATATATATGAAGAATATGCATTTCAAATTTCATACAATTATCTTGAATAGATTTTCAGTTATAGCAGTTTAAAGTTGGGAAAAGTGTAAAAAATCCATCTTAAGGAAAAATTACTTTTTAAAGTTTTCTATTGAAAATCAGTTACAAATGAGAAATTTTAGTACCTTAGAAACCTCCGGGTAGGTAAGTAAATCCATTACTGTCTTTAGATATTTGATTAAGGTTTATTTTGTCTACACGTACAATTTGTATGCAACTGTACTTTTGTTATGAGCTTTTCGGATACGTCAACATATTTTTTTTTGTTTCAAAACTTTAAAAAAAAAAAAAAAAACAGCTGTCAAAACATTATTTTGTTTATAGCTTCGGTTCTACTCAAGATATCATCATAAAATTGGTGTCAAACGAAAGAGAATTTTACTACAAATTTTAAGAGAAAAGAAACATAAAAAGGACATTTTTAAGGGGGGGGGGGTTGTGTCCTGTCCCCCCTTAATGCTCATTGATCAAAGCTGATACTATCATCGCATTTTAACTCAGATATTTTCAAAGTACTATATTTATGCAGCTTTGAAATGGTAATAAATATAGTACCTTTACTTTCAAAATTAATCAGAATTATTGAACTGTTACAACTGAGTTATCTGCTTATTGTACATGACTGTTGATCATTCGATAGTGCAAAAAAAAAATGGAATTTCCTGTTCGAAATCCTACAAATTTTAAATTTAATTGCATCAATCGTCCATCTTCTGTAATTCATTTATTGCTGACAATTGTAAAAATGCACAAAAAAGTATATTGTATAAGTACACCCTTCAAAGTAAAAACCGATTCACTCAATCACAATTGCACAACTTACATCGCATAACAAAACGGATCGATAGGGATCGTAGCAATCGATAGGGATGAATGTTTTCTACAAATATCAATACTTAAAATTTGTCTAAAAAACTTTAAAAAGTAATTTTTCCTTAAGATGGATTTTTTACACTTTTCCCAACTTTAAACTGATATAACTGAAAATCTATTCTAAATTTGTCTTCATATTAAATTGGGTGCTTGCTCTGATAATTTCAATACGAATCCCCATCTTCTAACACAAATTTGGATTCTACACATAATTTCAGGCGGAAATAAAAAAATTAATCAATTTTCTTGGATTTTTCACCGATTTGTAATTGTTTGAAAACCAGATCTCTTAAAGTTAAATTGGTGTTTCACGTTTTTTGTTATATCTGCTAAAAGCATTAATTTTCCTTGGAAATTATTTGTCCATCCTTTGCTACTGAAAAACCCAAACACAACCCATGAACATTTTAACTATCAAACTAAATTTTACTATTTTTTGTCTATTATGAAATTAATATTCATAATAATTATGAATAGAAACATGGGCAAATTTTGACACCATGAGATTCAACTGTTACTGAAACATCGGAATTCCAAATTTCTGCTCATTACGTGTATAATTAGTGGCGTAGTGAGACTATTTGAAGATTGTTAACGTTATTGGGGGTTGTTCACAAAACGCAAAAAAAAAAAATATCGTAAATGTAAATCCACTGAAAATATGCATACTGTTGCCTGTGTAGAAATGTTGCCAACAAACTATCAGCCTCCGGTAAGAAACGGTAAAATCATATAAAAATTATCGAAAATGTATTCCTTCACTGTATTGTATTAACAAGTAAAGTAATGAATGCTAAAATCAGAGTTTATGCTTTAGTTTTGTTGGAAACGTATTTATAAAGTGTGGACGATTTTCTGCGTCAGCTAACAATGGCGCCTCACGTAAGTGAAACGCTGAAAGGTAGAATTTTGGGCATGCTTGAAACAGACCGAAGTCTTCGTGAAATTGCAAGAATGTTGAACGTTAGTTCAACTGAATAGATGGATAGGTGAGTTATTTTTTTGTGAAAGCGAATGTGTGTTACTGAATTGCTATGTTAAAAATGTGCTTTTACTGAAATATGTATAAATTTACAGAATGCAAACATGAAGAATGGATAGATAAATAGATAGTGGTCGTCCCCGGGAACTGAATACTAACCAAGCACAGTATATTGTTGCGGTCGCAATGGATGAAAGACTAAATGCCAGGCAAATTCGTGAGGAGACGCAATTGAACGTAAGTGTGTATGTGTTTAACCCTTCTTTGCATAGTGGTGGAAATTTCCATCATAACATTGAATGACCAAAAATTATATAAAAGAACAAGTTCACTTTAAGTTGATCATGTCTGGATACCTTTTTAATGTCCATTGCATAAAAAAAACATAGCTGTCAAAAACAAGCAAGTGTCGCTATTAGTAAAACGAGCTTGAAGTTGTCATTCCGCTGTTTGTTGTAGTTGCAATAAACGTATGATTTCGTTTTTAATTTTGTTTTATTATATTTGAGTTTCTATTGCTAAAAAAGTGAAAATGAGTGGAAGAAAGGTTTGTAACATGTGTTTCTGTTATTTTTAGAGCAATTTCTGAAAAAGTTTGCGTTTAATTTAAAAAATACCACGATACCAACATATTGTTTTTTGATAAATTTATACTATAAATATATACTAAGATTTTTTTAACCATTTTTCCTTTAATTTTGAACATGAATTATATCACCTTGATTTATTTCACCAATGAAGAAAAAAATCATGCAAAGAAGGGTTAATAGATTACCACTTCTCAGACAAAAAGGAAGTGATTTAAAATGTTAAACTGACTTGTATACGTACTACAGCTTTTCTGATCTGTTCCTTGGACACCCACCGCATTTAGGAATTTGTAATGCAGATGCAAGCCCAGATGGAATATTCGAAGGAATGTAAGGAAATTGACGCAATCGTGCAAACAGTATAACAAAGTAACACCATAAAATAAATTATTTTAACCAAACATATTTTCATAATTACTCTTTACATGGGTACGTGGATTCCGAAAAACTAAAAACACCTCGCTATGTTTGCCCTTTCCATAGCCTTCGAGAATCCAACTTGGCCACCATCGGAATGTCTTAACAGGTAATACTACTTATTGGTTTTGTTACATGGGCTGTATTGGTACTCGCGGATCTTACTTCGCCATCGGATAGTCGCAAACATTCACACTTTCACCATTAAGAATTCGTGATACCCATCTTTCAGATAAACCGTAATCTCATGAATTATTAAGTTACTAGCCGGGCTGCGCCGGCTAGCGCTCGGAGGTGTGTAATAGAGCTTTTTTAAAACTTTTTTACACACCGTAATTAAACATGTTTTGATTTGCATAGTTTATTTATTTTTATGAAACAATTCTTTAAATCATTGCGTATTCAATAAAATATTTAAGGAAAGTTGGTCGAAATATACATATACCGCTACAAAATTACCCATGTCTAGTGATATTTTGCAGGAAATAGACATATCATTAAAATATAACTCCTAAATAATATTTCTGCAGTAGGTAATATACCGGAACACATAATGCAAACAAAAATAAAATTTCAATCCTTGCAAAAATGCAAAATTCTGAAGAAAAAAAAACACGTACGTATCTATTCAAAAGTGTTGAATTTCGACTTCCTGAATATATTGTGAAATATAATAATGCGACAAAAGACTTTTCAATGATACTGACAAAGACAATAATGAATTATAAGCAAAAAGAACACGTATTTATAATACTTGGGAACCCTCAAATATGTCCGCAACATCTCGCAGTCAACTCAAATACCCGAACACAGAATTCTAAATCAAATTAAAAAAGTAAACATTAATTCTGACGTGGCCAGATACCGGATAGCAAAATTACGTTTAAATTACTTTTACATCAAAGGAAGAAATAAAAGTAAATTCAAACATAAATATTACAATTAAATTCCTTATTTTGCATAGAAAATGACCTCGGCTATTTGAAAACAGCAAGAAATCAAAATATATGGGTTATTTTATTTACGTTGATTGTTGCCATTCGACGATACACAAATTACGTCGTTTTGGGGTCCACGTACGTTAGGTATGGTGTAGAGGCGGCTGGTGCACCTTAAATCTGTCGTGGCCGAAAGTCCTCACGTTGGGTTGGCGTGAAAGTTTGGAGAGTGGGGTGCCAGCTCAGGTGTTGCTTCGTCATCTGACCGTGGTACAAAATTACGAGGTGTTGTCCTCGAATCTTTCCCTTAAGGGACTGATTCCGGACCGTCGTCAATAGCCCGTTGTGTTGTTCTAGTACGACGTTAACTAAAATTACCATTACCATTACCACGTACGTTAGTATTTTACATATATAGATTGATGGCTTTTCGTAACAGGTGACTACTCAAACGGTGCGAAATAAACTGCATGGCGTAGTTCTACGTAGCCGCGTGGTATCCCAAAATCTGCTTTGATTACCCATCTACGCATACAAAGACTGCTTCCCCCGATCCCACCATGGCCGAATGGGACTCGATGCTATTTTCAGATGACACTGCGTCCAGTCGTACAACGCAGCTGTCGTTAGAGTATATCGACTGGTAGGCTATAGGTTTAACCTTAACGCTGCTGCTCTTGGATTTTTTTTAATCGTCTCCAGGAACGGCTCTTTCGTTTGCATGTCCAACCCCGTTTACCTAATTACCTACCTTGAGTGATAGAGCCTTGAGTGGACTTTACAACTGACGCTTTCCTTTCGTGGTGTTGTGTGGTGTTTATCACCAGAGCTACCTTCTGCCTCCCCCTCCCCCTCAAAGCGTTCACACCTCACGGTCGACAGTATACCGAACAAAAGGAGGGATTCTCTCTACAAGGTCCTTTGCTGACAGCTCGTAAATGGTGATCGATGCCAGCAGCCATTTAAAAGGGGGATAACATTCTCCTTAAGTAGATCTATACCATGCCGCTGGTGTAAACGAAATTGAAGTGGTAACAGGTGTATACTAAATCTTTTCACCACAGCAGAAGAGTGCCTCTTTCGGTGTGAGGCTGTATGTCTGGCCAAGGCATTGAAACCCTTCACAGGAATAATGGTCGATTGAATGCAAGCTCGTATTGCAGGCCTCGAGATAGATTTTTTAATACAGGTGCACCTAAGTTTTTAAATTAAGTGCACAGATTATATATCAAGTGCGCATTTAAAAAAAAAACGTAATGTAAGAGCATTGATGTAATGTAAATTACTTTATTAGTTGGGTATGTTTAGATAGCTTAGTTTTTTTTATTTCCAATGGCAAGGCTGGGTACAGATTGCACATACAAATACATTACATAATACAATACAGAAATACAATACAGTACAGAATTGACCGAAGTCATTGTAGCCTTATACAAGGTCAAAAGTGATGACCACTTGTGAAGGGGCACCCAGTGGGTGGACCATCATTGTCCCTAACAAAGGACAGCACAATTTACACCCATGCCCTGACCCGGATTCGAACCAGGAACCTTCCGATCCAGAGGCCAACACCTTGACCACTAGACCGGTTGGTCGGCTAGATAGGTTAGTAGTAGATAATAAATAAAAATATTTAAACAATATTTTTTTATCTGCGAAATTATTACTTCTAATAGAATTTGAAAATGTAACCATGAATTCTCAATTTCTTCGTTCCAATAGCTCTCAATTTATTCTTTGTTTAGCCAATAACATGGCTCGAAGACAGCAAAAGCAGACAAAAGTGTATCCTTAACAATGGATTTAAATCTGTCTTCAATCGGCGAACTGCATAGTTGGATTATGTGTCGTGTTTCTTTAAAAAATTTCGTTTTGTCAAGGTATCCGGCGCACCGCTTTCGCGACAGTCGCTTCAACAGAGCCATCTGGAAAACGTTTTGATCATCGGAAAGTTCTGGTGGCAGTAGCACAAGTAAGCCCTCCTCCTGTATAAGCCCGTTACGGCCAGCGATTTTGTTTTCGCATAGCGTGTATTTAGGAATTTTAATTATATTCCTATAGAGTGAGAGAGGTGGATACTAATATTTTTTTCAAACATCGAAATAAAATAAAACACGTTTTCCCTCCCCCTTTTATTAACGTTAGTTGCACTGCGTGCACCTAGAGGGAAAAAATTAGGTGCACAATTTTATTTTCATGTGCACAGTGCACCCGGGTATTTCGAGCCCTGTCGTATTGTGATATACTGGAACCTGTAACAATCCCGGACATCCTGGAAAACCATTTTTATTTTCCAACATGTAATACACACACGAGTTTGTTGTATAATTTAGCCATCCATTTTACAAAGCTCAGTTACCAATTATTTAGCCATTTCATAATGCTGTCATGCAGTGTTCCCTTATTTGTGCGCCGCTGAGACCCAGATTGTCGAGCCGAGTGTCTATAATTTGATTATATTTTTATGTAATTTGCCGGGGAAAACCACCCAATACACAGTGGCCCCCATGAACCACGTATCGCAACGAGTGCTGTAACCTTTATACACTCTATAACAAAAAACAAAGCGACGCACCAAGAAGGAGTTGTCCGATGGAGACAAAAATTGGTGGATGGGAAAATTATGTACAGAATAGAAAATGATTAAAATTTCAGAACAATTGAATGATTTATTTCACAGTTACAGTAACGAGCTCAATAAGGTGTTGACCCGCCTCTAGCCTGGATGCAAGCTGCCACACGGCGTGGCATAGAACGATGAAGCTCCCGGATGGTCTCCTGCGGTATTTCTTGCCAAATTTGCTTCAATTGTCGGACTACGTCATCAACATTCCCTACCGGATGCAGTCGCTTTCCCATCATATCCCAGACATGCTCGATGGGAGAGAGATCTGGTGATCTGGCTGGCCAAGGAAGTGTTTTACAAGCTTGAAGACAGATCATAGCAACACGTGCCGTATGTGGTCTGGCATTGTCTTGCTGAAAAATAAGCCCAGGGTACTGCAAAAGGAACGGTAGCAAAACAGGTCTCAGAATGTCGTCAACGTACCGCTGTGCAGTAAGTGTACCTCTAATGACGACCAAAGGGGTCCGGCTATCAAGGGAAATGGCACCCCAGACCATAACTTCTTGTTGAGGACCCGTGTGGCGTGCAATAGTGAAAGCAAGATCGGCACGCTGCCCTGGGCGTCTCCAGACACGTCTTCGATGATCGTCAGGACACAGTTGGAAGCGGGATTCATCGCAAAAGACTATACGTCCCCTGTCAGCATCATTCCAGCCTGATCGAGCCAATCACCACTGTAATCTGACTCGACAGCTTGCAGGCATGAGTGGCAGGTGGCGTAACGGTCGTTACGAGCGTAGATTTCGCTCTCTCAGCCGTCTGTGAATGGTCATGGTGGACACTCGTGTGTGGGTCGCACGACTGATGGTTGATAGCGATGAATCGGGCGCTGTGACAGCTGATACGACAATCACTCTGTCCTCGCGATCTGTTGTGGCTGGCCCTACGTCGACCGCTACCGTCATGACGCTGAAATCTGCCATTGTCCACCCACTCTTGCCAGCATCTTCTAATCGCCGCATCGCTTCGACTCACATGACGAGCGATTCTCCGATTTGCCCAACCTGCCTCTTTCAATCCAATGATACGACCTCTTTCAAACTCTGAAAGTTGCTCGAATCCTGCGGCGAGGAATTTTTTCAATCGTTGAAAGGTATCCTATATCGCAATGCAGCAGAAATTTTTAACAACAGATCAAGAACAACTCCTTATATACATGTGCTGGATGCGCAGTTCCGATGCGCTGGAGATCGCACTATTCATTCATTGGACACCAAATAAATTTTATTCATTTGCATATTTAGTCAAAACATTTTTGCATACGAAATTTCAAAGCAATCGGATGATTCCTTCTTGGTGCGTCGATTTTTTTCGTTATAGAGTGTATCTACATCCCTCTCTAACATATTACTTGTTTATTCTACAGGACAACAATCCAATCTACACTTGTGCAGTTAAAATGTGATTCGAGGCGCAGGATATCCGGAATTTGGACTAGCTCAGTAATGCAGCCGATCTGAATCCAAATGAAAATGTATGGTCTACGTGGAAATCCGGCATAGACTTTGAAGGATGAATTTCAACAGATGCTCATCCATGGACATCTGCCTGACAGATCCTAGGATTTAATCAGAATGGATTCTGTCTTTATCGCCATTTTAATGGAGTCCATGCCACGGCGCCTGCATCAGGTCAATTACTGCGACGGCCGCTACACATAATTATATTTATATTGTGATTGTATAATATTAAATTATTCATTGTAAAGCTTTTGCGTGAAGGGTATTTTATCACGCTTTGCTTGGCACAATTTAACTTTATAATTCAGATATTTCAGAAATATAATTAACAACCTACTTATACTACTGGTTAGGATTGTAACAATCCAATTATTGGACAAAGCGACACTAACTACGTGTCACACTCTAACAAACCTTCCTCAAACAGTCGTTGACAGAATCACATACTCACGGAATCGGACTATCTGATCGAAATCCGCCCTTTAAACTGCAGGCTTCAATTTTAACACTCTCCCTCATTGGTTTTTATGGATTTTCTCAGTCAATTTTGCGCCGTTATTCATTATTTTTTCATAAAATCCGCCTGAAATTGTGTGTAGAATACAAATTTGTGCTAAAAGATGGAAGTGCGTTTTGAAAATATCGGAGTAGGTACCCAATTTAATATGAAGAAGATCCCCTTATACAAATTTTAAATACTGATATTTGAAGAAAACTGTCACTCCTATTGATTGCTACCTTCCTTTTTATTCTGAAATGTAAATTGTGCAAATGCGATCGGGTGAGTCATTTGTTTTGACGGGTGTACATAACTTCTGCTAATGAAACATGAAAAAATTGTTATAAGAAAATTATTTTGGATCTTATTACATATTTTCTATAAAACGCATTTCATAAACTTTCAATTAAAAAATTGACAGTATGGAACACGACATGGCCCGTAAGCAATTTACACAAGGAATTCACTAAACTAAGGAGACCGATGTAGCCCGGTCAGTAGTGTAACGGATTATTAAGCGGACGGTTGTGAGTTCCAATCCAAAGACCTTGTATAAAGGAGCTGGTGCACGGTAACTCTGTCTTGACCTCGTGTTAACGCTGCGATGTGTGGAAGTTAGGAGAATGGGTTACCAGCTCAGATATAATCTAATCAAACCGTAGTTAAAAATTTCGTATTGTCATTTAACCTCTTCATAGCCCCTTGTGTTGCTCTAGTACGAGGTTAATTACCAATACAACTGATCTCTTCGGATTTATTTTTTAACCGTAGTCAATAGCCCATTGTGTTGCTCTAGTACAACGTTAATTACTGATACATCTAATCTCTACGGATTTAATTTAGGACTGTAGTCAATAGCCCATTATGTTACTCTAGTACGACGTTAATTACCGATACATCTAGTCTCTTCGGATTAAATTTTGGACCATAGTCAATAGCCCATTGTGTTGCTCTAGTACGACGTGAATTACCAATACGACTGACCTCTTCGGATTTAATTTTTTACCGTAGTCAATAGCCCATTGTGTTGCTCTAGAACGACGTTAATTACTGATACATCTGATCTCTTCGGATTTAATTTTGGACTGTAGTCAATAGCCCATTGTGTTACTCTAGTACGACGTTAATTACCGATACATCTAGTCTCTTCGGATTTCATTTTGGACCATAGTCAATAGCTCATTGTGAAGCTCTAGTTCGACGTGAATTACCAATACAACTGACTTCGGATTTAATTTTTTACCGTTGTCAATAGCCCATTGTGTTGCTCTAGTACGACGTTAATTACCAATACATCTGATCTGTTCGGATTTAATTTTGGTAATGGTAATTTTTGTTAACGTCGTACTAGAGCAACACAACGGGCTATTGACGACGGTCCAGGATCAGTCCCTTTAGGGTAATTATTATTATTTATTTTTTTGATAATTTTTAGTTAACGTCGTACTAGAGCAACACAACGGGCTATTGACGACGGTCCGGGATCAGTCTCTTAAGGGAAAGATCCGAGGACAACACCTCGTAATTTTGAACCACGGTCAGGTGTCGAAGCAACACCTGAGCTGGCACCCCACTCTCCAAACTTCCACGCCAACCCAACGTGAGGACTTTCGGCCACGACAGATTTAAGGTGCACCAGCCACCTCTACACCATACGTTTACAAACATCCATGCCCGGACCCGGATTCGAACCAGGAACCTTCCGATCTAGAGGCTAACACCTTAACTACTATACCGGTTGGTCGACATTTAATTTTGGACCATAGTCAATAGCCCATTGTGTTGCACTATTAAGACATGAATTACCAATACATCTGATCTCTTCGGATTTAATTTTGGACCGTAGTCAATAGCCCATTGTGTTGCTCTAGTACGACGTTAATTACTGATACATCTGATCTCTTCGGATTTAATTTTGGACTGTAGTCAATAGCCCATTGTGTTACTCTAGTACGACGTTAATTACCGATACATCTAGTCTCTTCGGAATTAATTTTGGACCATAGTCAATAGCCCATTGTGTTGCTCTAGTACGACGTAAATTACCAATACAACTGACCTCATTGGATTAAATTTTTTACCATAGTCAATAGCCCATTGTGTTGCTCTAGTACGACGTTAATTACCAATATATCTGATCTGTTCGGATTTAATTTTGGACCATAGTCAATAGCCCATTGTGTTGCTCTAGTACGACGTGAATTACCAATACATCTGATCTCTTCGGATTTAATTTTGGACCGTAGTCAATAGCCCATTGTGTTTCTCTAGTACGACGTTAAGTACCAATACATCGGATCACTTCATATTTAATTTCGTGGTTCAAAATTACGAGGTGTTGTCCTCGGATCTTTCCCTTAAGGGACTGATCCCGGACCGTCATCAATAGCCCGTTGTGTTGCTCTAGTACGACGTTAACTAAAAATTACCAAAAATTACCATCATATTTAATTTTGGAATGTAGTCATTAGCCTATTGTGTTGCTCTAGTGCAATGCTCTTAATTCAAAATTACGTTGTTTTTCCCACGAATCTTTCTCTTCAGGATTTAATTCCGGAGAGTCCCCAACAACACGTTGTGTTGCTTCAATGCGACGTTAATTAAAATGCGTAACTACCACGTAATTTTGAACAACAGTCTGATGGCGAGGTAATACTTCAACTGGCAACCCATTCTAAAAGGTTCCAAACAAGGCCTCCTGGTTCAAATCGAGGACCGGGCATGGATGTTTGTAGCGTATGGTGTAGAGGCGATTGATGCACCTTAAATCTGTCGTGGCCGAAAGACCCCCACTTTGGGATGGAGTGGAAATTTGGAGAGTGTGGGCCGACCAACCGGTATAGTGGTTAAAGTGTTAGCCTCTAGATCGGAAGGTTCCTGGTTCGAAACCGGGTTCGGGCATGGATGTTTGTAAACGTATGGTGTAGAGGCGGCTGGTGCACCTTAAATCTGTCGTGGCCGAAAGTCCTCACGTTGGGTTGGCGTGGAAATTTGGAGAGTGGGGTGCCAGCTCAGGTGTTGGTTCGTCATCTTACCGTGGTTCAAAATTACGAAGTGTTGTCCTCGGTTCTTTCCCTTAAGGGACTGATCCCGGACCGTCGTCAATAGCCCGTTGTGTTGCTCTAGTACGACGTTAACTAAAAATTACCATTACCGTGGACAACACCTCGTAATTTTGAAGCACGGTCAGATGACGAAGCAACACCTGAGCTTCCACTCCAAACTGCCACGCCAATCCAACGTGAGGAACTTCGGCCACGACAAATTTAAGGAGCACCAGCCGCCTCTACACTATACGCTTACAAACATCCATGCCCGGTCCCGGATTCGCACCAGGAACCTTCCGATCTAGCGGCTAACACTTTAACCACTATACCGGTTGGTCGGTTGTGTTACATTTGGATGTTTCCCTTCAGATGTTTAACACTGACCGTCCTTAACAACCAGTTGTGATGCTCCAGTGCGACATAACTTAATTTCCTACCTACCTACCTACCTACTGATTGGTAAGTTATTTGGTATTTTTTTAATTGACGTTAAACTGGAGCAACACAACGGGCTAGCCTATTTTCGCCGAGCAACCGGTCTTGTGGTAAATGTGTTGGACTCTAGATCGGAAGGCTCCCGGTTCGAATCCTTGCGAGTGCATGGATATTCCTAAGCGTATATTGTAGTGGCGGCTGCTGCACCTTAAATCTGTCGAGGCCTAAAGTCCTCACGTTGGGTTGGCGTGGAAGTTTGGAGAGTGGGGTGCCAGCTCAGGTGTTGCTTCGTCATCTGACCGTGGTTCAAAATTACGAGGTGTCGTCCTCGAATCTTTCCCTTAAGGGACTGATCCCGGACCGTCGTCAATAGCCCGTTGTGTTGCTCTAGTAAGACGTTAACTAAAAATTACCAATTACCCGGTGTTGTGATGCTCTAGCACGACGTTAACGAAAATAATTACCTAATTACCCCGACCGTCGTTAATAGCCAGTTGTGTGGCTCTGGTACGACGTTAATTAAAATTACTATTATTATTATCTAGACTAGTGTCAAGGGCCGACCAACCGGTATAGTGGATAAGGTGTTAGCCTCTAGATCGGAAGGTTGCTGGTTCGAATCCGTGTCTGTGCATGGATATTTGTACGCTTATGAAGTATAAGCGGCTGGTGCACCTTAAATCTGTCGTGGCCGAAATTCCTCACGTTGGGTTGGTGTGGAAGTTTGTAGAGTGGGGTGCCAGCTCAGGTGTTGTCTCGTCATCTAACAGTGGTTCAAAATTACGAATTGCTGTCCTCGAATCTTTCCCTTAAGGGATTGATCCCGGACCGTCGCCAATAGCCCGTTGTGTTGCTCTAGTACGACGTTAACTAAATATTACCAAATTATTGATCTTTCCCTGAAGGGATTGATCCCGGACCGTAGTCAATAGCCCGTTGTGTTACTCCAGTATGGCATTAACTAAAATATTACAATTACCCGGACCGTCGTCATTAGCCCGCTGTGTTGCTCTAGTACGACGTTATTAAAATTACCTTACCTAGTGTCATGTATGTTAGAACATTAGAGATCAAGTAACTGTTTTCATGAGCAGATTTATATGGATGAAACTTCAACTTTCAGCCCTAATTGTATCATGCGACTTCAGAAAATCGATAAACTGCAATATCTATCTTCATTCGATGCACATGTCTAACGGTATTTTAGACTAGTTTGCATGTACTTACTCCTACGTGGAACACTGATTTCCCTGTGCTCTCTTCTTCATTATAAACTGCCCGTTTTTCTACATTGAAATTTGTTCAGCCAATCTTTGCAATCGCGACCGAAAAAATGACCGTCGACACTGGCCCAGAAACCGACTCACCGAACGACACAGATTCATTGGTGTTGGACAAAGAAATATCGGACGCCTCTTGTGCCACCATAGCCTCGTCCGTGAAACTCTTGCATTCGGTGCTCGTTTTCTTCGAGGGAAGCAGAAACCTGTTCGATGCCTTCACCTGCGACATCACGGCCATTCTTGACTCTAAAAAGGACGTGTCCGAAGACAAAGATTCAGATACCTGTGAAGAAATAAACAAGAACTTCGTCCGAAGACTTGATACCCTGAAGAAGAGAGCAAACATGGTGATGCTTGAGCTGGATGTGTATGGAGAAGTTATCACACAGGTGACAAACAAAAGCTTGCGTCTTTTGGAGATTGAGATTGTTTCTGAAGATGCCGAGAGCGAACTGGAAGATTGTACGCGTGCAATCGTTAGAGATATGTGCACAGTTACACACACAATTAATGGTTTTTTAAGTAAATTTAATTCGGTGGTGAATGCGTTTGTAAAATATAAGAAACAGGTGGAATTGTTTCATGCAAAGAAATAATCAAAAGGATTTTGTTATCTATAGCTTTGATAGTGGGATTTTGGAGTTGGGCAAAACTTTTTGGCGTGTTTTTTGTAGTGACTAATGATAAAGACAACCTTGCGTTAGTAGTATTGTAGCAAAAAAGCAATTGCTTAAATCGTTTTATTTTTTTGTAAATAATTATATTCTTTATAATACCAGTCTAAAATCACTCCGGTTTTATCAGCATTAATGCTATGTATAACATTTATATTATCTACCCTGCTTCAATTAGAGTTAAAGCTATAACAATATTTTCATAAAGTCATTTTTTTCAACCAAGTAAATTCTGCCATTTTTTAAAATTATATTACGTTAAGCCCAAAACATTGTTTTCTAAGAAAGTTTACATTGAAGACAAAATGCTTGCCAAAAACACGTCAAAAGAGTTGTCGCAAGAGGTCTACATTAGAGATGTACCATTATACATTTATCAACATGTAAATCCTGCTAAATCCTCCCATTTAAACCAATTTATATTCACTAAATCTGCTTTCAATTAATGAACGCTTTGTTTTATTTTAGTGTTAATGTAATGTGAATTTAACTATCACTTTTTTAATCAGTCCCTTATTTCTAAAGCTTCTCATATTTTTCAGTGTATTTTCTAAAAGTTTACTTCTTCTAATGCGTTCAATGACCAGTATCTTAGTGATTTAGTTACCAAACCTATTAAAGCCAAATTATTTTACTAGATTTAATACTTGCAGCCTTATGTTTACAACTTTTGGATCATTTTAACCTGATCAATTGGTTTAGTTATTGATAATGCTAATAAAGATGTAAATTTTATTTTATATCAAATTAAATTTGGTATAGTAATAAATTCGTCTTGTGTTTCATATAAATGTTTTGAATCCAAGTAAACACCTGTACTTTTCTGAACATAGACTTAATTTATCTTATAGTCATCTCCAGCATCTGCAATAAGTATGGTCAGCCCAATAGAGTTCTGAAGTGATTAAATGTGGCGTAAAGAGGATGTCTGCAATATTTGCAATACTATTAGGAATTTTCTTGTCTCCAGTTATAACGGCCATTCACAAAGGGTACAAATTGAGTAGTCTCCTACAATATGTAAGGGTCTTTGCAAGTATTCATGTCCGGTAAAGTGTCGCCGACCAACCGGTATAGTGGTTAAGGTGTTAGCCTCTAGATCGGAAGGTTCCTGGTTCGGGTCCGGGCATGGATGTTTGTAAACGTATGTTGTAGAGGCGGCTGGTGCACCTTAAATCTGTCGTGGCCGAAAGTCCTCACGTTGGGTTGGCGTGGAAGTTCGAAGAGTGGGGTGCCAGCTCAGGTGTTGCTTCGTCACCTGACCGTGGTTCAAAATTACGAGGTGTCGTCCTCGGATCTTTCCCTTAAGGGACTGATCCCGGACCGTCGTCAATAGCCCGTTGTGTTGCTCTAGTAGGACGTTAACTAAAAATTACCAATTACCAATTACCTCGAATCTTTCCCTTAAGGGACCGGTTCCGGACCGTCGTCAATAGCCCGTTGTGTTGCTCTAGTACGACGTTAACTAAAATTACCATTACAATTATCATTACCGGTAAAGTGTCTGGAAACGAGCTTTACTTAAGGTGAAGGTCTTTGTTGGTAGTCATATCTGGTAAGATGTCAAAAGCAAACCACTGTTACAGCTCTGGATTATAAACCTGGATGCGAACCAATGATTCTGGGATACGAGCTTTACAATGTAACGGTCTCTAGGTAGAAGTCATCTCACTTGTTCCAAATTACGTGTTTCTGACCTCACATCCTTCCCTGCGGATTTGATGCCAGACCGTTAACATTAGCCCATCGTGTTTCTCCAATATGACGTTAATTAAAATACCAACCTACGTTTGTAGGTTAAGTCAATTCAGAAGTCAAACAAGCGACTACTACAGCTCTAGGGAATGAACCTGAATACGAACCGATGAGCCTGATATACGAGCTTTACGTTGTAAGGGTCCCGTTGGGTTGGCGTGGAAGTTTGGAGAGTGAGGTTCCAGCTCAGGTGTTGCTTCGTTATCTGACCGTGGTTCAAAATTACGAGGCGTTGTCCTCGGATATTTCACTTAAGGGACTGACCCCGGACCGTCGTCAATAGCCCGTTGTGTTGCTCTAGTACGACGTTTAATAAAATTACAATTACCATTACATTGTAAGGGTTTTTGTAAGTCTGGTTCTTTGTACGTAGTCTCTTTGAAAATAGCTATGTTCGGTAAGAAGTCGAAAGTAAACATCTGTTAAGGCTAAGGGAAAAAGCAGGATACGAGATTTACCATCTAAATATTTTTGTAGGTGGTCATTTTGGGTAAGTCGAAATCAAACGACTGTTCTAGCTTTCCGGAACGAACCTAACTAAATTTATATCATCAAAAGGACATTCAATACTTAATTTTAGACATGCCATCAGGAAAACATCTTTGATATGCCTACATGATTGACAGACCCATGGTGCTCTACTTACGGCACTCTACTGATATTTTCTTCTCGTATGTCTACTGCCTTTAGTAAACACTGGAGTGAAGTTCCTGGAAACCCGATACATTTCTTTTTAAAATTACGAGGTGTTGTCCTCGGATCTTTTCTTTAAGGAACTGATCCCGGACCGTCGTCAATAGCCCGTTATGTAGCCCTAGTACGACGTTAACTAATATTACCATTACCATTACCCGATACATTGCGATTTCATCCTGGCAGACCTTGTACAAAATGCAAATGCGCGTTAAATCCGTCATGGCCTTTAATTTCATGACGTTGGCGTGGTGTGGAAGCTAGGGGAGGTGGGGCGCCACCTAAGATGTTAACCTCGTCATTTGACCAAGGTTTGGAATTATTGTGTGTCCTAGGATCTTTCTCTTCGGAAATAATCCCGGTCAGTTGAATGGTAATGGTAATTTTAGTTAACGTCGTACTAGAGCAACACAACGGGCTATTGACGACGGTCCGGGATCAGTAAATTATGGGAAAGATCCGAGGACAATACCTCGTAATTTTGAACCACGGTCAGATGACGAAACAACACCTGAGCTGGCACCCCACTCTCCAAACTTCTACGCCAACCCAACGTGATGACTTTCGGCCACGACAGATTTAAGGTGCACCAGCCGCCTCTACACCATACGCTTACAAACATCCATGCCCGGACCCGGATTCGAACCAGGAACCTTCCGATCCAGAGGCTAACACCTTAACCACTATACTGGTTAGTCGGCGACGACGACGGTCCGGGATCAGTCCCTTAAGGGAAAGATCCGAGGACAACACCTCGTAATTTTGAACCACGGTCAGATGACGAAGCAACACCTGAGATGGCACCCCACTCTGAAAACTTCCACACCAACCCAACGTGAGGAATTTCGGCCACGACAGATTTAAGGTGCCCCAGCCGCCTTAACACCATACGCTTACAAACATCCATGCCCGGACCCGGATTCGAACCAGTTACCTTCCGATCTAGAGGCTAACACCTTTACCGCTATACCGCTTGGTCGGTACAAGTAATTTGGAAAAGGGGAAAGCTTAAAGCCTTGAAATTAGAAAAAGATCAATTTATTTGTTTCTAAAATGAATTAAAACTAAATGAGTGTAAATCAACTAAATCCAACGAAAGACTCATGTACAAAAGGGGGCTAGTTCTAGTAAAATGTGTCCAGGTCTTTAATGTTCATTTAAGTAGAGTAGAAGTTCGGAGAGTGAAGTGCTTCCTCAAGTGTCACGTCATCTATCCGTGGTTCAAATTTACGAGGTGTCCTGTGATCTTATCCTTCAGGTTCCTGGTTCCAATCCTGATCAGCGCATGGATGTTTGATAGCGAATTGTGTAGAGGCGACAGGTGCACTTTTAGTATGTCGTTGCCGAAAGTCCTCATGTTGGATTGGTGTGGAAGTTAGGAGAGGTGTGTTATCTTTCAGGTGTAACCTCGTCGTCTAGTAAGTTAAGGTATTGAATTAACGGCATACAAGAGCAACACAGTGGGCTATTGACAACGGTCCGTAATCAATCCCCAAGAAAAAGTTCCGAGAACAACACCCCATATTATTGTTGTAACACAACAATTGATGACGATCCGGAATCAATCCACTAAGGGAAAGATTGATGTAGGTATGTATTTTAGTTAAGGTCGTACTTTAGCAACACAACGAATTATTGAAGACGGTCTGGGTAATGGTAATTTTAGTTAACGTCGTACTAGAGCAACACAACGGGCTATTGACGACGGTCCGGGATCAGTCCCTTAAGGGAAAGATCCGAGAAAAACACCTCGTAATTTTGAACCACGGTCAGATGACGAAGCAACACCTGAGCTGGCACCCCACTCTCCAAACTTCCACGCCAACCCAACGTGAGGACTTTCAGCCACGACAGATTTAAGGTGCACCAGCCGCCTCTACACCATACGCTTACAAGCATCCATGCCCGCACCCGGATTCGAATCAGGAACCTTCCGATCTAGAGGCTAACACCTTAACCACTATACCGGTTGGTCGACGAAGACGGTCTGGGATCTATCCTCAAGGAAGGTAAAAATACGAGAACAATGCACAACGAAAGTTTCAAACACGGTCAGATGACGAGGCAACACCTGGTCTGGTGTTAGTAATTTGGTTATTAAAATTAAAGCAACACAACGGGCTACTGACGACGGTCCGGGTAATTGGTAATTTTTAGTTAACGTCGTACTAGCGCAACACAACGGGCTATTGACGACGTTCCGGGACCAATTTCCCAGTGGAAAGATTCGAGGACTACACCGATCGGAAGGTTCCTGGTTCGAATCCAGGTCCGGGCATGTAAGCGTATGGTAATTGGAAATTTTAGTTAACGTCGTACTAGAGCAACACAACGGACTACTGACGACGGTCCGGGTAATTGGTAATTTTTAGTTAACGTCGTACTAGAGCAACACAACGGGCTATTGACGACGTTCCGGGACCAATTTCCCAGTGGAAAGATTCGATTACAACACCGATCGGAAGGTTCCTGGTTCGAATCCAGGTCCGGGCATGTAAGCGTATGGTAATTGGAAATTTTAGTTAACGTCGTACTAGAGCAACACAACGGGCTACTGACGACGGTCCGGGTAATTGGTAATTTTTAGTTAACGTCGTACTAGAGCAACACAATGGGCTATTGACGACGGTCCGAGATCAATCGCTTAAAGGAAAGATTACTGGACAACGCCTCGTAACTTTAAAACACGGTCAGAAGACGAGGTAACACCTGAGCTGGCACCACACTCTCCAAAATTGCACACCAACCCAATGTGAGGACTTTCGGCCACGACAGATTTAGGTGCACCAGACGCCTCTACACCATTCACTGACAAACATCATCTGGTGTTCTTGGATGCATCCGTCCGTGATTGATTTTGCATCGAAGCCAATAACCCATTGTATTGATCCAGTGTGACATTAATTGTACTAATTACCTATATATTTTTTGAGTAACTTTTGTCGGTATTCAACGATGCCTGGTGTCTATATTTATGATTCATTGCATGTGTGCGATGCGATCACATATATCTTTGGTTCAAAACTACGAGACGATGTTTCAATAATGCAATCTTTCCCTGTAGGATCGTTTTCGCACAATCACCGGGTATGCTCACTTTGATAGCAAACTTTCAAGTTGTGGGTGGTGCAGGTTCAATTCCTGCCATTTGCATTCCTCTCTGGGTGTATTTCTCTCTTATGTGCCAATTAAACTTTCATTGAAGGTGTCTATTACTTGATGAGTGTCTTATGTCTGGCGCAGCATAGCACATATTACCCTTGCGCCATAAATCTTCAAAATATACCAACCAATCCATATCATCGCCAATAGTCCGTTTGTAGTTCCATTGCGACGTTAAATAAATACCTAGCTACCCTGTATTTCGAATTGTAAGAAAAGAAATTTGTAACTATGACCTAAAACAATAATGGTCCGAATATGCATCGGCATATAGCTTGTGTTTATATTAGTTGGCATCTTGTTTCTAATCTAATACGTTGTGTGCATCTGTATGATTTGTAGATGTAGATATTTGATATTATCTATATCGTGTACAGGTATTAAAGGATCTGTTTCTGTAATATCTAGTAACAGATAAAATTTACCGTATTTTAATCCTAAATATGAGCAAACGTGTAGCTGAAACTAGAAAACAAGAACGGTTGTCAGATAACACTGTTGATTTGGAGCAAGAAACTGCGTCCGGCTTCAGAATGAAAGAGCCAGCCTCCGCGTCCTGCATCGGCCAGAAAGAGCTACCCAAAGCGACCAGCGGCGGCCTTAAAGACCCACACACTGCGTCCGTCATCGGTCTGAAAGAGCCACGCACTGCGTCCCTTGATGACCTGAAAGCGGCATTAACTGCGTCGGGCGGGGGCTTTAAAAAACCACCCACTGCGTCCGGCGGCCTGAAAGAGTCACCCCCTGCGTCCAGCGGCGGCCTGAAAGACCCACCCATTGCGTCCGGCATCGGCCTGAAAGAGTCACGCACTACGTCCCTTGATGACCTGAAAGCGGCATTGACCGCGTCGGGCGGGAGCTTTGAAAGGCCATCCACTGCCTCCGGCGGCGGCCTGAAAGAGTCACCCCCTGCGTCCAGCGGCGGCCTGAAAGACCGACCCATTGCGTCCGGCATCAGCCTGAAAGAGTCACGCACTGCGTCCCTTGATGACCTGAAAGCGGCATTGATTGCGTCGGGCGGGAGCTTTGAAAGGCCATCCACTGCCTCCGGCGGCGGCCTGAAAGAGTCACCCCCTGCGTCCAGCGGCGGCCTGAAAGACCCACCCATTGCGTCCGGCATCGGCCTGAAAGAGTCACGCACTGCGTCCCTTGGTGACCTGAAAGCGGCATTGATTGCGTCGGGCGGGAGCTGTGAAAGGCCATCCACTGCCTCCGGCGGCGGCGGCCTGAAAGAGTCACCCCCTGCGTCCAGCGGCGGCCTGAAAGACCCACCCATTGCGTCCGGCATCGGCCTGAAAGAGTCACGCACTGCGTCCCTTGATGATCTGAAAGCGGCATTGATTGCGTCGGGCGGGAGCTTTGAAAGGCCACCCACTGCCTCCGGCGGCGGCCTGAAAGAGTCACCCCCTGCGTCCAGCGGCGGCCTGGAAGACCCACCCATTGCGTCCGGCATCGGCCTGAAAGAGTCACGCACTGCGTCCCTTGATGACCTGAAAGCGGCATTGATTGCGTCGGGCGGGAGCTTTGAAAGGCCACCCACTGCCTCCGGCGGCGGCCTGAAAGACCCACACATTGCGTCCGGCATCGGCCTGAAAGAGTCACCCACTGCGTTACTTGATGACCTGAAAGCGGCATTGATTGCGTCCGGCGAGAACTTTGAAAGGCCACACACTGCCTCCGGCGGCGGCCTGAAAGAGTCACCCCCTGCGTCCAGCGGCGGCCTGAAAGACCCACACATTGCGTCCGGCATCGGCCTGAAAGAGTCACCCACTGCGTTCCTTGATGACCTGAAAGCGGCATTGATTGCGTCGGGCGTGAGCTTTGAAAAGCCACCCACTGCCTCCGGCGGCGGCCTGAAAGACCCACACATTGCGTCCGGCATCGGCCTGAAAGAGTCACCCACTGCGTTCCTTGATGACCTGAAAGCGGTATTGATTGCGTCGGGCGGGAGCTTTGAAAGGCCACCCACTGCCTCCGGCGGCGGCCTGAAAGTGTCACCCACTGCGTCCATCGGCAACCTGAAAGAGACACCCACTGCGTCCATTGGCAACCTGAAAGAGACACCCACTGCGTCCATTGGCAACCTGAAAGAGACACCCACTGCGTCCATTGGCAACCTGAAAGAGACACCCACTGCGTCCATTGGCAACCTGAAAGAGACACCCACTGCGTCCATTGGCAACCTGAAAGAGACACCCACTGCGTCCATTGGCAACCTGAAAGAGACACCCACTGCGTCCATTGGCAACCTGAAAGAGACACCCACTGCGTCCATTGGCAACCTGAAAGAGACACCCACTGCGTCCATTGGCAACCTGAAAGAGACACCCACTGCGTCCATTGGCAACCTGAAAGAGACACCCACTGCGTCCATTGGCAACCTGAAAGAGACACCCACTGCGTCCATTGGCAACCTGAAAGAGACACTCACTGCGTCCATTGGCAACCTGAAACAGACACCCACTGCGTCCATTGGCAACCTGAAACAGACACCCACTGCGTCCATTGGCAACCTGAAACAGACACCCACTGCGTCCATTGGCAACCTGAAACAGACACCCACTGCGTCCATTGGCAACCTGAAACAGACACCCACTGCGTCCATTGGCAACCTGAAACAGACACCCACTGCGTCCATTGGCAACCTGAAAGAGACACCCACTGCGTCCTGCGGCAGCCTGAAAAAGTCACCCACTGCATCTGATGGTGACCTGAAAGAGCCTCCCACTGCGTCTGGCGGCGGCATGAAAGAGCCAATATCTGTGTCAGGCCATCAAACAGAAATCGATTATTCGTCCTTATCGACATTGACGAAGGATGTTGAAATTTTTCATCCATGGAAACGCTTTGAGGCAACAGATATTGCTAAGAAAGGAACAAAAGAGTACAAAAGAAACACTAAATACACATCTTCGGCAGGCTTACTTCACCAATCTCTCCCAGTATGCAAAGACTCACACTCTTCATCGGAGAGCGATGTCGAAGTTGATCCTGAAGACGGAAAGGAGATTCATGAGATCAAGAAGAAAATACTAAGAACCAAGCGGCTTTTTCGAAAAGCAGAAGACGCGAAGGCCATTTTGATTGCTATGAAGAGTGAACCTCTTGCTAAAGTGGTAGTCGACGACGACTTTTTTTTTGCTTGCAAAGGTTTAATTTCCACCATAGAGGCTCACATCAAAGAGGTAAATGCACTTGCCAGAAATATGAACATATGAACAGTGGAAGTTGACCAGGGAACATTGAATCCTGACTCCTTCATGAAATGAAAGTTCTCTATAAGGTAATATCTGGTACAATAACTATCTCTCAAAGCTGTACCATATGTAATCAATACGCAAGTCCTCTAATTTAAACAAATTATTTTCAACAAATCTATTTAATGAACTCGCTTTGTTAAGTTAAGTAATAATGTTACGTGAATTTAATTATTTTACATAAAGTTTTGAATGTATTATCTAAAAATGTATTTCTTCTGATGCATTCAATAACCAGTATTTTTATGATTTAGTAACCTATGCTAATATTACTAATTATTCTCTATTAGATTTTTTTACTTGAATTTTTATGTTTACAACTTTTAGATCATTCTAACCTAATTAATTGGTTAAGTTTATCAATAATGCTAATAAAGTTCTCTCAAAGGTATAAATTGTATTTTGAAAAATAAAATTGGGGATAGTAATAAATTCTTCTTGTATTTCGTACAAATGTTTTGAATTCAATCAAACGCCTGTACTTTTCTGATCACAAAAAAAAAAAAAATCTTTATCTTAGACGCATCTCCAATATCTGCAATAGTGTTCTGAAGTGAATAAATATAATTTAAAGGCAATATCTGCAATATTTGCATATTAGGGCTTGAGGTGGTCTCCCGTCACAAGGGCCATTCAGAGGAGACATATACCTGATCGAGCTAGCTGTCTCCAACAATATGTAAGGGTGTAGTTGTTCATGTCCAGTAAGGAGTCAATTGCGAGGAACCTGTATACGATATTTAATGTTAGGGAGTTTGTAGGTAGTCAAGTCACATGAGAATCGACCGCAGTGGTCCGGTTTGAAGCGAGTAACGCATAAATAACCTTAGGGTTGTAAGTTAGAATTCAACCAAACACCATTGTGTACAAATGGTACTGGTGCACGTTAAATCTGTTTAAGTCTGATGTTTCCACGTTGCCGTGGTGTGGAAGTTTGGAGAAAGGTGTTGTTCTTTAAGATTTAGAACATAAAGGAGAATAATGAATCGAATGTGCATACGACTTAGAATACGAATTGAATTGGGTACTTACCCCTATTTTCCCAGCGTTATGGAGAGGCAAGCCTAAAAACAATTACTGGAGGCAGGTGAAGAAATAACTAGATAACTTTAACTCTGTTTAATTATCCTAAACGTTTACATTTGTAATGGACATGGTCCAAGAGGTTTACAGATTAAAAAGGGTTTGTTGTAGCGGAGACACACAACGCGTGTCCGACCCTGGTGACTGTCCGAGCTCGAATTCGTCCCCGTAGCGTCGTTTTTTATCTTTCGACCCTCCGGCAGGGGTTCCAAAAGTTTCGGTTAGCATAGGGGAGAGTTTTTTTGGTTTTGTTTCTTCGGTTGTTCACCTTTTCCTCCCGCGTGGCCGTTACTCAACAGGTGTGCTATTTCAGTTGTTGCTTCATCTTCTGACCGTGGTTCACAATTACGTGGTGCTGTCTTCTGATCTTACCCTTAGGATTGATCCCGGACCATCGTCAATAGTCCGTTGTGTTGTTCTATTACGACGTTAATTATGAGTTAAGAAAATTACTTTCAGTTTTATGCTGACCAATCAGTCTGGTGGTAGAGGTGTTAGCCTCTAAATCGGAAAATCCGACCGAACGGTATGGTGGTAAAGGTGTTAGCCTCTAAATCGGAAAATCCGACCGAACGGTATGGTGGTTAAGGTGTTAGCCTCTAAATCGGAAAATCCGACCGAACGGTATGGTGGTAAAGGTGTTAGCCTCTAAATCGGAAAATCCGACCGAACGGTATGGTGGTTAAGGTGTTAGCCTCTAAATCGGAAAATCCGACCGAACGGTATGGTGGTTAAGGTGTTAGCCTCTAAATCGGAAAATCCGACCGAACGGCATGGTGGTAAAGGTGTTAGCCTCTAAATCGGAAAATCCGACCGAACGGTATGGTGGTTAAGGTGTTAGCCTCTAAATCGGAAAATCCGACCGAACGGTATGGTGGTAAAGGTGTTAGCCTCTAAATCGGAAAATCCGACCGAACGGTATGGTGGTTAAGGTGTTAGCCTCTAAATCGGAAAATCCGACCGAACGGTATGGTGGTAAAGGTGTTAGCCTCTAAATCGGAAAATCCGACCGATCGGTATGGTGGTAAAGGTGTTAGCCTCTAAATCGGAAAATCCGACCGAACGGTATGGTGGTTAAGGTGTTAGCCTCTAAATCGGAAAATCCGACCGAACGGTATGGTGGTAAAGGTGTTAGCCTCTAAATCGGAAAATCCGACCGAACGGTATGGTGGTTAAGGTGTTAGCCTCTAAATCGGAAAATCCGACCGAACGGTATGGTGGTAAAGGTGTTAGCCTCTAAATCGGAAAATCCGACCGAACGGTATAGTGGTTAAGGTGTTAGCCTCTAAATCGGAAAATCCGACCGAACGGTATGGTGGTAAAGGTGTTAGCCTCTAAATCGGAAAATCCGACCGAACGGTATGGTGGTTAAGGTGTTAGCCTCTAAATCGGAAAATCCGACCGAACGGTATGGTGGTAAAGGTGTTAGCCTCTAAATCGGAAAATCCGACCGAACGGTATGGTGGTTAAGGTGTTAGCCTCTAAATCGGAAAATCCGACCGAACGGTATGGTGGTAAAGGTGTTAGCCTCTAAATCGGAAAATCCGACCGATCGGTATGGTGGTAAAGGTGTTAGCCTCTAAATCGGAAAATCCGACCGAACGGTATGGTGGTTAAGGTGTTAGCCTCTAAATCGGAAAATCCGACCGAACGGTATGGTGGTTAAGGTGTTAGCCTCTAAATCGGAAAATCCGACCGAACGGTATGGTGGTAAAGGTGTTAGCCTCTAAATCGGAAAATAAGACCGAACGGTATGGTGGTTAAGGTGTTAGCCTCTAAATCGGAAAATCCGACCGAACGGTATGGTGGTAAAGGTGTTAGCCTCTAAATCGGAAAATCCGACCGATCGGTATGGTGGTAAAGGTGTTAGCCTCTAAATCGGAAAATCCGACCGAACGGTATGGTGGTAAAGGTGTTAGCCTCTAAATCGGAAAATCCGACCGAACGGTATGGTGGTTAAGGTGTTAGCCTCTAAATCGGAAAATCCGACCGAACGGTATGGTGGTAAAGGTGTTAGCCTCTAAATCGGAAAATAAGACCGAACGGTATGGTGGTTAAGGTGTTAGCCTCTAAATCGGAAAATCCGACCGAACGGTATGGTGGTAAAGGTGTTAGCCTCTAAATCGGAAAATCCGACCGAACGGTATGGTGGTTAAGGTGTTAGCCTCTAAATCGGAAAATCCGACCGAACGGTATGGTGGTAAAGGTGTTAGCCTCTAAATCGGAAAATCCGACCGAACGGTATGGTGGTTAAGGTGTTAGCCTCTAAATCGGAAAATCCGACCGAACGGTATGGTGGTAAAGGTGTTAGCCTCTAAATCGGAAAATCCGACCGATCGGTATGGTGGTAAAGGTGTTAGCCTCTAAATCGGAAAATCCGACCGAACGGTATGGTGGTTAAGGTGTTAGCCTCTAAATCGGAAACGTGGTAAAGGTGTTAGCCTCTAAATCGGAAAATCCGACCGAACGGTATGGTGATTAAGGTGTTAGCCTCTAAATCGGAAAATCCGACCGAACGGTATGGTGGTAAAGGTGTTAGCCTCTAAATCGGAAAATCCGACCGAACGGTATGGTGGTTAAGGTGTTAGCCTCTAAATCGGAAAATCCGACCGAACGGTATGGTGGTAAAGGTGTTAGCCTCTAAATCGGAAAATCCGACCGAACGGTATGGTGGTTAAGGTGTTAGCCTCTAAATCGGAAAATCCGACCGAACGGTATGGTGGTAAAGGTGTTAGCCTCTAAATCGGAAAATCCGACCGAACGGTATGGTGGTTAAGGTGTTAGCCTCTAAATCGGAAAACTGACCGAACGGTATGGTGGTAAAGGTGTTAGCCTCTAAATCGGAAAATCCGACCGAACGGTATGGTGGTAACGGTGTTAGCCTCTAAATCGGAAAATCCGACCGAACGGTATGGTGGTAAAGGTGTTAGCCTCTAAATCGGAAAATCCGACCGAACGGTATGGTGGTAAAGGTGTTAGCCTCTAAATCGGAAAATCCGACCGAACGGTATGGTGGTTAAGGTGTTAGCCTCTAAATCGGAAAATCCGACCGAACGGTATGGTGGTAAAGGTGTTAGCCTCTAAATCGGAAAATCCGACCGAACGGTATGGTGGTTAAGGTGTTAGCCTCTAAATCGGAAAATCCGACCGAACGGTATGGTGGTAAAGGTGTTAGCCTCTAAATCGGAAAATCCGACCGAACGGTATGGTGGTTAAGGTGTTAGCCTCTAAATCGGAAAATCCGACCGAACGGTATGGTGGTAAAGGTGTTAGCCTCTAAATCGGAAAATCCGACCGAACGGTATGGTGGTTAAGGTGTTAGCCTCTAAATCGGAAAATCCGACCGAACGGTATGGTGGTAAAGGTGTTAGCCTCTAAATCGGAAAATCCGACCGAACGGTATGGTGGTTAAGGTGTTAGCCTCTAAATCGGAAAATCCGACCGAACGGTATGGTGGTTAAGGTGTTAGCCTCTAAATCGGAAAATCCGACCGATCGGTATGGTGGTAAAGGTGTTAGCCTCTAAATCGGAAAATCCGACCGAACGGTATGGTGGTTAAGGTGTTAGCCTCTAAATCGGAAAATCCGACCGAACGGTATGGTGGTTAAGGTGTTAGCCTCTAAATCGGAAAATCCGACCGAACGGTATGGTGGTTAAGGTGTTAGCCTCTAAATCGGAAAATCCGACCGAACGGTATGGTGGTAAAGGTGTTAGCCTCTAAATCGGAAAATCCGACCGAACGGTATGGTGGTTAAGGTGTTAGCCTCTAAATCGGAAAATCCGACCGAACGGTATGGTGGTAAAGGTGTTAGCCTCTAAATCGGAAAATCCGACCGAACGGTATGGTGGTTAAGGTGTTAGCCTCTAAATCGGAAAATCCGACCGAACGGTATGGTGGTAAAGGTGTTAGCCTCTAAATCGGAAAATCCGACCGAACGGTATGGTGGTAACGGTGTTAGCCTCTAAATCGGAAAATCCGACCGAACGGTATGGTGGTAAAGGTGTTAGCCTCTAAATCGGAAAATCCGACCGAACGGTATGGTGGTAAAGGTGTTAGCCTCTAAATCGGAAAATCCGACCGAACGGTATGGTGGTTAAGGTGTTAGCCTCTTAATCGGAAAATCCGACCGAACGGTATGGTGGTAAAGGTGTTAGCCTCTAAATCGGAAAATCCGACCGAACGGTATGGTGGTTAAGGTGTTAGCCTCTAAATCGGAAAATCCGACCGAACGGTATGGTGGTAAAGGTGTTAGCCTCTAAATCGGAAAATCCGACCGAACGGTATGGTGGTTAAGGTGTTAGCCTCTAAATCGGAAAATCCGACCGAACGGTATGGTGGTAAAGGTGTTAGCCTCTAAATCGGAAAATCCGACCGAACGGTATGGTGGTTAAGGTGTTAGCCTCTAAATCGGAAAATCCGACCGAACGGTATGGTGGTAAAGGTGTTAGCCTCTAAATCGGAAAATCCGACCGATCGGTATGGTGGTAAAGGTGTTAGCCTCTAAATCGGAAAATCCGACCGAACGGTATGGTGGTTAAGGTGTTAGCCTCTAAATCGGAAACGTGGTAAAGGTGTTAGCCTCTAAATCGGAAAATCCGACCGAACGGTATGGTGATTAAGGTGTTAGCCTCTAAATCGGAAAATCCGACCGAACGGTATGGTGGTAAAGGTGTTAGCCTCTAAATCGGAAAATCCGACCGAACGGTATGGTGGTTAAGGTGTTAGCCTCTAAATCGGAAAATCCGACCGAACGGTATGGTGGTAAAGGTGTTAGCCTCTAAATCGGAAAATCCGACCGAACGGTATGGTGGTTAAGGTGTTAGCCTCTAAATCGGAAAATCCGACCGAACGGTATGGTGGTAAAGGTGTTAGCCTCTAAATCGGAAAATCCGACCGAACGGTATGGTGGTTAAGGTGTTAGCCTCTAAATCGGAAAATCCGACCGAACGGTATGGTGGTTAATGTGTTAGCCTCTAGATGGTGTAGAGGCGGATGGTGCGCCTTTAATCTGTCGTGGCCGAAAGTCCTCACGTGTGGTTAGTGTGGAAGTTTGGAGAGTGGGTTGCCAGTTCAGTTGTTTGCTTCATCATCTGAACCGGAGCTGAAAGTCTTGGCGAGTTATTTGCAGCCATAAGTTAAGACATGTTCCAAAACTATACGATCATTTAATTATACACAGCATCGGTTCATCTGGTGCCGTGACCTATTGTGTGAGGGATAACTTGTGAGATATTTTTATGTATAGAAATGCGTTGGAGAGAATTCGTGCAGTATGGTGGTCACGCCAAATCCATTTCCATCTAAGAATATTTTTGCTATTTTCAAATATTTTCACTTGTAAAGCTTGCGTAAACTATTAATATTTCTAAATGCATTCATATCGCGTCGAAATCTTAACGTGTTTTGTTTGAAATCGACTTCGAATGGAATTGGTTTAATGAAGCTTGCTCTTTGCGTTCGCTAACATTACGTGTGATATAAGAGTAGATGTTTTACTGTTTTTTTTATATAAATTAGTGCATATGATTAAAAATAATGGCTCGCAGAGGTATTGGATTAAAACAACTTAAACTGGTTGAAAATGAGTTAAATCTGCCAGTTATACAAGCAGCGGCTACGACTATGTCCTTTGTTGATTTCATTCCTAAATTATCGGGTGAAGGTGTTGTGACAATTCATTAATTTCTAATCGAAATTGAATGAAGTATCCAGATTGAGCGGTTGATTAGAAACGGAAAAGGTCTATTGATAGGCTTAAATTGACTGATACCGCAGAATTGTTTTTCCTTCTATAGGAAATAATATTCAAAATTTCCAAGAATTTTCACAAAATCTAGTCGAAAGGTTTGAACGTCCCATGCCTTTAGCGATTCAATTGCAAAAATTAGCCTCGTGTCGTCAAAATAGCACTGAAAATGTATCGGAAATTGGGAAATCAGGTTTTTGACGGTAATGGTCCCGCAGTTTTACTGGGAGAGCCGTCAAGCGAAAGACCGATTGCTTCATGCACGGTTTGTGGCAGATCTCAAATCAGACATTCAACGATACGTGTTAAGCAAAGCCCTTATATATTTCGAGGAAGACGTTACAGTTGCCATTGTTGAAGAAGCTAATGGTGAAATTGCAGAAAGCTCTATCATTAGACATAATACAGCTAGCAGCGGGGTTCAAACCATTTTAAAATTGACAGAACAGTTACAATTATTGACAACTCAGGTCCAAACATGCACAGACGACAGTAAATAACGTAAATGCAAATCATGGTAGTAGTAACAGTAAGAGCAGATCCAGTATTTGTTTATGCTGTGGAATTCGAAGTCATAGAAAGATCGATTTCAGAAAGATCGATTTCAGACAGATCGATTTCAGACAGATCGATTTCAGACAGATCGATTTCAGAAAGATCGATTTCAGAAAGATCGATTTCAGATAGATCGATTTCAGAAAGTAAATGACGCGTGAGCAATATAGACGTGGATACTGTTAGAAATGGGGAACATTTTTTTTATATTACTTTAATTAATAATAATGATTAAATATATATTCGAATTATCGTGATGTTGACAGACTGCAGTTACCAGTGAATTTAAACTCTCAATGGAAACGTCATTAGTTAAAATACATTAAAGGTCAAATCGACGTTCTTTCATAGCTTCAAAAATGTGTGACCAAAATTTTTCGCTACCTGTTATTAAAGTAAAATCGTATGATTACGAATAGCACGTTGTGTTGCTTTAGTACGACGTTAACTAACTAAAAATTATCCTTATCTTATGATTAAGAATTTTCAGAAACTTATGTGGAAATCGCCAACAGTTCATCAAATCTAGATATGTTAAATAATGACAAAAAAATTTGTTTTGTAAATAATTTCGAGGAATTTCTTTGACTGAAATCTTAATCACTACCAGTTACCAAACGAATAAACCGAAAATGACTTCAATTTTGGGTTTAGCTGCTATTGTGAAGAAAAGAGTGGTCGAGATTCTTTTAAAGCACAAAAATGCATTTGCTTGTTCAACAATTGAGCTTACTGCGGCTAATACAAGACCACACGAAATAGAATTAGAACATAACTATCCCGTTAAATGTCCGACATTTAAAATCCCATACAATTCAAGAGATGAATTCCGAAAACACAAAGTTCTGATTTAGAAAGGGCTGGAATTATTTTGAAATCTAAAAGTCACAGTACAACACCCCAGCACTTTTTGTGAAACAAAAATCTAAATGGCGTTTGGTTTTGGATTTAAGAAAGTTGAACAAAAAACCGTTCCACAAGAATTTGTAATCCCTACCTTAGATGACATATTTCATGAACTATCTGGTTCAAATTATTCCTCGGCTTTTGACATGAAATTTGCTTTCAATCAAATTCCATTGCATCCAAGGGATAGGCATAAAACTGCATTTTCTTCTCCTGACGGCGATAACTATGAATTCAATCTATTATGTTTTGAAATTAAGAATTCTCCAAAAGCATTTTAATATATTGCGCATGAAGGGACTTATTACATAAAAGAGCTCTTGTATACATTGACGTCATTTTGCACTGTATGACTATAAACGAGCATTTTTTACTCTTGGACAAGGTACTGCAACGTTTTAAGGGGTACAAATTTAATCCACAAAAGTGTCAGATTCTCACAAAATCATGTAAATTTTTAGGTGTTGTCATCACTCCTGAAGATATGTATATTGATCATGATAAAATTGTCAGTATCAATCAATTACCTGTTCCAGTAGATAAGAAACAAATAAAATCATTTTGGGGATGTTGTAATTTTTATCGTCTCTACATACTAAATTTTACTCGAAGGGCCCTGCCTTTGACATCTTTATTAAGGAAAAACACTATTTATGTGGAGCGCTGAAGCTCAGGCTTGATTTGAAGACTTAAAAATTGCAATATTAAAACCTCCTGTTTTGTCATTGCCGGGTCAATCTGCTGAAGTTCAGAATACAACTGATGCTAGCGCACAGGGTATCGGTGCTGTACTCGAAAT
Organism: Metellina segmentata; assembly: GCA_947359465.1. Taxonomy (NCBI): domain Eukaryota; kingdom Metazoa; phylum Arthropoda; class Arachnida; order Araneae; family Tetragnathidae; genus Metellina; species Metellina segmentata. The sequence continues at coordinate 43,346,558 of OX375883.1, forward strand.
TCGTTATTCTCCGTCCGACGTTAGGCCTCTGTATTTCTTTTCTAAAAAGCTAAGCCCCACTCAATCAAAGCAAAGTGCCACAGTTCTGAAATTCTTCGCATATGTTGTGCACTTAATTTCATCAAAGCTTTTCTCATTGGACGAAAATTTAAAGTACAGGTGATTCATAAGTAAGTATGGAATTTCAACGCACTATATAACAGTGACAATGTAATATATTTTATGTTACCTGTAGCCGAAGTGTAGGTGAATGTTTCAAGTTTTTTAAGAGATAGTCACACTACACACATCGAACCGGTAACCCATTTCTGCCCAGGCGGTGTTAGGGTATCTGAAGCAAGTGCAGTGATAGTCGTTGTGATACGCTGTTTCAACTCCGCTAGATCAACAGGAAGAGGAGAGTTAAATACTTATCCTTTATGTTTCCCCAAAGAATAGTGTCACATGGTGTTAAATCAGGACATCTGGGTGACCATTGGGTAAGTGTCATGCTATAGTCGGCGCTTCGTCCAATCCATAGGTGAATATGTTAGTAGAGATAATTTCACACGTCAACTGACCAGTGTGGTGGTGCACATACCTTCCCTGCTGATCCGTTGTGGGTTTTCAGTAACTCGGTACGGAGGGGATTGTTTCCATTCAGAAGAAGAAGTGTGGTGGCGCACCACCCAATTGAAGAATATAGTTTTCCGAATTTACTATCCAATTGGAAAAATAAAGTTTTTGACGACATCTGCCGATAGACTCGGTTGTCCTGGCTTTGAAAATTTGCACAAAAAGCCCGTAGTTTCAAATTTTTTTAACCAATCGTAAATTAATGTTCTGGTTGGAGGTTCTTTTCCAAATCGGAATCGAAGATGCCGTTGCACAAGTAACAGATTCCGTTTTACTCAATTCAAGAACACAAAATGCCTTCTCCACTGCAGACGCAGCCATTTCCACTGACTAGTCACGTGACACGCTCACTGTCGCCTACGTCACTGTTCTGGAGGGGGACACAAACTTTATGAGTATACCTAGCTAACAGTTCTTTTTGGGGACCATGTCTTAAAATGTTCTTGTTTTACAGCATCTAGAAACTGTATACGTACTTATGAATCACCCTGTATAAATTGACCATAACCCGTTACAAGGTTTTCTTTCAAATAAAAACTTCTTTCAAAGTCTTGCATTGTAAATTGGCTCTAGAAGGTTTAATTACGAAATTTGTTATGTGAAAAACACATTCAACTCCTGATCATTTGTCTCGTTGCATTTATTCAATAACAGACGTTTTCCCAGATGCAGAGGAGTTTGGAGAGTGGGGTGCCAGCTCAGGTGTTGCTTCGTCATCTGACCGTGGTTCAAAATTACGAGGTGTTGTCCTCGGATCTTTCCCTTAAGGGACTGCTCCCGGACCGTCGTCAATAGCCCGTTGTGTTGCTCTAGTACGACGTTAACTAAAAATTACCATTACCCAGATGCAGAGGAACTGTTAAAATGCAAAACGAGGATTATGAATTGAAGGCCATTATTGACAAGTTGAATGCTCCTAACGCGGATTCACAATCGGATAATTATCTCAAAGATAATTAAAGCGCGTTAATTCGTGTTTCTAAGCGTCACATCAAATCTCCCAGAAAAGATGTTAGTACACAAGTATCCGTGTCGTATAGTTTAAAAGGTAAAGTCCTAACATAAATTCATTCAGGAATAGGTAGCCATCTTCGTTTTTTTAAGACGTATCTACAGTTTGGTTGCCCGTAAATGTTTTCTGGCCTGATATGTATAAGGATACAAAAAAATTTTGAGCGTTCTTTCACCACTTGCTTTCCACGTCGGTATGTATAACGTCGTACTGAAGCAACACAACGGGCTATTGAAGACGGTCCGGGATCAATCCTCAAGGGATGTAAAGATACGACGACAACACTACGTTATTTTGAACCACTGTTAGATGACGAGGCAACACTTGATCTGGTGTTCTCGGATCTATCCTTCCGTGATTGATGTATCATCGACGTTAATAACACATTATATTAATCCAGTGGGACGTTAATTGTACCATTTACCTATATTTCTATTAAGTAACTTTTGTCGTCTTTGACGATGCCTGGCGTCAATATTTATGATTCATTGCGTGTGTGCAGTGCGAGCACATCCATCTGTGGTTCAAATTTAGGAGGTGGTGTTCTTTGATCTTTCTCTGTAGGATTAATCTCGCACTATAACAGGATACAGGCGCCTCAATCCCATGATAGTACTTTACGCAAGTCCAACTTGATTGGCTAATCGGATCACATGACCTAGATACGTAGTCATGAGAATTTTTCTGTTGGCGATTTATCTCTTCCTTTGTGCTTTCTTCTTTTCTTTTCAGATCCATGGCTATGGGTGGGTAGAGGTGGGAGCCGAAAATTGTATCCTTTTATAAAAAAGTTAATAATTATATAAGTTAGTGTTTTATGTATGCTTTTTGTTACATCAGAATGGTCCTAAGCCAGCGGTGGATACGACACAATCATCCTAAAGCAAAGGGGACGGCAGAGGGGCGGAAAAATATCAGTTGGTAGTGAGTTCAGGAGTGGTTCTTAGATTATTTATGTAAAATCAACGGAAGCTTGGAAAAATATAAAAAGGGTATTAAAAATTGGGAAAAGTAAATTAGAATGAAAAGGAATTAAATTGGAATTTTTTTTAAATAATTTGGAGGATCTAAAAAATTTTCTGCCAGCTGGGTTCGAACTGGGGTAGTCATCCTCCGCTGCCGACGTTAATCTGAATGTGGGTGACTTTAGCCGTCAGGCCATCGTTGCTTCACGAAAAGAAGCTCTTTAAAGTATAAGTACCCTTTAATATAAGTTTGCAAGAAATACTACTAACAACAACCATACAACATATATATGAAAATGAGGAGCAAATCAGAGTCAACTTGTCGGACACTTACGCTGTACGCTGAGTCGCTAGTGTATGTATTGTATTTCTACGAAACAACGCGCTTATTCAAAATCAAATGGTTACTACAACAATCAGATTGGCGAGATATCCAAGTGAAGCCAAGCCCGTGAAACTATCCAATCAAATTGGACTTGCGTAAAGTACTATCATGGGATTGAGCCGCTTCTTAACAGGATATTCTCACTGTGAGCTCCTTCTAGTTGTAGACTGCGCAGGTTCGATTCCTGCCAGACGCATTCCTCCGTGGGTGAATTTCTCACTTGTGTGTCAGTAAAACTTGCATTGTGTGTGTCTACTACTTGATTCATGTCTTGTGTCTGGCGCAACATAAAACATATGGCCATTGCGCCATAAACTCCAAAATAAACGAACCAACCCATACAATTGTCAAAAGTCCGTTTTTAGTTCCATTGCGACGTTAAATAAATACTTAGCTACCGCATATTTTGAGTTGTAAGAAAAGAAATATGTAACTAACTTAATACAATAATGGTCCAAATATGAGTCGGCATATAGAGAATGGTTATAATAGTTGGATTCTTGTTTCTATTATACTATGTTGTGTGTGTCTATATGATTTGAGATGTAGAGATTTGATATCAAAATCGTGCCTAAGTATTAAATGATTTGTTTCAGTAGTTTCTTGTCTAGATACTTTTACCGTATATTAATCCTAACTATGCCACAACGTGTAGCTGAAATCAGAAAACAAGAACTGTCATCAGATAACACTGTTCACTTGTAGCCAGCCACTGCGTCCGGTGTAGGTCTGGAAGAGCCAGTCACTGCGTCCGGGGAAGGTCGGGAAGACCTAGCCACTGCGTCCGGTGAAGAACGGGAAGAGCCAGCCACTGCGTATGTTGAAGGACGGGAAGAGCCAGCCACTGGGTATGTTGAAGGACGGGAAGAGCCAGCCACTGCGTCCGGTGAAGGTCTGGAAGAGCCAACCACAGCGTCCGGGGAAGGTCGGGAAGACCTAGCCACTGCGTCCGGTGAAGAACGGGAAGAGCCAGCCACTGCGTATGTTGAAGGACGGGAAGAGCCAGCCACATCGTCCGGTGAAGGTCTGGAAGAGCCAGCCACTGCGTCCGGTGAAGGTCTGGAAGCGCCAACCACGGCGTCCGGTGAAGGTCTGGAAGAGCCAACCACAGCGTCCGGGGAAGGTCGGGAAGACCTAGCCACTGCGTCCGGTGAAGGACGCGAAGAGCCAGCTACTGCGTACGTTGAAGGATGGGAAGAGCCAGCCACTGCGTCCGGTGAAGGTCTGGAAGAGCCAATCACAGCGTCCGGTGAAGGTCTGGAAGAGCCAGCCACTGCGTCCGGTGAAGGTCTGGAAGAGCCAGCCACTGCGTCCGGTGAAGGTCTGGAAGAGCCAGCCACTGCGTCCGGTGAAGGTCTGGAAGAGCCAACCACAGCGTCCGGGGAAGGTCTGGAAGAGCCAGCCACTGTCCGGTGAAGGTCTGGAAGAGCCAACCACAGCGTCCGGTGAAGGTCTGGAAGAGCCAACCACAGCGTCCGGGGAAGGTCGGGAAGACCTAGCCACTGCGTCCGGTGAAGGACGCGAAGAGCCAGCTACTGCGTACGTTGAAGGATGGGAAGAGCCAGCCACTGCGTCCGGTGAAGGTCTGGAAGAGCCAGACACTGCATCCGGTGAAGGTCTGGAAGAGCCAACCACAGCGTCCGGGGAAGGTCGGGAAGACCTAGCCACTGCGTCCGGTGAAGGACGCGAAGAGCCAGCTACTGCGTACGTTGAAGGATGGGAAGAGCCGGCCACTGCGTCCGGTGAAGGACAGGAAGAGCATGCCACTGCGTACGTTGAAGGATGTGAAGAGCCAGCCACTGCGTCCGGTGAAGGTCTGTAAGAGCCAGTCACTGCGTCCGGTGAAGGTCTGGAACAGCCAACCACAGCGTACGGGGAAGATCTGGAAGAGCCAGCCATAGCGTCCGGGGAAGACCTAGCCACTGCGTCCGGTGAAGGACGGGAAGAGCCAGCCACTGCGTCCCGTGAAGGTCTCGAAGAGCCAGCCACTGCGTCCGTCGGCAAGCTGCTGTCTGGTGCCTGGAATTGTTAAATACGAACTTGAAGCCTTAGATAAATGATGGAGGTTCTCCGTTGTGGGATTTCGGAACATTTGGTTTCTCTGGAGCAAGAATTTTCATCGGAGAGCGAAGATGAAGTTGCACATGAAGACAGAAAGATTTATCACAACCGTGGAGAGCCACCATCTGCATCTAGTGTTTACCTGAAAGAGCCAACCACTGCGACTGGTAGTTACCTGAAAGAGCCAACCACTGCGTCTGGAGGTAACCTGAAAGGAACACCCACCGAGTCCGATGGCGGCCAGAAAGAGCCTATCTCTGTGTCTGGCGACGAATCGGAACTCTATTATTAGATCATTCTAACCTTATATCTTGGTTTAGTTTATTGATAATGCTAATAAAGAACTTCTCTTAAAGGTGTAAATTGTATTTTCAGGTAAAAATAAATTTGATGTAGCAATAAATTCTTCATGTATTCCATACAAATGTTTTGAATACAATTAAACACCAGTACGTTTCTCAACATAGTCTTAAATTATCTTATATACTCATCTCTAGTATCTATAATAAGTCTATCATCTGTCCTCCTATAGTATATTTTATTCCATGGCCTTAAATTTCATCACTCTGACGTGAAGTGGAAGCTTAGGGATTTGGGTGACGGCTCAGATGCTAACCTAGTATTCTGATCCAGGATCAAATTACTAGGTTTCCTTGAATGATCCCGGTCCATTGAAAATAACCCGTGTTGCTAAAGAGCGACTAATAATTTACCTATACACAAGCTCTGCTATCATCCCTTTACGATGTTCAATTCGCGACATTTTTTACTTATCGTTGTCTTGTGTATGGTTCACCTTTGCAAAATGTGGAAAATTGCTTCATAATACTTGAAAACAACCAACTTGCAGATATCTCTCAAGATAGTCACGATAGCCCGTTTGGAAGAGTAACAAACTAGCAACTTTAGGAAGAGTAACAGACTAGCAACTATTGGGTTACGAATTCAAATTCATCTAAAGACCGTCGTGTACAAAGGGATTGGTGCACGCTAAACTTACCGTGGCCTCAAATATCCCAATGTTGACATGATAGTTTGGAGAGTGGGTTGGCACCCCAAATGTAATTTCCTCATCTGACAGCGGTTAAAAACCGCGTGTTGCTCTAGGACATTTGCCCATGGGGAATTAATACCGGAACCTCACAAAGGCCCATTGTGCTGCTCTAGTGGGACGTTAATTACATGCCTACCTCCTTTAAGGGTGTCCGGGACACAAAAATCGTCAAATTTTCGAAAATTTTTTATTAGTTTAAGAAATTTTCTGTGTTTTTCTGCTTAAAATGACGTCTAAATCATGTTTCTATCTTAATTAGAACTAGAGATATAGTTATTTTTGTGATTGTATTTTGAGATTCGTAGTTTGAAAAATCTATCACACTTGACAGTTGTTGTCATGGCAACACACAACATCTGCGAAAGACGTTATTTAAGTCTACGGATACCTTTAAACTATACAGGGTGTTTCAGTGAACCGTTTCAGAACTTCTAAGAGGGGTAGGGTACATCCTGACGAACCAAAATCATAAACCAATGGGTAGTCAGAAATGCTTTCCTGACGCGGTAGATGGCGTTGTGCGAAAATCCCAACCTTTGTGAAGGGAATCTTCATTTCGCACAAGAACGCCAAGTTAGTAGGCCAAGTTAATTTTAATCATTTGCATATTTTGTCAAAACATTTTGCATACGAAATTTCAAAGCAATCGGATGATTCCTTCTTGGTGCGTCAATTTTTTTGTTATTGAGTGTATAACTAAACTAAAAGACGAGGTCTTGACTAAAAGACGAGGTCTTGACTAAAAGACGGAGTCTTGACACTGAACTAAAAGACGAGGTCTTGACACTAAACTACAAGACGCGGCCTTGACACTAAACAATAGGACGCGACCTTGACACTAAACTACAAGACGAGGTCTTGACACTAAACTACAAGACGATGTCTTTTTTATTGACCGTTGAGTGACTGAATAGTTTAACAAAGTTTTCGATAAATCTTATTAAACAGGATTTCAAAGCAATAGCTTTCTTATTGGAAATTCATCCACTCCTACAGTATCGGCGGTCTTATCAGTATTTCTTTCCAGATGAGATCATGCTGATAATTTCGAGAATTTTTGTACCTCCCAAAATTTTTCCTGTTGATAAGCTTACTTTCTTGTTTCTAACTAGTGTTCTTGCAGTAAAACGATTGCGTAATATCAACATGCTGTCATATAGCTTGTTTCGTGCATACGGTTTGGCCAATGAAATTCCAAAGGTGTAGCTGTAATATATACAGGGCGTTTCAGTGAACCGTTTCAGAACTTCTAAGAGGGATAGGGTACATCCTGACGAACCAAAATCATATACCAATGGGCAGTCAGAAATGCTTTCCTGACGCGGTAGATGGCGTTGTGCGAAAATCCCGAGCTTTCGTGTAGGGAATCTTCATTTCGCACAAGAACGCCAAGTAAGTAGGATGGATGATTACACGATCACAGAGTTAGCCGATATGCATTTGGCGTACGGGGCTGCAAATTGTAGTGGGTCAGCCGCACAGCGTTTGTACGCGGAACGATATCCGACGAGGCGTATTCCCAGTCATAATTTCTTTGCAAGACTGCACCAGAAGTTAGCTGAGACAGGTTCATTAGAACGAGCTGACAGGGACAGGGTAAGAACAGCACGGACTGCAGACGTCGAACAGAATGTGCTGCAGCATGTACAGGGGAATCCAAGAACGAGTACACGAAGTGTAGCAAACGCAGTCGGGGTTTCCCATTGCAGCGTCTGGAGGATTCTCCGAGAAGAAGACATGCATCCGTTTCACGTGCAGCGTGTCCAGACACAGCAACCGGAGGATTATGCACCTCGTATTGCTTTCGCACAGTGGTACCTTGGAAAATGTGCTACAAATCCCCTTTTTCTTGCTGAAGTGTTGTTTTCCGGTGAGGCATCCTTCACAAGGGAAGAAATTTTCAACACGCATAACGACCATATCTGGGCGGTCGAGAACCCGCATGCAATACGACGTCGTGCAGCACAGATTCGATTTTCGGTCAATGTATGGGCCGGTATTATGGGAGATCACCTCATCGGACCTTACCTGTTACCGTCTCGTCTAACCGGACCTAACTACTTGCTCTTTCTGCAGAAAGTATTGACACAACTTTTGAGAGATGAACAGATTTCTGCATCGACGCAACATACAATGTGGTTCCAACACGATGGAGCCCCTGTCCATTATAGCGGAGATGTTCGTAACTACCTGGATGTCACATTTGGTCAGCAGTGGATCGGACGTGGTGGTCCCGTGCGTTGGCCTGCTCGGTCACCCGACCTATCATGTCTTGATTTTTATTTCTGGGGTCATCTGAAATCGCTAGTTTATGACACCCCTGTTGACGATGTTGAGGAGCTGGTTGCAAGAATTGCAGTAGCTGCCGGAGAAATTCGAGATATGCCTGGAGTATTCCAGAATGTTCGGATGTCCATGCGTCGGAGATATGAGGCGTGCATTGTAGCCCGTGGAAGAAACTTCGAACACTTACTTTAATCCATGTACCTTTTGCTTCTTTTCATGTATTATTAAAACGATTTCTCACTTACGGTCTCTTTTCCTTACGGTGCTTCTATGTACAACACCGCTTCAGGAAAGCGTTTCCGACCCCACATTGCTTTATGATTTCGAGTTGTCAGGATGTACCCTACCCCTCTTAGAAGTTCTGAAACGGTTCACTGAAACACCCTATATAGTGGTAATGGTAATGGTAATTTTAGTTAACGTCGTACTAGAGCAACACAACGGGCTATTGACGACGGTCCGGAATCAGTCCCTTAAGGGAAAGATTCGAGGACAACACCTCGTAATTTTGAACCACGGTCAGATGACGAAGCAACACATCAGCTGGCACCCCACTCTCCAAACTTCCACGCCAACCCAACGTGAGGACTTTCGTTTACGACAGATTTAAGGTGCACCAGCCGCCTCTACACCATACGTTTACAAACATCCATGCCCGGACCCGGATTCGAACCAGGAACCTTCCGATCTAGAGGCTAACACCTTAACCACTATACCGGTTGGTCGGCTTAAACTATATAGAAAAAAGGTAGAACTTACAAAAATCAAATTAAACCAAAGATTTAAGAGGAAAGAAGGAGTTAGATACTCATCTGGATGCTTTTAAAATGTATTTAAGCATTTTACTAATTGTAAATCGGGTCTTTCAAACTTTAAATGTGTTTTTCTTCAAGATACATTTTTTCGAGATTTCCTGTATTCAAATTACTATAAGTCAAAAATCGATAGGGTTAATTGGTTAAAATTTGAAATATATATTTTTCAAACATTATACTTTAATTTTGATTCAGAAAATTTGAAACAAATATTTACTTTTAAAACTATGATTTTTTTTATTAAATTAATATTTTTTTAATTGCTGAATCAAAATTAAAGTTTATAAATTTGTGAATCATTTACTGCAAGAATTTTTAAAATTGACCAAGAATATTTTGAGTTTTAGCATATTAAAATGTCCCCTCTTTTTTCTAAAATATTTTAATTAAAAATTTTTTTAAACTTTTGGAAAACTTTTGAGTTGAGATTTCGCTTATTAGCTAGATGGGTATTCAGTACAAAAAACTTCAAAATTCTAAATTAATTAAAAAAAAAAAATTCCACGTGTCCCGAACCCCCTTAAAGAAGAAAATATAAAAGAAACTTGATGTTGCGTAGAGGCAATTATGTTATGTAGGTAGAAATTTCAATAAACGTCCCAATGGAGTAGCAATGGGATTTTCCAAAAATTTTAGGGTATGCACTTATTTAATGTTTGCTACTGGAGCAACTCGGATCTTTCCGTTAGGGGATTGCCGACCAACCGGTTTAGTGGTTGTTAGCCTCTGGATCGGAAGGTTCCTGGTTCGAATCCGGGTCCGGGCATGGATGTTTGTAAACGTATGGTGTAGAGGCGGCTGGTGCACCTTAAATCTGTCGTGGCCGAAAGTACTCACGTTGGGTTGGCGTGGAAGTTTGGAGAGTGGGGTGCCAGCTCAGGTGTTGCTTCGTCATCTGACCGTGGTTCAAAATTATGAGGTGTTGTCCTCGGATCTTTCCCTTAAGGGACTGATCCCGGACCGTCGTCAATAGCCCGTTGTGTTGCTCTAGTACGACGTTAAACTAAAATTCCCATTAACGTTAGGGGATTGATCCCGGACTGTCGTGAATAGCCCGTAGTGTTTTTGTATTACGACATTAATTAAAATTACCTTACCTTATATTGCCACTGGAGCAACACAATGGGCTATTGGCGAATGTCTTGGATCAAACCCAAAAGGGAAGATTGAGGAAACCACGCCACGGTGTTGTAGTTTGAAAGGTAATTGCATCTTAGCCTCGTCAACTGATCGTAGTTCCAAGTTACATAATGTTGTCGTCGTACATTTCCCTAGGATTTTTTTATCCAAACCGGCGCCAATAGCCCTTTGTGTTGATACAGTACGACGTTAATTAAGATACATAAGTATCAAGGTAAGGTAATGGTAATGGTAATTTTAGTTAGCGTCATACTAGAGAAACACAACGGGCTACTGACGACGGTCCGGGATCAATCCCTTAAGGCAGAGATCCGAGGACAACACCTCTTAATTTTGAACCACGGTCAGATGACGAAGCAAGACCTGAACTGGCACCCCACTCTCCAAACTTCCACGCCAACCCAGCCGACCAACCGGTATAGTGGTTAAGGTGTTAGCCTCTAGATCGGAAGGTTCCTGGTTCGAATCCGGGTCCGGGCATGGATGTTTGTGAGCGTATGGTGTAGAGGCGGCTGGTGCACCTTAAATCTGTCGTGGCTGAAAGTCCTCACGTTGGGTTGGTGTGGAAGTTTGGAGAGTGGGGTGCCTGCTCAGGTGTTCTTCTTGTTAACTAAAATTACCAATTACCACGCCAACCCAACGTGAGTCATTGGTAATTGGTAATTTTAATTAACGTCATACTAGAGCAACACAACGGGCTATTGACGACGGTCCGGGTAATGGTAATGGTAATTTTAGTTAACGTCGTACTAGAGCAACACAACGGGCTATTGACGACGGTCCGGAATCAGTCCCTTAAGGGAAAGATTCGAGGACAACACCTCGTAATTTTGAACCACGGTCAGATGACGAAGCAACACCTGAGCTGGCACCCCACTCTCCAAACTTCCACGCCAACCCAACGTGAGGACTTTCGGCCACGACAGATTTAAGGTGCACCAGCCGCCACTACACCATACGTTTACAAACATCCATGCCCTTACCCGGATTCGAACCAGGAACCTTCCGATCTAGAGGCTAACACCTTAACCACTATACCGGTTGGTCGGCCAGTCTCTTAAGAGAAAGATCCGAGGACAACACTTCGTAATTTTGAGCCACGGTCAGATGACGAAGCAGCACCTGAGCTGGCACCCCACTCTTTAAACGTCTACACCAAACCAACGTAAGGACTTTCGGCCACGACAGATTTAAGGTGAACCAGCCGCCTCTACACCATACGCTTACAAACATCCATGCCCTGACCCGGATTCGAACCAGGAACCTTTCGATCTAGAGGCTAACACCTTAACCACTATACCGGTTGGTCGGCTGAGCAACGCAACGGACACAGGTAAGATAAGGTAATTTTAGTTAACATCGTACAATAACAACACAACTGGCTAATTGATGACGATATGGGATCAGTCTCTTGAGGTAAAGTTTCAAGCAACTCAATGCGCTATTGGTGGGGGTTTGTGACAAACCCTCGAATGGAAAGATCCGAGGACAATACCAGGTAATTTTGAACCATTGTCAGATGACGAATCGAAGGTTTGGGATCAAACCATAAGGGAAAGATTCAAGGACAACACCACGTAAATTTTAACCACAGTAAAATGTCCTGTTTACACCTGAGCTTTATCCACACCAACATGAGCACATCTGAGGCTATCACAGATTCAATTTCTACCATCTCTTTTGTATAGCTCATCATCTGACCGTGGTTCAAAATTACGTGGTGTTGTCCTCTGATTTTTCCCTTAAGGGATTGATTCAGGACCGTGGTCAGTAGCCCGTTGTGTTGCTCTAGTACGACGTTAATTAAAAATTACCAATTACCTTTTGTATAGGACGGTCTTTGGTAGGATTCAAACTCGCAACACTCCGGTTGATAAGACAATCGGTAATAGGACAGATGCTTCCTTAAGTTCCCAACTATGCCTGGCGTCAATTTTTATGATTCGTTGTAAATGCGGTGTCAGGATATCTGTCCGTGGTTTTAAATTAGCAGTTATTGTTCTTGAATCTTTCCCTGTAGTATTGATCCCATACCATCGCCAATACCCCGTTTGCTGCTCCAGTGCGACGTTAATTAAATACTACCTATCACATACTTCGAGTTGTGAGAAGAAAACCAATTTGTAACTGGGACCTAATACAATAATTGCCCAAATATGCACCTGCTGATAACGAGTGGCTACATTAGTTTGCAGCTTGTTTCTAAGATACTACGTGGTGTGTATTATCTAAATCTAGTTTACTAGTGTTAAATGTAAGCTGTTTCATTAATTTTTAGTATCGGATCAAATTTACCCGAGAGAATAAAACTAAAGATGCCGGAAAGCGTACTTGAAACCAAAAAACAAGAACAGTCATCCGATGACACTGTTGAATTGGAGCCACCCACTGCGACAGATGACCCAGAGGAAACACCGACTGTGTCTGGAGACAACCCTGAAGAGCCACCATCTGCATCTGGCGACGAGTCACTAACTGCTTCCGGTGACAACCTGATTGAGTCATCAACTTTAGTCGGAGGCCTGAGAGATCCGGCCCCTGCGTCCGTCGGTAGTCTGAAAGATTCAATTACTGCTTCCGTCGGTGTCCTGAAAGATTCAATTACTGCTTCCGTCGGTGCACTGAAAGATTCAATTACTGCTTCCGTCGGTGTCCTGAAAGATTCAACCACTGCTTCCGTCGGTGTCCTTAAAGATTCAACCATTCCGTCTATCGGTGACCTGAAAAAGGCACTCACTGCGTCTGTTGGTGACCTGAAAAAGGCACCCACTGCGTCTGTTGGTGACCTGAAAAAGGCACCCACTGCGTCTGGTGGTGACCTGAAAGAACCACCCACTGCGTCTGGTGGTGACCTGAAAAAGGCACCCACTGCGTCTGGTGGTGACCTGAAAGAACCACCCACTGCGTCTGGTGGTGACCTGAAAGAACCACCCACTGCGTCTGGTGGTGACCTGAAAGAACCACCCACTGCGTCTGGTGGTGACCTGAAAGAACCACCCACTGCGTCTGGTGGTGACCTGAAAGAACCACCCACCGCGTCTGGTGGTGACCTGAAAGAACCACCCACTGCGTCTGGTGGTGACTTGAAAGAACCACCCACTGCGTCTGGTGGTGACCTGAAAGAACCACCCACTGCGTCTGGTGGTGACCTGAAAGAACCACTCACTGCATCCGGTGGCAGCCAGAAAGAGTCATTCTCTGTGTCTGGCGATGAATCGGAACTGGATTATTCGTACTTATCGACATTGATGAAGGATGTTGGAAGTTTTCAATTATGGGAAAGCCTTGATGCAACAGATCTTGTCAAGAAAGGAACAAAAGAGGACAAAAATATCCCTGAAGACACATCTTCGGCAGACTTGCTTCACCAACAGCCCCCAGTATGCATAGAATCCGACTCTTCATCGGAGAGTGAAGTTGAACCCGAACCTGTAGACGGAGAAGAGATTCATGCGATCAATAAGAAAATATCAAAAACCAATCGACTTTTGCGTAAAGCAGAAGACGCGAAGGCGGTTTTGATTCTTATCGAAAAAAGTGAACCTCTTGCCAAAGAGATTGTCAACGACGACTTTGTTTACACTTGTGAAAGTTTGATTTTCACCATAGATTCTCACATCAAAGATGCTAATGCGTTTGTAAAAAGGATGAGCGTAACGCCAGAGGAAGTTGTCCCAAGAACATTGAACCCCGACCCGAGTAGACGCGATCGGGACACTAGAAGGGAGGAACGTGCAACAAAAGTTCCTTGGAAGGGTTTAAATAAATTTAGAGATCTGATTAAACAGTTAGCAGCCACAGGAGGCGTAACAGTGACACCAGATCAGGTTCAAGACACCATCAACGGTAACATTGTCCAAGCAAGCTACAAGAACTACCTCGATGAAAAGAAAGTTCTGGATAAGAGAATACATGATATAGTAGACGATTTGAAAGAGCGTTGGGTGCATGCTGAAGATTTTTTGTATCATTTTCGCGAGTTTGCATCATTTGTAGTAGTTGGTGATGTCTCTGCAGCGAAAACAGCCGACGAGTTAAAAAGTTTGTACGGGACTCTTTCACAAATGGTGTCTGATTGTGATAAGTATTTAACGATGGGTATATTTCACTCTCTTCAAGTAAACTCAAAGCTGTACGAGCTAGTAACCGAAAATTCTCTTCTGACAAATGAAAGGAATTCATTTTTGAGTAGTAAAATGAACTTATTTGGCCCAATAAACTAAGTCTAGATACTTTGTTGAACAGATAACTTATCACTTTAATACAGAAAATGCATCGTAATTTGAATTTATAAATTCTAAATCCTATTGGACCTCAGAAACACATCCTTAGGAGGGCACGGGCATAATAACTCCGATTGATCTGTCATATCTTCTGTTTTACTCTTGCTTGTTTTTGGCCCACCTTGGCCAAATATGGCTTTTCCATCATAATACCCAAAACTAACCAATATCTACTGTGTAATGAATAACTTGTCATTTAATGTTATTTGTATTAATTTTTATACCTGCATTTATATTTACAACGTATAAAATAAATAATTTCTTATTGTTTTCTTTTGAATTTAGGAATTAAGTAACAAAGTGTTCCCTAGTTTTACAAAAATACATCGTAATTTAGATTTTAAATTTTCTAGGCCTATTGCTCAACGAATAACTCATTTTATGTTTTGTTATAAATTATTTTATGCTTTAAAAATAAGTAACATATTTTTTTATTCGTTTCTAGAAATTATGTACGATAAATTATCTCGGAATGTTGATTTTAACTTTTCACGAAATGTATTGAAATCTGAATTTTATAAATTCCTAATTCCTACTGTTTATTGAATAACTCGTTTTCTACAATTTGTACTAAATTATTTAAGGCATTGTAATTATTGGTTTTCGTATTTTTTATTTTATATATCCATTTTTGAAGCGTTAAATAATAAAACTAATTTTTCCTAATTTTGATTGATATATTTATTTTATGAAAGGTGCATCGTAATTTAAATCTTATCAATTCCTATTGTTTAACAAATAACTCATCGTTGTATGTAATTTGTAATAAATATTCATGTGACCAAAAAAAATTAGTAAATAATTTTGTAGTATACCTAAACATCCTTTCCAAGTCTACAAATCAAGTTTCTTACTACCGAAAATTTATTTTATTGAAGGTTTTAGACATATTGCTTGAACAAATTACGGAAATTTATTCAATAAATAATTTAATATCTTATAATTATTTAATACCGCATTTTATTTGATCACAGAAATATAGATTTTAATAAAATAAATTCTTCTGCATTTTGCTTTTGAATTTTGTGCATTTTGTAGGTCAACTAAACGAAAAACTTAACTTTTTATTTTATGTAATTCGTAATAAATTCACCTAATTAGCCCTACAAATGTTTAAAATCTTATTTTCATCAATTCAAGATACTGTTCAGAAAAGATTTTTCGGTTTGATTTTTACAACAAATTGTATCGTTACTTTATATAAACAGAGTTGACGTTTGTCAGTTCTCAGTCAACATTTCCCGTTTGAAAAAAGAAACAGATCCAGGCCAAATTTGAATACTTTTTCTGAAACACTTTGAGTAACAGAATACTCGTTTACTCCCATTTAATTTTCCCGCAGTGTGCAGAAAGTATTAACAATAATAGATCTTAGAGCAGCACCAGTACCACGTTATTTAAATTACCATATCATTTTAATAGAATTAAAAAATAAATTTTTCCGAAATAATTATAGCCGACCAACCGGTATAGTGGTTAAGGTGTTAGCCTCTAGATCGGAAGCCTCCTGGTTCGGGTCCGGGCATGAATGTTTGTAAGCGTATGATGTAGAGGCGGCTGGTGCACCTTAAAACTGTCGTGGCCGAAAGTCCTCATGTTGCGTTGGCGTGGAAGTTTGGAGAGTGGGGTGCCAGCTCAGGTGTTGCTTCGTCATCTGACCGTGGTTCAAAATTACGAAGTGTTGTCCTCGGTTCTTTCCCTTTAGGGACTGATCCCGGACCGTCGTCAATAGCCCGTTGTGTTGCTCTAGTACGACGTTAACTAAAATTACCATTACCATTTTTTTTTTTACCTAAATAATTACGCCGACCAACCGGTATAGTGGTTAAGGTGTTAGCCTCTAGATTGGAAGGTTCCTGGTTCGAATCCGGGTCCGGGCATGGCTGTTTGTAAACGTATGGTGTAGAGGCGGCTGGTGCACCTTAAATCTGTGGTGGCCGCGAAAGTCCTCACGTTGGGTTGGCGTGGAAGTTTGGAGAGTGGGGTGCCAGCTCAGGTGTTGCTTCGTCATCTGACCGTGGTTCAAAATTACGAAGTGTTGTCCTCGGATCTTTCCCTTAAGGGACTGATCCCGGACCATCGTCAATAGCCCGTTGTGTTGCTCTAGTACGACGTTAACTAAAAAAAAATTACCAATTACCTAAATAATTACATTTAAAGAATTTCAAAATCAATACTTGCATTTAAACTTATTTATTTTCCCCAAAGTTTTAGTAAGGTTAAAAATATGTAAATGCTCAAAACATACACAAACATCTTATGATAGGCATTTTTTTTAACGTCATCCGACCAACTGGTCTAGTGGTTAATGTGTTATCCTCTAGATCGAATGGTTCCTGCTTCGAATCCGGGAAAGTGCATGGATATTTCTATTCGTAAGGTGTAGAGGCGGCTGATGCACCTTAAATCAGTCGTGGCAGCTAGTCCACGGTGTGGAAATTTGGAGAGTGGGATGCTAGCTCATGTGTTACCTCGTCAACTGACCATTGTTTAAAATTGCGGGGGGTTGTCTTCGAATCTTTCACTTAGGGGATTGATCGTTGTCAATAGCAAGTTTTGGTTGCTCTAATAGAACATTAATTAAAATACATTACCTATATTAACGTCGTAGTGGAAGAGCACATCGGGCAATCGGGTATGGTCCGGGTAATGGTAATTTTAGTTAACGTCGTACTATAGCAACACAACGGGCTATTGACGACGGTCCCGGATGAGTCCCTTAAGGGAAATATCCGAGGACAACACCTCGTAATTTTAAACCACGGTCAGATGACGAAGCAACACCTGAGCTGGCACCCCACTCCGGTACGGTTCGGTCACGTTGGTTAGGCGTGGAAGTTTGGAGAGTGGGGTGCCAGCTCAGGTGTTGCTTCGTCATCTGACCGTGGTTCAATATTACGAGGTGTTGTCCTCGGATCTTTCCCTTAAGGGATCAATCCCGGACCTTCGTCAATAGCCCGTTGTGTTGCTCTAGTACGACGTTAACTAAAAATTACCATTACCATTACCATTACCGGTACGGTCCGGGATCAATGTCATTAGGGAAACATTCGAGGACAGCACAAATGCTCATTTTGTAAGGTAATTTAGTAATTTTTAATTAACGTCATACTCGAGCAACACAACGGGCTATTAACGATTGCCTGCGATCAGTCCTTTAAGCGTAATGGCAATTTTAGTTAAGATCGTACTACAACAACGCAACGGGCTATTGACGACGGTCCGGGATCAGTCCCTTAAGGGAAACATCCGAGGACAGCACAGCGCTCATTTTGTAAGGTAATTTGGTAATTTTTAATTAACGTCGTACTCGAGCAACACAACGAGCTATTAACGATTGCCGCGATCAGTCCTTTAAGGGTAGCCGACTTACCGGTATAGTGGTTAAGGTGTTAGTCTCTAGATCGGAAGGTTCCTGGTTCGAATCCGGGTACGGGCATGGATGTTTGTAAGCGTATGGTGTAGAGGCGGCTGGTGCACCTTAAATCTGTCGTGGCCGAAAGTCCTCACGTTGGGTTGGCGTGGAAGTTTTGAGAGTGGGGTGCCAGCTCAGGTGTTGCTTCGTCATCTGACCGTGGTTCAAAATTACGAGGTGTTGTACTCGGATCTTTCCCTCAAGGGACTGATCCCGGACCGTCGTCAATAGCCCGTTGTGTTGCTCTAGTACGACGTTAACTAAAATTACCAATTACCAATTACTTTAAGGGTAATGGTAATTTTAGTTAACGTCATACTAGAACAACGCAACGGGCTATTGACGACGGTCCGGGATCAGTCCCTTAAGGGAAACATCCGAGGACAGCACAGCGCTCATTTTGTAAGGTAATTTGTTAATTTTTAGTTAACGTCCTACTAGAGTAACGCAACGTGCTATTGACGACAGTCCAGGATCAGTCCCTTAAGGTAAAGATCCGAGGACAACACTTCGTAATTTTGAACCACGGTCAGATGACGAAGCAACACCTGAGCTGGCACCCCACTCTCCAAACTTCCACGCCAACCCAACGTGAGGATTTTCAGCCACGACAGATTTAAGGTGCACCAGCCGCCTCTACACCATACGTTTACAAACATCCATGCCCGGACCCGGATTCGAACCAGGAACCTTCCGATCGGTGTTGTATTCGGATCTTTCTCTTAGTTTATTGATCCATGACTGTCATCAATGGACAACTGTGTTGCTCTAGCAGGACGATAATTAAAAATTGTCATTTACCTTTCCAATTGGAAAATGGTGTGCCACTCAGTTGTTAATCTCGTCATATGACCATGGTTCAAAATTGAGTGGTGTTATCCTCGGTTCTTTACATTGAGGATTAATCCCAGACCACAGTCAATGACTCGTTATTTGTTCCAGTTCGATATTAATGGTAATGATAGTGGTATGTTTGAGTTAACGTCGTACTAGAGCAACACAACGGGCTACTGACGACGGTCCGGGATCAATCCCTTAAGGGAAGGATCCGATGATATTAATGAAAATTACCATTCTTCCAGCGTAATACCGTGATTTAAAATTAGAGATGCTGTCCTTTTTGATCCTTTCCTCCAAGATTTATTCCAGACAATCGCTGTCGTCGACCAACCTGTTTGTTTAAGGTGTTAGCCTTTAGATCGGCGCCGACCAACCGGTATTGCGGTTAAGGAGTTAGCCTCTAGATCGGAAGGTTCCTGGTTCGAATCCGGGTTCGGGCATGGATGTTTGTAAACGTATGGTGTAGAGGCGGCTGGTGCACCTTCTGTCGTGGCCGAAAGTCCTCACGTTGGGTTGGCGTGGAAGTTTGGAGAGTGGGGTGCCAGCTCAGGTGTTGCTTCGTCATCTGACCGTGGTTCAAAATTACGAGGTGTTGTCCTCGAATCTTTCCCTTAAGGGACTGATCCTGGCCCGTCGTCAATAGCTCATTGTGTTGCTCTAGTACGACTTTAACTAAAATTACCATTACCATTACCGGATCAGTGCTTGTATGTTTATAAGCGTATCGTGTAGAGGCTACTGGTGCCTCTTAAATCTGTAGTTGCCGAAAGTCCTCACATTGGGTTGGTGTGGAAGTTTTGAGAGTGGAGTGCCAGCTCAACCTTGGATCTTTCCCTTAAGGGATTGATGGCGAACCATCATCAATAGCCTATTGTGTTGCTCTAGTATGACGTTGATTAAAAATTACCAACTACATTTCCTATTGTAAAACGATATGCCACTCAGTTGTTAACCTCGTCATCTAACCGTGGTTCAAAATTGCGTGGTTTTGTCCTCGAATCTTTAAATTGAGGATTGACCTCGGACTACATCCAATGACACGTTGTGTGGTTCCAGTTCGATATTAATGAATTACCATTACCAGTCTATCACAGTAATACCTTTATACGAAATTAGAGTTGCTGTCATTAGATGCTTTCCTTGGGGGTTTATCCCAGACAATCTCTAATAGATCTCTGTGTTGCTCTAGTATGACGTTGATCATCTACCTACCACCATAATTTCTGATTTTACCTATTATTATATGATAGTACTGGCTTATTGTATCTCTAACCGTGTCCGTAACCCTCAGATATCAGGTGTGTCCAGAGCTGCATTTATGACTGATAAGAGTTGTTTCGAAGCGGTTTTTCCTAAATTGATGCCTGAGTTCGTTGGGTTGAAGTTCTAAGGTCAAGCTTCTATGATCTTCAATTCAATTTGACTCTTATTATTTCCGAGGAAAGGGAGTCTTGTTTTCTTTAACCGAAAATAAGGAATATGTCTGAACCCGAAGAGACGCCGACTGTGACTGATGAACAGGAGACATCTCCAGTGGCTGATTGTCGGGGTGGCTGGTTTAGACGGTTTTGGCAATTCTGCGCCAGCAGCGCTGAGGATGAGGAGCTACCCGAGGTGACTGTCACGACTGAGCCGCCAGCAGTGACTGCCACGAATGAGCCGCCAACAGCGACTGATAAAAATCCACGAAGAGCGGCTAAGGACCCGGACCAACCCTCTGGTACTGACGACCAGAATGACACATCCCCATCGACTGAACATGACCTATCCACTGTGTTTCAGGTCTTGGATGAGATTTCGCGGGTGCAGTCGGAGCTGGATAGTTTTAGAAGTTTCCAGCTTTGGGGAGTGCAAAGCCGATCAGGCATCGCAAGGTCTCCAAATGACGATACAGACACCGAAAAGACTGCAACAGAAGGAGGAGATTTGGAATCGCCCGAAAACCTTGGTGGATTAGAAAGTTTGTTAGCGAGATCCGCAAAAGTCTTCTCTCTGGAAGACGCAGTGGGGTTTTGCGAGGATCGGGTTTTCCGTGGACACGGACCGGACCCGAAGCGGGACGAACCCTGTCAGAGTCTAGAGGATTACTATGCAAATCGAGCCGAACCCGACCCGAGTAGATCCCAATACTTCCCGAGTGGAGCCGAACGTGACCCGAGTAGATCCCAATACTTCCCGAGTGGAGCCGAACGTGACCCGAGTAGATCCCAATACTTCCCGAGTCGAGTCGAACGCGACCCGAGTAGATCCAAACGTCATCGGAGACGAACCAAAGATGGTCCCAGTCGGAGTGAACCCATTCCGAGTGGATCCGAACCCATTCCGAGTGGATCCGAGCCCATTCCGAGTGGATCCGAGCCCATTCCGAGTGGATCCGAGCCCATTCCGAGTGGATCCGAGCCCATTCCGAGTGGATCCAAGCCCATTCCGAGTGGATCCAAGCCCATTCCGAGTGGATCCAAGCCCATTCCGAGTGGATCCAAGCCCATTCCGAGTGGATCCAAGCCCATTCCGAGTGGATCCAAGCCCATTCCGAGTGGATCCAAGCCCATTCCGAGTGGATCCAAGCCCATTCCGAGTGGATCCAAGCCCATTCCGAGTGGATCCAAGCCCATTCCGAGTGGATCCAAGCCCATTCCGAGTGGATCCAAGCCCATTCCGAGTGGATCCAAGCCCATTCCGAGTGGATCCAAGCCCATTCAGAGTGGATCCAAGCCCATACAAACCGAATCCTCTCAGAGTCGAGACTTGAGTAGAGACGATCTCTATGCAAGTGGAGGAGCTTATGCTAGTGGAGAAGCTTATGCTAGTGGAGGAGCTTATGCTAGTGGAGGAGCTTATGCTAGTGGAGGAGCTTATGCTAGTGGAGGAGCTTATGCTAGTGGAGGAGCTTATGCTAGTGGAGGAGCTTATGCTAGTGGAGGAGCTTATGCTAGTGGAGGAGCTTATGCTAGTGGAGGAGCTTATGCTAGTGGAGGAGCTTATGCTAGTGGAGGAGCTTATGCTAGTGGAGGAGCTTATGCTAGTGGAGGAGATCTCTATGCTAGTGGAGGAGATCTCTATGCTAGTCGAGGAGATCTTTATTCTCAAGGGGACGACCTCTATCGGAGTCGGCACGATCTCTATCCTACTCGATTCGAACACATTCCGAGTCGATACAATCGCGATTCGGGTCGATCCAATCGTGATTCAGGTCGATCCAATCGCTACCCGAGCAAATCCGAACCCGATACGAGCATAGAGGAACTCTATACGAGCGTAAAGGAACTCTATAACAGTGAAGATGAAAATGAAGCGATTGATTATGACAGCGATTCGAGTGACGATGACAATGATTCGAGTGAAGATGAACGCGATCCGAGACGAGCTGATCAAATTCCGCTTCGATTTCGACGCTATCCGAAGCTATGCGAACGCTATGATGGTAAAGATAAACGCTTTGTGACTCTATTCAAACGCTATGCGATTCTACTCAAAAGCCATGCGGGACTGTTCAGACGTTTTGCAAATCGAAAAAAACGCAATACAAGTGGAGACAAACCCTGGGAAAGTGGAGACGAACGCTATCCTAGTCGAGATAAACTGTATTGGAGTGGAGACGAACGTTATCCTAGTCGAGATAAACTCTATCGGAGTCGAGACGACCGCTATCCGAGTCGAGACGACCGCTATCCGAGTCGAGACGACCGCTATCCGAGTCGAGACGACCGCTATCCGAGTCGAGACGACCGCTATCCGAGTCGAGACGATCGCTATCCGAGTCGAGACGATCGCTATCCGAGTCGAGACGATCGCTATCCGAGTCGAGACGATCGCTATCCGAGTCGAGACGATCGCTACTTGAGTCGAGACGATCGCTACTTGAGTCGAGACGATCGCTACTTGAGTCGAGACGATCGCTACTTGAGTCGAGACGATCGCTATCCGAGTCGAGACGATCGCTATCCGAGTCGAGACGATCGCTATCCGAGTCGAGACGATCGCTATCCGAGTCGAGACGATCGCTATCCGAGTCGAGACGATCGCTATCCGAGTCGAGACGATCGCTATCCGAGTCGAGACGATCGCTATCCGAGTCGAGACGATCGCTATCCGAGTCGAGACGACCGCTATCCGAGTCGAGACGACCGCTATCCGAGTCGAGACGACCGCTATCCGAGTCGAGACGACCGCTATCCGAGTCGAGACGACCGCTATCCGAGTCGAGACGACCGCTATCCGAGTCGAGACGACCGCTATCCGAGTCGAGACGACCGCTATCCGAGTCGAGACGACCGCTATCCGAGTCGAGACGACCGCTATCCGAGTCGAGACGACCGCTATCCGAGTCGAGACGACCGCTATCCGAGTCGAGACGACCGCTATCCGAGTCGAGACGACCGCTATCCGAGTCGAGACGACCGCTATCCGAGTCGAGACGACCGCTATCCGAGTCGAGACGAACCAGGTCCCAGTGGATTACAAAGTAGTCCACCTGGAATTTTCTGGTCGGATATCGACTCAATCTATAACCTGTTTAAACATGTAATTTTGAAACCAGGTATCACCGGAACGCCACAGCAGCTTAAGGAAACCCTTCGTACAGATGTTCTGCAATATGCGTACCGCAAGTATAGAGTGAAAATAAAGGAACACTTAAGTAATCTAAGACAATCGGAAAAAGCATTGCGTGACGGTCTATTAGAGAATGATAATGCTTTAGAATCGGCTCATGAGTTTTCATCTAACTTCAATAAGGCGGTAAATTATTCGATGAGAGAAGGCGATGCATTGAAAGTTCGAAATACATGGATTAGGAGAATGCTGAATAATTGCGAATTTTATTTTAAAATCGAAACCGGTTTAGCGGAATTTATTTGTTGTTCTCTTCACATATACTTACAAGACAACAGACGTTGGAATAAGTACTTCCATGCTAAATTTCTGAAACGTAGAATGAAATTATATGATTCATGAGTGTAATATAAATAACTGGCCTACCAATATTCGTTTTAAATTTTTATTCCATTGAATGCGTTTTTAGAATTCATGCGTTTGTGGGTTTTTATTGTTCAAGGAATAATTGTATTTCGAGTTTTGTGATTTTTAATAAATTAGTTTTAATGCCTTGTCATTTTGTGCTTTTTCCTGAAAATTTATGCATGCCGCACATTGAAAATGGAGTCAACTTAAAATGAAACTTTATAGAACTGAAAGAAATGTGGTTTTTAAGATAGTTAGGTATCGTAATTTCATTAAAAGCCAAATTTCCTAGTTTAATTCTTACTGTTCAGGTATAATTAAATTAGTAATATTCTAATAAACTAGGATGGTTTTAATTTTTTTGTCAAACTATGACAAACGAAAATAATGAGCATTGTTCATTAGACACAAAGTTGGTGAATTTTGGTCACACCGCCGTATAATTTAGAATTCAATTTTGCTAGTTTTATTTAAAATAGTTAACAGTGCATTTGAATTGTCATTTTTCTCGAACGTGTTATGTAAATATATTTTTTAATTCCAATTAGCTATTGTGTAATGAAGTGGTTTGATTAAATATTGTTAGTCATTTTGGTAATGCAGTGGTTCCCCATTAATTCTAATTCACATTTTGAAATGTAGTGATTTTATTAATCCTTGAAGGTTTAGTAATGAGGTGATATCATTACCAAATGGCTAATTCTAATTACAAAATTGTAATGAAATAGTTTAATCAATTTTAATTCTTACAAGCCGTTTGTAATGAAGTGTTTTAATTCAATTTTAGTCATTTTGTATTGAAGTGGTTTGATTAAATTTTAGTCATTTTGTAATGAAGTGGTTTGGGATTCAGGTTGTCATTTTGCAATGAAGTAGATTCATTAGTTCTTGGTTCACATTTTACAATAAAGTGCTTTGATTAATTTTAATTCTTATCACCATTTTGTAATGAAGTGGTTTGTGATTCAGTTATAATCACTTTGTAATGAAGTAGACTCATTAGTTCTTAGTACACATTTTACACTGAAAAGATTTGATTAATTTTAATTTTTATAGACATTTTGTTATGAAGTGGTATGATTAAATTTTAGTCATTTTGTAATGAAGTGGTTTGTGATCCAGATTTAGTTACTTTGTAATGAAGTAGACTCATTAATTCTTAGTACACATTTTTCACTGAAAAGGTTTGATTAATTGTAATTCTTATAGCCATTCTGTTATGAAGTGGTATGATTAATTGCTGTTTCGTAATGGGGTGATTATATTACCAAATACCTACTTATAATACACATGTTCTAATTAATAGTTTGATTAAATTATTGCTTGTAGATTTCTAATGTAGTTTAATTCTTAGCTATTTAGTAAAAAAGCGATTACATTACCAATGTCCAATCATGACACATTTTGCAATCTGGTAGTTTAAACAATTACATATCACCAGGCGTTTCGTAATTAGGTGAATTGTTTAATTCTGACATTTTTTAATGAAAGTGGTTTCATTAGTTACATGTTCCAATAAAGTGCTTTATTAATCTCAATTCTTACTGCCCGTTATATAATAAAGCAGGTTCATTAGTCATTACATATTTTGCGAATAACATGCCTGCTCAAATGGGTCCTCAAACTGTGACCGTGGTTCTAAATTAGGTGCCCTCAAATCTTTCCCGTCGACGTTGATTCCGAAAAGTCACGGCCAGCCTACATCTAAAATAAATTTAAGTTAAACTCGTTCGAGAATTTTTTTTGTAGATAAGCATTTAATTATTGTAGCACTGGAGCAACTGGTAATTGGTAATTGGTAATTTTTTGTTTACGTCGTACTAGGTCCGGGATCAATCCCTTAAGGGAAAGATCCGAGGACAACACCTCGTAATTTTGAACCACGGTCAGATGACGAAGCAACACCTAAGCTGGCACCCCACTCTCCAAACTTCCACGCCATCCCAACGTGAGGACTTTCGGCCACGACAGATTTAAGGTGCACCAGCCGCCTCTACACCATACGCTTACAAACATCCATGCCCGCACCCGGATTCGAACCAGGAACCTTCCGATCTAGAGGCTAACACCTTAACCACTATACCGGTTGGTCGGCAGCACTGGAGCAACAAAACGTGCTATTGAAATACGTAAGTTGGTAATTTGTAACTCACGCCGTACTAGAACAACAACAATGGGCTATTGCCGACGGTACGAGATAAATCTCTTAAGGGAAAGATCCGAGGACAACATCTCGTAATTATGAACCACGGTCAGATGACGAAGCAACACCTGGGCTGGCATCCCACTCTCCTAACTTCCACACCAACGCGATTTGAGGACTTTTGGCCACGAAATATTAAAGTTGCACCAGAGCCAACTCTACACCTTACGCTTACAAACATCCCTGCCAGGACCCGCATTCGAAAAAGGAACCTACTGATTTAGGGGCTAACACCTCAATGTGCTATTGGAGATCGTTCGGGATCAAATCAAAAGGGCTATTTGGTGTTTTTTCAAATAACATCAGAGTTGAGCAACAGAACGAGCTATTGACGACGGTTCGGGTAATTGGCAATTTTTAATTAACGTTGTACTAGCGCAGCACAACGGGCTATTGACGATGGTCCGGGACCAATCCTTTAAGTGAAAGATCCAAGGACAACATCTCGTAATTTTGAACCACGGTCAGATAACGAGACGACGGTCCGTGATCAATCCTCTAATGGAAAGATCCGATGACAACCCCATATGATTTTGAACCACAGTCAGATGATGAGTCGCCGACCAAACGGTATAGTGGTTAAGGTGTTAGCCTCTAGATCGGAAGGTTCCTGGTTCGAATCCGGGTCCGGGCATGGATGTTTGTAAGCGTATGGTGTAGAGGCGGCAGGTGCACCTTAAATCTGTCGTGGCCGAAAGTCCTCACGTTGGGTTGGCGCGGAAGTTTGGAGAGTGGGGTGCCAGCTCAGGTGTTGCTTCGTCATCTGACCGTGGTTCAAAATTACGAGGTCTTGTCCTCGGATCTTTCCCTTAAGGGACTGATCCCGGACCGTCGTCAATAGCCCGTTGTGTTGCTCTAGTACGACGTTAACTAAAAATTACCATTACCAGATGATGAGTCAACACCTCAACTCAAACTATATATATTAGGCATTTTTTAACCACGTTCAAATGATTTGGTAATTTGGTAATTTTTAATTAACTGGTAATTGGTAATTTGCAATTAACGTCATACTAGAGCAACACAACGGGCTACTGACGACGGTCCAAGATCAATCCCTTAAGGGAAAGATCCAATGAAAACACCTGGTAAATTTGAACCACGGTCAGATGACGAGGTAACACATGAGCTGGCACCCACTCACCAACCCAACGTGAAGACTTTCAATCATGACAGTTGGAGAGTGGGGTGCCAGCTCAGGTGTTGCTTCATCATCTGACCGTGGTTCAAAATTACGTAGTGTTGTCCTCGGGCCTTTCTCATAAGGGATTAATACTGGACCGTCATCAATAGCCCGTTGTGTTGCTCTAGTACGACGTAAACTATAAATTACCAAATTACCATTACCATTCGGTCACGACAGATTTAACTAGCAAAAGCAGCCTCTACACCATATGCTTACAAAGATGCATGACCGCCCCTTATTCGAATAGGAATCTTCCTATCTAGAAGCTAACACCTTAACCACTATACTGGTCGGTCGGCTCAACTTTAAAATTAGGTAATAAATTTGGTAATTTTTTTAGTTAGCGTCTTCCTAGAGCAACACAACGGGCTATTGACGACGGTCCGGGATCAGTCCCTTAAGGGAAAGAACCGAGGACAACACCTCGTAATTTTGAACCACGGTCAGATGACGAAGCAACACCTGAGCTGGCACCCCACTCTCCAAACTTCCACGCCAACCCAACGTGAGGACTTTCGGCCACGACAGATTTAAGGTGCACCAGCCGCCTCTACACCATACGTTTAGAAACATCCATGCCCGGGCCCGGATTCGAACCAGGAACCTTCCGATCTCGAGGCTAACACATTAACCACTATACCGGTTGGTCGGCGTGACGCTCCGGGATCAATCATGAAGGATCCTAGCACAATAATTTAATTGGAAATTTAAGTGGACCAATTAATTTGAAACACGGTCAGATCATGAGGCAACACCTGAACTGGAACTCCACTTTCAAAACAATCACACCACGCCAACTTGTAGACATTTTAGGCCACGACGGATTTAACGTGTGCCAGCCCTCTTAGTAAACGACGGTTTTGGGATGGATTCCAACTCTTAACCCTCCGGTTGCAAATCCGATGCTCTTCCAACTGGAATGTCGACCAACCGGTTTGTTGGTTAAGGTGTTACTCTAGATAGGAAGTTTCTTTGTTCTAATCATGGTCAGTGCATGTGTGCTTGTATGCGTATGGTGTAGAGGCGGCTGCTGCACCTTAAATTTGTCGTGGTCGAAATTCCTCACGTTGGGTTGGTGTGGACATTTGGAGAGTGGGGAGCCAGCTCAGGTGTTGTCTTGTCATCTGACATTGGTTCAAAATTACGTGGTGTTGTCCTCGGATGTTTCCTCTGAGGGATTATCCCGGACCGTCGTCAATAGCTTGTTAAATAAAAATTACCATTACACCTTAGTAGTCATCTCAGTGCAATACTAAGCCTTAGCAATATTTCTTTCCGTTAAGGTAATGTACAAGGAATTAGTTTCTTAGGAGTGAAACGAATTGTTAGATGTAGCTAGAAAAAAAAATCCACCTCTTTTTTTGGACATTTTTTTCCAATAGTGCAAATTTAAAGGTGACATTTGACGAGGTAAGGGTAATTTTAATTATCGTCATACTTAAGAAACATGATGGACTGTTGAGGACTATCCTGGATCCATCCCCTAAGTGAAGTATCCGAGGACAACAACACGTAATTTTGACCACGGTCAGATGACGAGGCAACACCTTAACTGGCTTTCATCTCTCCAAACTTCCACACCAACCCGCTCAGGTGTAGCTTCGTCATCTGACCGTGGTTCAAAATTACGAGGTGTTGTCCTCGGATCTTTCCCTTAAGGGACTGATCCCGGACCGTCGTCAATAGCCCGTTGTGTTGCTCTAGTACGACGTTACCTAAAATTACCATTACCAACCCAGCGTAGACATTTGACTGGAAATTGGTAAATTGGTAATTTTAGTTAACGTCGTACTAGAGCAACACAACGGGCTATTGACGACGGTCCGGGATCAGTCCCTTAAGGGAAAGATCCGAGGACAACACCTCGTAATTTTGAACCACGGTCAGATGACGAAGCAACACCCGAGCTGGCACCCCACTCTCCAAACTTCCACGCCAACCCAACGCGAGGACTTTCGGCCACGACAGATTTAAGGTGCACCAGCCGCCTCTACACCATACGCTTACAAACGTCCATGCCCGAACCCGGATTCGAACCAGGAACCTTCCGATCAAGAGGCTAACACCTTAACCACTATACCGGTTGGTCGGCACATTTGACTGGAACCCAATGTTTTCTGTAAATTCAAAAGCAAAATGCTTTGTCTGCACTTGAGCATAAACTTCATAATTTCCAGTGGAATTCCCTTCCCCATTTTTTTACAATACCTAATCTATATCAAAATTTAACTTCAGGTTCCAAATGTTATGTCATTAGTTCTGACAGTTTCGAAATTACGAGGACAGAAACATTGAAGCTCCATTGTTAAATCTGCTCGACTCTTATGGAAAACTTCATATTTATACAGCACTGATATTTTATAACATTTTAATGCATAAATATCCAAGATTTTAGTAGTTTTAATAGTTTTATTATAAAGTGATAGTTATTAAATTAGCGTTTTAAAGATTATGAATTTGAACCTTATATTCTGATGGGAATCTATGCAGAACTTCTAATGTGCGTGTGACCATACAAAGTTCCAGCTCATTCTAATTAATATTTGCATTACATTAAATTTTCCTCACTACTTCGATTTTAGAGTATAACCAAAAGTTTGTAAAACGTCTAACATATAAGGAATATAAATTGTTGGAAGCTTCATTTATGTAATCTACTATAGTTTGGTTTCGTCCAGTTGTCTATCGTATAGATGAATTTTACTACTATTCAGTTTTAGGATGATCTGAATATCATTTAGATTATATTAAATAATTGTAGGTAGGATCTTTAGTTGTAAATGATTATATCAAGAATTATGCCAAGAATGATTATTTCTCTAACGATTATGGACAAGAATAAAGACTTCTTTCATGAAACACGAAATTAAAAGTTCCTTAATAACTGCAGTTTATCTCGCTCTACGAATAGCTATATTTAATGTAGAGATGAGCCCTGAAATTAACATGTTTAATATCTTTGTATGTAAAGATAGTCATGAAATTTAGATTCAGACTAATTTAGCGAGGCAGAAATCCGAGTAAGGTATCTAGTCCTCTTTATACTCTACGGATTTGGCAACCCTGTAGTCGTTAACCCGCTATACATCCAAACGGGGTACCGCGATCCTAAATTGTTAAGAAAAGTGCACACTTCAAAAGAAGATTACTTCATTAGAACACAAGGACTTGTGTTTTGTAATACAAAATTTAATTTATCGAGATTAACTTTTCGAATTTGTCAATTTTAAGATCAGTTTTTTAATTATTATCTATTCAAATTAGGTAGATTTTACCTTTAGACTAATTTAAATTAACCGTAACAAATTGACATTTAATGCAATATTTGTTAAAAGTACTTGTCAAAGTTATACTTGTATAAAACTTAAGTTTCTAGGGCTTTGGCAATCTATCGACTTGGTAAAAAGTATGCAAAACATGCATCTAAAACTGCTTTTTAATACATTTCATTTTAAAAAACTACATTTTAATTTTAAAATTTAACAAACCTTTACACCGGAAAATACAACACAAACGTGTTAAGAGAAAAACTTTTGTAAAACATCATGCAATTATTCGTTATATAAATAGATATTAACACTAGTTAGATTACAACACACTTAAACGTGAAGTCTGGACTTCGTTCATGATCATATCATTCAAGAATTTCCATAGTAAATCAAATTTCTTAAAGTTCTAAAAGATAGAGTATAGACGGTTCGCTGCTTGTGAACAGACAATTTCATTGCTACAGGATTTTTAAACAGCCTTTAGTGATATTCTACAAGACTTCCAAAAATCCTCGGTATTAGCCTCTACTTATTCATCCAACACCGCTGCCTTGGGATCCAACACCGCTGCCTTGGGATCCAACACCGCTGCCTTGGGATCCAACACCGCTGCCTTGGGATCCAACACCGCTGCCTTGGGATCCAACACCGCTGCCTTGGGATCCAACACCGCTGCCTTGGGATCCAACACCGCTGCCTTGGGATCCAACACCGCTGCCTTGGGATCCAACACCGCTGCCTTGGGATCCAACACCGCTGCCTTGGGATCCAACACCGCTGCCTTGGGATCCAACACCGCTGCCTTGGGATCCAACACCGCTGCCTTGGGATCCAACACCGCTGCCTTGGGATCCAACACCGCTGCCTTGGGATCCAACACCGCTGCCTTGGGATCCAACACCGCTGCCTTGGGATCCAACACCGCTGCCTTGGGATCCAACACCGCTGCCTTGGGATCCAACACCGCTGCCTTGGGATCCAACACCGCTGCCTTGGGATCCAACACCGCTGCCTTGGGATCCAACACCGCTGCCTTGGGATCCAACACCGCTGCCTTGGGATCCAACACCGCTGCCTTGGGATCAACCTGTACTGGCGGAGAACTCTCCACCACTGTTGTGCTCTTTTCGGAAGTTCCACTCTTCAAAGGAAAATCCATTTTTGTCTTGCTTCCATGAGTCATTTCCGCACTATGTCCTTCAGAGCCCGTAAATTGTGCAGCTGTTTCTGGTGTCGTGGTAGTGGTACTCTTTTTATGATGAACCGATCTTTCGCACAAAGTCTTAATAATTTTTTTCAGGCGATCGTCAATACCATGGTTACACTTGTTGGTAATAAAAGTAAACCTATCGATCTTTTCCTTCATGGTAATCAAAAACAGATCGATTTGCTTAAAGACTCCGGAGGACGTGGTGATGAGATAGTTGAGCCTGTCGTTCTCAACCCGAAGAAAAGTGTCGTCCTCCGGGGCGATATTGGGAATCCTACTGATCCTCTTACTCAGCGCTTCGACTTGCTTCAGCATGCCGTTCATCCTGGTAAACAACCTGCTCATCTCGTTTTCCATTCCCTTCTGCTCATTTAGATGGGATCGCTTGTAATCCACGAAATCGGAGCAAAGACGTCGGAGCTCCGCCGATTCTTCAGATTCTTCGTATACCGACTCTCGTACCGGCGGGTTTGCGGTTCTGGGTGGACGCAAGGTACCACGCTCGACATTCATGCTTAGCGGATCTCTCACTAGCGGCGGTTGAAGCGACTCAGTCGGTACATCAGCTTTCGCATCCTTGGAAGGCTTATCCGACTCTTGAAGCGACTCAATCGGTACTTCAGCTTTCACATCCTTGGAAGACTCACTCGACAGTTCCTTCACAGTTCCGACTAACTTTACATTTTCAGTTAAAGTTGGCTTCACTTCTTCACGGGTCGTGACAATGGTCGAATCATCTTTAGGGGTCGCGACAGTGGTCGAATCATCTTTAGGGGTCGTGACAGTGGTCGAATCATCTTTAGGGGTCGTGACAGTGGACTTCACCTGAGCATCCTTCCCTGCAGACGCCCCGGACCCTCCTTGGCCGATTCGACTCTCTGATTTCTCGAGCGTACTATCGATATTTAGAGGCTGAGACGTGGGAGCATCTGCACGAATACCAGGACCTGTTACAGGAGGTAGAGGTCTTAAAGGCCTCACAGGTGAATTCCTCTCCACTTCTCTTCTTCTGTCATCATTAGCACCTTTCCTGAGTTTACTCGCCTTAGTTTCTTTTATGGGCCGGATATTAGACATTATTGAAATTATCTCCTAAGCAATCTAAAATTCTATCAGCTAAATCAAGCCAGACCGGAAAGCAAGACTGCGAGATCTATTGTGTCTTCTTATATAGGTTATACAGGGACCGTGGCACTCACCGAAATTTCAACGTGAAACAAAGTTCCCAAAACAGGCTATATCCTTCCGCCAACTGCGCATGTCTACTGAACGAGGTTGGTAGGTATTTTAATTAACTTCTTACTGGAGCAACACAACGGGCTATTGATGACGGTCCAAGATCAATCCCCTAACGAAAAGATCCGAGGACATCACCATGTAATTTTTAACCACGATCAGACGGGAGGACATCTGAGATGGCACTCCATTCTCTTAAATTCCAGATGTGTTGTTGCAGTGAGACCTTAATTAAATTCCTACCTTCGAACTTGCAAAGCCCTTACCTGTCATCTGACCGTGGTTCAAAATTACGATGTGTTGTCCTCGGATCTTTCCCTTAAAGGACTGATCCCGGATCGTGGTCAATAGCCCGTTAGGTTGCTCTAGTATGACGTTAACTAAAATTACAATTACCAAAGCACCCACCAGCTTCCGAATGATCGACGGTCTATGGGTGGTCCAAGCACAGAACTCGCAATACTTCGGTTGCTAATCTGATGTTATTCAACTGGCTAATACGGCCCTACAATATTTCAAAACATGGATTCTTACTGGCATTATTCAATAAGAACTCGGAGCCGTGGATGCCGGGTTCGAGAAGCATAGAATTGGGATCCATGGGGTTGCGAGTTCGAATAAAGCAAATGGTAATGGTAATTTTAGTTAACGTCGTTCTAGAGCAACACAACGGGCTATTAACGACGGTCCGGGATCAGTCCCTTAAGGGAAAGATCCGAATAAAGCAAATGACTGTCGTGTACAAAAAGGACTGGTGCACGATATATCAGACATGGCCTCAGTCATATCAGACATGGTCAGGTTGTCCTGGTGCGGATGTTTGGGGACTGGGGTGAGAGCTCAAGAGTTGCCTTTTCATCTGACCGCGTTCAAAATTACGTGGTGTTGTCCTCTGTTCTTTCCCGTTGGGATTGATCCCGGACCATCATCATTACCATGTTCTGTAGCTCCAGTACTAAGTCAATTTAAAATACCTACCTACATAAGATGGTAATGGTAATGGTAATTTTAGTTAACGTCGTACTAGAGCAACACAATGGGCTATTGACGACGGTCCGGAATCAATCCCTTAAGGGAAAGATCATTGGACAACACCTCGTAATTTTGAACCACGGTCAGATGACAAAGCAACATCTGAGCTGCCACCCCACTCTCCAAACTTCCACACCAACCCAACGTGAGATCATCAACAGACACGAAATTTGCATGGTAATGGTAATTTTTAGTTAATGTCGTACTAGAGCAACACAACGAGTTATTCACGACGGTTTGGGTATTGGTAATTGGTAATTTTAGTTAACGTCGTACTAGAGCAACACAACGGGCTATTGACGACGGTCCGGGATCCTCACGTTGGGTTGGTGTGGAAGTTTGGAGAGTGGGGTACCAGCTCAGGTATTGCTTCGTCATCTGACCGTGGTTGAAAATTACGAGGTGTTGTCCTCGGATCTTTCCCAAAAGGGATTGATCCCGGAGCGTCGTTAATTTTCCCATTGTGTTGCTCCCCAATATGCAAATCATTTAAAGAGCAAAACAAATGGGTAATGGTAATGGTAATTTTAGTTAACGTCGTACTAGAGCAACACAACGGGCTATTGACGACGGTCCGGGATCATTCCCTTAAGGGAAAGATCCGAGGACAACACCTCGTATTTTTGAGCCACGGTCAGATGACGAAGCAACAGATGAGCTGGCACCCCACTTTCCAAACTTCCACGCCAACCCAACGTGAGGACTTTCGGCTACGACAGATTTAAGGTGCACCAGCCGCCTCTACACCATACGTTTACAAACATCCGTGCCCGGACCCGGATTCGAACCAGGAACCTTCCGATCTAGAGGCTAACACCTTAACCACTATACCGGTTGGTCGGCCCAAGTGCGCTTATGGCTGCAGATATAGTATGGTAAGCAATATAATTTCTAAAACAAGGGGAAATTCAAAATAAAAACCAAAAGGAAATTATTAAAAATGAAAGTGTTGTTTTTTATTTTTTATTTCCTCTTGTTTTAGAAATTATATGTATATACCTTACCTTACCTAGATATTTGATTAACTGCGCATTGAACCAACACAGCAGGATGTTGATAGTTCCTAGGACATGACCTTGTAATTTCATATGACGGGTTTCGTCCTCGGATCTCCATTCAGTGGTAGATCTTCGTCTGTTTTCAACAACCTGTTGTGCTCTAGTGCTACATTATTTCCTCCTTCTCATAACCTTGCGCCATAAAATTCCCAAATCCATTCCCTCTTTCTCATACGAAATCATTGTCATAATTTAGTAAAAACTGAAATCATTCATGATAACCAAGTTTTCGAGATACTGGATGTCAATGTTGCATTGGCCTCTTGTCTTGACATATTACCTAGTTAATACATAAACCCTTCATAAGTTATGGTTACATTACTTTGTACGACATATTTTGATTTAGCAAATCAATGAACACATTCTTAGAACTCTGAAATTCGATTTGAAGAACAAGTAATAAAAAATTATGTAATAAAAGTCTGAATGTCAATTCTTCAAATTTTACAAAATGATAGTTATTTTTAAAATCCTCCATCTTTGAAAATTAATCTTGAATTATCTTAATGGAACACATTTAAGATTTAGGTTTAGATTTAAATAGTTTCATTTTTTTTTTTAGTTTCGTTGTACTTTTTATGATTAAAAAAAATTGTTTAACAACTTTTGCAATTGTTTAGCAGTTTTTTAATTATGCCCATTTTAAACCTTTATATTTTGTACTTAAATTCAGAATTCGTAAGTTTACATTTAAATCGAATAAATATGCATAAATTGATATTTGACGTTTCATTATATTAACCATATTGAGTCCATTGGATTATGACTAATTATTTAGGATATACGATTCAAAGATGGAATTTACCTAAAAATTGCAAAATTATCTATGCATTTTTAATTAGCTCAAGGTTTGTTAAACAACCAAATTTAGCATTAAATTTCCTTTTATAATAGAATCAAATTTAACTATGTTTTGGTTAAATTTCTGTCTGGCCCAATTTCTTGGACCACGATAGGAAGAGTAACGAATTAGCAACCGGGGGGCTGCGAGTTTGATATCAACCTAAGACCACTGTGTACAAATGGGGCTGGTGCACGTTGAAACAGTTAGGCCTCAAATGTCCTAACGTTGGCATGGTGGGAAAGTTTGGAGAGTGACAGATCAGATGTTAACCATCGTCATCTGACCCTGGTTCAAAATTACGAGTCGTAATCTTTGGACCTTTCCCTTGCGGTTTGATCACGCACCGTCAGCAATAGCCTGATATGTTGCATCTGTTTAAGGTTAATTAGACATTTATCTATCTGGCCAATTTCTACACGAATCAGTAAAATTCCAGGTGTGATGTCTTATGTATACCATGAGTTTATACAGCATTTATAAATCAAAACATTCATAAAAATATTGTGAGCAATTTATTAAATTTTAATGCAAAAGTGCACATAAGAATAATAACAAGGTAAGGTACTGACACTTTCAAAGGTCGATTGAATTGTTAAATTCAGAATAAGAATAAATATGCTTCTTATATATATATATTGCTAAAACTTAATTTTAGACGTCATTCAAAGCACTTAAATGCTTGAGTGGAAAATAGTTTTAATACCTTATATTTAAAAGTATTTAAACCTGCAAAACAATTTACATTTTTGTCTTAAATAGAAAGTTTTTTTTTCTGTTGACAATAGGTATTGTCAAGTTCTTTAAAAAAAGGCATATTAAAGGCCATTGTCTAGTTTTATCAATATTGTCTTATTCACTATAGATCAAATCATTCATATAACTATAGTATTTAGTTAGGCTAATCACAGTGCAGTTTATAGATCAGAACTGATCCAGCAAAATTCAAAGCATTGGCAGTCACTAAAGACAATCTTGTGAATTGTTTATGGAGATGAATTTCTCGATGGTGGTTTGGTGTTTATTTTAACGCAATCCTGTATCATCTAATCTCAAATGTCTGAAGATCCAATCATCCCCAAGTACACCAATGTGAATCTAAAATGCTTCAAGAATCTCCAGTTTTCAATGGACATGTCTATTTTCTACGGCAAAAACTTTCTGTCTGGAACAGTTCTTGTTGTAGACAGTACAAGACTCAATATTGGTCATAACTCATTCACCTTGCATTCAACAAAGTACCGCGATATTTGGTCTCGTATCTGAACATGTCTCAGTAACGTGGTTGTTGGAGGTATCTTTATGAAGACAAATTATCGTCCTCAATGTCCTTTATCCAACCTTCTGAATTCGACTCGTTTTTCTCTTTCCCCACGGGTTGCAATGAATTGTCTTCATTGGACCCACATTCAAGTGCCTTTGACAACTTGTCATCTTTTACAAATATATGTGGTGATTCGTTCGAATCAACTTCCCCTGTTGTACTAACAGTTCCATAAACCCCGTTTCCACCCGTCGAACTGTCGTTTGTCTCCAAGTTTACATCCTCCGTCGTTGTTAGCTGTGACCTTAACGAGTGCTTAACTGTCGCCGATTCTCTTATGATTAGCGACTCGTCTTCACACGTCCTAGATTTGCTAGTATCTGATGACTCATTTTCCCCAGACTCGCTAACGCTCGATGACTTGTCTCTACACATCCTAGATTTACTAGTTATTGATTCGTCTTCACGCGCCGTAGACTTTCTAGTACTTGACTCGACTTCATCCGCCTCATATTCACTTACACTTGATGTCTCGTCTTCGCACGACCTAGATTTATTTGTGTTTGATGAATCATCATATTCACTTGCGTTTGATGACACGACGTCAAATGTTCCAGATTTACTATTACTTGATAACTCGACGTCAAATGTTCCAGATTTACTAATACTTGATGACTCGTCTTCACCAGTCTCAGATTCACTAGAGCTTGATGCCCCTTCTTCATTTGAAGTTAAACTTTCACTTGATGCGTTAAACTTTCCCTTGTAAGGCAGTGAATCCTCCTCTGATCCAGACTGGTCCTCAGATGGATAATCAATTGATCCCAGCGTGTCTTCCTTTTCATTTGCTGTCCAGTTTGGAGTGTTAGGTCGAGTAGAGTCTTCAGAGAACTCAATTGAACAGCATGAAGCTTTCTCATCTCTTGAACAACATGAACCTTCGCCATCACTTGAACTGTTTGAAGCCTCGCCATCACTTGAACAGCATGAAGCCTCGCCATCACTTGAACAGCATGAAGCCTCGCCATCACTTGAACAGCATGAAGCCTCGCCATCACTTGAACAGCATGAAGCCTCGCCATCACTTGAACAGCATGAAGCCTCGCCACCACTTGAACAGCATGAAGCCTCGCCATCACTTGAACAGCATGAAGCCTCGTTATCAGATGGATAATCAATTGATCCCAAGGTGTCGTCTTCCTTGTTAGTTGCTGTCCCGTTTGGAGTGTTAGGTGGAGTAGAGTCTTCAGAGAACTCAATTGAACAGCATGAAGCCTCGTCATCTCTTGAACAGCATGAAGCCTCGCCATCACTTGAACAGCATGAAGCCTCGCCATCACTTGAACAGCATGAAGCCTCGCCATCACTTGAACAGCATGAAGCCTCGCCATCACTTGAACAGCATGAAGCCTCGTTATCAGATGGATAATCAATTGATCCCAAGGTGTCGTCTTCCTTGTTAGTTGCTGTCCCGTTTGGAGTGTTAGGTGGAGTAGAGTCTTCAGAGAACTCAATTAAACAGCATGAAGCCTCTCCATCTCTTGAACAGCATGAATTCTCGCCATCACTTGAACAGCATGAAGCCTCGCCATCACTTGAACAGCATGAAGCCTCGCCCTTCCTTAAACAGCATGAAGCCTCGTTATCAGATGGATAATCAATTGATCCCAAGGTGTCGTCTTCCTTGTTAGTTGCTGTCCAGTTTGGAGTGTTAGGTAGAGTAGAGTCTTCAGAGAACTCAATTAAACAGCATGAAGCCTCTCCATCTCTTGAACAGCATGAAGCCTCGCCATCACTTGAACAACATGAAGCCTCGCCATCACTTGAACAACATGAAGCCTCGCCATCACTTGAACAACATGAAGCCTCGCCATCACTTGAACAACATGAAGCCTCGCCATCACTTGAACAACATGAAGCCTCGCCATCACTTGAACAGCATGAAGCCTCGCCATCACTTGAACAGCATGAAGCCTCGCCATCACTTGAACAACATGAAGCCTCGCCCTTCCTTGAACAGCATGAAGCCTCGTTATCAGATGGATAATCAATTGATCCCAAGGTGTCGTCTTCCTTGTTAGTTGCTGTCCCGTTTGGAGTGTTAGGTGGAGTAGAGTCTTCAGAGAACTCAATTAAACAGCATGAAGCCTCTCCATCTCTTGAACAGCATGAAGTCTCGCCATCACGTGAACAGCATGAAGCCTCGCCATCACTTGAACAGCATGAAGTCTTGCTGTCACTTGAACAGAATGAAGCCGTCTCACTATAACTAGCATGAAAAACAGTGAAACTTTTGTGATCACATGCACGGAAAACAGTGAAAGACTTGTGATTACTTAAACAACACAAAACCTCGTCTTCACTTGTACAGCATGAGGAAGTCTTGTCATCACTTTCATGAAAAACAGTGGAAGACTCGACATCACTTGAACAACGTGATGCTTCGGCATCTGCTAAACTATCAAAGAAACACGAATTATCTTCAACCATTACCTTTTTATTCGATCCAAACCATTCATTCAAAAACGCCGTTTTCGATGCCGTATCCAAACTTGAAAAATCGGTACATTTCCGATTTAAAACCCCAAACTCAACAGGTGTACCATTCGATCGCGTAGGCTCCGAATAGTCTGGATAAAAAGAATCTTCCTTCAGTAGGCTTGCACGCACAGGATTCGAACTGGACAAATCACTACTCAGCTCGGTAAAGTTCTCATGATCACTATATATCTGAGTCAGTCGATTGAAATCGTCAAGACATAATCCATCAAACTTCCTACTAAGATTACAGAGATAGTTCAAGTTTTCTTCTTGGGTCTTTGGTCGCTCACCGTACATGATGGACCGCAGCGTGTTGATTCTACTGACGATTCTTTCCAGATCTGCTGTTAGCCACGGTCGACTTTTCATGTAACTCGGTAGATTGGCAAGGAAGTTGATAAAACGAGGCTCGTTAGTATTTTCCCTAGCACTTTCAAATCTTAAAAGTTCCTCTCGAGAAACTTTAGGGTATGTCTTTGCAATCATTGTTGCTTTCGATCGCAAAGATATAGATATCTCTTCCAGATGAATAAGATCTTTTTCTAACGGCTCAATAAGTTTGTTTTCTGCTGATGTGTCAAGTGCGCTGGACATACAATCTCGCAATTCGCTCGATTGCGAATCATATTCAGTAACTGACATATTAAAATCCTAGGGATTTTTATAGTTAAAAGGACAAGTAGTTAAGGAGTAATAAAATGAATCCCATCGGTGTACGCTTATATAGTTACTCAACCTCTGTGCAGTGATATTAATAAATCCAGAAAATAGTTCTCAAAAGCTTAAAATTAGTTGGGTTTGTAATTTAATTAACGTCGTACAGGAGCAAACCTACGGGCTAAATGTAAAGGTCCGGGTTCAAACCCGAACGGAAAGATCCAAGGATTACAGCATGTGATTTTGAACCAAGGTTCGCTGCCGACTCCCCACCGGAGCTTGCATCCCATCCTCAAAACTTCCACACTACGCTCGTGGGAACATTTGAACCTATCCAACCGTCCACACCACGCCCACATGAGGACATTTGAGGCCACAACAGATTTAACATGCATTAACCCTTCTTATACATGATGGTCCTCGCAAGCCTCCAGTTCCTAACAGTCCACTTCGGATCTTTCCCTTAAGGGACTGATCCCGGACCGTCGTCAATAGCCCGTTGTGTTGCTCTAAAGCGACGTTAACTAAAATTACCATTAAAATTACCATAACCTTACAGTCCACTAATTTTCCTACCGGACTAGGTTTAAAGTCGTGGGCTGGCTCAGGTGTCGAATCGTCATCTCACCATTATTTAAAATTATGTGTTGTCCTAGATTCTATCCCTTGGGGAATTGTGATCCCAGACCGTCGTCAATAACCCGTATTGGTTCTCTTGTACGACGTTATTAAAATATATACCTACCTACGATACCAGACTACCGCAGCTGAGATGTATAAAGGCTCATTCCTAGAATGACTAACCAGTCTGATGGTTAACATGTTGTCCTCTAGATCGGTAATGGCAATGGTAATTTTAGTGAACGTCGTACTAGAGCAACACTACGGCCTATTGACGACGGTCCGGGAACAGTCCCTTAGAGGAAAGATCCGAGGACAACACCTCGTAAATTTGAACCACTGTCAGATGACGAAGCAACACCCGAGCTGGAACCCCACTCTCCAAAATACCACACCAAACCAACGTGAGGACTTTCGGCTACGACAGATTTAAGATGCACCAGCCGCCTCTACACCATACATTTACAAACATCCATGCCCGGTCCTGGATTCGAACCAGGAACCTTCCGATCTAGGTAATAGGTAAGAGGTAATTGTTAATTATTAGTTAACGTCGTACTAGAGCAACACAACTGGCTTCTAGGTAATTGCTAATTTGTGATTAACGTCGTACAAGAGCAACACAACGGCCTATTGACGACGGTCCGTGATCAGTTGCTTAAAGGAAAGATCCGAAGACAACATCTCGTAATTTTAAACCACGGTCAGATGACCTAGCAACACTTGAGCTGGCACCTCACTCTCCAAACTTCCACGGTTGACGTGGAAGTTTGAAGAGTGGGGTGCCAGCTCAGGTGTTGCCTCGTCATTTGACCGTGGTTCAAAATTACGAGGTGTTGTCCTCGTTTCTTTCCCTTAAGGGACTGATCCCGGACCGTAGTCAATAGCCCGTTGTGTTGCTCTAGTACGACGTTAACTAAAAATTACCAATTACTGATCGCTACGAAATGTTAAAATTTGTAACAAGTGGCCGACCAACTGGTCTGGTTGTTAAGGTATAAGCCTCTTGATCGGAAGGTTCCTGGTTCGAGTCCGGGTCAGTGCACGAATATTTGTACGCGTATGGTGTACCTTTAATCGGTCGTGG
Source organism: Metellina segmentata (assembly GCA_947359465.1). Lineage (NCBI taxonomy): Eukaryota > Metazoa > Arthropoda > Arachnida > Araneae > Tetragnathidae > Metellina > Metellina segmentata. Next base: position 43,388,596 of record OX375883.1, read on the forward strand.
TGGAATGTCCTCAGGGTGGGGGTAGTGCCGAAGTTTGGAGATTGGGTTTCGTCATCTGACCGTGGTTGAAAAATTACGTGGTGTTGTCCTGGGATCTTTCTCTAAGATATTTTTGGCAATTTTTAGTAAACGTCGTACTAGAGCAACACAACGGGCTATTGACGACGGTCCGGGATCATTCCCTTAAGGTAAAGAACCGAGGACAACACCTCGTAATTTTGAACCACGGTCAGATGACGAAGCAACACCTGAGCTGGCACCCCACTCTCCAAGCCACACCAGCCCAACGTGACGAATTTCGACAGATTTAAGATGCACCAGCCTATTTTCACCATACGCTTTTAAATATCCATGCACTGACCCAGATTCGTTCCACGACCTTTCCGATCTAGAGGCTAACCTCTTAACCACCAGACCGGCCATGGTCCGGGTAATGGTAATGGTAATTTTAGTTAACGTCGTACTAGAGCAACACAACGGGCTATTGACGACGGTCCGGGATCAGTCCCTTAAGGGAAAGATCCGAGGACAACACCTCGTAATTTTGAACCACGGTCAGATGACGAAGCAACACCTGAGCTGGCACCCCTCTCTCCAAACTTCCACGCCAACCCAACGTGAAGACTTTCGGCCACGACAGATTTAAGGTGCACCAGCCGCCTCTGCACCATACGTTTACAAACATCCACGCCCGGACCCGGATTCGAACCAGGAACCTTCCGATCTAGAGGCTAACACCTTAACCACTATACCGGTTGGTCGGCTTTATCTCAGAGGAATAAACCACCCAGACTGTCGTAAATAGCTCGTTGTGTTGTTCAATACGACTTTAAACACTGCCGAATTACCAATCAGTGATTTGATAGGTAGGTATATAATGAAAACTTCAGAATGGAGTAACACAACGGCTATTGGCGATGGGTCGGGATCAATCCCAAAGGGAAAGAGCCGTAGACAACATAACGTATTTTTTTTAACCTCGGTCAGAAGATGAGGCATCACCAGAGATGGCACCCCACCCTCCAAACTTCCACACCACACCGACGTGAGGACATTTGGGGCCACGGCAGATTTAAAGTGCACCAACCCTTTGTACACGACGGTGTTAGGCTTGATTTCAAGTCCGTATGGTTAACTAACATCTATAACAATCCGCAGGCCTTATTAATGAGTTCAAAATTGTATTGAGACGGCTGCAGGCGTAGCTGATCGTTATGTATGTACTGAACACCTCTCTCTTTTCAGTCAACCTCTACAAACACAAACCTTTACCTACTTTCTTAATTTGTATATTAACCGAACACCTGTATCCATACATCTATTCACTAATCCACTCCGTCTCAAATATATATATATCAGATATACATTATATATTTAGCGAGAATGCAGATTTCTGGACTATACCCTCTTTATATCTAAGCCGTTTAAAGCTAAAGTGGTTCAAGTCCATTAAACATTCTTGGTAATGGTAAATTTTAGTTAACGTCGTACTAGAGCAACACAACGGGCTATTGACGACGGTCCGGGATCAGTCCCTTAAGGGAAAGATCCGAGGACAACACTTCGTAATTTTGAACCACGGTCAGATGACGAAACAACACCTGAGCTGGCACCCCACTCTCAAACTTCCACGCCAACCCAACGTGAGGACTTTCGGCCACGACAGATTTAAGGTGCACCAGCCGCCTCTACACCATACTTTTACAAACATCCATGCCCGGACCCGGATTCGAACCAGAAACCTTCCGATCTAGAGGCTAACACCTTAACCACTATACCGGTTGGTCGGCAACATTCTTGAGATAAAGAAACTTCTATATATATAATTCTCTTAGGGGCACGCAAAAAAAAACGTTATTTGTAATCGCGTTTTGGCAACACTGTACGATTGTTTGTTTATCGCGATGTCTCGCGCATCGATTGAATTTATAGCGTTATCGGATGAAATTTTATTGAAAAAAAAAAAAGGAAATTTTAATGAGCTGTTGTAGTTAGTTTATAATAGAAATCAAAGAAAGCGGAGGATCTTTTCAGTTCCATTTAAAAAACGGTCCTTTTCAGGGCCAGCAATTATAGTTCAACAAGACGCTTGCACTACAACTTTCGGCAAGAAACTCAATGAAAAAGTGTGGGTCGTTTGAGTGCTGGGAAAATGTACACACAAAAACAACATGCTGGGTATTCAATTTCCAAAGCAACGCTCACATTTCGAGGCAAAATTTGCACAAAGTTTTCATTTGAATTCTGATTTTAGAGATACTGTATATATTTTTTCTGTAATACAGCAAATTTAGATTTAAATACCTTTTTTTTGGTAGCATATTTTGTAATCAATCCCTTCTGCTAGGACACATGTCTTCATTGAGGCGAGCGAAGCGAGCATAGGTTAGCGCAGCGAACCAATGAGGATTGCGAAGTAATCCTCCGGGGGTTGGCGAGCGCTAGCGAGCAGGGGGCAGTTCCCCTAGTTTAGTATAATGGTTATATAGACTGCATAATCTTGTGCTGTCATCTGTGTGGTTATTTGAGTAATTAGGGTTACACCACTTTTCCGAAAAGTAGTTTTCCTTATTCAGAATTTGTTACTAGAATTAACTCAGATATTTCAGAAAATGGACTTTAACCACTTTGACTTTTAAAGGCTTATATATAACTTGTAAAAATCTAAATTGTTCTAAAATATGTATTTCTGTTTTTTCACCTCTTATAATTTGTGCATATATCCAAATTTCTCAATGTATACTTTGGTCTGTTCTCTTGAATTTATGTAGAAAATATCCAAGTTGCATGCTTTTGAGGTGTTTATTGAACAGACTTATTATGTAAACTTTAAGTATTTAATTGTATTTCAGTATAAATTTCATCCTGTTTGGATATTGCATCAAATCTATTCCTGGAGCATTATAGAATGCAATTTGTAAATGCCTCGTTTGCTCCCCTTTTCCGGGGGGTGGGGTGGAAGAAGTCAACCCCGTCTGCCTTGATTAAGAACTAAACATTAATGTGAGTTGGGAGGCGTGGTTTGTGAAGTTTGAATTCGCCAAATGATCTCGCACATAATAGATTTACAATGAAAATTACACGGAAATTTTTAAGTTGCTTATTTATGCACACCTTTACCAATTTGTACATTCTTCTGTCCACATTGTACTTCATAATTTTAAAGTAAAGCATATTTTCCCCCAAACGTTCAAAAATTAATATACAAGGTAATGAGTAACTTGTTGGACAAGCTTCAAGGGGGGTTAGAGCACACTAAAAAAATCATTTTTTGTATACCAATATATGGGGCACTACTACTTATTTGCAATTAGGTTTTATTAACTTATTAACAAGGATTTTTACACACAACTATTTGTTAGCAATGATTTTTCATTATTACTTATTTACATTGATTTCTTATTATTTCTTATTACATTAATTTTACCGTTACTTATTTATTATGATTTTTTATTATTACTTTTTGAAATTTTTTCATTTTAACCTATTTACAACTACTCAAATGTGCCACAATAAACATTAATGTAAGCTTAACAGCTTGGCAAACCCACCTTTTAACAACCGAGTTCCATAAAAAGAATAATGTACTCAAGCGCGCCAAGCAAAACAGTTCCCTCTAATGGTGACATAGTACTCCAATCCATGCACCGTCGCTGCAAAGCTTTCATCTATGTTGATCATTCCACCTTTGAGCTTTATGTAAGGAGTAATCGTAAATAAGCAATTGTAAAATAATGGTGTAACTAAGCATTTTTATTCATTTCCCGTGGAATTTTTGCACCCTTACAAAAAATTATTTGTTAAGTGTAATATCACTTCTTTACGTCTGTGACAAGAGTTGGAATCATTCTGTAGTTGACATATTCAAACACAAAAACACTGAATTATTTTAAAATATTTTATTAACTATGCAAAATCAAAAGAATAGTCTTGGAATGTTTTTAATACATTAAGAGATCAGGTGAAAACTTTAAATTAACCGTTAGTGAACATTTCCAATATTAATATATTAAAGCATGAACAAAGAAATCCTTTCCGCACATTTGGGTAAAAAACACAAGATAGCATCTTTAACCGATTATGTACGGCCTTTATATTTGTTTGAATATTGCCTTGTATAAAGACAATAGTAAGAACTTCTTAAGGTGACCGAAGAATATAATGGTAGATTGTATTCCTCTAAAGCAACTCTCCCTTTAGATCTTTCTATCCGACAACTTTGAGTTTTTAGTGAAATGCAAATGCATGTGTTTAGCCTTTTCCGTAATTGATATTCGACGGAAACGGATACGTTCCAAAACTGTCCTAGTCTCTACGAGCGACTCTATGGACTCATCTACATCGCTCAGTAGAGAGACTAGCAACTCTCTACTTAAATTCTCGGTCGATTCTATATTCCGAACATAATCGTGTGAAACCCGAGTCGCTTGAGCATTCCGTCTCGTCTCATCAGTAGAAGAGCAAAAATACGAAACATTTTTCCTAGCAGCTTGGACATTATCACTGAATCCGTAGCATTTCTCAACTCCGTTGTGAATAGTTTTATCGTTACCTGCAGTCGGATTCGTATTGTACGAGGCCGCAGTAGTTCGCGATTCTTCATGTGTTGGATTCTCATCATCAAAAAGCCCTGAAAGAATTTGACTGAAGACTTTTGCAGAGGCCAGGATATGGTTCAAGCGAGATCTCCTTTCTACAGAATCTTCTTGCTTGTTTTTATCCTCTAAATCTTGGGATGCCGTTGCAGTTTTTGGTTTCTCATTTTCAGAAAGTGGTGGAAACAAGGAATGATTCGAACCATCTCCTTTGTCCTCAAGGTTATATCCCTGTTTCGTATCGGTTTTTAAATTATCTGTTTTCTCTACATCGCTGCATATATCTTCCGAGTCTTCAATTTTCCTTGTTTCAGAATCTTTTGACTCCTTTGTAGGGCTCACTAAATCATGTGCCTCTTCTGAATTGCTCACTAAATCGTTAGCATCGCTCACTAAATCATGTGCCTTTTCTGCTTTGCTCAATAAATCGTTTCCAGCGTTTATTAAATCGTTTGCAGCGCGCACTAAATCGTTTGCATCGCGCACTAAATTGTTTGCATCGCGCACTAAATTGTTTTCATCGCTCACTAAATTGTTTTCATCGCTCACTAAATTGTTTTCATCGCTCACTAAATTGTTTTCATCGCTCACTAAATTGTTTTCATCGCTCACTAAATCGTTTGCATCGCTCACTAAATAATATTCTGCCACTTCTGTATCAATCACTAAATCATCTGCATCACTCACGAGATTATCTACCTGCTCCGTAGTGCTCAAAATACCTACTGCCTGCTCCGTAGTGCTCAGAATATCTACTGCCTGCTCCTGTTCCGTAGCTCTCATTCGATTATCCCCTGCATTTTCCGTTGTTGTTGTGGGATTATCCATTACAGATTCGTCTGTGCATTCAGTTGGCTTTATGTTATCAGAAATCTTAGTCGGTACAGTAATTTCTTCTCTAGCTTTCGCTTCAGCAGCGCTCAGACAAGATTGCAAGGTTATTTCGGCGCCGCGTAGTTTTCCGATGACATTTTCCACTTCTATCAATAAATACTTCGCTTCCGTCTTTTCAGTTGCACAACTCGTCATTCCCTCACCATTCAAACAGTCTCCTGATCGTTTGGAATTTTGAAACGTCTCGCCCCTACGAATTCCAAGAGCATCCGTCAAGGGATTCCGTGTATTCAGTTCCTTCCTATAGAAATAGTGCAATTGCTTCAAACAACGATCAATCTCCGTCGTCCGGCGTCTATACGGTTTCAATTTAAAATCATGCTGTAAATCATCCAGGTTTGTAAGGAAACACTTAGATTTAGCTTTTATCGCATCAAGCTTCCCAGTGTCCTTGAGATCCTGAACTGCCTGTGCTATGTTGCTCAAGATTTTGTCCACTGTGGGCTCTGCTTTATCTCCTTCAAGAATCGCTGTTTGGACCTCAGTGTGTCTCTGTACTGGCAATTCCTTCCCTTTACACTTTTCAATCTCTGCCGCCGTGAGCTCTGTGCAAGAACGATACCCGAGTTTTCTTCTAGACTCCAACCTGTACCTTTCCGACTTCATTCTGCGCAATCTGTACATCCTTTTTACGTTTCTACCAACAGCACGCCATTCGGCGAAAACATCACCCGTTTCTAACGACGGGGATATTTTCACATTCACTTCATCCATAGGCATGTCCAAGCAAGAATCAAAAGCCTTTAGTGGTTTCAATTGAAATTTGTACTTTGCTAAATTCGGATTCAACTCTTATTCGTCCTAAAATCGCTTAAAGAGTATATTTTAAGGATATATCATCTGATTTTTTTTGAGTATCAAAATTTAATGTACAGGCTCTCTGGAAGGTTATTTCTTCAGATTCTCTCCGTCTATGCTCGTTCTGTACAAAGACGTGACGACTCCACAGAATTGCTTCTTTTATCAAAGCTGCTCCACCAACGTACCTTTTTTGCTCTTTGTTTTGAATAACCTGCAGCGAAATTCAAATAGTTAGAACAGTTACTGATTTCTTTTATTACAAGTAAAAATGGTCTGTTATTTCAAAACAAGAGTTTAAATAACGATGTTATTTCAAAACAAGAGTTTAAATAACGATGTTATTTCAAAACAAGAGTTTAAATAACGATGTTATTTCAAAACAAGAGTTTAAATAACGATGTTATTTCAAAATAAGAGTTTAAATAACGATGTTATTTCAAAATAAGAGTTTGCTAATGGTATAGAAAATGAATTATTGCTATCCAATGAGTTGATGCAAAAACAGCAATAGATGTTGACAATAAATGTTAAAACTAGCTTTTCGCAATGAATCAAACTAATGAAAATTATCAAATTAATTAAAAAAATAAATTCCTTTCCCCAAGTGGTTATGAAGGGATATCTCGTTATCAATATATTGGTGATTTTTTTTATAGTAACGAGAGATTAAGATCCGGTTATGCTTGTTCTAATGACGAGATTTTTCGTCCAACATGATCTGAGTAGATTTTATTAATGGCGGGGTACCTCGTCGAGAAAATCACAAGTGTTAGACAAAAATCTGTTAAATTACTTTTTAAAAACTATGTGATTTTTTAGTATTACTTTACAATTGACTTACCGTTCCTAAATATTTTTTTAACGTTTTTTCTAGCAGTTAATAACTATTAAATAGCAGGTAACGAATATGTTATTTCCAGCAAAAATAACTTACGATATAACCATAGCAGTTGATACTGTTTTAGGTAAAATATCAGATTTACCCATATCTTATCACAATTAAATAAGAATAAAAATTTTAAAGAATGAGGGAACCTTGTAAATCTATTTTACATTTTACAGCCCAGAAGCTTACATACTTGCAAGGCTTTTGGGCACGCATTCTGACTAGTTATTCGTTTCCGTACAGAATCTTAAGTTTTTAGGATCCAAATAGAGGCATGTATTAAACATTTCTTAATACTTACAATTTATCTCCAATTCTAAAGAAATCGGGAAGTTATTTTAAGGTCTTAATAGCTTATATTCGCCTTTAACCGAAGCTAATAGATTTTTTGCACCCTCACATATTCTTTTTGCATTTCAAACCCAGATGATTATTTACATGCAAGATTTTTATGCATCCTGAGAAATTTTATTTCTAAAGGTAGGTATTTTAATTAAAGCTGCACTAGACAAACATAATTATAACTGGCAACTGTCCGGGAACCAACTCTAAATAAAATATCCGAGGACAACACCTCGTAATTTTAAACCACGGTCAGATTACGAGATCACACTTGTGCAGGCACACCACGACAATGTGGGACATTTGAGGTAACATTAGATTTAATGAGCACCATCCCATTCTTCAATTTTGACAACTCAAGCGGGAATTGTAACTTGAAGATGATCTGACCCTTTGGTAGACCGAAGAGAAAATCTGGAATATAGGGTAATTTCCTTTGGCGAAAGGTGTATACAATGAACTGTTTTATTGAAAAATGAAATATTTTCTCAATTAGTTACTTCATAACTAATATGATGCCTTTCCTATCATAGTACCTAGAAGAGCTCGAAATAGGGTTTTGAAGCTGGCATCAGATATTGCTGTCGCCTTTTATAAGCAGGCAACAAAAACTATTCAGCTCATAGAAAAAACATAATATTTTCTTAATAACGATAAGTTGCAATTACAAATTTTTTGCTAAACTTAAGAAAAATTGAATGAATTATGCAATGAGAAGGAAAATTTCTTCACTTTTCTTGTAAGCTTTCAGCAATTACATATGAAACATTAAAATACATCCGAAATAGTATGTAACACTGAAATAATATATTGTAGACACGTTTATTTCCTCATTATCAAGTTTACGAAGGTATCAGTTGATAATTAGGCTTGAGAAAATTGCAGTTTCATATTTAAATAGTTAAAAGCAAGGTCTGCGATCTCATGCACGAAACCATTTCTGAACAGCTCGATCAGCCTTAAAATCTGAAAGCGAAGGACCATCCGCATTTATCCTTATTAAAGAACATGTTTTTTTCTTTAAATTTTTTCTTATACCTGGTGTAAATAATGAAACATTCGGTTTTAAATACTCTCAGCGAAACTTGCATTGAGAATCGATGATAGTCGCGGCGTTTTAAGTTAAACTCACGGCATTTGCCGTGGTTGCCGCGACTTATTTAAATGCAAGTAACCTGGTAAAATGCATTTCCTAACCTGGTCTCTAATAAAAATGCATTTCCTAACCTGGTCTCTAATAAAAATGCTCTTCCCAGCCTTATCGCTAATAAATATGCATTTCCTAACTTGGTATCTAATGCATCATAAATTACTGTGATGCATTTTCTATCTTAGTATCTAGTGTGTGATGCATTTTCTATCTTAGTATCTAGTGTATGATGCATTTCCTAACATAGTATCTAGTGTATGATGCATTTCCTAACATAGTATCTAGTGTATGATGCATTTCCTAACATAGTATCTAGTGTATGATGCATTTCCTAACATAGTATCTAGTGTATGATGCATTTCCTAACATAGTATCTAGTGTATGATGCATTTCCTAACATAGTATCTAGTGTATGATGCATTTCCTAACATAGTATCTAGTGTATGATGCATTTCCTAACATAGTATCTAGTGTATGATGCATTTCCTAACATAGTATCTAGTGTATGATGCATTTCCTAACATAGTATCTAGTGTATGATGCATTTCCTAACCTGGTATCTAGTATATGATGCATTTTCTAACCTGGTATCTAGTATATGATGCATTTTCTAACCTGGTATCTAGTATATGATGCATTTTCTAACCTGGTATCTAGTATATGATGCATTTTCTAACCTGGTATCTAGTTTATGATGCATTTTCTAACCTGGTATCTAGTTTATGATGCATTTTCTAACCTGGTATCTAGTATATGATGCATTTTCTAACCTGGTATCTAGTATATGATGCATTTTCTAACCTGGTATCTAGTATATGATGCATTTTCTAACCTGGTATCTAGTATATGATGCATTTTCTAACCTGGTATCTAGTATATGATGCATTTTCTAACCTGGTATCTAGTATATGATGCATTTTCTAACCTGGTATCTAGTATATGATGCATTTTCTAACCTGGTATCTAGTATATGATGCATTTTCTAACCTGGTATCTAGTATATGATGCATTTTCTAACCTGGTATCTAGTATATGATGCATTTTCTAACCTGGTATCTAGTATATGATGCATTTTCTAACCTGGTATCTAGTATATGATGCATTTTCTAACCTGGTACCTTGTATATGATGCATTTTCTAACCTGGTATCTAGTATATGATGCATTTTCTAACCTGGTACCTTGTATATGATGCATTTTCTAACCTGGTATCTAGTATATGATGCATTTTCTAACCTGGTATCTAGTATATGATGCATTTCATTACTTAGTATAAAACATATATCCTAACTATTTGCATCTAGCATGTATATAATTTATTTATCAAAACTAATATCGAGTATGTATATTTCATAACCTATTGTCTAGAATACATTTCAGACATTTATCTATTACAATATATTTATAGATTAGTATCTTAATAAAACAATATATTTTATAACGTGGTATCTGGTTAAATATATTTCATATCCTGGTATCTGGTTCAGTACATTTCATTGCCTGGTATCCGGTGCAGTACATTTCACAGAATAGTATCTGGTGCAATAGTATTTCATAGCCTGGTATATGGTACAATATAATATATTTCTACCATTGCCAATCTTGATTACAGTTATCGAACGAAAAACATCAATTTGAAAATCCAGAAATACATCTTCAAGCAGATTTTTTTTGAATGGCTGCGAACCAAAGCAGGGAGTTTGTCTGATTTCCACTAAAAATAGATTCTTGGAATAAAACGGTCACAAATTTAAAAAAAAAAAAAAAGAACGATTTAAAAATTACAAAAGTTGCCATATTAGCTGCCAGTCCTATTTTAAAAAGTCTTGTTGTGCATATTTTATTTACGTTTCCATTTTCTTTATAATCGGTATTTGTATTGTAAAGAAAAAATAAATCTCAAAATAAATTTGATTTAAATGCCCCCCGAAACATAATTGATATGTCAGCAGCACTGCTAAAGAAATACAAGCAATCGCAATGCTCAATATACCTTCCAACTGCTCCAAAACTACAAAATTATGCCACTCGTCGATCTTTTAACATAAACCCTAACTAAATATAAAAGCAAAGAAATTGTATACAATGCATTCATTAACTAAAATATATAGTATCAAATACAGTAAATTAAAATATGACGAATAAATCTTATGGATATTTGTTGACACAAGATCGAACATAGAAAGGGAAGACGGGCAGACATACTTAAGCAACCAAATTCTGTCACTAAAGGAATGCAAGTAGTCACTGTATACTAAGTTTATGAAAATATATGCAATTGTTTGGAAGTTGTTAGAGCACAGACATACACCAAAGGTACAAGACGGATTTTAAATCAGAAAGGTCCAAAATGGTTAGAAAACTTGAAATGGGTGTCAGAAATATTCAATTTACAAACAACCACTCTATTTTTATTTGTATAGAAAGCTGATTCGATAAAAGTTTATTCGAATATTAAAAATAACTGCTTTACTAAGAAATAAATTTTACATAGACATTCATAAATAACTTACCTGAAATTCGATTCAACTCCAAAACACAAGTTTAGGTTTAGATCATAAACGATAAAATGGTGTTCGATATAAAATTGTATTTTTTAATTTTATAACATCGCCGTTAAATACAGTAAACGTTAAATTTAACTCAATGTGCTTAGACGAAAGAATTTTAACCAGCAAAACAATCCGACATTTTGCAATGAACAGAATTCTGCCACGTTCGTATTCAAATATTTTTTAAACATTCAGCGCAATTGAATACGTTATAGAATTCTATGTTAGGGAAAATACATGTGGCGGAAGTGTTGCAACACGTGTTTCCTGTACGTATCTAAACGTAACGTCACTGGGCTTGGTTTTCGAATACAATTTCAGTACGTGGTCAATAAGGAAAGCAAATATTAAATTCCGCATTAATAAATCACCAGTTAAATAGTCAACAAGAATAAACGCCAAAAATTGATAAAACAGCGATAACTTACTTTTCGCGGTATCTCCTATTTGCATAATGTGCGTATGTCGTTATTTTAATTAACATCGTACTAGAGCAACACAGCGGGCTATTGACACAGGTCCGGGATCAATCTCTTAAGGGAAAGATCCGAGAACAACACGCCGACCAACCGGTATAGTGGTTAAGGTGTTAGCCTCTAGATCGGAAGGTTCCTGGTTCGAATCCGGGTCCGGGCATGGATGTTTGTAAACGTATGGTGTAGAGGCGGCTGGTGCACCTTAAATCTGTCGTGGCCGAAAGTCCTCACGTTGGGTTCACGTGGAAGTTTGGAGAGTAGGGTGCCAGCTCAGGTGTTGCTTCGTCATCTGACCGTGGTTCAAAATTACGAGGTGTTGTCCTCGAATCTTTCCCTTAAGGGACTGATCCCGGACCGTCGTCAATAGCCCGTTGTGTTGCTCTAGTACGACGTTAACTAAAAATTACCAAAATTACCAATTACCGAGGACAACACCTCGTAATTTTGAACCAAGGTCAGATGACGAAGCAACACCTGAGCTGGCACCCCACTCTCCAAGACACACCGACACAACGTGACGACTTTCGACAGATTTAAGATGCACCAGCCTATTTTCACCATACGCTTTTAAATATCCATGCACTGACTCAGATTCGTTCCACGACCTTTCCGATTTAGAGGCTAACACCTTAACCACCAGACCGGCCATGATCCGGGTAATGGTAATGGTAATTTTTGTTAACGCCGTACTAAAGCAACACAACGGGCTATTGACAACGGTCCGGGATGAATCTTAAGGAAAAGATCCGAAGACAACACCTCGTAATTTTGAACCAAGGTCAGATGACGAAGCAACACCTGAGCTGGCACCCCACTCTCCAAGCCACACCAACCCAACATGACGACTTTCGACAGATTTAAGATGCATCAGCCTATTTTCACCATACGCTTTAAAATATCCATGCACTGACTGAGATTCGTTCCAAGACCTTTCCGATTTAGAGGCTAACACCTTAACCACCAGACCGGCCATGGTCCGGGTAATGGTAAATGGTAATTTTTGTTAACGTCGTACTAGAGCAACACAACAGGCTATTGACAACGGTCCGGGATCAGTCCCTTAAGGGAAATATACGAGGATAACATGTCGTAATTTTGAACCACGGTCAGATGACGAAGAAATACCTGAGCTGGCACCCCCACTCTAGAAACTTCCACGCCAACCCAACGTGAGGACTTTCGGCCACTACAGATTTAAGGTGCACCAGCCGGCTCTAGACCATACGCTTACAAACTTCCATGCCCGGAACCGGATTCGAACCAGGAACCTTCCGATCTAGAGGCTAACACCTTAACCACTATGTGGTTCAAAATTACGAGGTGTTGTCCTCGGATCTTTCCCTTAAGGGACTGATTCCGGACCGTCGTCAATAGCCCGTTGTGTTGCTCTAGTACGACGTTAACTAAAATTATTACAATTACCTTAACCATTATTAAAACCATTAATTAAAACCATTACAATTACCTTAACCACTATACCGGTTGGTCGCCATGGTCCGGGATCAAACCCCGAAGAGGAAAATACTAGGACGATTGCTCCCACATTAAACAGTTGGGTTGGCGTGGAAGTTTGGAGAGTGGGGTGCCAGCTCAGGTGTTGCTTCGTCATCTGACCGTGGTTCAAAATTACGAGGTGTTGTCCTCGAATCTTTCCCTTAAGGGACTGATACCGGACCGTCGTCAATAGCCCGTTGTGTTGCTCTAGTACGACGTTAAATAAAATTACCTTTACCCACATTATACAACGTCATCTGACCGTGGTTATATATTATGTGGTGGTGTCCCCGAAAGGAAAGTTCCTAGAACAACACTACGTAATTTTGAGCAAAGGTCAGATAATGTTGTAAGATGTAGGTAATGGTAATTTTAAATTAACGTCGTACTAGAGTAATACAACGGGCTATTGAAGGCGGTCCTGGATCAATCCCTAAAGGAAATATCCAAGGGCAACACCACGTAATTTTGAACCACTGTTTGATGACGAGCAATTGTCCTCGGTTCTTACCATTCTGGCTAGTTAACCTTCTGACGGCTGTTGCAACTTAAATCTATCGCGGCCGAAAGTCCCTACAGTCCTTGTGTTGCTCTAGTAAGACGTGAATTAAAAGTTACCACCTAAAGTCCTCACATTAGGTTGGTGTGGAAGTTTTGAGAGTGGGATGCCAGCTCAGGTGTTGCCTCGACAAAATTACGTGGTGTTGTCCTCGAATTTTACCATTACGGCAGGGATTCCCAAAGTGTGTGCCGTGGCACCCTGGGGTGCCATATAGATAGATGAAGGGTGCAGCGAAGCTCCCATGATATCTAATCTAATCTATTGTTAAACAAATAAATGTCAAGTACGCTCATCAAAAACCCGTTCACTCCCCAACTGTCTGAGGTCACCCACCCCCACACGCGCCTGCAGATGTTTCACTTTAATAAAATAAACAATACCGAACGGGAGTGCCTCCGTACCTTCTCCTTCCCATCCCGACTGCTGACGTGTCCTAAAAATGAGAGCCGACCAACCGGTATAGTGGTTAAGGTGTTAGCCTCTAGATCGGAAGGTTCCTGGTTCGAATCCGGGTCCGGGCATGGATGTTTGTAAACGTATGGTGTAGAGGCGGCTGGTGCACCTTAAATCTGTCGTGGCCGAAAGTCCTCACGTTGGGTTGGCGTGGAAGTTTGGAGAGTGGGGTGCCAGCTCAGGTGTTGCTTCGTCATCTGACCGTGGTTCAAAATTACGAGGTGTTGTCCTCGGATCTTTCCCTCAAGGGACTGATCCCGGACCGTCGTCAATAGCCCGTTGTGTTGCTCTAGTACGACGTTAACTAAAATTACCAATTACCAATTACCTAAAAATGAGTAGATTTTTGATGTAAGAACCTGTTAGTGCAATCGTCATCTGACCGTGGTTCAAAAATATGTGGTGGTGTCCTCGGATGTTTCCCTTTGAGGATTGATCCCGGACCGTCATCAATAGCCCGTTGTGTTGCTCTAGTACGACGTTAATGAAAATTGACAATTACTCGTTAGTGCAGGTTCTGATGATCTTAAACAAGTGGCGTGTGTGGAGGGAAGCGCAAATACGAAGACAGTTACTTGGATTTTGGCTTCACTTGAGTAGAAATCATGGACGAAAAGACCGCTGTGTGAGATCTGTTCTACAGTTCATCATCCGAGCGCATGAACCCAGGTAAATCGAAACAGCACCTTGAAAAGCGCTTCCCAGCGTGGTCGACAAACCACGTGGATATGTTAGGAGAAGAAATGAAAGATTTGCATCACAATTTTTACTAAGCAAGCCTGAGTGCCATTCAATGCCTTGCTGGCGTCATTCAAGATGCCATACAGAGTAGCAAAGTGCAAAAAAGCCCACACTATTGCTGAGTAACTAATTCTACCGTCTGCTCAGGACGTGGCTAATATAATGATGAGAGAAAATGAGGGGAAACTTCTATCGAAGATTCCTTTATCGAACAACACTATCAATCGAAGAATCGTGCATCGAAGAATCGTGCATCGAAGAATCGTGAATCGAAGAATCGTGAATCGAAGCATCGTGAATCGTTAAATTAGCCATGTGCCAGAACATGGCTCAGGTTCTAAACGATCAATTAATAGAAAAATAAAAGCAATTTGGATTGCAACTGGATAAGGCCAGACAGTTTTTAAAAACAGTTTGTTTCGTTTAGTAAAATCGTTGCTGGAATTGCGACGGCTGAAGATATGTTCCATCTTCTTGATGACGGAAAATAATTTGGACAGGATGAAGTGCTTCGGTGTGTACACTGATGGTGCTCGATCAATCTGGTCGTTACAGAGGCGTACAGGCGCTGATTCGTCGCAAAGCCTCGGATTGTCATTGAAACCAGCTGCATCATTCAAAGAGAAACACTTGCATTAAAATCGCAGAGTAATCCACTGAATCTCATCCTAGAATGTGTAATAAAGGTGGTAAACTACATAAAAACTGGGCCACTTAAAGCCAGATTTTTCAGAAAACCATCCGAAGATTTTGGAGCGAGCACACGTCCCTTATATACTACTTGTGCCATTGTAACGCTGCACATACAATATTCATAGAATGGAGGAGACCTACCTCAGAATACGTCTGAGTGTTTAACAACGTCCTTACTATCTTTGTCTGAGATGGGCGTACCACCCCCACGAAAATGTCATTAATCACCGAGTCAATGTCACCGAGTCAATATCACCGAGTCGCTGAACCCAAATAGGGGTACGACGGACCCGAGGAACGGGTGGTGTACTGTGTGATTGTTATTACCAATTTTGATTTGGATACCAATATCCAGTTTTGACCACATGTTAGATCGGATTTAAATGGAGTGAGTTCTCAATCGGTATTGGATAGAAATACGGACATGCCTTTATATATGGGGACCGTCAGGTTGAAGTAAGGCATTGGGATATATAGGTTGCTTCTTTTGGAATCAGGTGGTTCTTTCTTTCTAGAATCTAGAGATATCTATTATTGGTGATGACACAGTAAAGGCAGCCGTATTCTGTTTGGTAATTTCGTTTATTTATTTATTCCTTCAATTCGTCGATGGTACATCGTTTTACTGTAGAGTTACCATATTTTTGGAAATTGCTGGCCACAACCGAAAAAGCATCCGTCTCTCCTTTTTAGCGTTGGCGTTTCCCTGTCATTCTCCCCGTCTGACCTTCCCCCCAATATTCAGGGTGCAGAACCCCGACCTTAACAGGGGGTCAATCCTACTATTGGCTGAGTAACATTGCGCCACTTCAGATATCAACCCCATTGGGTGAAGGGTGAAAGCGCACCCGTTCCAATTTCTCGGAATCGAGGGGTGATGAACTTGGTTTCTCCTCAAGTTCAGGGATTTGTTAGGGGACTGGACATTGACACAAATAGCTTGTAGGTTGTGTTTCCCTGCTTTTAGGGTAAAACAATATTTGATGTGATTGTCATATCACAGGTGGAAAACAACCCTATTAAAATACCAGAAGTAGCTGGCTTCTTCTGAAGAGGCAAACGAAAGGAAATTTAAAACATCTCAACGCGAGCAGAAAGCAAGGGATGTTTTCGAGACCATTAACAAGAGGATCTACATCTCAACTTGTATTTTAAGGCTGGAGCTATGAAAGGGCCCAATTCAGCAGATGGCCAAGAGATCGCTAAAAATCTTGTGTTCCGTGTGAGTCATCCACGCGGCCGATTCTGCCTCCCATGCACGGGGCTTTACTGTGCCCTTTCTTCGAAAATCATGCTCCTAGGAAGCGGGGCGGAGATGCCTTCCCACCCCGTGTAATCGCCCCCTCCTTTTTTTTGAATTTTATGGTGAATCCACCATCACCTTCCCTTCAGCACACGATGGAAATTTATTGCAATTAAAAGTAAAGATTTAAATTTACCAATGGAGCGACTCTTTCTTCAGGTATGTTGAGTTTTCCTTTTTATCCCAGGGAATTGTTAAAGTGAATTGACAACAGAAGGACGCCTGGTATTTTTACGGCACAACGTTTGGAAATCACTATTTTTGATCACCTTCTTGGCCATACTTCGTTTACGCAATGGATTTATATCAAGCTAAATCCTTAATACTTAAATTGTTAAAGTGAATTGACACCAGAAGGACGCTTGGTATTTTTACGGCACAACGTTTGGAAATCACTATTTTTGATCACCTTCTTGGCCATACTTCGTTTACGCAATGGATTTATATCAAGCTAAATCCTTAACACTTAAATTGTTAAAGTGAATTGACACCAGAAGGACACTTGGTATTTTTACGGCACAACGTTTGGAAATCACTATTTTTGATCACCTTCTTGGCCATACTTTGTTTACGCAGTGTATTCATATCAAGCTAAATCCTTAATACTTAAATTTAATGTAGCGTCACAATGATGTAACAAATTTAATAGTGACGCAGTAACAACGTAACAAATGGTACCGTGAGCACCGTATAACACTACTGTAGCTCCCGTTGGCTCTCATTTGGCAATATACTATGTCGTACATTTAACTGCGAAAATAAATTTATAATTTCCTGAAAGAAAATGATCATGAGAACGCCAACAATTTCGCGGATCTAGACTTTCTGCTGAAACTGGCATTCTTGTACGATTTATTTGAAAAACTAAATGCATTGAATGTTTCTCTACAGGGCCATAACATGCATATATTGAAACTGATAGAGAAGAATTTCAGCATTTAGGAAAACACTATACGCGGAAAAGAAAAATGAGTGATAATGGAGGTAAACACTGCTTTCCTGTATTGCAGCAATAAAGGTTCGTAGTGGAGATAAAGTTTCACATAGTTTGCTGACACTTTTCGCAGAGCACCTATCACAGCTAAGTGAGTGGCATTGAAAGGAAGTGAGAACATTCATCACAGAAGACCTAGATGGGAAGTTTGCCAGGATGCAAGATTTATTCCGTGTTGAAGCTCCATAAGAATTCACTTCACAAACCCCAGTGATTGCTACGACTTCCCATACGAATTCGTAGCCTATTGGATAACAGCCATAATGTCGTTACCCGTGATGTTGGTTTGCTTCGCAAACCAAATAAGTATTCAGCGTGACGTTACAATCACTTGCGAAACTATAAATATTTAATAGAAAAATTATTTATTAAAGAAAAAGAAACGTATAAGGTTATAACCTGGTATCAAATTTTCCGCAGATATCAAATCCGTTTAAATTTTCAATCTATCTTTAGCGATCCCGATTTTACAAAAAAGAACTAAATAATGTCAGCCAAAAAATGTTCATTATTTTCTTAACTTTCTTTCGCTGAAATCATCGGAGGGCAGGAAATGTAATCTGGTTATTTTTTTTTTTGGAACACGAATGTTAGCGTGGCGTCACATTCCATTGCAAAAGTATAAAATATATTCAATTTAAAATTTTTATTTATTTAAAGAAAATCATATTTTTAGGTATCGATCTAATGTGAAATTTTCCTCAGATTACAAATCCGTTGAAAGTTTTACTCTATCTTTAAGAGTTTAAGAGATAGAAAAATGAACTAGATAACCAAAGTTAAAACTTTGTTCTATATCGTCTGCTGGAATATCATTCCTCCGCGCAAAATGAAAACGAAAAAAGAAAAAAGAAATTTAGAATCTGATTTTTAAGCTGTTGCCATTCCAAATAAAACATTAATTATTAAATTCCATTAAATTCATTTGAAAATGTTCTAGATTTAATTTTAAAATTCGCCGCGACCCTACAATTGCAAAAAATTTTGACTACCTGTATGCCAAATTCCATTACTTTAAGTGCCATAGATTCGTCAGGACTATGCATGTAAGAAACAAACAAACACTTCCTTTTGTAATATTAGAGATTTGCATATAAATCAGGAGTTTGGAAAGTCATAAAGTCAGGACTCTGGATCGAGACCTTCCTTCCTTCCTTCGAATGGAAGCAGACCCCTCCGTACCGAGTTACTGAAAACCCACAGCGGATTAGCCTAAGCTAGGGAAAGCCTCTAATGAGAAATATTAGAAGTGGGCCTAGTGACACGCCGTCCGAAAAACCCTTATCTGCCCAGGATGAACACGATAGGGAGTGGACGTGGTCGACCCGGGAATGTGTGCGCTGAAGATATGTGGTCCGGCTCAATGATATCAGTCAACCTTAGGTCCGTTTTGAGCCGGAAAAGTTTTCTTCATAGATTCGTGCCGAGGGGTGATCAGAGACGCACACCCAGGCATCTCCTAGGAACCTATCGGCATTCCTGATTAGCCCAACGGAACAGCAGGCTGCCCCGACATCCCTGTTTATCCGGTACCGTGGACCTCCGATACCATCATCTATGGAGTCTTGCAAACCCTTGCCGTCCGCCAGATAGCCTTCTTTCGTTAGCGTACAGGTATCGGCCTAGGGCAGCCGGGGAGTGGTCCCGACACCGCCAGTTTCCGTGTGGCACCTAAGGAGGTTCCTGTCGCTACTTGATCGCAGGAACAGAGGCATCGCCCTATGCCAGTTCCTACGACCCAAACCGATAGCCTGCTGGCTAGAGCGGCTTCGCCACGTTAGAGACTGACATATTCCTCCTACACGGATAGACCCATGATCTGCGGAGTTATGGAGTCCCCTTGCAACTCCAGAAAGAGCCGCGGTCCGAGTGGTGGGGGCCATCACTCTTCATTCCTTGGAACTAACACACGTCCACTTGAAACCCCCAGCATTGTCTACGTAAACTGATAACAAGTTACTAACTGTTTATCAATTACTTGGTTCAGGATGCACACCGCCCCAAGTGCGCAGAGCCCTCCCCCGATCCTTTAGCCCGGATCTCGGGTCCTCGGCCCCTTCATCTTGCTATCATCCCTACGGACAGTCTTCCCGGACATTAAAAGCCACCACCAGCTTTCCATCCGGGTTGACCCACGACTACTTCCCCAACAGACAGTAGCGTGTACACCTCCCATGGGTGTATAATGCCTAGGCGGCATTGAAGAGAGCCTCCGGGCATCTACTAGGAGAGTGCCCCCTCCTCAGTAGCCCAGCAGGTCAGCAGACTGTTCTCTCACCCTAATGTCCGGCCCTGGGGAGGTAGTACCGGGACCATCATCCGCGGTGATATGTAGACTTCTGCCGCCTACCAGATAGCCTAAATTCGTAAGCGTGCAGGTATTTGACTAGGGTAGGTCCGGAGAGCAATCACGTGCCCAGTAAGACAGTCTCCAGCCATCCTAGTAACCAGGTGGCACCTCTAGGAGGTTCCTGCCGCTACTTGACCGGAAGGATAGCGGCCTGCCCCTACCCGCCGGGTCACTACTCCCGACCTGGATCGAGACCTGGACATAATAGTAGATGTACGGCATTACTATTGCCCGCTTTGCAGATTTGGTATTCGCTTGTGGTGAGAATGCCGATTGGGTTTCGATGTTATGCCAGACAGTAGTGACTAGTTTTTATTCTAAATTTTGCCACCGATTCCATACGGGGTTTATGACTAGTATTTCCAACTATTTTGGATATCTTCCCAACGCTTCCCATTAGATAACAGGTCTGTCTAAAAATAAATATATCCATGGAGAAATTGCTCACAGTAACTAATTAAATTAGGACATAATAGGGATAAAATAGCGACTCGGGTTTATATTTACAAATTTGTTGGTGGAGTAATATGTGAAAATCCTAAAAATATATTTTACCAAACATTTATTCCAAAGTATGAATTCGGATTTATATTTTTAATCGCACAATAATTATTTATTTATAACTACAGATTTGATGTTTCGCAAATGATTTTAACCCATTAATGCCTATCGTCCCTTTTAAGGAACGCTTCAAAAAAAACCTCACTTTCACATAAATGCAGCTTTCAACTTAAAAATCCTGATGAAGCAATTCCAAGCATTTATTTGAATTATATTGAGTAAATGACAGCATTTGATGGTAGTAAAGTTGATGATGTGGGCTATCTATTTTCTTCGTCCATCCAAAACGCAACGTTTGTAATGTCGAATCAAAAGAGGTTAGATATATTCCCATCATTTATAAATAAATTTATCTATATTTAATAAATGTGGTACTAAATGCAAATCTTTAGTTTACCTGTTTTTGGAATTTTATAAGTTTTTAAATTCTGATAAAGTTTTTAGCAATTTAGAAACGACCCTATAAAGGGACGCTAGGCGCAGGAGGGCAAGTATATTTCCCATGCGCAAACATGACGAAGATCCAGGCGTTTCTTGTCGAGGTTAAATTATTTGTTGGAAACAACCCTTAGAATGCTTTTGCAAAACTTAACTTTTGTTTTCTTTGGGTTTTTAAAGATATTAAAAAAATAAATTACTGTAGAATTCCATTAGTTAACGAAATTTTGGACTTGTTTGTTCCATAGCTTTCTTATAACCAGTGGGTATGCTATTTTGCATCATAGACGTTTTACTGGTCAGCTGAAATTGATGTTAACATTACTGTAATAAGTTCTATACTGTGCAGAAATCGATTTGAACAAATAATGGAGTACTTCCATATGCTTGCAACTCCAGAAGCAGCAACTATCGATTGATGAAAGCATGTTGCTATACTATGTCCGTCACAGTTGCAAACATGAGGCATGAACTGTAAATACTGTTGAAAATTTAAGTACGAGAGGTTCTACTCTGTCGCGGATCTCACTTCATAACTACCTGAACATTCCAATATTGATTTATACTGTGACAATTTATTCACTTCTGCCCTAATTGATTATTTGTCCAATAAAAGATTTAATGTGACTGGAACAGTACGTATGTATCGGACTGAAAAATGCTCTATAAGCAACGTTTCATCTTTTTAAAAAACATACCAGATTTTCTTTGATATACCTTTGAGTATAAGTACGATGAACGGCAAGACAACGTAATCCTAGTTCTGTGGAACGAAAAAAATGTTCTAACTATAGCGTCAAATGTGTATGATGTTTACCCATTGGTAAAAGCTAAACGGTGGTCAAACACAGGAAAAAAATTGAAATTGATCGACCGAATTTAAATCATAAATTTAACTATTGCAGGAGGATACTGACAGAATGAATCAGATTATTGCAAGTTAGTATTGTTCTATCCGGAGTAGGAAATGGTAGTGTACTCTACATATTTGGATTAGAGGCTGCTATGCATAATGCGTGGCAGTTATATTGTCTTTGTGCATGATCAAACACAAACCCTTGCACTTTCTCCAAATCCTAAGAGAGATATATTTGGCCTATTTCAAGAAATATACTACAGAAAGGAAGTTACAACCGGGAAGACCTTTAGAGAAACCAAAGACCATAAAATCCAAAGTTTCAAATCTTACTAGATATGACGGGGAAAAGCATTATGTAATTGTGAAAACTCGGGTGAGATGCATCAATTGCGGAAAAAAGTCTATCGGAAATGAATCAAGTCCATAGTGGGTTTGCATGACCAATGCTTTGTAGAATTTCATACCAAACAAAATAAAAGAACCTGCCCTATTTACTGGCTTTTTTTTAAGTCTTTAAATGCTTTTTATTAGACATGCTTTAACCAAAAAAATCCTTTTTATAAAAAACCAAATGCCATCAAGGTGTTGTCCGTGGTGTTGGTTTGCGAAGCAAACCAAATGGGAATACGTAGCAAACATCGGTGGTTGGCAAGCGTTCACAATGTACTCACCTGACCCCCACAAAGTACAGCACGGGCAACTCCGTGCTAGCCACGCAGTGGGTAGGTGGTAAAAGTTCTGAAGGAAGTACACTAGAAGACGATGATTCCGATGATTTTTTTATTCTCCGATTGTGAAAATATTTAAATTTTATTCCAATTTATTAATGTTATTAATATTCATATATGTCATAATAAACCACACATATTTTCCGCTTTTGAAATCTAACGAAATAAAACAAAAATCTTTAAATTATGAATGTTTTCCCGTTGTTTGTTAATGCTTTTCCAATTAAATCACTTTTACACCACACAAAACTCGATTATGCTATAAAATGAAAGGTAAGGTTTAAAAAAAAGTTCCATTCCCCTAGCTCGGTTGTGGTGGGAAAAAAAACCTTCTGGCTCAAATATAATTTAGCGCGTAACCACTTCATAGCCTCAGCTGAAGATCTTTCCACCACTACCGAACCAACTTAATATTATTTTCTTTATAATGCCTAAATGACTAACTCGTGTCAGATATTCAACCGGTGTAAAATATTTTGAAAAAACAACTTTTCTTACATGTTCCGAACGCTTCACCCCCCCCCCGCCTACACTCACTCGAACTGGACCAGGTGAATTATGTTTACTAAATCATCTATTCAAGACCAATTACTGGTAAGAAAATCAACCGGTGTAAAATAATCACCCTTTTGATTTGAATCACCCTTCACCATTAATTTGAGTGTATATATGCTCACCACTAAAAATAAAAATATTAAGGGGAGTATATGAGCAATTTACAGCCTAATGCTGCTCATATGTAGAAAACACCATTTTATGTTATCTGGGTCAGTCTCCTGTCTGACGACACCCTGGTCCACAAACATTTCTTCATTTTTTACCACTTTTGTTGTAATTATCTATATATATAATTCTCTTACGTGGCACGCAAAAAAGACGTTATTAGTTATCGCGTTTTGGCAACATTGTACGATTGTTTGTTTATCACGAAGCATCGCGCTTCAATTGAATTTATAGCGTTATCGAATGAAATTGTATTGAAAAAAAAATGAATTTTAGTTGAGCTGTGCAGTTAATAATAGAAATCAAATAAAGCGGAGGATCTTTTCAGGGACATTTATAAATATGTCCTTTTCAGGGTCAACAATTATAGTTCAACAAGACGCTTGCACTACAACTTTCGACTACAAACTCAATGAAAACGCGTCGGTGGCTCGAGTGCAGGGGGAAATGTACATACAAACAACATGCTGGGTATTCAATTTCTAAATCAGCGCTCACATTTCGAGTCAAAATTTGCTCAAAGTTTTCATTTGAATTCTGATTTTAGAGGTACTGTATATGTCTTTTCTGAAAAACAGCAAAAAATTTAGATTTGAAAAATATTTTTTTGGAATATCATATTTTGTAAACAATTCCTTCTGCTAGGACACATGTCTTCATTGATGCGAGCGAAGCGAGCTTAGATTCGCGCAGCGATCCAATGGGGGTCGGCGAGCGTTAGCGAGTAGGGGGCGGGCCCCCTAGTTTTGATATAATTCTCTTACGTGGCACGCAAAAGAAACGTAATTTGTTATCACGTTTTGGCAACACTGTAAGATTGTTTATTTACCACGAAGCCTCGCGCCTCAATTGTATTGATACCGCTATCGGATAAAGTTTTATTGAAAAAAAATGAATTTTAGTCGAGCTGTTGCAGTTAATAACAGAAATCTTAATAACAGTTAATAATAGAAGCGGAGTATCTTTTCAGGGCCATTTAAAAAACGGTCATTTTCAGCACCAACAAATATAGTTCAACAAGACGCTTGCATTACAACTTTCGACAAAAAACTTAATGCAAAAGGGTTGTCATCTCGAGTGCTGGGGGGAAATGTACACACAAACAACATGCTGGATATTCAATTTCCAAAGTAGCGCTCACATTTCGAGTCAAAATTTGCTCAAAGTTTTCATTTGAATTCTGATTTTAGAGATACTGTATATATCTTTTCTGTAATACAGCAAAATTAGATTTGAAAAAAAAAACTTTTGGAATATCATATTTTGTAAACAATCCCTTCTGCTAGGACAAATGTCTTCATTGATGTGAGGATAGGTTCGCGCAGCGAACCAGTGAGGACTACGTAGCAATCCTCCGGGGGTTGGCGAGCGTCAGCGAGCAGGGGGCGGGGCCCCTAGTTATTTTGAATTTCCTGTGTTCTTGAAATTATATTTCTCACCATGCTATGTCTGCGCGCTTGCATGGTTAGTTTCGAGTTTCGTCTTCTGGTTTATTGCACCCCGGCTGTTTGGCTCTTTGTCTTTTAAATATTGTGTGTATATATATTACCAAAGCATATTATAGTACAAGTATATTTTAAAACCAAGGCATGCTTTCAGAATTTGCAATTCTGTCGATAACTTTTAAAGTTAAATACACTGCTGGCCACCGTAAATGCAACACCCTGAAGGAAGCATGCAAATAATATGAAATTTACAATATGCATTAGCGGAGGTGAGATATGCAAATGATTGAAATTTCAGACGCGCATCACGCGCGCCTGTGGCGCCACTTCAAACCGCTATTCTAGGCTTGGAGATTTCGACGATTTCACATACGGCAATTGTGTTTTTTTCTTGTGGTTTAAAAAAAAAAAAAACCGATCAATTATGCCTTGTAGAAAACAGCGATCATCTTTTGATCAAGTATCCAAATTCGACAGAGCAAGGATAGTGGCCTACCGAGATTATGGATTATCTTTCAGGGTAATCGGTAGTCGCGTTGGACGAAACCAAACAACTGTAATGCGAATATGTCATCGTTGGATGCAGGAGGGTACGACGGACCGACGTGTTCGATCGCATCCACCTCAGTGTACCACTTCACGTGATGACAGGCATATTGTGCGTATGGCAGTGACGGATCGCTCAGCCACATCACGAACCATAGCACAGCAAATACAGTCTGTAACCATCATCCAGTGTCTGCGCGTACCATTCGACGCCGTTTACAGCAGAGTGGTCTGTCGTCCGCAAGACGTCCATTGCTTCGTCTACCTTTGACGCAGTACCATAGACGTCTCCGCCGCCAATGGTACGATGAAAGAAGGATGTGGACGGCAGAATGGAATGAAATTGTCTTTACTGACGAGTCACGCTTCTGTCTGCCACGATGGTCGGATTCGAGTCTGGAGACACCGTAGAGAGAGGATGCTGAACAGCTGCGTTATGCACCGCCACACTGGTCCTGCACCGGGTATTATGGTATGGGGAGGTATTGGATATCTCTCTCGCACTCCTCTAGTACGCATTACCGGTACTTTAAACAGCCAGCGCTACAATTCCGAGGTGTTGGAGCCAGTTGTCCTTCCTTACCTTCAGGGCTTGCCCACAGCCATATTTCAAAAGAATAATGAACGAACACACGTGGCACGCATTGCCCAAGGGTTCTTCGTCAATCGCCAGATTGAATTGCTTCCCTGGGCAGCTCGTTCTCGGGATCTTTCGCCGATAGAAAACATGTGGTGCAAGGTTGCTCAATGATTGACCCAGATTACATCCCCAGCTGCCACACCAGATCAACTTTGGCAACGTGTGGAAGCTGCTTTGTTTGCTGTACCCCAAGAACACATCCAAAGTCTCTTTGAATCAATGCCGAGGCGTGTGGCAGCGGAGATCTCCAACAATGGCGGCTAATCTGGCTATTGATTTTGGCAGGAACCACACTTCACAGAAGTCTATAAAATTAATCATTTGATACTTGGTCAACATGTTATCTACAAAATAAATTTTGTTGTGATATCTCTTGTCTGTCTTGGTGTTGCAATATGGTTGGCCAGCAGTGTAATTAAATTCCTAAATAGACACTATGCTAAAACAAAATCGCTGGGTCGTAACGGGTTTATATAGGAGGAAGGTTTATTTGGTGTCACTGCTACCAGAACTTTCCGATGATCGAAACTTTTTCCAAATGGTTCTGTTGGAATTTCTGTATTTCCTTATTTCTGTAAACACTTCTTGTTTCAATAAAGTGTAAACCGTAGGAATTCTTGAGAATATTGAAGCCACTGCATAACGTTAACAAATATTTTCACTATTTATCTTAAAACTCAGATTTTGTCTGCTTAAAATATTGTGTACTCGTTTATTTTTATGTGTTTTTTTCCCACCAATGTCTGATGATGACTGAATATTTGTAAGTAATATTTTCGCAGATAAAAAAAAATTGTTTACATTTTTTTATTTACAATCTACTACTAACCTATCTATATATATAATTCTCTTACGTGGCACGCAAAAAAGACGTTACTTGTTTTCGCGTTTTGGCAACATTGTACGATTCTTTGTTTATCCCAAAGCCTCGCGCTTCAATTGAAATTATAGCGTTATCGGATGAAATTTTATTGAAAAACAATGAATTTTAGTCGAGCTGTTGCAGTATATAATAGAAATCAAAGAAAACGGAGGATCTTTTCAGGGTTATTTAAAAAAAAAGTCCGTTTCGGGGCAAACTATTATAGTTCAACAAGACTCTTGCATTACAACTTTCGACAACAAACTCAATGAAAAAGCATGTGTGGCTCGAGTGCTGGGTAAATGTACACACAACCAACATGCTGGGTTTTCAATTTCCAAATCAACGCTCACATTTCGAGTCAAAATTTGCTCAAAGTTTCCATTTGAATTCTGATTCCAGAGGTACTGTAAATATCTTTTCTGAAAAACAGCATAAAATTTAGATTTGAAAAATATTTTTTTGGAATATCATATTTTGTTAACAATTCCTTCTGCTAGGACACATGTCTTCAGTGATGCGAGTGAAGCGAGCATAGGTTCGCGCAGCGAACAAATGAGGATTGCGAAGCAATTCTCTGGGGGTTGGCGAACGTTAGCGAGCAGGGGGCGGGCCCCCTAGTATAAACATATTCAACTAATAAAGTAGTTTATATTAAGTTAATGCTCTTACATTACGTTTTTTTAAATGTGCAACTAAAATATAATCCGCGTACCTAATTTAAAAACTTAGGTGCACAAAGTGCACCTGTATTAAAAAATCTATTTCGAGGCCTTATATTATATATATATATATATATATATATATATATATATATATAAATTGGGTATGTATCTAAATTGTTAAATGTGTTGTTCATCTTCAATGTATACTTTGGTCTGTTCTCTTGATGTAATGTATGTAACCAAACTTTAAATACTTAATTGTATACCACACTAAATTTATGTTCTTTAGATATTGTATCAAATCTATTGCCGGAGCATTGTAGAATGTAATTTGTATAGATCGCGTTTGCTCTACTTTTCCGTGGGTCCTGGAAGAAATCATCCCCGCCTGCCTCGTTTAAGCTCAAAACATTGTGGTGAGTTGGGAGGCGTGGTTCGGAAAGGTTAAATTTGCCAAATGATGTGAACCTTAATAAATTTACAATGAAAATTATACGGAAATTTCTAATTTGCTTATTTATACACACATTTAACAATTTGTACATTCTTCTGTCCAATGTACTTTATAATTTCAATGTTACATTTATTTTCCCCAAAACTTTCATAAATCAATATACAGGGTGATGAGTAACTCGTGGTACAATCTTCAAGGGGGTTAGAGCAAACTAAAAGAATCATTTTTTGCATAACAATGTATGGAGCACGTGACACGTTTGGCTCAAACACAAATGCGCAGGAAATGAAAATGCTTATTTACAATTAGTTATGACTTTTCGCTATTACTTAGTTACAAAGATTTTCACTCATTACTTATTTACAATGATTTTCACCCATTACTTATTTACAAAGGTTTTCACTCATTACTTATTTACAAAGATTTTCACCCATTACGTATTTACATTGTTTTTTCATTATTGCTTATTTACAATTACTTATGACTTTTCGCTATTACTTATTTACAAAGATTTTCACCCATTACTTATTTACATTGTTTTTTACACTATTGCTTATTTACAATGTTTTTTAGTACTTTTTTATAATTTTCTTTATTACTTATTTACAATAGCTCATATGTTCCTCAATTAACAGACAAACCCATCTATTAACAACCGGGTTTATGCATAAGAACGATGTGTTCAAGCGCGCCAAGTCAAACAGTTCACTCTAGTTGTAACAAAATCCTCTAATCCATGCGTCGACGCTGCCACGCTTTCATTTATGTTGGTGGTTGCACCTTTGAGCTTTATAAGAAGTCATGGTTAATAAGTAATTGTAAAAATAAATCGCGTAAATAAGCATTTTGATTCATTTCCTGCGCAATTTTTCCACCTAAAAAATGATTCGTTTTGTGTGCTCGAACACCCCTTTTACCCCATATTCAAGCACAAGAAACACTGAATTGTTTTAAATAATTGACTAACTATGCAAAATCAAATTAAGTCTTGGAAAGTTTTTAATATATTAACAGATCAGGTAAGTACACTTAAAATTAACCGTTAGTGAACATTTTCAATATTAATATATTAACCTATGAACAAAGAAATTCTTTCTGCACATTTGGGTTAGAGAAACACAGGACATCACATTTAAACGATTAAGTAAGTTCTTTATCACTGTTTCAATACGGCCATGTACAAAGACAATGTTAAGAACTTTTCAAGATGGCAGCAGTATTTCAAGGCAGATTATATTCTACTAGAGCAATTGTCCACTTCGATCTTTCCGATGCGGTCCAAAACATTCGTACTCTCTACGAGCGATGTATTGGATTCATGTACTTCGCTCAATAGAGAGAGTAGCTACTCTTTATTTAAATATAGTCTGTCGATTCACTAGTACTAACATAATCAGGCAAGGCCTTAGTTGCTTGAGCATTCATCACATGAGTAGGCCTAACTTTTCTTACCAGCTCTGTTGTGAATCTTTTTACCTTTACCTACTGTCGGTTTCTTTTTGTACGAGGCAACAGAAATTCCTGATTCTTCCTGTTCTGAATTCTCATCACCAAAAAGCCCTGAAAGATGTTTTTTCACCCTTTTCCAAATGGCCTGAATATCTATCTTGTGTATTCTTTCATCATAATAACCTTTCATGTTTGTATTCTTTAAATCTTGGGATGTCGTTTTATTTATTGGTTTCGCATTTTCAGGAAGAGCTGGACACAAGGAATTAGAACCATCTTCATTGTCCTCAAGGTTAAATCTCTGTTTCGTATAGGTTTTTAAATTATCTATTTTCAATACGTCGCTGCATATATAATCTTCTTTATCGTTTGTTTTATACTCTTTTGATTCATCTGTACGGATCGCTAAATCATTTTCTGCAACTTCTGTATCGATTAATAAATTATGTTCTTCTTCCGTATCACTCACTAAATCATGTGCCTCTTCCGAATCGATCACTAAGTCATGTACCTCTTTTGCATTGCACACTGCATCGCCTACCTCTTCTGTATCACTCACAAAATCATTTTTTGCTTCACTGGCTAAATCATTTTCTATAATTTCTGTATAGCTCACTAAATTATGTTCCTCTTCCGTATAGATCACTGAATCATGGCCCTCCTCCGTATTGCTCACTAAATCGCGTGCTTCTTTCTTATCGCTTACTAAATTCTGTGCCTCTACCATATCCTTAACTAAATCATGTGCCTTTTCCGTATCGCTCACTAAATCTTGTGCCTCTTTTGCATCGCTTACTGAATCGTCTACCTCTTGTGTATCGCTCACAACATCATCTACTGCTTCGATCACTAAATCAATTTCTGCATCTTCTCTATGGCTTAATAAATCAAATTTCTCTTCCGTATTGCTCACTAAATCATGTGCCTCTTCCATATCGATCAGAAAATTATATGCCACTTCCGTATCGATCACTAAATCATGCACATCTTCCATGTCGTTCACTAAATCATGTGACTCTTCCGTAAAGCTAATTAAATCATGTGCCCCTTCCGTATCGATAATTAAATCATGCTCCTCTTCTGTATCGCTCACTAAATCATGTGTCTCTACCATATCGATCACTACATCATATGACTCTTCTGCATCGCTGAGAATATCATATGTCGCTTCTGCATCACTCACTAAATCATCTGCCAGCTCAGCATCGCTAATAAAATCATATTCTGCATCGCTTGCTAAATCATTTTCTGCATCTTCTGTATCACTCACTAAATTATCTGCAGATGCATGAATCATCAGATTATCTACTGCCTGCACCGTAGTGTTCAGTGGATTATCTACTGCCTGTACTGAAGTGCTCAACAGATTAGGTATCGCCTGCTCCGCAGTGCTCAAATTATGTACTGGACGTTCCTCTTCCGTAGCGCTCATTGGATTATCCACTACGTATTCCGTAGTGGTCATAGGATTGTATGTTAGCGATTCGTCTGTGCAATCAGTTTTCTTTATGTTACCCGAAATCTTAGTAGCTTCGAATTGTATAGTTATTTCCTCTTTTGCTAGCGCTTCAGCTGCAAGGAGACAACATTGCAAAGTTATTTCGGAGCCGCGTAGTTTTACAAGGACACTTTCCACATCTTCCAGTAAATAATCCGCTTCCGTCTTTTCATTTGCACAACTCGTCATTTCCGCATCATGTTCCGTTGTGGTCATGGGATTATCCATTACCGATTCGTCTGTGCAAACAATTGCCTTTATGTTATCCGATATCTTAGTAGTTTCGGACTGTATTTTCCTTTCCTCTTTTTCTTCCTGTTCAACTGCACGAAGAGAATGCTGCAAGGTTATTTCGGGGGCCTGCAGTTGTCCAGGGACACTTACCACTTCTTCCAGTAAATAATCCGTTTCCGTCTTTTCATTTGCACAACTCGTCATTCCCCCACCATGTTCAGTAGTGGTCATGGGATTATCCATTACCGATTCGTCTGTGCAAACAATTGCCTTTATGTTATCCGATATCTTAGTAGTTTCGGACTGTATTTTCCTTTCCTCTTTTTCTTCCTGTTCAACTGCACGAAGAGAATGCTGCAAGGTTATTTCGGGGGCCTGCAGTTGTCCAGGGACACTTACCACTTCTTCCAGTAAATAATCCGTTTCCGTCTTTTCATTTGCACAACTCGTCATTCCCCCACCATGTTCAGTAGTGGTCATGGGATTATCCATTACCGATTCGTCTGTGCAAACAATTGCCTTTATGTTATCCGATATCTTAGTAGTTTCGGACTGTATTTTCCTTTCCTCTTTTTCTTCCTGTTCAACTGCACGAAGAGAATGCTGCAAGGTTATTTCGGGGGCCTGCAGTTGTCCAGGGACACTTACCACTTCTTCCGGTAAATAATCCGTTTCCGTCTTTTCATTTGCACAACTCGTCATTCCCCCACCATGTTCAGTAGTGGTCATGGGATTATCCATTACCGATTCGTCTGTGCAAACAATTGCCTTTATGTTATCCGATATCTTAGTAGTTTCGGACTGTATTTTCCTTTCCTCTTTTTCTTCCTGTTCAACTGCACGAAGAGAATGCTGCAAGGTTATTTCGGGGGCCTGCAGTTGTCCAGGGACACTTACCACTTCTTCCGGTAAATAATCCGTTTCCGTCTTTTCATTTGCACAACTCGTCATTCCCCCACCATGTTCAGTAGTGGTCATGGGATTATCCATTACCGATTCGTCTGTGCAAACAATTGCCTTTATGTTATCCGATATCTTAGTAGTTTCGGACTGTATTTTCCTTTCCTCTTTTTCTTCCTGTTCAACTGCACGAAGAGAATGCTGCAAGGTTATTTCGGGGGCCTGCAGTTGTCCAGGGACACTTACCACTTCTTCCAGTAAATAATCCGTTTCCGTCTTTTCATTTGCACAACTCGTCATTTCCGCATCATGTTCCGTTGTGGTCATGGGATTATCCATTACCGATTCGTCTGTGCAAACAATTGCCTTTATGTTATCCGATATCTTAGTAGTTTCGGACTGTATATTCCTTTCCTCTTTTTCTTTCTCTTCAACTGCGCGGAGAGAATGCTGCAAGGTTATTTCGGGGGCCCGCAGTTGTCCAGGGACACTTTCCACTTCTTCCAGTAAATAATCCGTTTCCGTCTTTTCATTTGCACAACTCGTCATTTCCGCATCATGTTCCTTTGTGGTCATGGGATTATCCATTACCGATTCGTCTGTGCAAACAATTGCCTTTATGTTATCCGATATCTTAGTAGTTTCGGACTGTATTTTCCTTTCCTCTTTTTCTTCCTGTTCAACTGCACGAAGAGAATGCTGCAAGGTTATTTCGGGGGCCTGCAGTTGTCCAGGGACACTTACCACTTCTTCCAGTAAATAATCCGTTTCCGTCTTTTCATTTGCACAACTCGTCATTTCCGCATCATGTTCCGTTGTGGTCATGGGATTATCCATTACCGATTCGTCTGTGCAAACAATTGCCTTTATGTTATCCGATATCTTAGTAGTTTCGGACTGTATTTTCCTTTCCTCTTTTTCTTCCTGTTCAACTGCACGAAGAGAATGCTGCAAGGTTATTTCGGGGGCCTGCAGTTGTCCAGGGACACTTACCACTTCTTCCAGTAAATAATCCGTTTCCGTCTTTTCATTTGCACAACTCGTCATTTCCGCATCATGTTCCGTTGTGGTCATGGGATTATCCATTACCGATTCGTCTGTGCAAACAATTGCCTTTATGTTATCCGATATCTTAGTAGTTTCGGACTGTATTTTCCTTTCCTCTTTTTCTTCCTGTTCAACTGCACGAAGAGAATGCTGCAAGGTTATTTCGGGGGCCTGCAGTTGTCCAGGGACACTTACCACTTCTTCCAGTAAATAATCCGTTTCCGTCTTTTCATTTGCACAACTCGTCATTTCCGCATCATGTTCCGTTGTGGTCATGGGATTATCCATTACCGATTCGTCTGTGCAAACAATTGCCTTTATGTTATCCGATATCTTAGTAGTTTCGGACTGTATATTCCTTTCCTCTTTTTCTTTCTCTTCAACTGCGCGGAGAGAATGCTGCAAGGTTATTTCGGGGGCCCGCAGTTGTCCAGGGACACTTTCCACTTCTTCCAGTAAATAATCCGTTTCCGTCTTTTCATTTGCACAACTCGTCATTTCCGCATCATGTTCCTTTGTGGTCATGGGATTATCCATTACCGATTCGTCTGTGCAAACAATTGCCTTTATGTTATCCGATATCTTAGTAGTTTCGGACTGTATTTTCCTTTCCTCTTTTTCTTCCTGTTCAACTGCACGAAGAGAATGCTGCAAGGTTATTTCGGGGGCCTGCAGTTGTCCAGGGACACTTACCACTTCTTCCAGTAAATAATCCGTTTCCGTCTTTTCATTTGCACAACTCGTCATTTCCGCATCATGTTCCGTTGTGGTCATGGGATTATCCATTACCGATTCGTCTGTGCAAACAATTGCCTTTATGTTATCCGATATCTTAGTAGTTTCGGACTGTATTTTCCTTTCCTCTTTTTCTTCCTGTTCAACTGCACGAAGAGAATGCTGCAAGGTTATTTCGGGGGCCCGCAGTTGTCCAGGGACACTTACCACTTCTTCCAGTAAATAATCCGTTTCCGTCTTTTCATTTGCACAACTCGTCATTCCCCCACCATGTTCCGTTGTGGTCATGGGATTATCCATTACCGATTCGTCTGTGCAAACAATTGCCTTTATGTTATCCGATATCTTAGTAGTTTCGGACTGTATATTCCTTTCCTCTTTTTCTTTCTCTTCAACTGCGCGGAGAGAATGCTGCAAGGTTATTTCGGGGGCCCGCAGTTGTCCAGGGACACTTTCCACTTCTTCCAGTAAATAATCCGTTTCCGTCTTTTCATTTGCACAACTCGTCATTTCCGCATCATGTTCCTTTGTGGTCATGGGATTATCCATTACCGATTCGTCTGTGCAAACAATTGCCTTTATGTTATCCGATATCTTAGTAGTTTCGGACTGTATTTTCCTTTCCTCTTTTTCTTCCTGTTCAACTGCACGAAGAGAATGCTGCAAGGTTATTTCGGTGGCCTGCAGTTGTCCAGGGACACTTACCACTTCTTCCAGTAAATAATCCGTTTCCGTCTTTTCATTTGCACAACTCGTCATTTCCGCATCATGTTCCGTTGTGGTCATGGGATTATCCATTACCGATTCGTCTGTGCAAACAATTGCCTTTATGTTATCCGATATCTTAGTAGTTTCGGACTGTATTTTCCTTTCCTCTTTTTCTTCCTGTTCAACTGCACGAAGAGAATGCTGCAAGGTTATTTCGGGGGCCTGCAGTTGTCCAGGGACACTTACCACTTCTTCCAGTAAATAATCCGTTTCCGTCTTTTCATTTGCACAACTCGTCATTCCCCCACCATGTTCAGTAGTGGTCATGGGATTATCCATTACCGATTCGTCTGTGCAATCAGTTTGCTTTATGTTAGCCGATATCTTAGTAATTTTGGACTGTATATTCCTATCCATTTTTCTTCCTCTTCACCTGTGCGGAGACAATGTTGCAATGCTATAATGCGCCTATAATCAAAACTAATATAAGGCATATATTAAGCACTTCCTTAACACTTACAATTTATCTCCAATTCTAAAGAAATCGGGAAGCTAATTCTTGGGCTTAATAGCTTATTTTCGACTATAATGAAAACTAATAGATTTTTTTGCCGCCTCCAATATTCATTTTTTAATTCAAAACCAGATGGTTATGTACTTCCAAGATTTTTATGCGTCCTCAGAAATTGTATTCCTAAAGGTAGGTATTTTAATTAAAGCTGCACTAGACAAACATAATTATAATTGGCGACTGTCCGGAAACCAACCCAAAGGAAAGGATTTGAGGACAACACCTCGTAATTTTGAACCAAGGTCAGATTACGAGGTTATAACTGAGCAAAGACCTCACTCTCAACATTTCCACTCCACGACAACATGATGAAATTTGAGGACATAACAGATTTAATGTGCACCAGCTCCCTTTGTGCACTACGTTCTTTGGTTGGATTCGAACTTGCAACCCTCCAATTGCTAAACCGTTACTCTTCCGATCGGGCCTCCGTGACCCCGTTTGTGAATCAGGAGTAAAATCTTAATGAAAGAGATCCAGCGGGTGGCGTCGCCGTAAAGATCTCTGGAGGGCATATCACGTTTGTTTGTCAATCGACTAGGGCAGATTGGCAATAAAAGCTGAGAAGTGCTTTGAATAACTCTAGATCAGGGGTGGCCAACCAGTGGCGCATGAGCCAAACTTGGCGCATTTTATGATTACAAGTGACGCATTGCATCCTTCCGCCTACATATTCTTTGATTGCAAGTGAACAAGCATTTTCATCCATGAAATTCATTAAAAGGAAAACAAGGAAGCGAATGAATGATTCAAATGTGAAAATTTTTCTGTTGCTTTCAGTAACAACTTTACACCAAACATTGAAAGACTAGCGAAATCCAACCAGGCTCAAAAGTCTTATTAATGGTAAGTAATGTTTATGTGATGTAATAGACATTGTTTTACGTACAATAGTTAAAGCATTTAAAAATGTTAATTATGTCTATAAATTCTTAATTATGTTAATTATGTCTTAATTATGTTAATTCAGTCTGCGGCGTGGCACATGTGGTGCACCACGGGCTGTAGATGACAGAGGCGAACGAAGGCTACGGAGATGCGTTCGGGCGAACAGGCGTACAACTGTTGAGCAACTGACCGCCCAGATGAACCAAGGGGCTACCAAGAGTGTATCCTCAACAACGGTTCAATGAACGTTGCTGCGCATGGGCCTCCGCAGCAGACGCCTGGTTAATGTACCTATGCTGACTGCTGTTCATCGGCGACGAAGGCTGGAATTTGCACGCCAGTACCGCAACTGGACGTCCACAGAGTGGCGACAGGTGGCTTTTTCCGATGAATCACGTTTTATGCTCTATCGGACAGATGGACGTTGGCGTATACGGCGTGAAACGTCTGAAAGCAAACACCCTGCAACAATTACAGGAAGGATCCAGGCTGGAGGAGGGAGGTAATCTAGCGCAGCTGGCCACGGCACTGGAGTCGGCATGGCTCAAAACATCCCAGTGAACACTTTCAGAAACCTAATTGACTCTCTTCCTGCACGTCTCGCAGCGGTCCGCTCTGCCAAAGGTGGTTATTCTGGCTTTTGACAGGTGGTCACATTAATGTGACTGGACTGTGTATTATATTGATCGTGATTACACGTGATCTATTTATTATATTGAAAAGTCTATTAAAAAGAAGCCAGAATATTCTTTTACTAAGTTAAAATAAAGGTTTAAAAGAAGTATTGGGAAAAGGTAAAATTGAAAACCTATCTCAAAACAATACTTTTTATTTTTAAATAGAAAGAAAAAATTGATGATAGTAAAAATTTTCTTACCCAAGTGGAGATAGCAGAACTTTTTATATCGCAGTAACAATATTCTCTCTTCAATATGGGCAACTCAAGTGGGAATTGTAACTTGAAGTTGATGTGACCCTTTGTTAGACACTAGAGTAAATCTGGAATATAGGATAATTTTCTTTAGCAAAAGTTGTATACAGTGAACTGTTTTACTGAAAAATGAAAAGCTCTCTCTCTCTCTTTCTCAAATCAGTAGTTTTAAGCATTTTTCAGTAATGAAGTAAAAATGAAACAAATCTGCTTACATAACACACATACAAGGGTTGGACAAAATAATGTGAACACCTGTAAAAAGAGAATTTTTTATTAATAGGCCGTTGGACCTCCTTTTGCGTGAATTACAGCTTGTATCCGACGTGGAATCGACAAATACAAGTCACGTACAACCTTCAGAGGGATACGTTCCCACTCAAATTGCAAAAAAAAGTCCCTATTTCAGAAAGTGTCCTTGGATTGGGGAATCGACTGCTCAGCTTGTTTTCCAAAATACCCCACAAAGGTTCAGTTACATTGAGATCAGGGGACTGAGGGAGCCAAATGAGTTACTTTATTTCATCGTCGTGTTCATTAAACCAGTTTCGTGCAATTCCACAGGTGTGAATGGGGGCATTATCATCTTGGAAGACAGGTTGTTTATCAGGAAACACAGTTTGCACCATTGGGTGAAGATGGTCAGCCAGAAGACTGACATAGTCCTCTCCTGTAACACGGCTATTCAGAACAACAAGTGGTCCAAGACCACGATGTGATATCGCACCCCAGATCATCACTGAACCCTCACCATGTTTAACCGTAGGATGAAGACAATCAACTTGATAGGCTTCTGGTGGCGTTCTCCAAACGTAAACACGTCCATTTGTCGGGAATAATATGAACGACGATTCGTATGACCATATTACATTCTCCCATTGTTGTTGTGTCCAATTTTTATGCTCGTGACACCATATTCGTAGCTTCAAGGCATTGCATGGTGTAATCAATGGTTTTGAAATAGCCGCTCTACCGTGAATAGATGTCATATGCAGTTCACGCCGGATAGTTTTTGATGAAACTGCTTCCTGTAGATGTGTGTTCATCTCAGATGTTATCTCGGATGCTGTTGTCTTGTGTTTTTTTGCCACAATCCACTTCAAAACCCTTCTGTCTCTGTCATTCAGCTTCGATTTTCGACCACTGTTGTGCTTTTTAGATCATGTTTTTCCCAGTTTTAAATATGCTGACATAAGAGTCGACACTGTACTTCTCCCATCACACAGAAGGGTGGGGCCGTTATAGTTACTGAGGCTCCAGCAAGACGGAACCCAACAATCATGCCTCTTTCGAAATCAGAGAGGTCAGCCACAACGCAATTTTAACACAGAAATATACTTCGTATCCGACTTCCATCACTGCTTGTAGCAGACTGATGTGTATACTTTCTCATCCGCTAGGTGGCATGCTTCACCGCTAGAGGGCAGGAGTGTACGAGAGGTTTCTTTTGAGTGGTTTTTTTTTCACAAGTGCTCATATTATTTTGTCCAACCCCTCTATATCATTAATTTAAATATTTAATTAAAAATTTGAAACATATATGCAATACATTATATTATTTATAATTACAGTAAGGTATATCATACATATAAACACATATAGAACCAATAATTGTGTATAAAAAAGTTATATCACAACTCTAAAAACCTCATATCCGTTTTTATATTCAAATCCAGATGGTAAAGTACTTGCAACATTTTTGTGGATCCAGATAAATTTTATTTCTTACAGTTAGGAATTTAATTAACGTTGTTCTAGACCAGTATTTCCCAAAGTGTGGTACGCGTACCCCCAGGTATACGGGAAGAGTTTGGTGGTGGTACGTGCTGCACCGGAGTTTGGTGGACTGATTATCTGAGATTTCTCAAAGTCGTTATTTTGTATTGCAAGTCGACGAGTCCACTGATATTACGAATTTTGCAAATCTTATGGCGTTTGCTAGATACGAAATAAATCAAGGCACTCATGACGACTTTTTATTTTGCCAGCCTTTATTAGGTCACACAACAGGAGAAGATATCTTTAATGTTATGAAAACATTTATGTAAGAGAACAAAATTGATTGGAATAGATGTGTTGGAATAAGCACAGATGGAACAAAAAGTATGGTCGGAATTAATAAAGGACTCGTTGCAATAATTAAAATGTTGCCCCGAAAGTCATATTCACACATTGTTGCATACACAGAGAGGCTTTGGCAACACGTAAGATGCCCGCTGATCTACAGAAAGTTCTGGATGAAAGCGTGAAAATCGTTAACTACATTAGAAACCGTCCTTTGAATGCACGACTTTTTTCTCAAATATGCGAAGAAATGGGAAGTAGTTATACCCAGCTTCTTTATCATACAGATGTTCGTTGGCTATCTCGAGGAAAATTCTAAATCCATTGTTTGAACTTAGACATGAACTTCAATGTTTTCTTAATGATAGATTTGAGAAATTGTTTACATGACTGGAAATGGCTTTGTAAACTAGCATACTTAGCAGATATATTCTCTGTTTTAAATTGCCTCAACTTATCGTTACAAGGCAAAGAAATTTCATTGTTTCACGTTCAAGATAAAGTGAACGCTGCCATCGCAAAACTAAAGTTATGGCAAAAGAGAATTGGTAATGGAGAAGTAGACTCTTTTCCCTATCTTCATGAGTTTATAACACGTTCGACTACTAAAATTGATGCTGATACTCAGAAATGCATAACGCAGCATTTGGAGAGTTTGCAAGTGGGCTTGAAAAACTATTTCCCTGATTTAACCAAAAATATTGATTGGATAAGATATCCATTTACAAT
Organism: Metellina segmentata; assembly: GCA_947359465.1. Taxonomy (NCBI): domain Eukaryota; kingdom Metazoa; phylum Arthropoda; class Arachnida; order Araneae; family Tetragnathidae; genus Metellina; species Metellina segmentata. The sequence continues at coordinate 43,428,556 of OX375883.1, forward strand.
TAACACAACATCCATGCCAGAAGATTTGTCGCATGCGGAAGAAGAGAAATTTTTGGAATTGGCTTCAGACGGATTCTTGAAAAATAAATATAAGGAGAGTACTTTAACATCATTCTGGTTACAAATGCAACTTGTGTATCCGGTTTTAACAGAAGAAGTTCTAAAATACATCTTGCCTTTTCCAACTTCATATTTATGTGAAGTTGCTTTTTCAGCATTTGTAGACATTAAGTCGGAAAAAAAAAGGAACAGACTATTGGACGTGGAACCACATCTCAGATTAAAATTAACAACCAGGAAACCAAATTATGACGTTCTGTTATCTCAGCAAACAATTTCATCCTTCTCATTGATCCAAATAAACGTTATTTATAACATAACTTTTATTTATATTTTATTATGAATAATTATATTTCTTTTTTCTTATTATTTTGTGTATGTCACACAAAAAGAAGAAAAATACATTTACTTGATGTACTCAGCATTACGAAAATTATAGAAGGGGTACACATATGTCAAAAGTTTGGGAAACACTGCTCTAGACCAATACATTTGGCGATTGTCCGGAAACAGATGGAAAAGATCCGAGGACAACAACGAGTATTTTTGAACCACGGTCAGATTACGAGGTCACACCTGAGATTGCACTAACTCAATATTCCCACATCACGACAACAAGAAGATATTTGAGTCAAACAAAGATTTAATGTGCACAAGTCCCCTGCGTACACTACGTTCTTTCGTTGGATTCAATTGCTAATCCGTTACTCTACCAACAAGGCTACCGCGGCTCTGTTTGTGAATAAGGAGCGACCTCTTAATGAAAGAGATCCAGCGGGTGCCATCGAAGTAAAGATCTCTCTCTGGAGGGCAGGTCACATTTGCTTGTGAATCGACTTGGGCAAATTAGCTATAATAGCTGAGAAATGTTTTTAATAACTCTAGATAATCAATTTTAACAATCGACAGTAGGATTCGTGCTTTTTTCCATCATCACGTAAAAGATCTTCAAACAGAACTTCAAAAGAATTAGTACGCAGCTGTACGCATCTATTTTATTGAAATGTCTATTAAAAAGAAGCCAATATATTTTTTTGACTAAATTTTTTAAAAAGTTTAAAAGTAGTATTTGAAGCAGAAAAAATTAAAACCATCTCTGTATTCAATGCTTTTTAATTTTAAATTGAAAAAAAAAAGTGATGGTTATTGTAAAAAACTTCTTACCTATGTGTAGTTAATATAAATTTTTTTATATTGATTTAGGAATTTCTTCAATTTGGGCGACTGAAGTGGGCATTGTAACTTAAAGTTTATCTGACACTGTGTAGACCCTACAGGAAATCTGGAATAGAGGGTGATTTTCTTTAGCGAAAGTTGTATAAAAATTGAAGTTTTTTATTATAAACCTTGTATGGGGGGGGGTAGCTGTCAACATTTCCTAAACTTGTATTTAATAATGATGCATTTGATTACCTAGTATAATATATATATATATATATATATATATATATAATTATTTGCATCTTGAGCATATTTATTGTAATTCCTTTATCAATACTAACATCGAATATGTATATTTCATAATCTATTATCTAGTATAATATATTTCAGCTGCATCTAATACGCTATATCTCATAGCGATGTGTCTGGTAAAACGTATTTCGTTGCCTGGTTTCCGTTAAAATAAATTTCACATCTTGGTGTCTGGTGCAATATATTTGATAGCCTAATATATTATACAATATACTATACTACAATGATATATATTATTACTATTTATAATTTTTCCCCTATTACTTATTTACAATTGCTCAAATGTTCCGCAATTAACATTAATGTATGCTTGACATCGTGTCAAACACATCTATTAACAACCGGGTTTCAGCAAAAGAACTATGTGTTCAAGAGCGCCAAGCCAAACAGTTCACTCTAGTTGTGACAAAGTCCTCCAATCCATGCGTCGAGGCTGCCAAGCTTCCATTTATGTTTGTGGTTGCACTTTTTAGTTTTATAGTAAGTCATCGTAACTATGTAATTGTAAAATAATGGTGTGAACAAACATTTTTTTTTTCATTTTCTGCTCAATTTTTCCATTTATACAAAAAATGATTCGTTTAGTGTGCTCGAACAAACCTTTACGTTTCTAACACGAGTACGGAATCACACTGTAGTAGAGATATTCAAACACAACGAAAACTGAATGAATTAAAAATATTTTATTAACTAAGCAAAATCAAATGAACAGTCTTGGAATGTTTTTAATACATTAAAAGATCACACACACAGGTAAGTACTTAAAATCAGCCGTCTGTGAACATTTACAAAAACAGTATATAAACCGATGAACAAAGAAATTCTAACCGTCCATTTGGGAAAGAAACACAAGATATAAAGTTTTACCGATTATGTACGGCTTTATTCATGTTTTAATATGGCCTTGTACAAAGACAATGTTAATAACTATTCAAGGACGCATTTATTTGTTTGAAATATTCGGGACGAGCTGAAAACAAGGAAGAATTCGAACCATCTTACAGTGTCATCAATGTTATATCCCGTTTCGTATAGGTTTTTAAAATATCTATTTTCTATTCAAATCGCTGTGTAGATCTTCTGAGTAATTTGTTTAGCTTGTTTCATTATTTTCTGCCTTCTGTATCACTCATTAAATTATGTGCCTCTTCTGCATCGCTCACTAAATCATATGCCTGTTCCGCATCGCTCATAAAATCATATGCCTCTTCTGCATCGCTCACTAAATCATATGCTTGTTCTGTATCGCTCCCTAAATTATATGCCTGTTCTGCATCGCTCATAAAATCATATTCTGCATCGATAGCTAAACCATTTTCAGCCTCTTCTATATCGCTCACTAAATCATCTGCATCACTCATCAGATTAACCTCTACCATTTCCGTAGTGCTTACTGGATTATCAACTACCCGTTTCGTAGTGCTCAATTTATTAGCTGTTGCCTGTTCCTTAGAGCACATCTGATTATAAACTGCCTGTTCCGTATTGTATATCAGATTAGCTATTGCCTGTTCCGATGATGTCATACGATTATCCATTACCGAATCGTCTGTGCAGTCCGTTGGCTTTATGTTATCAGAAATCTTAGTTTCGGACTGTACAGTAATCTCTTCTTTAGCTTTCGCTGAAACGTTTTCATCACTCACTAAAACGTTTTCATCGCTCAATAAAACGTTTTCATCTCTCACTAAAACGTTTGCATCGCTCACTAAAACGTTTGCATCGCTCACTAAAACGTTTGAATCGCTCACTAAAACGTTTACGTCGCAAACTAAAACGTTTTCATCGTTCACTAAAACGTTTGCATCGCTCAATAAATCGTTTGCATCGCTCAATAAATAATCTTCTGCCACTTCTGTTTCAATCACTAAATCATCTGCATCACTCACAAGATTATCTACCTGCTCCGTAGTGCTCAGAATATCTACTGCCTGTTCCTGTTCCGTAACTCTCATTCTATTATCCACTGCATTTTCCGTTGTTGTCATGAGATTATCCATTACCGATTCGTCTGTGCAGTCAGTTGGCTTTATGTTATCAGAAATCTTAGTCGTTTCGGACTGTACAGTAATTTCTTCTTTAGCTTTCGCTTCGGCAGCGCGCAGACAATATTGCAAGGTTATTTCGGCGCCGCGTACTTTTCCGAGTACGCTTTCCAATTCTAACAATAAATACTTCGTTTCCGTCTTATCACTTGCACAACTCGTCCTTCCCGCTCCATACAAACAGTCTCCTGATCGCTTGGACCTTATTAGAAGAGTTATTGGATGTTCCGTAGTGCTCATATAATCTTCTTCCATTTCCTGTTTCGTAGCGCTTATTGGATAATCAACTACATGTTCTGTTGTGGCCATGTGATTATTCATTACCGACTCGTCGGTGCAGTCAGTTGATTTTATATTATCCGATATCTTACACGTTTCGGGCTGTATAGTCCTTTCCTCTTTTTCAAATGTGGGGAGATAATATTGCAAGGTTATTTCGGGGGTGCGTAGTTTTCCAGGGACACTTTCCACTTCTTCCAGTAAATAATCCGTTTCCGTCTTTTCATTTGCACAACTCGTCATTTCCGCATCATGTTCCGTTGTGGTCCTGGGATTATCCATTACCGATTCGTCTGTGCAAACAATTGCCTTTATGTTATCCGATATCTTAGTAGTTTCGGACTGTATATTCCTTTCCTCTTTTTCTTTCTCTTCAACTGCGCGGAGAGAATGCTGCAAGGTTATTTCGGGGGCCCGCAGTTGTCCAGGGACACTTTCCACTTCTTCCAGTAAATAATCCGTTTCCGTCTTTTCATTTGCACAACTCGTCATTTCCGCATCATGTTCCGTTGTGGTCCTGGGATTATCCATTACCGATTCGTCTGTGCAAACAATTGCCTTTATGTTATCCGATATCATAGTAGTTTCGGACTGTATATTCCTTTCCTCTTTTTCTTTCTCTTCAACTTCGCGGAGAGAATGCTGCAAGGTTATTTCGGGGGCCCGCAGTTGTCCAGGGACACTTTCCACTTCTTCCAGTAAATAATCCGTTTCCGTCTTTTCATTTGCACAACTCGTCATTTCCGCATCTTGTTCCTTTGTGGTCATGGGATTATCCATTACCGATTCGTCTGTGCAAACAATTGCCTTTATGTTATCCGATATCTTAGTAGTTTCGGACTGTATATTCCTTTCCTCTTTTTCTTTCTCTTCAACTGCGCGGAGAGAATGCTGCAAGGTTATTTCGGGGGCCCGCAGTTGTCCAGGGACACTTTCCACTTCTTCCAGTAAATAATCCGTTTCTGTCTTTTCATTTGCACAACTCGTCATTTCCGCATCATGTTCCTTTGTGGTCATGGGATTATCCATTACCGATTCGTCTGTGCAAACAATTGCCTTTATGTTATCCGATATCTTAGTAGCTTCGGACTGTATTTTCCTTTCCTCTTTTTCTTCCTGTTCAACTGCACGAAGAGAATGCTGCAAGGTTATTTCGGGGGCCTGCAGTTGTCCAGGGACACTTACCACTTCTTCCACTAAATAATCCGTTTCCGTCTTTTCATTTGCACAACTCGTCATTTCCGCATCATGTTCCGTTGTGGTCATGGGATTATCCATTACCGATTCGTCTGTGCAAACAATTGCCTTTATGTTATCCGATATCTTAGTAGTTTCGGACTGTATATTCCTTTCCTCTTTTTCTTTCTCTTCAACTGCGCGGAGAGAATGCTGCAAGGTTATTTCGGGGGCCCGCAGTTGTCCAGGGACACTTTCCACTTCTTCCAGTAAATATTCCGTTTCTGTCTTTTCATTTGCACAACTCGTCATTTCCGCATCATGTTCCTTTGTGGTCATGGGATTATCCATTACCGATTCGTCTGTGCAAACAATTGCCTTTATGTTATCCGATATCTTAGTAGCTTCGGACTGTATTTTCCTTTCCTCTTTTTCTTCCTGTTCAACTGCACGAAGAGAATGCTGCAAGGTTATTTCGGGGGCCTGCAGTTGTCCAGGGACACTTACCACTTCTTCCACTAAATAATCCGTTTCCGTCTTTTCATTTGCACAACTCGTCATTTCCGCATCATGTTCCGTTGTGGTCATGGGATTATCCATTACCGATTCGTCTGTGCAAACAATTGCCTTTATGTTATCCGATATCTTAGTAGTTTCGGACTGTATATTCCTTTCCTCTTTTTCTTTCTCTTCAACTGCGCGGAGAGAATGCTGCAAGGTTATTTCGGGGGCCCGCAGTTGTCCAGGGACACTTTCCACTTCTTCCAGTAAATAATCCGTTTCCGTCTTTTCATTTGCACAACTCGTCATTTCCGCATCATGTTCCGTTGTGGTCCTGGGATTATCCATTACCGATTCGTCTGTGCAAACAATTGCCTTTATGTTATCCGATATCTTAGTAGTTTCGGACTGTATATTCCTTTCCTCTTTTTCTTTCTCTTCAACTGCGCGGAGAGAATGCTGCAAGGTTATTTCGGGGGCCTGCAGTTGTCCAGGGACACTTACCACTTCTTCCACTAAATAATCCGTTTCCGTCTTTTCATTTGCACAACTCGTCATTTCCGCATCATGTTCCGTTGTGGTCATGGGATTATCCATTACCGATTCGTCTGTGCAAACAATTGTTTTCATGTTATCCGATATCTTAGTAGTTTCGGACTCTATAGTCCTTTCCTCTTTTTCTTCCGAGCGGAGACAATATTGCAAGGTTATTTCGGGGTCCCGTAGTTTTCCAGGGACGCTTTCAAATTCTTCCAATAAATAATCCGCTTCCGTTTTTTCATTTGCACAACTCGTCATTCCTACTCCATGTTCTGTAGTGGAGATGGAATTATCCATTACCAATTCGTCCGAGCAATCAGTTTGCTTAATGTTTGCCGACATCTTAGTAGTTGCGGACTGTACAGACATTTCCTCTTTTTCTTTCGCTTCAACTGCGCGGAGACAATTTTGCAAGGTTATTTTGATGCTCCGCAGTTGTCCACAGACACTTTCCACTTCTTCCAGTAAATAATCCTTTTCAGTCTTTTCATTTGCACAACTCGTCATTTCCGCCTCATGTTCCGTAGTGGTCATGGGATTAACCATTACCAATTCGTCTGAGCAATCAGTTTGCTTAATGTTTGCCGACATCTTAGTAGTTGCGGACTGTACAGACATTTCCTCTTTTTCTTTCGCTTCAACTGCGCGGAGACAATTTTGCAAGGTTATTTTGATGCTCCGCAGTTGTCCACAGACACTTTCCACTTCTTCCAGTAAATAATCCTTTTCAGTCTTTTCATTTGCACAACTCGTCATTTCCGCCTCATGTTCCGTAGTGGTCATGGGATTATCCATTACCGATTCGTCTGTGCAAACAATTGCATTTATGTTATCCGATATCTTAGTAGTTTCGGACTCTATAGTCTTTTCCTCTTTTTCTACCGCGCTGGGACAATATTGCAAGGTTATTTCGGTGCCGCGCAGATCTACAGGAAAACTTTCCACTTCTTCCAATAAATACTCAGCTTCCGTTTTTCCAGTGGCACTACTCGTGATTCCCGCACCATAGGAACATTCTTTCGATCGTTTGGCTTTTAGAAACGTCTCAATCTCACGAATTACGAGATCATCCGTCAAGGTATTCGGAGAATTCAGTTGCTTCTTATGGATGCTGTGCAATTTCTTCAAATAAGGATCAAACTCTGTCGTCGGACATGGATACTGTTTCGATGTAAAATCATGCGGTGAGTCATCCAGGTTTGTAAGGACATGTTTAGATTTATCTTTTATCGCATCAAGGGCTGTGTCCGGATGCCTCCCAGTATCCTTGAGATCCTGAACTGCCTGTGATATGTTGCCCACGATTTTGTCTACTGCGGACACTAATTTATCTGCGTCGAGAATCGCTGTTTGGACCTCAATGCGTCTCCGTGTTAGCGATTTCATCCCTTCCCACTTTTCCATTTCTAACGTCATGATGTCTGGTTCTTGAAGCTCTGAAAGAATTTGTTTGATCAATTTTGCAGAGGCCTGGATTTTCTTTATGTGAGATATAATTTCTTCAGAATTCCCTTGCATGTCTGTATCCTCTAAATCTTGAGATGCATTTGCATTTATTGGTTTCGCTTTTTCGGGAAGACCTGGAAACAAGGAAGGATTCGAACCATCTTCAGCGTCCTCAAAGTGTCCTCCCTGTTTCGTGTAGGTTTTTAAAATATCTCTTTTCTCTACATCGCTGCATAGATCATCCTCTGAATCTTCTGTATCGCTCATTTCATAATCTTCTTCTGACGTTGTTACCGTAAAGCTTACTGCATCATCTGCTTCTTCCGCTTCAACAGTCAATAAATCATCTGCCTCTTCCGTATCGTTCACTAAATCATCAGATTCTTCCCTTAAGCTCAATTCATCACCTGCTTCTTCCGTATCAATCACTACATCATCTGCCTCTTCCGTGTAGCTCACTAAATCCTCTGCCTCTTTCGTGCCACTCACTAAATCATCTGCCTCTTCCGAATCGTTCACTTGCTCATTTGACTCTTCCGTTACTCTCAAAAAATCATTTGCTTCATCCGTATTAATCACTAAATCATCTGCCTCTACCGTGTCGCTCACTAAATAATGTGCGTCTTCCCTATCGATTATTAAATCCTGTGCCTCTTTCGTAGTTCTCATTGGATTACCTACTTCCCGTTTCGTAGCCCGTTCTGCCTGTTCATTAGAGCTCATCGGATTAGCTATTGTCTGTTCCATAGTGCTCAGATTAACTCCTGCCTTTTCCTGTTCCATAGCGCTCACACACATTGGATCATAAACTACCTGTTCCGTTGTAGTGATGGGACTATCAATTACCGAGTCTTCTGTGCAATCAGTTGGCTTTATGTTTTTCCATATTTTAGAAGTTTCGGACTGTATAGTCTTATCCTGTTTTGCTTCCTTTTCAGCTGATCGGAGACAATATTGCAAGGTTATTAAGGCGTTGTGTAGTTTTCCAAGGGCACTTACCACTTGTTGCAATAAATTATTCACTTCCTTCTTACTAATATAACAATCCTTACCGTATATCGTTAGGAAAAAGGTTCGTTTGGAACTTTGTACCAACGCATCCAGCAAGGTTGACCAAGTAGAGCCTAGCTTCATGCTTATACAGAACACTTTCTTCATATAACGTTCAATCTGCATCCCCGGGAATGGATACTTTTTCGATGCAAAATCAAGCCATAAATCATCCAGGTTTGTTAAGAGATGTATAGCTTTCTCTTTTATCGCACCAAGCTCTCTGTCTGGAAGCTTCGTATTGTCCATGAGAACCTGAACTGACTGTAATATCTTGCCCAAGGTTTTGTCCACTGAGGACACTATTTTATCTACTTCGAGAATCGCTGTTTGGACATTGAGTCTCCATACTATTGATTCCTTCCCTTCCCCCTTTTCCATCTCTGACGCAATGCGCAGTTCTCTTGTATACTTTAAAGTCTCAAGCCTTCCACGCATTCTTTCTATGTTCATAAATAAAGGAAGCCAGTCATCGAAATGGATATCATTACTTGTGAGAGCCATGCCCAAGCAAGAATTAAAAGCCTTCAGTGTTTCGATTGAAATATGTGTTGTGCTAAATTTTAATTGAACAATTATTGGTCCTGAATGCACTTTGTAAATTTGTTTTAAGGATGCTCGTTCTCTACCAAGACGTGTCAACTTTACAAAATTGCTTCTTTTATCAAAACTTTTCCATCAACGTACCCTTTTAGCTTTTCCTTGTTGTCGATAACCTGCAATGAAATTCAAATATTTAGAGCAGTTACCGATTTCTTAAATCACAAATAAGATCGGCTGTTATTTTAATAAGAGTTTAAATTTTTAAAAATTTCAAAATAACTGTTTGCTTATTTACTATCTACCAATAAGTATTTGGACACCTGTGATAGAAAAGAAAAACAAAATTTATTCATATTCAATAGTTACTAGAGATTCCACGAGAGGCAATTACAGTTTCTACCCACGGGGATATGATTTCCACAAGTCCCTCTGTGACGGCTAGTGGTACATTCTTCCACTCGTCTTGGAGAAGACATGCAAGTTCCTTGACCGATTTTTGAGGGTTGTTGCGGCTCGTAATTCGGCAATCCAAATCGTCCCAGAGATTCTCGATATGATTCCGGTCTGGGCTCTGGGCATGCCAGGCCAGTAGGTTCACCCCATTGTTATCATAGCAATCCATGGTGGACCACGCTCAGAGCTGACGCACATGGATTTTGAACCATGGACAGATTTCGCGGTCACACTTCAACACGAACACCACTCTCAAAATTTCCATGCCACGACAATCTGAGGACATTTGAGGCAACGACAGATTAAATGTGCAACAGCCCCCCTTCCCCCCTTTTCCACTGCAGTCTTTGGCTGGATATGAACTCTCAACCCTTATTCATAAGTCCGAGTAAACTCGCGGATCAACGATAATCCCCGGGTTATCGCAAAAACCGTATTCACAATGCCTGAACTGCCGTTTCGGTGTTACATTTTGATCCTCCGAAATCGGCGAGTTGGATTTAACGCATGCGCAGTACTACCTTTTTGCAAAGGAAACAGCGAAACAAAATGGATGACACATTTCAATCTAAGCTAAATTAGTGTTCTTACGACGAGTGGACTGGACGTATCATTACGGAGCACTTGCTGCACAGCCAAACTAAAATGCCGTATGAGTTCTATTTAATCAGAATTTGGAATCATTTCTACGGCGAAGTACGTGCTTGATCAGTGTGAATGCAGATTCGGGCGTTGTAACCAATGTAAACAATATCACTTGATCGTGAGACGACGGTAGTAACCAATCACAGCGAGAGTCTCATTTTAATCCATGGATCACTTACGGCCGTATTCACAAGTCCGAGTTAACTCGAGAAACAACGATTATCCGCGAGTTATCGAAAAAACCATATTTACAAGTCCTGATTCGTGGTTTAAACTGCCGGTTCGGTGTTACATTTGGATCCTCCGAAATCGGCGAGTTAACTCGCGAGTAAGAGTTACGCATGCGCATTCCTTTTTGCGAAGGATATTCTGCAAAACAAAATGGATGACACATTTCATTCTAAACTAAATTACAGTGTTCTTGCGACGAGTGGACTGGAAGTATCATTACGGAGCACTTGCTACACAGCCGAAATAAAATGCCGCATGAGTTCTATTTAATCAAAATTTGGAATCAATTCTTCGGTGAAGTACGTGCTTGATCAGTGTGAATGCAGATTCGGGCGTCGTAACAAATGTAAACAATATCACATGATCGTGAGAAGACGGTAGTAACCAATCACAGCAAGCGTCTCATTTTAATCCCTGGATCACTTAACAAGCCGTTTAACTGATCCTCGAGTTAACTCGAGACTTGTGAATATGGCCGTTAGATTGCTAATCTGTTACTCTTCCTGTCGGATTACCGTTGTCTCATTTGTGAATTAGGACCGGCCACCAAATGAAAGATATCCAGCGGGTAGAGTTGCTGTTAAAGTCTCTGGAGTGCAGGTCACGTTGGCATGTGAATCAACTTGGGCAGATTAGCTATAAAAGCTGACAAGTGTTTTTAATAACTCTGGATAAAAAAGTTTTAACAATCCACAGTAGGATACGTTCTTTTTCCCATAATCACGTAAAAGATATTCAAACGAAGCAATCGGAAGAAATAGTTCGCAGTTGTGGGACTGTGCTCAATCTATTTCAGTGGAAAGTCTATTGAAGAAAAACAGGATATGCTCTCTACTAAATTACAATGAAAATTGAAAAGAATTGTCTTGAACAGGTAAAATTAAAAACTTATCATCTCAATGCTTTTTATTTTTAAATTAAAAGAAAATCGAGGGTTAATTAAAAAAAAAAAAACTTCTTACCCAAGTGGAGTTAGCAGAACTTTTTATACTGTGGTAACAATATTCCCTCTTCAATGTGAGCAACTCAAGTGGGAATTATTACTTAAGTTGAGCTGACCATTTGTTAGACTCTAGTTGAAATCTGGAATAGAGTGTTATTTCCTTTAGCAAAAGGTGTATAAAATGAACTATTTTATTGAAAATGAAAAGCTCTCTCTCTTTCTCAAATCAATCATTTTTTGAACTTTTCAGTATTGAATTAAAAATGAAACAAATATGCTTACATAATACGCATATCATTAATTTAAATATTTAATAAAAATTTGAAACAGATATGCAACACATTTAATTATCTATAATTACAGTAAGTTATATCATACATGAAAACCCATATAGAACTAATAATTGTGTATTGAAAAAATAAATCACATTTATAAAAATTGAAAAATTTGTTCATAAAAAAATTTTAAGATTCAAGTTTAGAACTCTCTCCTATTAACCAAAAAAATATAATAATCTCTCTATTTGAAAAAAAATTACTGCCACCGCTGCAATTACAGCCGTAGGGTTGAAAACTAACTTTTTTCGCTCGATTCTTTGACGTTTTTCCGAGAAAGTACTCATTTGAAAGTTTAAAAAATTAACATGGTTTGTTTAAAATTGTACAGGAAACAACACGGAGAAGATTTTTTCTGATGTGTCTATTAGTTTAGGGTGCATTTAGAATCATAGTCGAAAAGAGCGAAATTTCAAACATGAGTGAGCAAAGCACTTACACATTTTCAATCTTCAGCCATGAGTTTTTTTAAGAGTACCTCTAAACGTAAAATTTTCCACCTTGCTGATTTTTTTGGAAGTTTCAATTTGGTTCCTAGTAATATTTTTTTGAAATTCGGAAAAAATCGAGTTATTTGTCTATTTTTGTTAAAACTGACATATATATAAATATATAACTTATTACTATTAGTTTTTTAATTTAAAAACATCAGAGAAATCATTGGGATGTATTCTTTCGTATGGAACAATATTTTGGAAATTCGTTTATAAATAAATGTATAGTAATACGTTTGTAAATCATATGATTAAAAGTTGGTCACACAAATTAAAGAATATTGGGAAATTTTCGTTGCTTTTTGTTAAAACTGTCATAAATATAGCTTACTTACTACGTTTTTAAATTTAAAAACATCACTTAAAACCTTAGAATGTACTCTTTCTTATGGTTTAATTATTTTTGAAATTATTTTTTAAATAAATTTGATGAGATTGAAAGTTTGTCATACACAGTTAGGAACTTTTAGATTATAATTTCCGATACAAAATTATAACTTTCCTATCTATAGCATAATACTGCAAGTTTTAAAATTTTGATAATACCACGTGAAAGCTTAGAATACACTCTTTCTTGTGGTATCATTATTTTTTTAATTGGTTCAGAAATAAATGCGATGCGATAAAAAGTATAATTTCGCTATAGTGTACAAATATGTTATCGCAGAGATGAAATGTTATATCTTTAAGTTGGCCTTAAGGTGAAAATTGCTGTGACGTCATGGCCCGAAAAGACGCTTGAGAAAGGAGTGTTGGTTTGCGAAGTAAACCAAATGGCCCTAACCACCGGGTGTTGGCGAGCGAAGACGAGCAGGGGGAGGATCCCCCTAGTAATAAAAAAAATACAGAAATAAGTTAGCTCCAAAAAATAATTTAATTTTTGTAATTAAACTCTAATCATATAAAGGGCTACAGCAGTAAGTTTCAAGCACTTAGCAAGCACTATTAAAGAACAATTGATATTTAAAGACAGTTAAAAAGTTGGGAATCGTATGTTAATGAAAATAAAAACTAGTTTCTAAAAATTGAAAGAAGGACACCAACAAACACTTGTGTGACGAACGTCAGTTAAATTATTGGGATTAGGTCATGGATGTATACTAGGTCAGTTCCATTGTTTATTATCTTTCTTATGATTAAACTTAACACGTGTAATGTTGCATATTTTCCGACTACGTTTTGATCCGAAATTTGCAATCCTCGAGGTACGGAAAATTTAAGATTTGGGACTCTACTGTTTATATTGAATTGAATATTGAAGTGCTGTGAAAATTAAGTACAATTAGATTTTTCCGTAGAAAATATCAACGATTCTGTAATCTGTAATACCCGATTCACTTCCGTAGAAACTACGGAGAATCCGTAGTAATTGGCATATCTGCATAACTAGTATCTAGTATGATAAATTTCCTGTGGAAATTAAATGTCTCCACTCACCACGTGAAGACTAAATGTTCCAAAGTTTTTCCTCCGAGAACTGTAAGAACTGTTTTATTGCGAAACAAACCAACACAACGGGCAATGTGACTGCCGCGAAAAGATTTGTCACGGGCAACCCCAATAGGCTAAAAATTCCCATTTGGTTTGCAAAGTACACCAATAACTCTCACAAAACCAACTGGCACCGTCAAGGCCAGTTAGACAGGCCAGTGGCCTGTCTCTAAAAATTATTATAATTTGGTGAATTTTTGAAAGAAATTAAAAACCCTTTGTTAAAGCCCTTAAAAGTATTCAAATATAACAGTGTAAAAAACTCAGATCAATAGAATAGTTTAAGAATAAATGATATTCCCCCAAAGATAGCGAATTTGCAATCCACCATCACTGAAGTTTTTAAGCCGTATTTCTCAAAACATGCTTTATTCATATTTGGGGCACGTAACTCAAACTTGAGATACATTCTTGAAACTTTTTATGATTGTTCATGAAGCACTTTTCAAGACTAACACAAAGCATAAGATCTAAAATGCATACTTGTTTTTTAATAATTTTGTGTAAAACATTTGTTTTTTTCGTCAGTTTCTAAAAGGCTTAAAACACTGACATATTTTTTTATTAAAAAATTCGTGCTGAATTCTTTAAAAGTATTCAAATAAAACAATGTCAAGCACTTTTAAAGACTTTAACACAAAGGATAAGATCATTTTTTTTAGGTTTAAAATGTTGTACATTTTTTTTTAATTAAAAAATTCGTGCTAAATTCTTTAAAAGTATTTAAATAAAACAATGTCAAGCACTTTTAAAGACTTTAACACAAAGTATAAGATATAAATTTATACTTGTTTTTTATTAATTTTGTGTAAAATATTTCATTTTCTTTCGTCATTTTTTAAAAAGTTTAAAATTTTGTACATTTTTTTTAAAGAAAAATTCGTGCTAAATTCTGTAAAAGTATTTTAATAAAACAATGTCAAAATTTCGCATCAATACAGTAATTTATGAATAAATGATATGCCCCAAAATTTGTAAATTTAAAATGTGTGCCTATTGAGGTGCCAGCCCATCTTAATGATGAATAAATCTTATGGGATACTTGTACACAAAATCAAACATAGAAAGGGAAGAGAAGTAAACTGACACTGTGCAACCAAATTCAATCGCTCGTACTCACGGTAAGCAAAGTTCATGAAAATATATTCAACTGTTTTAAAGTACGTTGTACGGGTACACACACACGCACATATGGATCAATTCACGTCAATTCACCTAAGGCTATGTGCCATCATGTCTCAGATATTGTTGAAAATTTTTTTTATGAATAAATACCTATGAGATAATATCAAATAAATTTTTTCAGATTTTTTCATCAAAAATTGAATTTGGGGGAATTTTTTGAAAATTTTGATTTTTCAAGATTTTTGCTGTTGTACTTTTGGTACTATTGTAGAAAGACCTTCCTGTTTTACTTATTTTCCAACCAATAGGGCTGATCTTGGTATCAAATTAAAGCTAATACTTGTCTCTTTCAAAATGAGCTATAAAAGTGATACTAAGGGTAATAGAGTGTTGCCAATCATCAGGTTAAGTGATTTTTTGTAGTTTTCAGTCGGTAGATTCAATAGGTGATACCTCATAAACCACAACTGACCCAAGTATCAAATTTTTTTTCTAGAATGAGCAGATCATGTACTTGTTGTGTTTTAAAAATAAGAAGGGTGTTTTTTGTGGTTATAAAATTAAAAATAAATTTCTTTTGCACCAATTTTACTTCAAAATCAACAGTTTTCTATAAATTTGAGGTCTCTTTGATTTTAAATAACTCACAAATTTGTGAGAATAGTTAAAACTGTGGTTACAAAAGAATAAAAGTTGATCTGCATTAATCATAATTAAACACAACAGTTTAATTTTGTAAAAGAATGATGCAGAAACCCTTTGTGATTCAGCAAAACAAAAATCTTTCTTTTGATTGAAAAATACAACAATTTCGAACTGCCTGCCTGATTGACAAATTATGCACCTGCCTGAACTGGATGGAAAAAACACACAGTAAGCAACATAAAAAAAGTTTTCATGAATAGACTTGTTTGGATTTAAAAAAAAAAAAAAAAAAAACACCTGTCCCAATGATCTCCCACTTCCACCTTATTCATGTGCAGTCTTGCTTTAGATTTCTACGAGGCAGGTTATGTTTGATGGATACATTATTTTCTAGCATTTTTATGGTTTAAAAAGGCAGGCCTCAAAATATATTTTTTAGTACAGGTGCATCTAAGTTTTTAAATTAGGTGCACAGATTATATTTTAGGAGCACATTTAAAAAAAAAATGTAACATACGAGTATTAATGTAATGTAAACTACTTTACTAGATGGGTATGTTTACAGGTTAGTAGTAGATAGTAAATATGAATATTTAAACATCTAAATTCTCCCTTCTCTGGGGCACGGTTTTCACGACAGTCACTTCAGCAGAGCCATCTGGAAAATGTTTCGGTCATCGGAAAATTCTGGTGGCAGTGGCACAAGTAAATCTTCCTCCTGTATAAACCCGTTACGGCCCAGCGATTTTGTTTTCGCATAGTGTGTGTTTAGGAATTTTAATTACGTTCCTTTAGAGCGAGAGAGGTCGATACTAATATTTTGATCAAGCATCAAAATAACATATAAAATACGTTTAATTCCCCTTATTTTTAACGTTAGGTGCACTGCGTGCACCTAGGTGCTTTAAAAGTAGGTGCACAATTTTATTTTCATGTGCACCTGTGTATTTCGAGCCCTGTAATAAGGTATGTGTTTTAGTTCTGATTTTAAAAGTTTTTTGTTTGAGATAATGGAACTGTGTTCAGTTGGTAAATACTTCAAAGAAAACTCTACCACATCAACTCAAGTAGAAAGTAGTCCAGAAATATTTTTAAGTTGTTCTGAACTTGGAGAAGAAGAAACTTTTAATCCTAAGAACAAAATGTGTGAATTTTAAAATATATGCAGTCAACATATGCATGCTTTTCTTTCAATGTTTAAGGATCGACAAAGGGTATGTTGTGATCCATTTATGAAACACAAACACAACGTGTAGAAAAGTGTTAAAACTATTTATCTTCCATTTTCTAAAAAATATAAGCAATGGGTTGAACTAGTACCATGTTCAAAATTATGTTTTTCTTGTAGAAAAGTAATTTTTTTAACATTTCCTCAAGATAATGACAAAGTAAGCAATCTTTCAGACAGTTAATTATGAGCCAGATTTAAGTAATAATGAAGTCATTACGAAGCTATATGAAAGCTGTGAATTGATAGAACAAAAACTTGATGAAAGAGCTATTTATTCGGGAAATAAAACTGAGCAAATCGCAAATAGATTCCAAAATATGACAAAAAAGGTTGTAAATATTGAATCTTCATCAAAAAACAAAGAAATAGAGAACAAACATAAGTGCAGTGATTGTGACAATCTAATGTATAAATTAAAAGAAAAATTTGAAAAGAGTAAAATAGATGAACAAATTCAGGTATTGACTCTAGTTCCCGAGTCATGCAGTATCTGACAAACAGTCAACTTTTTTGAAACCTCTGAGTACTTAGTGAAAAAAGCTAGGAAATTATTGAATGAAGAAGGCAGTTTACGTAAATGTAAAAAAAGGGAAAGACGTACTCTATGTGATGAAGTTATTCAGAAAGCAAGAGATTTTTATTATGATGGCGTGATAAGTAGAGTTTTACTTAATAAAAAATATTGTATTTCTTTACCAACAAAACACTTTCAAAGATAATTGATAACAAAAAGATTAATGCTGCATAGATTAAAAAATGTCTACTTATCATTCAAGAAGAAGAAACCCAAAGAAAAGATAGGTTTTACCAAATTTTGTGAATTACGTCTTCGATAATGTGTAACTATAAATAGTCGAGGGATTCATTCAGTGTGTGTTGCACTTATCATCAGATTGTTAAACTTATGATGCAGATTATACATTTAAAAATGCCATATCAAGAACTGCTAAAATTAATGTGTAACGTGGAATCAGAGGAATGCATGCTTCACCGTTGTCCTGATTGTCCCAGTGAACTGGATCTCCGATAATTTTTTTGGGGGGTTAGAATACTTTGAAACTAACGAAACGGTTACATTTAAGCAGTGGCTCCAAACTGATCGAGCGTTACTTCAAACTTTAGTAAAATCAATGGATGATTTTGTTGATTTACTAGTTTCAAAATTCTTAAAGTTAACAAAACATCACTTTATAGCCAAATTACAGAGTTAATACTTAAAGCAAATAAAAGATTTGGGTGATGAATGTTGTATAATTTGAACAGACTTTGAAGAAAATTACACATGCATCTTGCAAGATGCTGCTCAATTTTTCTATTGGCATAACATTAAGGTTACACTACACCCATTTGTAATCAATTACAAATATAGCGGTGAACTTAAATTAAAGTAAATATGCTTTATTAGTGACTGCCTTAATCATAGCACTGTAAAGTTATTTTTCATTCCAGAAGTCACTTCTACAGTATCCGAGAAAAGAACTACATCATTTAAAAGATGTAATATATTTTAGTGATGGGGTAGTTCAGCTCAGTATAAGAACTAAAACTTTATAAGTTAATGTCATCACCATGAAGACTAAGGCATGACTGCTGAATGGCATTTCCTTCCCCTATAGTCATGCCAAAAATACATGAGATTGAGTATAAGGAACAATAAAGCGCCTTGCTACAAGAGCAAGTCTTCAAAGAACCGTTGAGGGACAGATTTCAAATGCACATGATTTGTTTGAATTTGCATCCAAAAACATAAAGGGGATTCAGATGTTTTTCACGTCATCAGCAGAGGTGGCAGCAAATGAAGATTTTCTGAAGGAAAGATTTGAAAAGTCATTACCAATGTTAGGTAATAGGGAGAATCACTTCTTCAAGCCATTAGACAGAAGAAACACTTTAGTGAAGAAGGTTTCGGTTTCTGAAAAATCTTTTACGGCCACTGATGATAGCAAAACCAGAGAAGTAGTAAATATTATTCCTGAAAATTTTTATGCAGTCATCTATGACAATAAATTGTGGATTGTGAATGTACTAGACAAGTGAGAAGAAGAAAAGGAAGCAAAAGTTCAGTTCATGCATCCACCAGGCCCTTCACGGGCATATGTTTGGCTCACTAAAACTGATTGCTGCTGGGTGCCCTTTGAAAATATAGTCCAAGAAGTTCCAGTTCCTTTAACATCTGTATCAGGACAAACATACAGAATAGATTAAAAGGTTGACAAACAACTGGAGGAAATAGTTATTTTAGGCTATAAAAAACTTTAAATTTACATTTGAAAGTGGATTTCGATAAAAAATGTTTGCAAAGCAAGTTTAATTTTTATTTTATAACCACAAAAAACATCCTTCTTATTTTTAAAACACAACAAGTACATGATCTGCTCATTCTAGAAAAAATATGATACGTGTGTTACTGGTGGTTTATGAGGTATGATCTATTAAACCTACCGACTGAAAAAATATTTAAAAAATCACTTAACCTAATGAGTGGCAACACTCTATTACCCTTGGTGTCACTTTTATAGCTTATTTTGAAAGAGAAAAGTGTTAGCTTTAATTTGATACCAAGATCAGCCCAATTGGTTGGAAAATAAGTAAAACAGGAAGGTCTTTCTAAAATGATACCAAAAGTACAATAGCCCAAATCCTGCAAAAATCAAAATTTTCAAAACATTTACCCAAGTTTAATTCGTGATGAAAAAATCTGAAAACATTAATTAATTGGATATTATCTCATAGGTAAATTCATAAAAAAATTTTGAAAAATATCCGAGACATGATGGCACGTCCACGTGTTAAAATCGGGTGATTTAACATGGAATGACCCACATCTTTCATTTATCACAAGTAAAGATGGGCTGTTATTTCAATACGAGTTTAAATAACAATGTTGTTTGAAAATACCAGTTTTTTAATGTTTTTGAAAATAAATTTTTGCTATCCGTAAAAGTTATTGCAAATACTGCAATAGATGTTGCCAGTAAATATTAAAAGTAATTTTATGCAATGAATCAAAATAATTGAAATTATTAAATTATACAAGCAACGAAAATTTTTTTCTCCAACTAGTTTCGAAGAGATATCTTGTTATCAAAATAATGGTGAATTTTTTTTTTATAATAGCAAGATTAAGATATGGTTATGATTGTTCTAATGACAAAATATTTTGTCCAACAAGAACTGAGCAGATATTTTAAATGACGGAGAACCTCGTCCAGAAAACCACGTTAAAAAAAAAATCTGTGAAAGAACTCTAAAAATATTTCGAGGGATTTTTTAAAATTACTTTATAACTGATATAACGTCATCTCTAGCAGTTAACAACTATTAAATACCAGATAACAAAGCTATGATTAACAGCAAAAATAACTTACGAAATAGCAATAGCAGTTAAAACTGTTTTCGTTAAAATAGGTTTTTAATTTCATTTCTAATCACAAGCAAACAACATTCAAAATTTTAAGGGGATCTGAGACTCAAAATATGAAAAAAAAGTCCACTTTTTTTTATTATCTTAAAAAATAATATAGATCTGTGGGTAAATAGTCCCGTCGGTTCCTATTCTACGCGCGTATGTATACATTAGCGGTGACGCGCTGCATCACATAGTAACTAATCAGACGCTGAATGTAAGCCGCGGAAGCAAGAGCTTCGCGCTTTAACTGATTGAGCTATGACGAGCTCTATTGAATGATTTATAGACGCCGATGTTTCTTCCTTTTAGTTTTAACTGTCTTATTTTGTCCCATGTCCCTTTTAAATAATAAAATATCCTTGTCTTAACTTGCAATTGTCTATTTCAGGGCTCGAAATATCCGGGTGCACAGGTGTACTGTGCACGTGAAAATAAAATTGTGCACCTAATTTTTTCACTCTAGGTGCACTAACGTGTTTTTTGTTATTTTGATGTTGGAACAAAATATTAGTATCGACCTCTCTCACTCTAAGGAACGTAATTAAAATTCCTAAATACACACTACGCGAAACAAAATCGCTGGGCCGAAACGGGTTTATACAGAAGGAAGGTTTATTTGTGCCACTGCCACCAGAACTTTCCGATGATCGAAACATTTTCCAGATGGCAATATTGAAGCGATTCTTGCGACAGCCGTGCGCCGGAGAAGGGAGAATTTAGATGTTCAAATATTTTTATTTACTATCTACTATACTGACCTTTATAAAGATACCCGACTAATAAAGTAGTTTACATTACATTAATGCTCTTATGTTCCTTTTTTTTTATATGCACCTAAAATATATCCTGAGCACCTAATTTAAAAAATCTATTTCGAGGCCTGGTCTATTTGATCCCATAGATCTTTCTGAATAAAATGACGCCTCAAAATTGTTTTTACCATACGTAGAATCGGAAAGATTCCACTTTTCATAAACATGTCAGCTGAAAATCCAATGAGCCTTCATAATTTTAAACGCTCCTTTTCTCTTTTTGTATAAAATGGGATTTCACTAGTAAAAATCGATATAACTTAAAACCTACTGGTCATAAATGAACGAAATTTTCAACATTTACTTTTCAAATATATTTCTTTAATTAGTCTTCAGAAATTGTGTGTATATAAATTAAGTTTTTTTTCTATAATTATTCGAACTTTTTTTAATTTGTGGTTTTATGAATTTTTTGAACAAAATATATTTTTTTAATTTTTTCTAATTGTTTTAACCAAAAATCACGAAGACAATTTATAGTGTGAACTCTTAGAACTTAATTAATGCAAAAATGAAGTGATTTGTTACAAAATACTTTGCAATAAATCAATGTTTCCAAACGTCAAAATTTTGATATTTTTCAATTTTAATAAATAAAATTTTAAAAATATTAAATAGTTATTATAATTTCAAAATGCAATGTATACCTACAGAAAAAATTTCAGATCACAAACTTTAAAACTGAAGATTTTAGAATTTTGAGTCCTAGACCCCCTTAAAGAATGAGGAATCTTTTCAAAGGTCTATTTTAAGGTCTATTTTAAATTTTACAGCAAAGAAAGTTATACTTTCAAGGCTTTTATGCACGCAATCTGAGAAGTTATTATTTCCTTACAGAGATAATCTCAAGTGTTTAGGGTCCCGAATAGAGGAAATTAAAGCACTTCGTAACACTTCAAATTATCTCCAATTCGAAAGAAATCGGGAAGTTATTTCAAGGAATTAATAGCTTATAATCAAAATTAATAGATTATTTTGCACCCTTCCATATCCGTTTTTAAATTCAATCCCAGATGGCTGTGTACTTGCAAGATTTATGTGCATTCTTTGAACTTGTATTTTTTAGAGATAGGTATTTCAATTAACTTTCCGCAAGAGCAGCACAACTATAATTGGCGACTATACGTGGACAAAACTGAAAAGACAAGATCCGCGGACCACAATTTTTAACCACGGTCAGAGTACGAGGTCACACTTAAGCAGGCACTGCACTCGAAAAATTTCCACGCCACGACAATATGAGGACATTTGAGGCAACAACAGATTTAACGTGCGCAAGTCCCTTTGTACACGACCGTCTTTGGTTGGATCCGAACTCGCAATCCTCCAATTGCTAATCCGTTGCTTTTCCAATCCCGCTAACGCGGCCCGCTTATGAATCAGATGCGACCTCTAAATGAAGGAGATCCAGAGTGTCCATCGCCATAAAGATCTCTAGAGGGTATGTCACATTTGCTTGTGAGTCGACTGGGACCGATTAGCTATAAAAGCTGATAACTTGCTGATCTAACTTGTAGTTCTTAATAACTCTAGATAATCAATGGAGAAGTTGCGGATGTGAGGAAATTGCTCAAATTTATAATTTCCTGGTAATTTCAGCTTCACCTTTTTCGATTATGCCGCTTTAAATATATTAAAGAAGTTAAATAAATTACAAATTTAGTTTAAAAAAAAGCGAAAAATGACGTAATCGCACAATGCTACGTGATTGGCTCTGACGTCACTGTGCATTAAGTATCAATATTTAAGTGTTGAAACTGATGCTGTTTTCGCTCGCCTTTTTGCCACTTCAATCCTTTTATCGTTTTTAACTAAATTTTATACCTGTGTTTAACTTTTATAATCATCTTTCGTTTATTTTATTGTATATTTCGTTTACGATGTCGATTTTACCGGGATTTGTCAAAGGCCAATCCGATAACCTTCCCAAGATAGATACGATTTCCATATTTTCTTTCTTGGGAAAAAATCCGGATTTTATAGGAGCAAAAATACGAGGAGTTAAAGCTAATAGTTTTATGTATGATCTTTCGTAACATTCATAAATTGACCTAAAACTAATTGAGATTAAGGAAGTTCTCCAGTAATACTTAAAAATTTAATTTTTATTGCACATTGAAACATTATAATACTATTCTGCCTGTAGGCCTATAACTGACTTGTACTAGTTCATCACCCCATTTCATTGCGTAAGTCCACGCTTTTCTTTTAACTGGATCCTTTGGAACGCTAAAAAACAGCTTATCAACTGAATTTGAAGTTGTGTTTACGCAACAAGGTACAATACAGTACGTGTAAGGTGATTTTTCGTTCTCACTCATTGCAAAAAAAAATAGATAGATAAAGAATTTCCACAGAAAATCAAATGGCAATCCCAGAATCTAACATAAACAACGTATTGCGCTGTTTGTTTACATGCACAGTGACGTCACAAGAGCAGCCATTGCAAAAGTACCGTTTCGCGCCAAATGCCCAACTGCAAACTTAAACAATTTTTAATTAATTATCCGCATTCAAAAATTAAGAAAAAAATATACCATTATTCCTGTTTTTTTCTCTTCTACCAAATAAAAATATTAAAAAAAAAAAAAAAAATGCAAATTCCTCATTGTAACAATCGACAATAGGATTTGTGCTTTTTCCCATAATCACGTAAAAGATCTTGGAACGGAGCAATCCGAACAAATTGTACGCACGTGCTCCTTCTGTTTCATTGTAAAGTCTATTTGAAGAGAAACCCAGGATATGATTTCTACTAAATTAAAATAAAAGTTTAAAAGAAGTATTTGGAACAGGAAAATTTGAGAACATCTCTCAATTCAATGCTGTTTATTTTTAATTAAACGAAAATTGATGGTTATTATAAAAAACTTCTTACCCAAGTGCAGTTAGCAGAACTTTTTTTATATTTCAGTAACAATTCTTCACTTTTGGCAACTCAAGCGTGAATTGTAACTTGAAGTTGATCTGACCCTTTGGTAGACCCAAGAGAAAATCTGGAATACAGGGTAGTTTCCTTTATAAAAAATTTTGTACAATGAACTGTTTTTTTTTTTTTTAATGAAACGCTCTGTCTTTCTCTTTCTCAAATCAGAAGTTTTAAGAATTTTTCTGTAATCACGTAAAAATTTAACAAATACGTTTACATAACACGCATATATTATTACATTAATATTTAATTAAAAATTTGAAAAATATATCCAACACATTATATTATTTATAATTACAGTGAGGTATACCATACATGAAACCACATATAGAATTAATAATTGTATATGACACGTTTGTTTGTCAATCGACTTGGGCAGATTAGCTATAAAAGCTGAGAAATGCTTTTAATAATTCTAGATAAAGAAATTTAAAAATCTACAATAGGATTCGAGATTTTTTCCATAATTACGTAAAGGATCTTCCAAAAAGTGGAGGAAATAGTACTCAGCTGTACGCACGTGCTACATTTATTTTATTGAAAATTCTATCAAAGAGAAGCCAGGATATGCTTTATAGTAAATAAAAATAAAAAGTTTAAAAGAAGTATTTTAAACAGGAAAAATTAAAAACCTATCTGAATTCAATGTTTTTTAATTTTAATTTCATAGAAAAAATTGATGGTTATTATAAAGAACTTCTTATCCAAGTGTAGTTAATAGAATTTTTTAAATGGATTTATCAATTTCTTCAATTTGGGAGACTCAGTGGGAATTGTAACTTAAAGTTTATCTGACCCTTTGTCAGACGCTACAAGAAATCTGGAATAGAGGGTGATTTCCTTTAGCGAAAGCTGTATGCAAAGTGAAGGGATTGAAAACCTGGTGTGAGGTATGTTATAATTATTTGCATCAAGCATATATAGTATAATTCCTTTATCAATACTAACATCGAGTATGTACATTTAATAACCCACTATTTGGTATAATATATTTCAGCTATGTATCTAATACACTATATCTCATAGCGTGGTGTCTGGTAAAATGTATTTCACTGTCTGGTTTCGGTTAAAATATATTTCATAGCCTGGTGTCTGGTGCAGTATAATTGATAGCCTAATATATTACACAATATACTATACTAAAATGATATTTATTATTACTATTTATAATTTATCCCCTATTAGTTATTTGCAATTGCTCAAATGTGCAGCAATCATGAGCTTGACAGCGAGTCAAACACACCTATTAGCATCCGGGTTTCAGCTAAAGAACGATGTGTTCAAGCGCGCCAAGCCAAACAATTCCCTCTAGTTGTGACAAAGTTCATGCGTCGACGCTGCCAAGCTTTCATCTATGTTGATGATTATACCTTTGAGTTTTATAAGGAGTCATCGTATATAAGTAATTGTAAAATAATGGTGTAAATAAGCATTCTGATTCATTTCCCGTGGAATTTTTGCACCCTTACGAAAAATGATTCGTTTAGTGTGCTCGAACATACCTTTACGTTTCCGACACGAGAACGGAATCACCCTGTAGTAGACATATTCAAACACAACAAACACTGGATGATTTTGAACTTTTTTATTACCTATACAAAATCAAATGAATGGACTTGGAATGTTTGAGACACATTAAGAGATCACAAACACACAGATAAGCAATAAAATTAGCAGTTTGTGAACATTTCCAAAAATAATATTTTAACGTGTGATCTAATAAATTCTATCTGTCCATTTGAGAAAGAAACACAAAATATAAAGTTTCACAGATTATGTACGGTCTTTATCCATGTTTGAATATGGTCTTATACAAAGACAATGTTAATAACTTTTCAAAGGCGCATTTATTAATTTCGAATTTTCAGGAAGAGTTGAAAACAAGAAAGGATTCGAACAATCCTCCGGTGTCATCCCGTTTTGTATAAGTTTTTAAATTGTCTATCTTCTCTTCATCGCTGTGTAGATCCTCTTCTGAATATTATCTTCTGCGTTCTTCTGAATTATTTTCGCTCATTAAATCATGTGCCTTTTTCTCCATGGCTCAATAAATCATATGCCTGTTCTGCATCGCTCAATAAATCATGTGCCTCTTCTGCATTGCTCATTAAATCATGTGCCTCTTCTGCATCGCTCAATAAATCATATGCCTGTTCTGCATCGCTCATTAAATTATGTGCCTCTTCTACAACGCTCACTATATTGTCTGCCTGTTCAGCATCGCTCAAAAAATCATATTCCACATCGCACGCGAAATCATTTTCCGCCTCTTCTGTATCGCTCACTAAATCATCTGTATCACTCATCATATTATCTACTACCTGTTCCGTAGTGCTTACTGGATTATCAACTACCCGTTTCGTAGTGCTTACTTTATTAGCTATCGCCTGTTCCGTAGTGCACATCTGATTGTATACTGCGTGTTCCGTATTGCATATGCGATTAGCTATAGCCTGTTCCGAAGTGTTTAATAGATGAGTTATTGGATGTTTCGTAATGCTCAGATTATCTACTGCCTTCTCCTGTTCCGTAGCGCTCATTGGATAATCAACTCCCTGTTTCGTTGTGGCCATGGGATTATCCATAACCGATTCGTCGGTGCTGTCAGTTGGCATTATGTTACCCGATATCAGCGATTCCTTCACTTTCCACTTTTCTATTTCTGACACCATGAGCTTCGATAATGGAAGCCCTGAAAGATTTCGTTTGATTATTTTTTCAGAGGCCTGGATTTGCTTTATGTGACACATATTTTCTTCAGAATTCCCTTGCATGTTTGTATCCTCCGAATCTTGAGATGCCTTTGTATTTATTGGTTTTGCATTTTCGGGAAGAACTGGAAACAAGGAAGAATTCGAACCATCCTTAGTGTCTTCAAAGTTATATCCCTGTTTCGTATAGGTTTTTAAAATATCTCTGTTCTCCACATCGCTGTGTAGATCATCATTTGAATCGTTTATTTCATAATCTACGACTAATGCTTCCATAATGCATATTACATCATCTGCTTCTTCCGTATCAATCCCTACATCATCTGACTCTTCCATATCGTTCAATAAATCATCTGTCTCTTCCGTTACGCTCATTAAATTATCTGCTTCTTCCGTATCAATCACTAAATCATCTGACTCTTTCGTAACGCTCACTACTTCATCTGCCTCTTCCGTATCGTTCACTAAATCACTGGACTCTTCCCTTACACTCAATATATCATCTGCTTCTTCCGTATCAATCACTAAATCATCTGCCTCTTCCATATCGTTCACTAAATCATCTGCCTCTTCCATATCGTTCACTAAATCATCTGACTCTTCCGTTATGCTTAGTAAATCATCTGCTTCTTCCG
This sequence comes from Metellina segmentata, assembly GCA_947359465.1. NCBI lineage: Eukaryota > Metazoa > Arthropoda > Arachnida > Araneae > Tetragnathidae > Metellina > Metellina segmentata. The sequence goes on from OX375883.1 coordinate 43,455,758, forward strand.
TATCAATCAATAGATCATCTGCCTCTTCCATATCGTTCAATAAATCATCTGTCTCTTCCTTTACGCTCATTAAATTATCTGCTTCTTCCCTATCAATCACTAAATCATCTGACTCTTCCGTAACGCTCACTACTTCATCTGCCTTTTCTGTGTCGCTCACTAAATCATCTACATCATCCGTATCGTTCACTAAATCATCTGCTGCTTCCGTGTCACTCACTAAATCATCCGCCTCTTCAGAGTCGTTCACTAAATCATCTGTCTTTTCCGTATCAATAACTAAATCATCTGCCTCTTCCGTAACGTTCACTAAATGATATGCTTCTTCCCGTACGCTCAATATATCATCTGCTTCTACCGTATCAATCACTACAGCATCTGCCTCTTCCGTGTCGCTCAATAAATCATCTGACTCTACCGTTACGCTTAATAAATCATCTGAATCTTCCGTATCAATCACTAAATTATCTGCCTCATCCATATCGTTCAATAAATCATCTGTCTCTACCGTTACGCTCATTAAATTATCTCTTTCTTCCGTATCAATCACTAAATCATCTGACTCTTCTGTGTCGCTCAATAAATCATCTACATCATCCGTATCGTTCACTAAATCATCTGCTGCTTCCATGTCACTCACTAAATCATCCGCCTCTTCAGAGTCGTTCACTAAATCATCTGTCTTTTCCGTATCAATCACTAAATCATCTGCCTCTTCAGTAACGTTCACTAAATGATATGCCTCTTCCCGTACGCTCAATATATCATCATCTTCTACCGTATCATTAACTAAATCATCTGCCTCTTGCGTATCGTTCACTAAATCACTGGACTCTTCCCTTACGCTCAATATATCATCTGCTTCTTCCGTATCAATCACTAAATCATCTGACTCTTCCATATCGTTCACTAAATCAACTGACTCTTTCGTTATGCTTAGTAAATCATCTGCTTCTTCCGTATCAATCACTAAATCATCTGACTGTTCCGTAACGCTCACTACTTCATCTGCCTCTTCTGTGTCGTTCACTAAATCATCTGCATCATCCGTATCGTTCACTAAATTATCTGCTTCTTCCGTGTCACTCATTAAATCATCTGCTTCTTCCGTATCATTAACCAAATCATCTGCCTCTTCCGTATCGTTCACTAAATCACTGGACTCTTCCCTTACGCTCAATATATCATCTGCTTCTTCCGTATCAATCACTAAATCATCTGACTCTTCCATATCGTTCACTAAATCAACTGACTCTTTCGTTATGCTTAGTAAATTATCTGCTTCTTCCGTATCAATCACTAAATCACCTGACTCTTCCGTAACGCTCACTACTTCATCTGCCTCTTCTGTATCGCTCACTAAATCATCTGCATCAACCGTATCGTTCACTAAATCATCTGCTGCTTCCGTGTGACTCACTAAATCTTCTGCCTCTTCAGAATCGTTCACTAAATCATCTGTCTTTTCCGTATCAATCACTAAATCATCTGCCTCTTCCGTGTCGCTCAATAAATCATCTGACTCTTCCGTTACGCTTAATAAATCCTCTGACTCTTCCGTATCAGTCACTAAATCATCTGACCCTTCCGTAATGCTCTCTACATCATCTGTCTCTTCTGTGTCGCTCACTAAATCATCTGCATCATCCGTATCGTTCACTAAATCATCTGCTTCTTCCGTAACATTCACTAAATGATCTGCCTTTTCCCGTACGCTCAATATATCATCTGATTCTACCGTATCAATCACTACATCATCTGCCTCTTCCGTGACGCTCAATAAATCATCTGACTCTTCCGTTACGCTTAATAAATCATCTGCTTCTTCCGCATCAATCACTAAATCATCTGACTCTTCCGTAACGCTCACTACTTCATCTGCCTGTTCTGTGTCGCTCATTAAATCATCTGCATCATCCGTATCGTTCACTAAATCATCTGCTGCTTCCGTGTCACTCACTAAATCATCTGCCTCTTCAGAATCGTTCACTAAATCATCTGTCTTTTCAGTATCAATCACTAAATCATCTGCCTCTTCCGTAACGTTCACCAAATGATCTGCCTCTTCCCGTAAGCTCAATATATCTTCTGCTTCTACCGTATCAATCACTACATTATCTGCCTCTTCCGTGTCGCTCAATAAATCATCTGACTCTTCCGTTACGCTTAGTAAATCATCTGCCTCTTCCGTATTAATCACTAAATCATCTGACTCTTCCGTTACGCACACTAAATCATCTTTCTGTTCCATACAGTTCACTAAATCATCTGACTCTTCCGTAACGCTCTCTACATCATCTGCCTCTTCTATCTCGCTCACTAAATCATCTGAATCAACTGAATTGTACACTAAATCATCTGCTTCTTCCGTGTCACTCACTAAATCATCTTTTTCTTCCATATCATTAAATAAATCATATGACTCTTCCATATCGTACACTAAATCATCTGCTTCTTCCCTTATGCTCAGTATATCATCTGCTTCTACCGTATCAATCACAACATCATCTGCTTCTACCGTATCAATCACAACATCATCTGCCTCTTCCGTGTCGCTCAATAAATCATCTGACTCTTCCGTTACGCTTAATAAATCATCTGACTCTTCCGTATCAGTCACTAAATCATCTGACTCTTCTGTTACGCTCACTAAATCATCTTCCTCTTCCATATCGTTCACTAAATCATCTGACTCTTCCGTAACGCTCACTACATCATCTGCCTCTCCAGAATCGATCACTAAATAATCTGCATCATCCGTAAAGTTCACTAAATCATCTGCCTCTTCCGTGTCGCTCAATAAATCATCTGACTCTTCCGTTACGCTTAATAAATCCTCTGACTCTTCCGTATCAGTCACAAAATCATCTGACCCTTCCGTAATGCTCTCTACATCATCTGCCTCTTCTGTGTGGCTCACTAAATCATCTGCATCATCCGTATCGTTCACTAAATCATCTGCTTCTTCCGTGTCACTCACTAAATCATCTTCTTCCGTATCATTAAATAAATCATCTGTTTCTTCCATATCGTTCACTAAATCATCTGCTTCTTCCGAGTCACTCACTAAATCATCTTCTTCTGTATCATTAATTAAATAATCTGATTCTTCCATATCGTTCACTAAGTCATCTGCCTCTTCCATATTGTTCACTAAATCATCTGACTCTTCCGTTATGCTTAGTAAATTATCTACTTCTTTCGTATCAATCACTACATCATCAGCCTCTTCCATATTGTTCAATAAATCTTCTGCCCCTTCCATATTGTTCAATAAATCTTCTGACTCTTCTGTTACGCTCAATAAATCATCTGCTTCTTCCGTATCATTCACTAAATCATCTGACTCTTCCTTAACGCTCGCTACATCATCTGCCACTTCTTTATCGCTCACTAAATCATCTGCTTCTTCCGTGTCACACACTAAATCATCTGCTTCTGCCGTGTCACTCATTAAATCATCTGCCTGTTCAGAATCGTTCACTAAATTATCTGCCTCCTCCGTATCAATCATTAAATATACTGCCTCTTCCGTATCGTTCACTAAATCATCTGTCTCTTCCATTACGCTCAATATATCTTCTGCTTCTTCCGTATCATTAACTAAATCATCTGACTCTTCCATATCGTTCACTAAATCATTTTCCTCTTCCATATCGTTCACTAAATCATCTGACTCTTCCGTAACGCTCACTACATCATCTGCCTCTCCAGAATCGATCACTAAATAATCTGCATCATCCGTAAAGTTCACTAAATCATCTGCCTCTTCCGTGTCGCTCAATAAATCATCTGACTCTTCCGTTACGCTTAATAAATCCTCTGACTCTTCCGTATCAGTCACTAAATCATCTGACCCTTCCGTAATGCTCTCTACATCATCTGTCTCTTCTGTGTCGCTCATTAAATCATTTGCATCATCCGTATCGTTCACTAAATCATCTGCTTCTTCCGTGTCACTCACTAAATCATCTTCTTCCGTATCATTAAATAAATCATCTGTTTCTTCCATATCGTTGACTAAATCATCTGCTTCTTCCGAGTCATTCACTAAATCATCTTCTTCCGTATCATTAACTAAATAATCTGATTCTTCCATATCGTTCACTAAGTCATCTGCCTCTTCCATATTGTTCACTAAATCATCTGACTCTTCCGTTATGCTTAGTAAATTATCTACTTCTTTCGTATCAATCACTACATCATCTGCCTCTTCCATATTGTTCAATAAATGTTCTGCCTCTTCCATATTGTTCAATAAATCTTCTGACTCTTCCGTTATGCTTAGTAAATTATCTACTTCTTTCGTATCAATCACTACATCATCTGCCTCTTCCATATTGTTCAATAAATCTTCTGCCTCTTCCATATTGTTCAATAAATCTTCTGACTCTTCTGTTACGCTCAATAAATCATCTGCTTCTTCCGTATCATTCACTAAATCATCTGACTCTTCCTTAACGCTCGCTACATCATCTGCCACTTCTTTATCGCTCACTAAATCATCTGCTTCTTCCGTGTCACACACTAAATCATCTGCTTCTGCCGTGTCACTCATTAAATCATCTGCCTGTTCAGAATCGTTCACTAATTTATCTGCCTCCTCCGTATCAATCATTAAATATACTGCTTCTTCCGTATCGTTCACTAAATCATCTGTCTCTTCCAATACGCTCAATATATCTTCTGCTTCTTCCGTATCCTTAACTAAATCATCTGACACTTCCGTTACGCTCACTAAATCATCTGCCTCTACCATATAGTTCACTAAATCATCTGACTCTTCTGTGTCGCTCACTAAATCATCTGCTTCATCAGTATCGTTCCCTAAATCTTCTGCCTCTTCCGTATGGATCACAAAATCACGTGCCTCTTTCGTAGTGCTCATTTTATTACTTACTTCCCGTTTCGTAGAGCTCATCAGAATAGCTATTATCTGTTGCGTAGTGTTTAGATTATCTCTTGACTTTTCCTGTTCCATAGCGCTCCTTGGATCGTAAACTACCTGTTCCGTTGTAGGGATGGGACTATTAATTAACGATTCGTCTGTGCAATCAGTTGGCTTTATGTGATGCGATATCTTAATAGTTTCTGACTGTATACTCATATCCTCTTTTGCTTCCGTTGCATCTTCTTGTAGACAATATTGCAAGAATTTTTCGGCGGCGTCGTGTAGCTTTTCAAGGGTATTTACGAAATATTTCGAAAAATAACCATTTTCCTTTATTTTAATAGGAAAATCGATCATCAGTTCCGCATCATAAAAAAAGAATACTCTGTGAAAAATTGGAAAGAAATTCATTAAGTTTTTCCGAGTTATTAGAAACCTTATATAGTTACAGTTTTCTTCCTCCTTTAAACGTTCAGTCTGCCTCTTTGGGCCTTTATACATTTCCGATGTAAAGTCAAACAATAAATCATCCGGGTTCTTAAACAGATGCATAGCTTTCTCTTTTATCATATCAAGTTCTCTGTCTGAAAACCTCCTAGTGTCCAAGAAAGCCCCAACTAACTCTAATATCTTGTACGAGATTTCGTCCTCGTTATACACTTGATCTATTTCGAAAATCGCTATTTCGACAATTTGTTTCCATACTAGTGATTCCTTCACTTCCCCCTTTTCTATTGTTAAAAAAAGGCGCAGGTTTTTTTTACTCTTCACCAGCTCAGTAAGCATCACTTCTATGTTTATTGAACAATTATTGGTCCTGAATGCGCTTTTTGAGTTTTTTTAAGGATGCTCGTTCTCTTCCAAAACGTGACAACTTAATAAAATTACTTCTTTTATCAAAGCTTTTCCATCAACGTACCCTTTTAGCTTTTCTTGTTGTAGATAACCTGTAACGAAATTAAAATATTTAGAGCAGTTGCCGATTTCTTGTATCACAAATAAAGATCGGCTGTTATTTTAATTAGAGTTCTAATAAAAATGTTTACACAAAATAACAGTTTGCTTATTCACTATCCATCAATAAGTAATTTTTCACCTGTGATAGAAAAGAAAAACAAAATTTATTCATATTCAATAGTTCGTAGAGCCTCCACGAAAATCAATTACAGTCTCTACCTTCCGGGACATGCTTTACATAAGTCCCTGTGTGATTCCTAGTGGTATTTTCTTCCACTTGACTTGGAGTAGACATGCATATTCCTTCACCGATTTTTGAGCGTTGATGCACCTCTTAATTCGGCGATCCAACTCGTCCCAGAGTTTCTCGATATGGCTCAGTTCTGGGCTTTGTGCATGCCAGTCCATTCGGTTAACCCCATAAAAACCATAACAATCCATGGTGGACCTCGCTGACAGCTGATGCACATGACAGCTTGCGATGTCGTCCTGGAAGTAACATGGGTCCAACCCGTGAAACTGGCACAACATAGGAAGAACACTGTCGTCCAAAATAGTGCAGTTTTCCTCGGCGTTGAGGTTACCATGAATTTGAACCAAAGGTCCGAGTCCATTCCAGTAGAAACACCCCATGACCATAATTCCACATTCCCCGAACTTTAATGTGGCCACAATGCATTCTGGCATGAGGCGTTCTCCTGGCAGATGCCAAACCTAGACTCTTCCATCTAAACGGTAGAGGTTAAACCTTGATTTGTCGCTCCAGAGAACCTATTTCTACAGATCTACGGTCCACTTTCGACTTGCTTTGCACCACATTAACCGAGCAGCGCTGCTGGGCTTTGTGATCAAAGGCTTATAGGTGGCAGCATGACCATGAAAACCAAGCAGATGTGCTTCCTTACGTATGGTATTAATCGAAACAAGAGTTTATGGGCAAACAGTCGGGTGCGGTTATTCCGAATTTCAGGCGCTGTCGCCCTGGAAGTAATATGGGTCCAACCCATAACTGCCACAACGTAGGAAGTACAGTGCCATCCAAAATAGTGCAGTAGGCTTCGTTGTTGAGCTTACCATGAATTTGAACCAAAGGTCCCTGTCCATACCTGGAGAAACATTCATAGACCATAATTCCACCTCCATCAAACTTTACTGTGGGCACAAAATATATGTATTCTGGCAGAAGGCGTTCTCCAGGCAGACGCTAGGCCCAGATTCTGCCATCCAAACAGTAGAGGTTGAACCTTGTTTCGTCGTTCCAGAGAACCTGTTTCTACTGATCTACGATCCACTTTCGACTTGCTTTGCACCACATTAACCGAGCAGCGCGGTTAAACTTTGTGATCAAAGGCTTATGGACGGCAACACGACCATGAAAACCAAACAGATATGCTTCCTTAAGGATGGTATTAATCGAAACAACATTCCCGGATGCATGTTGAAACTCCTGGTTTATAAGGGAAAACAGTCGGGTGCGGTTCTTCCGAATTTCTGGCGCTGTCGCCCTGGAAGTAACATGGGTCCAACCCGTAAAACTTCCACAACGAAGGAAGTACACTGCCATCCAAAATAGTGCCGTAGGCTTCGGTGTTGAGCTTACCATGAATTTGAACCAAAAGTCCCTGTCCATACCTGGAGAAACATTCCCAGACCATAATTCCACCTCCACCAAACTCTACTGTGGGCACAAAATATATGCATTTTGGCCAAATTATATGCATTCTGGTAGGAGGCGTTCTCCAGGCAGACGCTAGGCCCAGATTCTGCCATCCAAACAGTAGAGGTTGAACCTTGTTTCGTCGTTCCAGAGAACCTGTTTCTACTGATCTACGATCCACTTTCGAATTGCTTTGCACCACATTAACCGAGCAGCGCGGTTAAACTTTGTGATCAAAGGCTTATGGACGGCAACACGACCATGAAATCCAAACAGATATGCTTCCTTAAGGATGGTATTAATCGAAACAACATTCCCGGATGCATGTTGAAACTCCTGGTTTATAAGGGAAAACAGTCGGGTGCGGTTCTTCCGAATTTCTGGCGCTGTCGCCCTGGAAGTAACATGGGTCCAACCCGTAAAACTTCCACAACGAAGGAAGTACACTGCCATCCAAAATAGTGCCGTAGGCTTCGGTGTTGAGCTTACCATGAATTTGAACCAAAAGTCCCTGTCCATACCTGGAGAAACATTCCCAGACCATAATTCCACCTCCACCAAACTCTACTGTGGGCACAAAATATATGCATTTTGGCCAAATTATATGCATTCTGGTAGGAGGCGTTCTCCAGGCAGACGCTAGGCCCAGATTCTGCCATCCAAACAGTAGAGGTTGAACCTTGTTTCGTCGTTCCAGAGAACCTGTTTCTACTGATCTACGATCCACTTTCGAATTGCTTTGCACCACATTAACCGAGCAGCGCGGTTAAACTTTGTGATCAAAGGCTTATGGACGGCAACACGACCATGAAATCCAAACAGATATGCTTCCTTAAGGATGGTATTAATCGAAACAACATTCCAGCATGCATGCTGAATTTCCTGGTTTATAAGGGCAAACAGTCGGGAGCGGTTCTTCCGAATTTCTGGCGCTGTCGTCCTGGAAGTAACATGGGTCCAACCCGTAAAACTGCCACAACGTAGGAAGTACACTGCCATCCAAAATAGTGCAGTAGGCTTCGGTGTTGAGCTTAAAATGAATTTGAACAAAAGGTCCCTGTCCATACCTGGAGAAACATTCCCAGACCATAATTCCACCTCCATCGAACTTTACTGTGGCCACAAAATAGATGCATTCTGGCAGGAGGCGTTCTCCAGGCAGACGCTAGGCCCAGATTCTGCCATCCAAACAGTAGAGGTTGAACCTTGTTTCGTCGTTCCAGAGAACCTGTTTCTACTGATCTACGATCCACTTTCGACTTGCTTTGCACCACATTAACCGAGCAGCGCGGTTAAATTTAATGATCAAAGGCTTATGGACGGCAACACGACCATGAAAACCAAGCAGATGTGCTTCCTTACATATGGTATTAATCGAGACAACATTCCCGGATGCATGTTGAAACTCCTGGTTTATAAGGGCAAACTGTCGGGTGCAGTTCTTCCAAATTTCTGGAGCTGCCGTAATGGAAGTAACATGGGTCCAACCCGTAACTGCCACAACGTAGAAAGTACACTGCCATCCAAACTAGTGCAGTAGGCTTCGGTGTTGAGCTTACCATGAATTTAAACCAAAGGTCCCTGTCCATACCTGGAGAAACATTCCCAGACCATAATTCCACCTCCACCAAACTTTACTGGGGGCACAAAATATATGCATTCTGGCCAAATAATATATATTCTGGTAGGAGGCGTTCTCCAGGCAGACGCTAGGTCCAGATTCTGCCATCCGAACAGTAGAGGTTGAACCTTGTTCCGTCGTTCCAGAGAACCTGTTTCTATTGATCTACGATCCATTTCGACTTGCTTTGCGAGACATTAACTGAGCAGCGCGGTTAAACTTTGTGATCAAAGGCTTATGGACGGCAACACGACCATGAAATCCAAACAGATATGCTTCCTTAAGGATGGTATTAATCGAAACAACATTCCCGGATGCATGTTGAAACTCCTGGTTTATAAGGGCAAACAGTCGGGTGCGGTTCTTCCGAATTTCTGGCGCTGTCGCCCTGGAAGTAACATGGGTCCAACCCGTAAAACTTCAACAACGAAGGAAGTACTCTGCCATCCAAAATAGTGCCGTAGGCTTCGGTGTTGAGCTTACCATGAATTTGAACCAAAAGTCCCTGTCCATACCTGGAGAAACATTCCCAGACCATAATTCCACCTCCACCAAACTTTACTGTGGGCACAAAATATATGCATTCTGGCCAAATAATATGCATTCTGGTAGGAGGCGTTCTCCAGGCAGACGCCAGGCCCAGATTCTGCCATCCAAACACTAGAGGTTGAACCTTGTTTCGTCGTTCCAGAGAACCTGTTTCTACTGATCTACGATCCACTTTCGAATTGCTTTGCACCACATTAACCGAGCAGCGCGGTTAAACTTTGTGATCAAAGGCTTATGGACGGCAACACGACCATGAAATCCAAACAGATATGCTTCCTTAAGGATGGTATTAATCGAAACAACATTCCAGCATGCATGCTGAAACTCCTGGTTTATAAGGGCAAACAGTCGGGAGCGGTTCTTCCGAATTTCTGGCGCTGTCGTCCTGGAAGTAACATGGGTCCAACCCGTAAAACTTCCACAACGTAGGAAGTACACTGCCATCCAAAATAGTGCCGTAGGCTTCGGAGTTGAGCTTACCATGAATTTAAACCAAAGGTCCCTGTCCATACCTGGAGAAACATTCCCAGACCATAATTCCACCTCCACCAAACTTTACTGTGGGCACAAAATATATGCATTCTGGCCAAATAATATATATTCTGGTAGGAGGCGTTCTCCAGGCAGACGCTAGGTCCAGATTCTGCCATCCAAACAGTAGAGGTTGAACCTTGTTTCGTCGCTCCAGAGAACCTGTTTCTACTGAACTACGATCCGCTTTCGACTTGCTTTGCACCACATTAACCGAGCAGCGCTGCTAAACTTTGTGATCAAAGGCTTATGGACGGCAACACGACCATGAAAACCAAACAGATATGCTTCCTTACGGATGGTAATAATCGAAACAACATTCCCGGATGCATGTTGAAACTCCTGGAGTTTATGGGCAAACAGTGGGGTGAGGTTCTTCCGAATTTATCTGGACAGCAACCATCGGTCTCTATTTCCCAGTTTCGTGAGTCTGCCGACTCGGGTGACATTCCGACAATCACCGCTCACCTTCCACTCCTGAATCACATAGGCCACTGTCGATTTGGGGTGATTCAGCTCGCTGGATATGTCCCTTAAGGATCGGCGATTTCTGTGATACTCAACGATAATACTTTTCTCGAAATCAGATAACTCTGCACTTCGTGGCATCTTGCATGCGAATGATGCCAGTAACGGCGGAGGGAAATCCTGAAAAATTGTATTTCTTTACAGATAGGTATTTTAATTAATTTGCACTAGAGCAACACAATTCTATCTGACGACTTTCCGCAAACCAAACAGAAGGAAAAGATACAAGGACAACGTCAAGACCTTTTAAACCACACTTTATAATAAATTTTTAATCAAATCATATCACCATCCCGTTAAGAGTTCGTATATGCGCTTCATCTGTATAAAATTCACTTCTTACAACACAACATTAAATTCACGCCACCATATAACATTCTCATAAAATATTTATTTCACCTTCATTTAAATCCTATTTATAAACATCAAATCATTATCACCTTTTAAAAATAATACAGGGTGGTCCCGAATTCATGGTACAAACTTTAATGGTAGGTACAGGACATTGTAACAATGATTTATTGTATAGGAATGTATAGTCGCAAGTGACGCGGTGAGGCGTAAACAGGGGAAATAAAAGGAAAGAGAAATGGAGTGATCGGTTGGTATCATTGCCGGTAGAGGGCAGTAGATGTCTAGCCGCTGTTGAACATGATGCATCGCAGTAGGGAAAAGCGCCATTCACAATTGTGCTGCCGTAGACGATGGGTGACTTTACGTATGCAGAAAAAGCAGACATGCATTACATGTACGGCCGTGCAAATGGTAACGGCAGAGCTGCGTTACGAATGTATCGCGCGGAGTATCCTGATCGACGAATGCCGGATCATAGAATTTTTCAACGGTTACATCGTCAACTTTGTGAAACAGGTGCGTTCGACGTCAACAGACATGGCGCTGGTCGAGTAAGAGCTGTACGCACTCCAAGGCTGGAAGAAAGCATCTTGAACATTGTGGCTGATAGACCCGAGTCAAGCACAAGAACTGTTGCGCGTGACGTAGGTGTGAGTCATCAGACTGTATGCAGAGTGTTAAACGAAAATCGCTTACACCCCTTCCATTTTCAGAAAGTACAAGCATTGAATCCGGCAGATTATCCTCGCCGCGTGAACTTCTGCCTGTGGGTGATGCAGCAATGTGCGTTGCAGCCGGATTTCGTAGATTATGTGCTATTTACAGATGAAGCGACATTTTCACGCGAGGGTGTCTTTAATGCGCACAATTCCCATGTGTGGGCAACCGATAATCCACATGCAACGCGTCGACATGCGTTTCAACAACGTTTCAGTATTAATGTGTGGGCTGGTATTGTGAACGACTTTTTGATTGGCCCATACTTACTACCCACGCGGCTCACTGGCGGAAGCTATCTTATTTTTCTGAAAGAAGTGTTACCACAACTGCTGCATGATGTTCCGATCGCCATTCGTAACCGCATGTGGTTTCAGCACGATGGGGCGCCAGCACACTTCAGCATTGATGTACGGAATTACCTGAATGCCACGTTTGGTACTCGATGGATTGGGCGTGGTGGACCAGTCCCTTGGCCACCCCGATCTCCCGATTTATCGAGCCTCGATTACTTTTTATGGGGACATCTAAAGCATCTTGTTTATGAGACTCCAGTTGACTCAGATGAGGATCTCGTCGCTCGCTTATCTGTAGCTGCTGCAGGTGTGCGTGAAATACCAGGCATCTTTGAACGTGTACGCCAATCGCTCCACCGACGCTGTCAAGCATGTATCGATACTGGTGGACGCAATTTTGAACAATTACTGTAAACATGACACATGTCAACAACGCTTTCAATAAAATCTTTGTTTTTCCTTTCGGCCGTTATTTCCCCTGTTTTCGCCTCACCGCGTCACTTGCGACTATACATTCCTATACAATAAATCATTGTTACAATGTCCTGTACCTACCATTAAAGTTTGTACCAGCCCCTTTTTCCACGACAGTCTTTGGCTGGATACGAACTCGCAACCCTTACGGCCGTATTCATAAGTCCGAGTTAATTCGCGGATCAACGATAATTTTCGGATTATCGAAAAAACCGTATTCACAATGTGCGGCCGTGGTTTATGATCCGTGGTTTAAACTGCCGTTTCGGTCTTACATTTGGATCCTCCGAAATCGGCGAGTTAGATTTAACACATGCGCAGTACTACCTCTTTGCAAAGGAAACAGCAAAACAAAATGGATGACACATTTCATTCGTATGAGATCTATTTAATTAGAATTTGGTAATGGTAATGGTAATTTTTAGTTAACGTCGTACTAGAGCAACACAACGGGCTATTGTCGACGGTCCGGGATCAGTCCCTTAAGGGAAAGATCCGAGGACAGCACCTCGTAATTTTGAACCACGGTCAGATGACGAAGCAACACCTGAGCTGGCACCCCACTCTCCAAACTTCCACGAAAATCCAACGTGAGGACTTTCGGCCACGACAGATTTAAGGTGCACCAGCCGCCTCTACACCATACGCTTACAAACATCCATGCCCGCACCCGGATTCGAACCAGGAACCTTTCGATCTAGAGGCTAACACCTTAACCACTATACCGGTTGGTCGGCAATTATAATTTGGAAACAATTCTACGGTGAAGTACGTGCTTGATCAGTGTGAATTCAGATTCGGGCGTCGTAACCAATGTAAACAATATCACTTGATCGTGAGAAGACGGTAGTAACCAATCACAGCGAGCGTCTCATTTTAATCCATGGATCACTTACGGCCGTATTCACAAGTCCCAATTAACACGAGAAACAACGATTATCCGCGAGTTATCGAAAAAACCATATTTACAAGTCCTGATCCGTGGTTTAAACTGCCGGTTCGGTGTTTCATTTGGATCCTCCGAAATCGGCGAGTTAACTCGCGAGTAAGAGTTACGCATGCGCAGTACTACCTTTTTGCGAAAGATATTCTGCAAAACAAAATGGATGACACATTTCATTCTAAACTAAATTATAGTGTTCTTGCGACGAGTTAACTGGACGTATCATTACGGAGCACCTGCAGCATAGCCAAAATAAAATGCCGTATGAGATCTATTTAATTATAATTTGGAAACAATTCTACGGCGAAGTACGTGCTTGATCAGTGTGAATTCATATTCGGGCGTCGTAACCAATGTAAACAATATCACTTGATCGTGAGAAGACGGTAGTAACCAATCACAGCGAGCGTCTCATTTTAATCCATGGATCACTTACGGCCGTATTCACAAGTCCGAGTTAACTCGAGAAACAACGATTATCCGCGAGTTATCGAAAAAACCATATTTACAAGTCCTGATCCGTGGTTTAAACTGACGGTTCGGTGTTACATTTGGATCCTCCGAAATCGGCGAATTAACTCGCGAGTAAGAGTTACGCATGCGCATACCTTTTTGCGAAGGATATTCTGCAAAACAAAATGGATGACATATTTCATTCTAAACTAAATTACAGTGTTCTTGCGACGAGTGGACTGGAAGTATCATTACGGAGCACTTGCCGCATAGCCAAAATAAAGTGCCGTATAAGTTCAATTTAATCGGAATTTGGAAACAATTCTTCAGTGAAGTACGTGCTTGATCAGTGTGAATGCAGATTCGGGCGTCGTAACAAATGTAAACAATATCACATGATCGTGAGAAGACGGTAGTAACCAATCACAGCGAGGGTCTCATGGATCACTTAACACGCTGTTTAACTGATCCTCGAGTTAACTCGAGACTTGTGGATATGGCCGTTAGATTGCTAATCTGTTACTCTTCCTGTCGTGTTACCGTTGTCCCATTTGTGAATTAGGACCGACCTTCGAATGAAAGATATCCAGCGGGTAGAGTCGCTGTAAAAATCTCTGGAGGGCAAGTCACATTTGCTTGTGAATCAACTTGGGCAGATTAGCTATAAAAGCTGAGAAGTGTTTTTAATAACTCTGGATAAAAAAATTTAACAATCTATATATATATTTCTCTTACGTGGCACGCAAAAAAGACATTATTTGTTACCGCGTTTTGGCAACATTGTGTGATTGTTTGTTTACTAGGAGCCGCGCGCCTCATTTGAATCTATAGCGTTATCGGATGAAATTTTATTGAAAAAAATGAATTTTAGACGAGCTGTTGCGGTTTGTAATAGAAATCTAAGAAAGCGGAGGATCTTTTCAGGGCTATTTAAAAAACGGTCCTTTTCAAGGCTAACAATTATAGTACAACAAGACGCGTACACTACAACTTTCGACAACAAACTCAGTCAAAAAGTGTATGGGTGGCTCGAGTACTGGGGAAATGTACACACAAACAACATGCTGGGTATTCAATTTCCAAAGCAGCGCTCACATTGCGAGTAAAAATTTGCTCAAAGTTTTCATTTAAATTCTGATTCCAGAGGTACTGTATACAGGGTGGTCCCGAATTCATGGTACAAACTTTAATGGTAGGTACAGGACATTGTAACAATGATTTATTGTATAGGAATGTATAGTCGCAAGTGACGCGGTGAGGCGAAAACAGGGGAAATAACGGCCGAAAGGAAAAACAAAGATTTTATTGAAAGCGTTGTTGACAAGTGTCATGTTTACAGTAATTGTTCAAAATTGCGTCCACCAGTATCGATACATGCTTGACAGCGTCGGTGGAGCGATTGGCGTACACGTTCAAAGATGCCTGGTATTTCACGCACACCTGCAGCAGCTACAGATAAGCGAGCGACGAGATCCTCATCTGAGTCAACTGGAGTCTCATAAACAAGATGCTTTAGATGTCCCCATAAAAGTAATCGAGGCTCGATAAATCGGGAGATCGGGGTGGCCAAGGGATTGGTCCACCACGCCCAATCCATCGAGTACCAAACGTGGCATTCAGGTAATTCCGTACATCAATGCTGAAGTGTGCTGGCGCCCCATCGTGCTGAAACCACATGCGGTTACGAATGGCGATCGGAACATCATGCAGCAGTTGTGGTAACACTTCTTTCAGAAAAATAAGATAGCTTCCGCCAGTGAGCCGCGTGGGTAGTAAGTATGGGCCAATCAAAAAGTCGTTCACAATACCAGCCCACACATTAATACTGAAACGTTGCTGAAACGCATGTCGACGCGTTGCATGTGGATTATCGGTTGCCCACACATGGGAATTGTGCGCATTAAAGACACCCTCACGTGAAAATGTCGCTTCATCTGTAAATAGCACATAATCTACGAAATCCGGCTGCAACGCACATTGCTGCATCACCCACAGGCAGAAGTTCACGCGGCGAGGATAATCTGCCGGATTCAATGCTTGTACTTTCTGAAAATGGAAGGGGTGTAAGCGATTTTCGTTTAACACTCTGCATACAGTCTGATGACTCACACCTACGTCACGCGCAACAGTTCTTGTGCTTGACTCGGGTCTATCAGCCACAATGTTCAAGATGCTTTCTTCCAGCCTTGGAGTGCGTACAGCTCTTACTCGACCAGCGCCCCATGTCTGTTGACGTCGAACGCACCTGTTTCACAAAGTTGACGATGTAACCGTAGAAAAATTCTATGATCCGGCATTCGTCGATCAGGATACTCCGCGCGATACATTCGTAACGCAGCTCTGCCGTTACCATTTGCACGGCCGTACATGTAATGCATGTCTGCTTTTTCTGCATACGTAAAGTCACCCATCGTCTACGGCAGCACAATTGTGAATGGCGCTTTTCCCTACTGCGATGCATCATGTTCAACAGCGGCTAGACATCTACTGCCCTCTATCGGCAATGATACCAACCGATCACTCCATTTCTCTTTCCTTTTATTTCCCCTGATTACGCCTCAACGCGTCACTTGCGACTATACATTCCTATAGAATAAATCATTGTTACAATGTCCTGTACCTACCATTAAAGTTTGTACCATGAATTCGGGACCACCCTGTATATCTTTTATGTAATACAACAAATTTAGATTTGAAAAATATTTTTTTTTGGAATATCATATTTTGTAATCAATCCCTTCTGCTAGGACACGTGTCTTCATTGATGCGAGCGAAGCGAGCATAGGTTCGCTCAGCGAACCAATGAGAATTGCGAAGCAATCCTCCGGGGGTTAGCGAGCAGGGGGCGGACCCCCTAGTCCACTATAGTATACGTGCTTTTTCCCATAATAACGTAATAGATATTCAAACGAAGCAATCAGAAGAAATAGTACGCAGTTGTGGGACTGTGCTCAATCTATTTCATCGGAAAGTCTATTGAAGAAAAACAGGATATGCTCTCTACTAAATGATGAAATGATACAATGAAAAGAATTGTTCTGAACAGGAAAAATTAAAAACTTATCATCTCAATGCTTTTTATTTTTAAATCGAAAGAAAACTAAGGGTTAATTTTAAAAAGACCTTCTTACCCAAGTGGAGATAGCAGAACTTTTATATTGCGGTAACAATACTCTCTGTTCAATCTGGGCAACTCAAGCGGGAAGTGTTACTCGAAGTTGAGCTGACCCTTTCTTAGACTCTAGAGGAAATCTGGAATAGAGGGTAATTTCCTTTAGCAAAGGTGTATATAATGAACTGTTTTATTGCAAAATTAAAATATATGTGTTTCGTAATTCATTACTAGAGATTCCAACCTGCGCTTTAAGTTTTCAGTAGTACCAAAAGAAACAATAGGGGTTAAGAACATTTCAGTAGTTAAGTAAAAGTAAAAATCAGCTAACATAACACGCACATATCATTAATTTAAATATTTAACTAAAAATTTTAAACAGATATGTAACACATTTTATTATTTATAATTACAGTAAGGTATATTATACATAAAAACTCATATAGAACTAATAATTGTGTATTTAAAATGTATATCACATTTCTAAAAATTCGAAATTTTGTTCATAAAAAACTTAAATATTTAATTTGCGCACTCTCTTCTATTCACCAAAAAAATATTGTTATCTCACTATACTAAAAAAAAAATTACTGCCGCCGCCGCAGTCGCAGCCGTAGGGTTGAAAACTCGCTTTTTCCGCTTGATTCTTTGTTGGTTTCCCGGAAAGTAGGGATCTGAAAGTTACGAAATTAACATGGTTTGTTTAATATTGTACAGGGAACAAGGAGATTTTTTCTGATGCGGCTATTACTTTAGGGTGCACTAAGTTTCAAAGTCGAAAATGGCAAAATTTCTAACGCGAGTGACTAAAACCAGTACATTTTTAGTCTTCGGCCGTGAGTTAATTTAGAGCACCTCTTAACGTGAATTTTTGCACCTTGCCGTGTTTTTTAGAAATTTCCCTTTGGTTCTTAGCCATATTTTTTGAAATTCGGAAAAAGTCGGGAAATGTGTTACTTTTTTGTAAAATTTCTCATATCTTTAACTATTTACTATTAAGTAACATCAAAGAAAACCTTGGAATGTATTCGGAAGAATAGTCGCTACAGTGGGCTAGAGGCGACGATCCGGGATCAATTAGCTAAGGGGAATTCGGAAGAACCATCGCTACAGTGGACAAGAGTCGACGATCCGGGACCAATTAGCTAAGGGGAATTCAGAAGAAAAGTCGCTACAGTGGGCTAGAGGCGACGATCCGGGATTAATTAGCTAAGGTTAATTCGGAAGAACCGTCGTTACAGTGGGCTAGAGGCGACGATCCGGCATCAATTACTAATCCGGTCCGAAATCAATCCGCTAAGGGGAATTCGGAAGAACCGTCGCTACAGTGGACTAGAGGCGACGATCCGGGATCAATTAGCTAAGGGGAATTCGGAAGAACTGTCGCTACAGTGGGCTAGAGGCGATGATCCGGGATCAATTAGCTAAGGGGAATTCGGAAGAATAGTCGCTACAGTGGGCTACATTCTCTAACAGTATTGAAAATATCTGCTGTGTTCAAATTCTCAAAAAAGTTGCCCTCTAATATTATGTCATAAAGTTTAATATTTTATTGCTCTCTCTTACAAAATTAATTGCAAACTCTTTCCAGTTAACAGCACATAAAGCAAGGGTGAAATATTCGCAAAAGCGTTCGTCAACACTCATCTTCATGCAAGCATGTACAGATTGATTGACAATTTCATTCTTACAACCTAAGCAATCATAAAGAATAGTAATATTTTTTACCACCAATTTCCTTTAGGCACTTGCAGAGAGAAGCTATAACTTCACTCCAACAATCAGATTTATCAGTATTACTGCAGTAAAGTTATAGAATTTGAACACAGCAGATATTTTCAATACTGTTAGAGAAATGTATGTACAAGACTTGTAAGATATGTATGTTATAACAATTATATTAACTGTTTTACCGATTCTTATGTTTTTCGATAAATATTTTATCTTCAATCCAGTGTTGTCAAAAAAAAAATATTCTACACAACAATTATAGTATTTTTTTGATAATGTTAAAAAAAAGTTAAACAATTAAAAAAATTTTAAAACGTTAAGTAACAAAACAAAGTAGCAAAAAAGTTTAACAGTAAAAAAAAATTTAACAGTAAAAGGAAAAAAAAAAGTTAAGCAGTAACAAAAAATATAAGTTACGGTGTTCTTTTTTAAAAAAAAAGGAAAAAGCAAAATAAAGTTTATTAAGAACAATAAAAAAGAAAAAAGTTATGCAGTAAAAAATCAATTAGAAAATAAAAAAGGAAAAAATTTCAAAACATGAATATTTATTTCCAGCTTTCTTACATTAACATAGTACTTTTACACACATCTTTCTTAAAGCGATTTGTAACTCCTTTTTAAGGCACTTTAATATTCCTCTATCCAAAATAGGTTTAGCATGTAATGAACAAACAACAGATAAGTAAAATAGTTATTATATTTAATATATTTAGAAGAGGTATAAGTCTTTCCTACACGATTTTACCACAAGTCCTTGATAGAAAGTCTTATAATTATTTTAGAAGTATCGAACCTCCTTATTAGTCTTTTTTGCTGCCGCACATGTATTACTTTAATAACATTAAACTCAAAATACCACTCTTATGGAATTCTTTCACGTCATGTTCAGTTAGTCACTAAAAATTGCATCTACTACTTGAATTGACATATGGTAGATAACGTTTAGTAACAAATGTACGTTTTAATTTTATGTAAAATATTGGTTCGGCACATAGGACACGTTAAGAGACCTTTCGTACATCTCATGCATGTCACCAGATGACCGCAAGGCTGTAAAGTAGCATCCATTTCTGATTCTAAACAAATTTTACAAAGTCGTACGTCCTTGTCGTTGTTTGAGGGGTAATTTTTTACATAGGGTTTTATTAAACCATTGGTATTATTCTTGATTTCATCCACCTGTACAATTTCATCTGTTGGTGTTCTTTTTGATCTAGGGTCAGCAATCATTTGCTGTTGTTGGGCTACCAAACATTTTGGATAAAACTTTATGTGTTCGTGTCTCACTACATCCTCTTCTTGCCAATTTTTAAGCCCTTCGCCACACCAATAACACCTGACCCTGTCCGATACACCCGTATAAAACAATCCGTTTTCGGCCAGGTCCCAAATGTCAAATTTTGTGCGTGGCCAATCTCTAAACGTAGATAGACGTTTAGTAAGCATAGACATGCTTGGAAATTTTGGCTTCAAATTTACATAATGGTTATTCATTTTCCTAAAAACTATATTGCTCTGTTACTCTTAAGTGTAAAATTATAGGGCCTATTGAGTTAAATCCCCTCATAAAGGTTATCTTCGTCAATTTTAAAAAATCTGATACTAGTCAAAGATACTAATTTCTGTTCAACAAAAGGCAAAGATTTGTGATCTTCGTCAATTTTAAAAAATATGTTACTAGTCAAAGATACTAATTTCTGTTCAACAAAAGGCAAAGATTTGTGCCCATAAATAAGTAATTCAATTTACTGATGTAAATTTTTAAAAATAAAACAGCATAATCAAGAGAAATCAGTGTACTTTAAAGAAAGTAAAAAAACAAGTTCCTCGAGTATAAATTATATTTGGTTACATATTTTTTTTTCTTGCTCAAGTTTAGTCACCGAATTGAATTGTATTCAACTCATCTACGTGATAGAGCAAAAAAAGAACAAATTACATGCACATTTAAGCATACCCCCTTTTGTTAAAATCCTGTATTACAACATAAAGCTTTACTTGTCACATTATCACAAGCACGTGTTTTCTGAGTACATTCTTCACTTACGAGTTTATTGTTACTCACAAAAGATAAAAGACTAAAATAAGATTAATTTTACTGATTAGTAAGTGTATGGTGCTATATATAGTTCAGTTCTTTGTGTCTCCAGTTTACAATTATTTTTCCACGAGCATATAACGCTTTTGAATAGCAATGTTTAACATTTGCGCAATTGTGGATTTTGATGGATTTCAAACTAACGAAGGTTTCTTAGTACGTGAATACGGTTACATCGCTATAAAATCGCAAGTAGCTGCGAGTATTCGTTTTAACCTATCGCCTTATAAGTATAAACTTAGTGTCAAAGATCGTAAAACTGTGCGATATGTTGAAAATTACGTGTGCGGACTTCCTTTCTGTCCCTTAGCATGGGAAAACGTGTATCCATTAGAAAGTCTAGACTCTAAACTTTTGGGATTGTACAAGCAGACAAAGAGTGTCTCTCAGTACCTAGTTGCTTACAAAGGTGGTTGTGTTGAGAAACAACGCTTAGATGCCTTGAATATTCCAAACATCAACTTGGAACACTTTGGGTGTCCAAAATTCGATGTATTATGTGCTCTAAGCACCAACAAAGAGATCGAAAAACTATCATGTGGTCATCACAAAAATCATTTGCATTGCCCAAAAGCTGAGGTGACGGCTTTTAATAACTGGCTCATAGGAAATATTTGTCTCTTAAAAAATGCAGGCATGTAAAAAATACGTTCTTTTGTTTTTACTATAGTGCATTACTTTGTGTAAAATATATGAATCCTGTGTTTTTTTTCAATTAAAAAGTGTTATATAGTTTACTTTGTTTCAGTATGACTTCTTTCAAAATGTTTTAGAATTATTTTTCAATATGTTTTAGAACAATTTGTTTTTTGCAGAGATTGTTTGAGGAATACATAAAATTCATACTTAAACATTATTTCAATGATATTTGTTCATTTAAAAATTAATTAGTATTTAAAATTTTCCGTTGTTTTTTAAATTTTACTCATGTGTAAAACTATCAGTGGTGCGAGTAAATCTTTAGATTATGCATTAACTATCAAGAAAGGGCAATAATTTATTTTGTTTAGCAGCCTTAAAATGTACACATTATTTTCAAAAATCACAAAAACCCACTTACTATCCATTTAACGTAGCAATGTAGTACATCTAAAATTATAAAAGACCTATACAAAGTATCTTGTAAAATACTTGTACAAAATTGGCATTTGACTCTGCAATTTAAACTGCATAATATACACAAGGTTTTCAAGTAAATAAAAAGAAGTTCATATGTTTAGTAAAATGTATGGTTTGCAAGAGCATTAGAATAAAGACATTTAATTTAGAACTTCAAGGACTAAAAGTTTATTAATATTCATTTTCACTACTTCAAATGTACAAGTAAACATCTTCATAGTATGGGTCTTGCAATGTTTCAACTAAAGGTAAAAAATATTTTACTTTTACAGGTTTCTTCTTAATTTTTTTCTTACATAAAAACATGCTTTAAGAAATCAAAATGCTAAATGTCTTAATTGTAAATTGAAAATAATTATTTTTTGTAATCTGCATTTAAAATTTTTTAATAATACCGAATTTATATGTTCAATCGTATTTTTTCAAAATCATTATTAAAATATGTGTAATAGTATCTAATTTTTGTGTAAAAGCATCTTAATATTTTACAATAAATCAAAGAAAATTTCATTTAAAAAAGTTTGTAAATCTAAAAAATTGAATCACTAAATTTTAGCCAGATTTATTTTAAAAAAAATTATACGACTAGGAAATAATAATTAAAAATTAACATATGGTTTAGATTTCAATACGATTATAACTTCTTCAAATGTACAAGGAGTCATCTGCGTTTCTACTCATTTGTTAAGGTAATCAAATCTTGTAAGTTTAATTAACTTTGTTCCACTGTTTCTTTGTTTAATCAACTTACTTCTGTAAGTACCATGTTGTACTTCTGTGGTATATGGGTGAGTTTTCTTTAGTTCAATTAGAAAAAAAATTACAAGGAAACATGTTCATAGTATGGGTTTTTGCAAAGTTTTTAAATAAAATAAAATTTTAAAAAAAATTTGTTTTTTTACTTAAGTGTACAGTATTTAAAAATAAATCTGCAGTAAAATATGTGCTATAGCATCTAATGTATAATTAGTGTTTAAGTGAAAGCATCTAAATTAGAAAACATAAATATTTATAGCAAATAAAATTTCATTTCAGATCTTGCATTAAAAAAAACACAATTTATAAAATTAGTATTTAATTTTTAAAAAAAATCCAGAATACAGTGAATGTGGTAAGACACGCATAAAAGTTTCTTTAAAATAACAATAAGATGTAAGTATAAAAAAAATATATTCACAAAGGCATAAATATTAATTGTAACGTTTTCTAAATATCGTTTAGTGTACATTCCTATTTGCACTGTGTGTTCCAGTTCAGGGGGTACATATGGGGATTATCACTAATTTATACAATAATTTTTCGAAACGTTAAGTTAATTCTAGGGTATAATGCATTTCCACGGGGCAAGCTGTGTAACCAAAATTTGTTGGTTGGATAAATCATTAAAAGTAAACTTCCATTTTCCAGAACAATTTTTAACGAATTGTAATTCTTTCTAGAAAACACAAACTGTCTTTTTTGTCCAAATGAAACAGACGCTATGGGCGCATTATGATCCAAGTCCTTTTCGCTGTCTTTATGTGCACCTATACAGTCCTTACCATCTTTATAACGGTTCACCAACACAAAATTAAATCTTGCATTAATTATTCGTTCCACTTCACCCTTTATTTCCAACAGTAAAGGAGACCAGGGCTTGGCTGCAATACAAGATCCACTAAAGGTATAGCTTATACCTTCGTCTCCGTATGCTACAAGTTGTCGAGGCACAGTATGTTTCTTACCGTAAATTTCTATAGTAGTTTCCTCTTTCTTTAAATACGTTAATTCGTTTTCCAATCGACGGAAATATGACCAACCATCACAATCTGTAAACAATTTACCATATTCATAGCATAAAGAATCTTTACAGTATTTATGAAAACACTGTTCTTTGTCTGTACGCATTTTCTTTGCAGGTCTAATATCACTAGAATCCATGATATATCTAAAAACAGTAGAACGGCAAAAATCCAGAGTAGCAAAGTTATTCAAAGACCCAAGAAACAAGTTCAACTATGCTTTTAAAAGCCTCTTAGTTATCAAACAGTATAATCACTTTCTTTTGTTTGGTCCCTGGCATTTTCAGGTACCACAACACGTGTACTTCGGTAGTTTAAGCTAATCTTTAATTTTCTTTAGAGTGCCTTTTATCGATGGCTCCTTGTATAAGTCCGTTCCTTCTCTTTAACCTACACGTGCAAAAACATTATCCTTAGTCATGTGCAATTCTCACACATGTTCCAGAGGCTTATAGACTTTTCAATCCTTGATACTACGTATTTTGTCTAGTCAGGGTTTAACTCTGTTATCTTACTCCCTTATGGGTACAGTTATTTCTTAGTCACCCGTTCCAGAAGCTTCTAGACTTTTCAATATTTGGTAGTATGTTCTTTACGCATTAACAGAATGATAGACTATTTTAAATACAACACGATCATATAGGTGATCATGGTCGAACGGATAAAGTGCTTGTGTAAAATCTGTTGCTGGGTTCAAATCCACATATTATTATTCACACAGGATATTATTATATCTATACTATAGATGATTCATGTAAAACACACATATTGCAAAAGTCGCTTTGCCCATAGTTGTTTAATTAAGATTGTATCCTATCAGTGTCTCCGGGTATAACTCCGGTTCTTCTGCTATCTTAATTAACCTTAAACTGAAACTAAACAAAACTGAGTCACAAGTTCTAGAATTTTCAATCTTTGATAGTATGTACTATACGCATTCACAAAATGAAAGTCTATTTTAAATTCAACACGTTCATTTAGGTAGTCGTGGTCAAACGCATAAAGTGCGTGTGTAAAATCTGTTGACAGCCGAGCACAATTTTGCTGGGTTCGAATCCACGTATTATTATTTTTATTTCAAATAATAATCCATTTAATTCTAAAATATAGCTGGGAAATAAATCCTTTTAAAACTATTTGTTACTCTGTCCACCCCTAGATGGCGGTACCTTTCATTTTAACACCATTAGAAATTATATACAAGAATATCAAATCTTATATTTAATTAGTTACTTAAAAAATCCCTAGATGGCGCTACCAGTCGTTCAGGGCCTCCACCCAAAAGAAAATTAATTTTTCAAAATAAAACTCTAAAATATTTACAAGTCCCAAACTGAGAGAAAAAGCAAACACTACATTTAAACACCCCCTTCCCTCAAGTGCTCGATAGCTCAACGGATAGCATGCCTGCTTTCGGAACACATGGTCACCGGTTCGAATCCGAGAAAATCCTTTTTAAATTCCAATAATACGGTTACGCATCCCGCCACCAGATGACGCTACCAGTCCTTCATCACCATGGAAACTCATCATCAACATGACGTCATCTCGTACACCAAAAATGAAAATACTCTTATCAGTATCACCACAAATCCTTATCTCCCCCAACAACGAATCCTTATCTCCCCCCAACAACGTTATATTCCTAAATATAAACGAACGGCGGCCATCTTGTTTTACACGCTCAAGGGACCCCCATACTACTGACGGTCCGCGAACAAACTTTAAGAGAAATAGCCTATCACAAAAGGTCACGCTTTATGCAACGTCATCTCACAGTTGTTAAAAATATGTGGTAGTGTCCCCGAAGGGTGAGGTCAGGTACTTTTAATCAACGTCCGGGTCCCCGAAGGGAAAGATCGGAGAACCAGACCTTTGGGTTGGCGTGGTAATTGGTAATTTTTAGTTAACGTCGTACTAGAGCAACACAACGGGCTATTGACGACGGTCCGGGATCCGTCCCTTAAGGGAAAGATCCGAGAACCACACCACGTAACTTTGAACCAAGGTCAGAAGATGTATAATGTAATTGAAGAGAAAAAAAAATTTCTCAGACCTTCTGGTTTGTTTCTTTACACTATAAATCTATTTAAGGCAGTCGGGTATTTTTTAATTAACGTCGCTTTGAAACAACAAAGTGGGCTATTGGCGACGGTTCGGGATCAACTCCACAGTGGAAGATGCAAAGACAACACCACATAATTTTGACAATACAACACAATATAATGTGAGGTAGGTGTCTAGTAGAGACCGGATGGTCGGGGATCAAACACCGAAGAGAAAAATCCTAGGACAATTGCTCCCGCATTATGCAGCCGACCAACCGATATAGTGGTTAAGGTAATTGATAATTTGGTAGTTTTTAGTTAACGTCGTACTAGAGCAACACAACGGGCTATTGACGACGGTCCGGAATCAGTCCCTTAAGGGAAAGTTTCGAGGACAACACCTCGTAATTTTGAACCACGGTCAGATGACGAAGCAACACCTGAGCTGGCACCCCACTCTCCAAACTTCCACGTCAACCCAACGTGATATAGTGGTTAAGGTGTTAGCCTCTAGATCGGAAGGTTCCTAGTTCGAATCCGGGATCGGGCATGGATGTTTGTAAACGTATGGTGTAGAGGCGGCTGGTGCATCTTAAATCTGTCATGGCCGAAAGTCCTCACATTGGGTTGGTGTGGAAGTTTGGAGAGTGGGGTGCCAGCTCAGGTGTTGCTTCGTCATCAGACCGTGGTTCAAAATTACGAGGTTTTGTCCTGGGATATTTCCCTTAAGGGACTGATCCCGGACCCTCGCCAATAGCCCGTTGTGTTGCTCTAGTACGACGTTAACTAAAAATTACCAATTACCAATTACTGATAACAAAACTGCGTAATTTTGAGCAAAGGTTAGATGACGTTTTAATATGTGGGTAGTGAATTAACGTCGCACTAAAGAAACACAACGGGCTATTGACGATGGTCCGGGATCAATCCCTAAGGGAAAGATTCAAGTGCAACACCACGTAATTTTGATACACAGTCAGATGACGAGCAACATCTGAGCTGGAACCTCACTCTCCAAACTTCCACACCAGCCTGTATTATATGGAATCAATTGAAGAGAGAAGAAAAACTTTCGCAGATCTTCTGGTTTGTTTGTTTACACTATAAATATATGAAAGGTATTTTGGTACTTTTTAATCATCGTCGCATTGAATCAACAAAGTGGGCTATTTTCAATGGTTCGGGATGA
Source organism: Metellina segmentata (assembly GCA_947359465.1). Lineage (NCBI taxonomy): Eukaryota > Metazoa > Arthropoda > Arachnida > Araneae > Tetragnathidae > Metellina > Metellina segmentata. The sequence continues at coordinate 43,482,807 of OX375883.1, forward strand.
ACAACCACCGAGATAGATCAAAGACAACACCACATAGTTTTGAACGCCGGTCACATGACGAAATTCTTTAAGGAATGGAGGTAGCAATATGATGAGGTAGATATCTGTTCATTTAATTAGTGTCGCACTGGAGTAAGCTATTGGCCACGGTCAGACAGATATTTTAACACGGTTGGTAATGGTAATTTTCGTAAACGTCGTACTAGAGGAACACAACGGGCTATTGACGACAGTCCGGAATCAGTCCCTTAAGGGTAATAATTGGTATTTTTTTAGTTAACGTCGTACTAGAGCAACACAACGGGCTATTGACGACGGTCCGGGATCAGTTCCTTAAGGGAAAGATTTGAGGACAACACCTCGTAATTTTGAACCACGGTCAGATGACGAAGCAACACCTGAGCTGGCACCCCACTATCCAAACTTCCACGCCAACCTAACGTGAGGACTTTCAGCCACGACAGATTTAAGGTGCACCAGCCGCCTCTACACCATACGCTTACAAACATCCATGCCCGGACCCGGATTCGAACCATGAACCTTCCGATCTAGGAAAGATCCGAGGACAACACCTCGTAATTTTGAACCACGGTCAGATGACGATATAGGACAGGTAGGTATGTACTTTTAACTAACTTACTGGAGCAACACAATGGACTATTGACAACCACATTTTGGTTGGTAATTTTTAGTTAACGTCGTACTAGAGGAACAGAACGGGCTATTGATGACGGTCCGGGATCAGTCCTTTAAGGGAAAGATCCGAGGACAACACCTCGTAGTTTTGAACCACGGTCAGATGACGAAGCAACATCTGAGCTGGTACCCCACTCTCCAAACTTCCAAGCCAACCTAACGTGAGGACTTTCGGCCACGACAGATTTAAGGTGCACCAGTCGCCTCTACGCCATACGTTTACAAACATCCATGCCCGAACCCGGATTCGAACCAGGAACCTTCCGATCTAGAGGCTAACACCTTAACCACTATACCGGTTGGTCGGCCACACATTTTGGTTGTAAACACGTATCAATATGCAAATTTGAATATAATTAGTACTGGAGTATTATTTAACTATAATAGTTTTACTCTATTTCAAATGCTTAAAAATATTATATGCATTTAAAAATTGTAGGAAATTTTAGCTCGTATTTCGTTAATCGAATGAATGCAATTAAAATTGTATATTATACAATTCCACAGTATATCCACTTTCTGCGGTAATGCTCTACCTGATGGTATAAAAGACAGGTGAACGCATGGTTCTTTACTAGATCTGTATAGGTTTTACGATTCTTGATTAAGGAAGTCTTGCTTTTAGAAACATGAGTGCCCATAATTCGGATGATGACAGCAATCAGAACTTGGAGGTTCAGGACTCCAGTGACGACGAAACCGACGTAGTGGTTGCGTCCACTAGGATGCTAGCTCTTGAGCTGGATTCTCCTCAGGACAGCGGCGATTCCAATCGGGGTAGCACCAATTCTACGCTAGGAACCGACATGACTCCGAACTACACGACCATGTCCATTTCGCCGGAACGAACTTCCGGCGGATCCGGAGACACCGACTCCAAGATCGAATCCATCGGCAACACTCCACTCGATGAACCGAACTTGATTGAAGCCATCTTGGAACGGCAGGCTTCTGCGGACTCTAAGGTTCCGATTGGCCCTCGACCGGATCCGGAAGGTGAGTTGGATCCGGCAGTTCTACCTTCTGGCAGCGCTGGATCCATCGGTGATACGAAGACTAGTGCCTCTATCCGTGTTTTATTACCTACTGATGTGGCGGCAGATTCGAAACGGGATCCTGGTACTATGGGCGCTGTTGTATCTGGTTCACAGTTGGAAGATGAGGACGAGTGTCCGAAGGTCCTAGAAGAAAGAGCACTAGAACCAAAGTTGCCTCGTAGTGTGCCACAAGTGCCGGCTTCTGCTGATGGCCAGTTGCCTCCGATCCAGTCCGGTGTTCCACAGGTGCCAGTTTCTGCTGATGGCCAGTTGCCTTCGGCCCCGTCCGGTGTTCCACAGGTGCCAGTTTCTGCTGATAGCCAGTTGCCTTCTGCCCCGTCCGGTGTTCCACGGGAGCCAGTTTCGGCTGATAGCCAGTTGCCTTCTGCCCCGTCCGGTGTTCCACGGGAGCCAGTTTCGGCTGATAGCCAGTTGCCTTCTGCCCCGTCCAGTGTTCCACGGGAGCCAGTTTCTGCTAATAGCCAGTTGCCTTCTGCCCCGTCCGGTGTTCCACGGGAGCCAGTTTCTGCTGATAGCCAGTTGCCTTCTGCCCCGTCCGGTGTTCCACGGGAGCCAGTTTCTGCTGATGGCCAGTTGCCTTTTGCCCCGTCCGGTGTTCCACAGGAGCCAGTTTCTGCTGATGGCCAGTTGCCTTTTGCCCCGTCCGGTGTTCCACAGGAGCCAGTTTCTGCTGATGGCCAGTTGCCTTCGGCCCCGTCCGGTGTTCCACATGTTCAGTCTTCAACAGAAGGTACCGAAGGATCTAGGGCAGGTTCGTCCGATAAGGTGGATGACGAGTCTTGCATAAGTCTATCAGACCGCTCCCGTGATGGTGAAACTGATGCTCTTGAAGCAGACGTTTCCAATATATCTGCTATGTCTTTGGAAAGGAGAAGAAAAGCGTTTAGAGGAAGAAGGCCGCAGCCGAAGTCTCCGCCACGACTCGCGGACGTTGTTGCAGATTTCTTCCAACCCCATCCCCTGGTGACTTACATCGATCCCGAATCCAGGGCAGATACCCTTGACGATGCAGAAACGCTGAGGCTGGACTCTGTGTCCGTGAGGTCATCCATCCCGGAGCGTGGTGCATCTGTAATCTTCCCTGATGAAGTTTCCTTCCCTACCCCTCCAGATAGAGCGAGGAGGGCCATATCCCTTCCCGCAGCGCCTGTGGAAAAAGTACCCAGGGTACCGCATGACCCACGGAGAGCCATAAGCGAAGCTCCAGATGACTCCAGACTCGAATCCGAAATACCCCCGCTCAGTGCGAGTCCGGATGACGTGCCGCTGCCGTCTCCTCTGGTGTCATCTTCCAGCTCCAGCAGCAGCCGACATGTGTCTGACGTGGATCTGAATGCTTGCGGAAGGGAGGGCAGTGAGGAAAAGGTTAGCCCAACCGACCCAGTGTCTGACCCGAGCCTGGAGTCTCGGGAAGTGGAAGCTATAATGGCTGTTTCCCAAGACTTGAAACGAGACGACTTGCCGGGTGGTGGTCAAGTATCCGACACCTCTGCTTCAGAATCGAGTGCGAGGTCTTCCGACGTGGCTCAACTGCAAGGATTGCAAGGCTGGATGAACAGAGGTGATTACCAAGACGACAGACACGTAACGAGCAAAGGTCAGGCAGCTGCGGCCGAATCGGATTCGTCGATCACGAGGTCGTTCGAAGTGGCTCAGTTGGAAGCGCTACAGGGCTGGGTGAATCAAGGGAGAGACCAAGGTGAGGGACAGGCGGGTCCTCCTAGAGTGCCAAACATTCCCCAAGAAACCGTGAGAGTGCGAGCAGTTGTCCTCTCGGATTCATCGAGCACAAGGTCTGCGTTGGAGGAGGTTCAGTTTCAAGCCTTAAAAGGCTGGGTGAGCCACGGGCGAGGCCAAGGTGACGGACACTTGACGATCGAGAACCAGCCTTCCGGAGTTATCGAAAATCCAAACATTCCCGAAGCCGAGAGACGTGAAGCTGTACAAGAAAATAATGCTCGGGTTGATGTAAGATCTGTGGCGGAAGTACAGGAATTTGACAAGTGGATTGCTAGAGGGGCCTTTGCTGAAGGCAAATTTTCGACAGATACACCTGTGGTCGAGAAAAAACGTGATTCTATGGAAAAAGGTGTGCAAACTGAAGCTGGATCTGAGCCAATCGGGGATCTGTCGGTGGAGGGTGTATCTATGACTAGTTCCGTGTCTCGTTTCTCTGAAAACGTCAAAGGACAACCAGAGGTGTCCAAGACTCCAAAACGAAAGCGACAGGTCAAAAAGGAATCCGAGCGACAACCAAGCGACGAGCAGGAGAGCGCTGAGGGCTCTGATCTACCCCTGAACGTCGAAGTGTCACCAGAAGAGGGTTTGGCGACAAAAAAGTATTGCTCTGAGTTCAGTAGACCTGTTGTACTAGCAAGACGGATAAGCCGAAGCCACAGCACTGGATCCGTCAAAGATGAACACAGACATAGACGGAATTTCCGGGAGTGGCAAGAATCCTCGACTAAAGAGTCTCCTGAAAGGGAGAAGAGGGAAGAAGAGGAATTTTCCACTTCAAAGAAGCCGAAGGAGGAGGAGGATGAAAAGGACCCCAATGCGTAAATAAAACCAGAGATCTAGTAGAGTTTATTCAGGTGCTTTTAAATAAATACGACAACGTTTCATGGAAAATGAAATGAGGACATTCGCGATGTTGACACCAAATTTATAACTAATTTTAGTACTCTATTTTTACTACCAATCTATTCACTTTTGGATGACATTAACTATTTTGAAGTTAATCAAATGGATTTTTAATAATCGAATCTTTAGATGAATGGACATATTAATGTTAATATGCCATTGTTACTACCCAAGATTGCGAAACTAAACTACTGTAGTAAGTTGCATTTTGTGTTGTACATCTAAATGCTTACACTGGATGGAAAATTGTTAAGGACCTGAATTTTAAATTTGTAATTGTTGATATGTATGTTTCCCATTTTAATAAACCGATGTTGGTGCAATTAAACAGTGTTTCTTGGTAGTATGAATTAATCTATAATCCAATAAGTGTTTTTAAAATTCTTGTGGAATCGTGGCTGTAGGACATGTCGTAAAACTAAAAAATCTACGTGTGGAATCTTGAATATTACTTCTTGGTTCTTGCATTAATGTTACTTAACAAGTGCATCCATGTTTGCTTTAATTGGATTTAATAGTTTTTCTGAGCTTTACAGTACATGTGTGTGTGTGTGTGTGTGGGTTCCTGTTATGAGTATCTTCACGCTTCCTGGTACTTGTTTCGAGGGTATCTCGTCATTAGCAAAGCTGACCAGATCTTATTGGACGATTATATCGTCATTAGCAAAGCTGACCAGGTCTTATTGGACGATTATATCGTCATTAGCAAAGCTGACCAGGTCTTATTGGACGATTATATCGTCATTAGCAAAGCTGACCAGGTCTTATTGGACGATTATATCGTCATTAGCAAAGCTGACCAGGTCTTATTGGACGATTATATCGTCATTAGCAAAGCTGACCAGGTCTTATTGGACGATTATATCGTCATTAGCAAAGCTGACCAGGTCTTATTGGACGATTATATCGTCATTAGCAAAGCTGACCAGGTCTTATTGGACGATTATATCGTCATTAGCAAAGCTGACCAGGTCTTATTGGACGATTATATCGTCATTAGCAAAGCTGACCAGGTCTTATTGGACGATTATATATCGTCATTAGCAAAGCTGACCAGGTCTTATTGGACGATTATATATCGTCATTAGCAAAGCTGACCAGGTCTTATTGGACGATTATATATCGTCATTACACGAGAACGATCATTGGAAGTAAGTTGACCAGATCTTGATCTGGCTATCACAAAAAAAAAATCGGTAATACCTTCACGTCATCTCGTCGAAAGCACTCGGAGAGGTTAAAAAAATTGATTTGACAGAACGTGTATATTGAGAACGTAAGTTTTGAAGCTTTTTATTTATACTTTAAATTAGAGGGTAACGTTTCCAAATGGCTTATACCTTATCGAAGTGCATTCTAGTTTATAGACTTTAATTCATTCAAATAAGGCACTTCAGGGTAGTAAAATGATATTGGTGACCAAGGAAACTTTTAGAGTACTTCTCTAAAGTGCAAGTTAAGTGCTTTTAAATTCATGTACTCCACTTGTTACGTTTTGCATTGCGCTTTGATACCAAAAGTGCATAGAAACGTCCAAAACTGGACTAAATTGGAGGTATGCCCCGCTCGTACTAAACTACTTTAAAAGAGATACATCGGTTTCAAAATTAATATTTTAAACCAATAAGATATATTTCCATCGTTAAATTAATGCTACCACTTCAAATCGAATTTTCTAGTTTCTCATACATTTGAAGCATTTTAGTAAAAATTTCTCCATGTATTAATGAAGTAAAATTATGCACCCCAACACTGAATACCTTTATTGGATATGGAAAGTTTGAATAATATTACGGTCATTTGACATCTATTCGACGATACATGAAAATGACATTTGAACTTGCACGTTTCCATCAATGCCATAAAGAGATTTTGTACGATATTCTAAAATGTCCTGAAATTATTCAATTGGCACATAATTTATTATTCGAAAATACTGCAACAAATTTGGATAAGTATTTCAAAGGTTACAGCCTGCTCTTACAAGATGACTTGTTAGATCGGTAGACTTCCATCGACATTAGAATGAAATAGACTGTTTGTAAGATAACTGAAGGTTAAATCACAAATCGACTTAGCAGATTGGCTATAGAAGCGCATTCTAGTGTTTTTGATCACTGAATTGTTACTTTAAACAATCGGTAGCTTCGGATACATGCTTTTACACAAAACTACGCTACACATCTTCAAACTGAGCTACCGGAGGAAATAACGAAACTGCAGGAACATGCTTCGTCTACTTGATTTTAAGAGGCCGATGTATATTTTCAATTGATGTAATTCGAATGGAATCTCGAAGTAATTGTCATTCATCGACATCTGAACGTGGTTCAAAATTACGCAATGTACTCGGATCCTATTTGGGAGTTGATCCCGGACCGTCCACAATAGCTGAGTTGCTCCAGTACGATATTAACCCTTCTTTGCATAATGGTGGAAATTTCCATCATAACATTGAATGCCCAGAATTTATATAAAAGAACAAGTTCACTTTAAGTTGATCGTGTCTAGATACCTTTTTAATGTCCATTGCATTAAAAAAAAATTAAAAAAAACATAACTGTCAAAAATAAGCAAGTGTCACTATCAGTAAAACGAGCTTGAAGTTGTCATTCCGCTGTTTGTTGTAGTTGCAATAAACGTATGATTTGGTTTTTAATTTTGTTTTATAATATTTGAGTTTCTATTGCTAAAAAAGTGAAAATGAGTGGAAGAAAGGTTTGTAACATGTGTTTCTGTTATTTTAGAGCAATTTCTGAAAAAGTTTGCGTTTAATTTAAAAAATACCACAAGATACCATCCTATCGTTTTTTGCTAAATTTATACTATAAATATATACTAAATTTTTTTAAACCATTTTTCCTTTAATTTTGAACATGAATTATATCACCTTGATTTATTTCACCAATAAAGAAAAAATCATGCAAAGAAGGGTTAGTAAAAATACCAATACCAACTTACGACTGGTGGTAGATGTGTTAGTCTATAGATCGGAAGGTTCCTGCTTCGAATCCGGGTCGGTGCATGGATGTTTGTAAACGTATGGTGTAGAGGGGGCTGGTGCACCTTAAATCTGTCGTGGCCGAAAGTCCACGTTGATTTGGTGTGGAAGTTTCAAGAGCGGAGTGCCAGCTCAGTCGATGCGTGGTCGTCTGGCGTATCCCAAAAGATGCAAACAGCCTATTCTGTTGCTCCAAAGCATCGTTAATAAAATACATAACAAAGCTACTTGAGAAGAATAATTACTTCCGGTTAAGAACAAATTTGATTTACAGCATTTTTGGAGTTTCGTTTGGTTGGTTACGTTAGATCCTTTTTCGTCATCTGACCGTGGTACAAAATTACGAGAGGTTGTCCTCGTAATTTTCCCTCAAGGGACTGATCCCGGACCGTCGTCAATAGCCCGTTGTGTTGCTCCAGTACGACGTTAACTAAATAATTACCAGTTACCTCGTATCTTTCCGTTAGGTATAGATCCCGGACCGTCGTCAATTTCATAATGCTCTAATACGATGCTAGTTAAAAATTACCAAAAAATTTACGGAACAATCGTTCTTTGACCAGGGTCAAAATTACGTGTGTTGTCCTCCAATATCCTTTCAGGGGTTGATCAAGGACCATCGCAAATAACCCATGTTCCTCCGGTGCGATATTTCTTAATATTCCTGCCTACCAACTTGTTAGCCGACCAACCGGTATAGTGGTTAAGGTGTTAGCCTCTAGATCGGAAGGTTCCTGGTTCGAATCCGGGTGCGGGCATGGATATTTGTAAGCGTATGGTGTAGAGGCGGCTGGTGCACCTTAAATCTGTCGTGGCCGAAAGTCCTCACGTTGGGTTAGCGTGGAAGTTTGGAGAGTGGGGTGCCAGCTCAGGTGTTGCTTCGTCATCTGACCGTGGTTCAAAATTACGAGGTGTCGTCCTCGGATCTTTCCCTTAAGGGATTGATCCCGGACCGTCGTCAATAGCCCTTTGTGTTGCTCTAGTACGATGTAAACAAAAAATTACCAAAAAAAAAATTACTAGATCGGAAGGTTCCCGGTTCGAATCCGGGTCCGGGCATGGATGTTTGTAAACGTATGGTGTAGAGGCGGCTGGTGCACCTTAAATCTGTCGTGGCCGAAAGTCCTCACGTTGGGTTAGCGTGGAAGTTTGGAGAGTGGGGTGCCAGCTCAGGTGTTGCTTCGTCATCTGACCGTGGTTCAAAATTACGAGGTGTTGTCCTCGAATCTTTCCCTTCAGGGACTGATCCCGGACCGTCATCAATAGCCCGTTGTGTTGCTCTAGTACGACGTTAACTAAAAAACTTACCAATTACCAATTACCAACTTGTTAGAGGAATTAGGTAAATGGTAATGGTAATTTTTTAGTTAACGTCGTACTAGAGCAACACAACGGGCTATTGACGACGGTCCGGAATCAGTCCCTTAAGGGAAAGATCCGAGGACAACACCTCGTAATTTTGAACCACGGTCAGATGACGAAGCAACACCTGAGCTGGCACCCCACTCTCCAAACTTCCACGTAAACCCAACGTGAGGACTTTCGGCCACGACAGATTTAAGGTGCACCAGCCGCCTCTACACCATACGCTTACAAACATCCATGCCCGGACCCGGATTCGAACCAGGAACCTTCCGATCTAGAGGCTAACACCTTAACCACTATACCGGTTGGTCGGCTAGAGGAATTAGGAACCTTCCAATTTGACATTGTCTCAACCTCAGCTACTCGTTACCAGATTTCAATTGGGTAAATTTGTAAATTTTCATTAACGTCGTACTAGAGCAACACAACGGTTTAAAAACGATCGTCCGTGGACAACACCACGTAATTTGGACCCAGTCAGTTAACGAGGACACCACAACTGGCACCTATCTCCAAGCTCACACACCAACCCAACGTGAGGATTTTCGACCAGGACGGAATTAACGTGCAACAACCACCTCTACACCATACGTTTCCAAACATCCATGCACTGACCCGGATGTGAACCAGGAACCTTCCAATCTAGAGGTTTTAACACCTTAACCACCAGACTGGTTGGTCGGCATATTTCTACTATTATAAAAGGTACTGGTAATTTTTAATTAACGTCGTACTAGAGCAACACAACGGGCTATTGACGACGGACCGGGATCAGTCCCGTGAGGGAAAGATCCGAGGACAACACCTCGTAATTTTGAACCACGGTCAGATGACGAAGCAACACCTGAGCTGGCACCCCACTCTCCAAACTTCCACGCCAACCCAACGTGAGGACTTTCGGCCACGACAGATTTAAGGTGCACCAGCCGCCTCTACACCATACGCTTACAAACATCCATGCCCGTACCCGGATTCGAACCAGGAACCTTCCGATCTAGAGGCTAACACCTTAACCACTATACCGGTTGGTCGGCACTATTATAAAAGGAAGTGTTTGTTTGTCTGTTTCTTGCCTTAAAATCCTGATGATTCTAAGGCACTTACAGCAATGGGTTTTGGCACGCAGGTAGTCCAAATTTTTCGCAATTTTTGGGTCGCGGCGAATTTTAAAATTCAATCTAGAAGATTTTTAAATGAATTTAATAGTTTTATTATCTACCTGCGTCTCTAGTCTTATTCTCAGACGCGTTTCTTCAGGAGAAAAGAAGAAACACGTGAATCTGTGCTTTTTCTACCCACGTGACCTTCTTTTATATTTTCGCAAGTGTCATCTTATATTTTCGTCACGTGAACTTTCTCTTTCCAAAAAAAAAACCAGATTGCATCTTTTGCCCTTTGCGTTAAAAAATGTAACAGATTACATTTCCTGTCAAATTCCATTTGCGCGAATGAGAGAAAGAAATAAGAAACATATTGACATGGATTGTTAAGTTTTTTTTCGTAAAATCGGGAATTGGTAAAGACAGAATGAAAATTTCAACGGATTTGAAATCTGCGGAAATTTTTACTACAGATTGATACCTAAAAATATGATTTTCTTTAAATACTAGGGGGCTCCGCCCCCTGCTCGCTTACGCTCGCCAACCCCCGGGGATTGCTGCGCAATCCCATTTGGTTTGCTTCGCAAACCAACACTCCTGTCACAGAGTGAAACTATCTGAATAATTCGTATTATGCTGATTTCACTTTCCGGTTCATGACGTCACAGCGAGGGCTTCGCTGCGTCTCGCTTACGCTCGCCGACACCGGGGATTGCTACGCAATCCGTTTGGTTTGCTTACTCAAACCAATACTTCTTTCGCAAGTGATTTAACTTTTTTTTGCTTTAACACTTAATGCACCCTAAACTAATAGCCGTATCAGTAAAAAATCTTCTGCATCTTGTTCCCTGTACAACTTTAAGTAAACATTGTTAATATCCAAACTTTACTCTGTACTTTGTCGGTAAACTGTCTTGAGAACAGAGGGGAAAAAGCGAGCCTTTTTCCTCGCCAAATAAAAAGAAATCGTTTTTATGGCAATTGTTGCTACGATAAATTTGATATCTGGCAAACCCGATAGTCAAAAGTGTAACCCACTACTGCTTTCGGAAGCAGCTATGCGAACTGAAAAATACGAAATTTGTGTCACCAACTTTTGATTGCATCGAATTTATTTATGAACCAATTTTAAAAATAATTGTACCGTAAGAAAGAGTATATTCTGAGGTATACTGCAATATTTTTAAAATTAAAAACTAACAGTAATACTATACAGATATGACCATTTTAGTTTTGTATCGGAAGTTACGATCTGAAAGTTCCGAAAATTGTATGACCAACTTTTAATTGCATCGATTTTATTTATTAACCAATTTGAAAAATAACTGTACCATAAGAAAGAGTGTAATGTAATGTATTCAGTGATGTTTTCAAATTTAAAAAATAATGGCTTTTGCCGTAGACAAAACGGTTTTAACAATAAGTAGCGAAAATATCCAAAGATTCCGAATTTTGTATGACGAACTTTTGATCGCATCCAATTTAATTATTAACCGATTTCAAAAATAATAGTACGGTAAGAAAGAGTATATTCTGAGGTATACTGCTATATTTTAAAAATTAAAAACTAATAGTAATGAGATATAGATATGGCAGTTTAAAAAAAAAGTAACAAAAATGTCCCGATTTTTCCTGAATTTCAAAAAAATATTATCAAGAACCAAATTTAAATTTCCAAAAAAACTCGACGAGCTGCAAAAATTTACGTTGAGAGGTACTCTTAAAAAAAAACTCACGACTGAAGACTGAAATTTTGAATGTGTTTTGCTCACTCGCGGAAGAAATTTCACTTCTTCAACTTTAACACTTAATAAAACCTAAACTAATAGCCGCATCGGAAAAAAATCTTAATAATTATCCAGGGAATACGATGAAGAACAAAGCATGTTAATTTCATATTTTTCCGATCAGTACTTTCTCGGGAAACCGTCTAAGAATGGAGCTAAACAACAAAAATTTCAATTCTTCGGCGGCGGCGGCGGTAACTTTTTTTTAATATAGAGAGAAACAATATTTAACCCTTCTTTGCATAGTGGTGGAAATTTCCATCATAACATTGAATGCCCAAAAATTATATAAAAGAACAAGTTCACTTTAAGTTGATCGTGTCTGGATACCTTTTTAATGTCCATTGCATAAAAAAAAACAAAAAAAAAACATAACTGTCAAAAATAAGCAAGTGTTACTATCAATAAAACGAGCTTGAAGTTGTCATTCCGCTGTTTGTTGTAGTTGCAATAAACGTATGATTTCGTTTTTAATTTTGTTTTATTATATTTGAGTTTCTATTGCTAAAAAAGTGAAAATGAGTGGAAGAAAGGTTTGTAACATGTGTTTCTGTTATTTTAGAGCAATTTCTGAAAAAGTTTGCGTTTAATTTAAAAAATACCACAAGATACCATCCTATTGTTTTTTGCTAAATTTATACTATAAATATATACTAAATTTTTTTAACCATTTTTCCTTTAATTTTGAACATGAATTATATCACCTTGATTTATTTCACCACTAAAGAAAAAATCATGTAAAGAAGGGTTAAATTGAATATATCTTCAACGGTTTCGAAATCTGCGGAAAATTTTACACCAGATTAATACCTTACACCACGGGCAACGGCAGTGGCTAGTTTTGGATAATTGGTAATTTTTTTTACGTCGTACTAAAGCAACACAACGGGCTGACATATTTTGGATTGCATCGGTGTCCGAAGGACAGTTCCTGGAGGATTTGTTCGCAGAGGACATGATTACAACTTAACCAAGGCAACTATATGGTTGCGAGTTAATCCAACCGAAGACGTTCGTGCACAAAGTTGGCTTGTGTACGTTAAATATTACGTAGCCTTAAAGTTTCTCACTTTTTAGTGGTGTGTAAGTTTGGAGAGTGGGGTTCCAAACTTCCAACACAAGTATCTATTTGCAAGGTAATAATGATTCAAAATTACGTGGCCTTGACCTTAAACATTTCAATTCCTGATTGTCGTCATATAATCGCGGTTCAATCCCTCACTACCGTCAATAGCCCATCGTGTTGCTCTAGTAAGTTAATTAAAATTACTGCGGTTCAGAATTACATGGTATTTTGCTCGGATCTTTTGCATTGGGATTGATACCGAACCATTATCAGTTGTCCGTTGCTTTGCTCCAGTACAATGTTATTTAAAATACTTATGAAATTTTGTCTCCACACCAACGGCGACAGCAACAGAGACAGGCGACATTTTGTCGCGTGTCCGTTTCTGTTAAAAATACCTTCACACCGCTAGCGACAGCAATTTATTTGCGCATGCGCATAATTTTCGTTTTCGATAGCAAAACATTTTATTTCCGCTTCTGATTATGCAATATGGTTGACAAATAGAGTCCGCGTTTTAAAAAAAACTCCTTTTACAGCGAAGACGATTGCTTGAAGCTTCTGGCTGATGAAGAAAGCAAGCAGCTGGTGAAAAACCATCAGCCGAAATTGAATTAGGCTTTATTACGATTGGCTGTCCGTCGGCATGGCGACAGAGACAAACGATAAACTTCAAGACTTGAAAACACAAGACTGAGACAAGCCGCTAGAAGCAAAATTTTTTTTTTGTATTATGCATGCGCAATAACGAAGAGACATGTTTTTTTGTCTTTGTCGCCGTTGATGTGAAGCCACCATAAGATATCTTCATTATTAGCGTTGTCGATAAACTAAACCAATTGATTAGGTTAGAATGATCTAAAAGTTGTAAACACAAGTAAAATAGAGAATAATTAGACTTTAATAGGTAACTAAATCATTCAGGTACTGGTTATTGAACGCATAAGAAGAAATATATTTTTAGACTAGCAAAATACCCGACCTTACTCGGTTTGAATTGGTTTACTCTAGATTGAAGAGATAATCAAAATATATAATGACTTACGTTTTTTGTAGAATAAAAATTTATTTTAACATCTTTCGCCATCTTTATATTTTCTACAACTTACTTTGGACACAAATCCTACACCTGCATATCCATTCATGTAATACATTTCACATACATCGCACAATTGCTGTATGACAAAGCTACAAAATGACGAAAGGTGATACTAAGGTTACTACTATAAAAGACGATTTATAGGAAGATTTGGAATTCCCTTTCTTAAGTTCTTTTCATGTTCAAATCAATTAATTAAAATTACGATTTACGGCGAGTGCTCTCGCACTCATAGTCAACAAAACAATATTTTTTTTACTTGTGGCACTCTTGCCTCCGTTATGCGACATTGTGAAATTTTGCTATCTTCTCCTGTCATTATTACAACAAATTTTTTAATGTTGGAAAAAGTTCCAGTTTGGATTAATAAACATTATTCTTTCAATAACGGCATTATTCTTTAAATAACGGCATTATTCTTTAAATAACGGCATTATTCTTTCAATAATGGCATTATTCTTTCAATAATGGCATAACTACACTTAAAATTTACTGAAAATTTATACTGACTTGCCTAACATTTTTAAGTCTAATACTTTGTGGTGCTGTTGCGTGTGATGAGAAGGAAAACACATTTATTAAAATAATAGATATTTAAAACAGGAAACAGCGAAGTAAAACAAAATAAAAGATGTCGCAAAAAATTGTTCTAAAGATATTAATTTGTGATTCAATTTTATCTCTTGATCTCGCACAGTTGCCACAACTTACAACTAAAAGTGTACAAAATTTAGAAATGTGAAATTAATTCAGAGCGAAAGAACCAGAAAAAATATCACTGCTCGCGCGATCTTGTTCATTCTCGTTTCATTGAAAAATATCGTCTGTCCCAAATATTCGGAAATCGTTTTCATTGCGCAAAGAATAAAAATAAGACTCGAAAAAAATGAAGTATCAGAGATGAAATTCCATAAAAAAATAATTTTTTGAAGAATAATTACTTTTTCAGCAGTACTGGTAAAGCAATCGAAGTAATCGTAATATTCAATAGACATTCCAATTTTTCCAAAATTACCAAATTATGGTTGATTTAAGTATACTTACTCAGGTGTTTTAGCATGAAACTCAACTAAATATAACAATAAAGAAATGTTTAATATTGCATTCACTAAACTAATAGATAGTGTATAAAATAAAATACACTGCAATCAAATATCTGGAAAACAATTCATGTGATGTCTACACAAACACACAAACACAAAATCGAGCATAGAACAGAAAGACGGACAGACAGACTTTCGCAACCAATGCCACTCACTAAATGAAGATAAGTACTCACTGTATGCAAATTTTGATGAAAATATCTTATACCGCGTGGACGTGTATAGGGCACAACATACAGACAGACAGACAGACACCAAACGAGAAAAAGGCGGATTCGGCATCAGAAGGGTCCAAAACGGATAGAAAACTTGAAATGGGTCGAAAATATTGAATGTACAAACAAACACTCCATTCTTATTTATATAGATAGTTATTTTATTGTTTTCACTGTATTAAGTTAAATTCACATAACATTATTACTTAACTAAACAAAGCGAGTTCATTAAATGAAAGTAGATTTGTTGAACATAATTTGGTTAAATGAGAGGATTTACATATTGATAACTTATTGTACAACCTTGATCAATATTTTCTTGTGCCAGGTATTATCTTATGGAGAACTGTCATTTCATAAAGGGGTAGGATTCAATGTTCCCGGGTCAACTTCCACTGGCGTTATGTTCATCTTTTTTGCAATTGCATTAACTTCCTTGATGTGAGTCTCTATGGTGAAAATTAAAGTTTTACAAGTGAAAACAAAGTCGTCACGGACTACAACTTTACCAAGAGGTTCACTTTTCATGGCAATCAAAATGGCCTTCGCGTCTTCTGCTTTTCGAAAAAGTCGCTTGGTTCTCGATATTCTCTTCTTGATCTCATTTATCTCTTTTCCGTCTTCAGGATCAACTTCGACTTCGCACTCAAATGACGAGTCGGATACTATGCAGTACGGGGGCGGTTGGTGAAGCAAGCCTGCCGAAGATGTGTCTTTAGGGATATTTTTGTGCTCTTTTGTTCCTTTCATCAAGAAACCTGTTGCCTCAAGGGTTTCCAATGTCTGAAAACTTCCAACACTCTTCATCATTGTCGATAAGTACGAATAATAGGGTTCCGATTCGTCGTCAGACTCGGAGAATGACTCTTTCTGCCTGCCGCCGGACGCAGTAGGTGGCTCTTTCAGGTCGCCGCTGGACGCAATGGGTTTCTCTTTCAGGCCGCCGCTGGACGCAATGGGTTTCTCTTTCAGATCGCCGCTGGACGCAATGGGTGGCTCTTTCAGGCCGCCGCTGGACGCAATGGGTTTCTCTTTCAGGTCGCCGCTGGACGCAATGGGTTTCTCTTTCAGGCCGCCGCTGGACGCAGTGGGTTTCTCTTTCAGGCCGCCGCTGGACGCAGTGGGTTTCTCTTTCAGGCCGCCGCTGGACGCAATGGGTTTCTCTTTCAGGCCGCCGCCAGATGGTTGCTTTTCAGAGTTGTGATAAATATTTCTTTCTTCAGGTGCAAGTTCATCTTCGTAATCCGAATAATAGACAAGTTCCGATGAAGAGGATTGTTCCGAAAACTCCAATGAAGAGTCCAAGTCACAGTATTGGTGAAATAAGTCTGAGGAAGGAGTGTCCCTCGAAATATTTTTATCGTTTGTTGCTTTCTTGTCGAGACTTGGCCGCTCAAGGCTTTTCAACAACGTAGTCGAAATGATCGAAAAATCAAAATCCTCTTTGAAACCAGATATAGAGTACGTCTCTTTGAGGCCGCCGCCGGACGCAGTGGGTGGCTCCTTCAGGTCGTTGCCGGACGCAGTAGACGGCTCTTTAAGACCGATGCCGTGGACAAAGACTGGCTCTTTCAGGTGGATGCCGGACGCAGTGGATGGCTCTTTTAGGGCAATGCCGGACGCAGTTGCTTGCTTTTTCATTCCGGAGGTAGTGGCTTGTTTTTTCAAGGCGAAGCCGGACGCTAAGGCTAGCTTCAAATCAACAGAGCTGCCTGATAACAGTTCTTGTTTTCTGGTTTCAGCTACGCGTTGGGGCATACTTAGAATTAATATACGGAAAATTTTATCTGTTACAAGAAAATACAGAGACAGCTCATTTAATACTTGGACACGATTTAGATAATATCAACTCTCTACACCTACAAATCATATAGATGCACACAACGTAGTATATTAGAAATCAGATACCAACTAATATAATCACTTGCCGCTATATGCCGATGCATATTTGGACCATTATTCTATTAAGTCACAGTTACAAATTTATTTTCTTACAACTGCTGTAGCTTTGGTATTTATTTAACGTCGCAATGGAACTACGAACGGGCTATTGACGATGGTATGGGTTGGGTGGTTATTTTGGCCACCAGACTGGTTGGTCAGCATATTTTGGATTGTATCAGTGTATGAAGGTAATGGTAATGGTAATTTTAGTTAATGTCGTACTAGAGCAACACAACGGGCTATTGACGACGGTCCGGAATCAGTCCCTTAAGGGAAAGATTCGAGGACAACACCTCGTAATTTTGAACCACGGTCAGATGACGCAGTGTATGAAGGACTGCACCTGGATGAGTTGGTCGCTATGGACTTGATTACAGATTAACCAAGGGAACAACTTTAGGGTTGCGAGTTCGAATATGACCAAAGACCGTCGTGTACAAAAGTGGCTGGTTCACGTTAAATATTACGTTGCCTTAAATTTCCTCACGTTTTAGTGGTGTGGAAGTGTGGAGAGTGGGTATCCACACAGGTCACTTTGTAAGGTAACCATTGTTTAAAATTACGTGGCCTTGCCCTTAGACCTTTCAAATCCTGATTATCGTCATCTAACCGCGGTTTAAAATTACGTGGTATTTTCCTCGGATCTTTCGAAGACTAATCGGTAATTGGTAATTGGTAATTTTTAGTTAACGTCGTACTAGAGCAACACAACGGGCTATTGACGACGGTCCGGGATCAGTCCCTTAAGGGAAAGATCCAAGGACAACACCTCGTAATTTTGAACCACGGTCAGATGACGAAGCAACACCTGAGCTGGCACCCCGCTCTCCAAACTTCCACGCCAACCCAACGTGAGGACTTTCGGCCACGACAGATTTAAGGTGCACCAGCCGCCTCTACACCATACGCTTACAAACATCCATGCCCGGACCCGGATTCGAACCAGGAACCTTCCGATCTAGAGGCTAACACCTTAACCACTATACCGGTTGGTCGGTTATTAGCCTCTAGATCGGAAGGTTCTTGATTCGAATCCAGTTCAGTGCATTGATGTTTGTAAGCGTATGGTGTAGAGGCGGATGGTTTACCTTAAATCTGTCGAGGCTGAAAGTCCTCACGTTGGGTTGGTGTGGAAGTTTGGAGAGTGGGGTTCCAGCTCAGATGTTGCTTCGTCATCCACGGTTCAAAATTACGAGGTAGTGTCCTCGGATGTTTCCTTTAGGGAATTGATACCGGACCTTCGTCAATAGCCCGTTGTGTTGCTCTAGTATGACGTTAACTATTAATTACCAATTGCCTCGGTAATGGTAATTTGTAATTAACGTCGTAATGGAGCAACACAACGGGCTGTTGACGACGGTCCGGTATCAATCCCTTAAGAGAAAGATCAGAGGACGACACCTCGTAATTTTGAATTACGGTCAGATGACGAAGCAACACCTGAGCTGGCACCCCACTCTCCAAACTTTCACACCCATCCAGCGTGAGAACTTTCTGCCACGACTGTCTTAAGGTGCACCAGCCGCCTCTACATCATACGCTTACAAACATCCATGCCCGGTAACGGATGCGAACCAGGAACCTTCCGATCTAGAGGCTAACACCTTAACCACCAGACCGCAAATTACCTGGGATCTTTCGCGATTGGACATGATTCAAAATTACGATGTGTTGTCCTCGGATCTTTCCCTTAAGGGATTGATCTCGGATCGTCATCAATATCCCGTTGTGTTGCTCTAGTACGACGTTAATTACAATTAATTATCGCGATTGGGTTTAATCCCGGACTGTCGTCAGTAGCCCGTTGTTTTGCTCCAGTATGATGTTATTTAAAAGTCTTATGAACCAATACCGCAGCGTATACACCGTTGTGTTCGTTCTGTTGGACTTTAATAACCGACCTACCTAGAACAGACGAGGTATGCTAGGTATTTTTAATCAACATCTCATAGAAGCAATACTGACGGCTATTAGTGACGGCCCAGGATGAATCCCTAAGGTATATATCCCAGGACAGTGGGTACGTTTTATCCACTCTAAGATCAAACGAGATAACACCTGAGAATAATCGTGGACCGTCCCCAATAGATCGTTGCAATGCAACAGTGCGATGTGGTTTGATATACTTACCTATGGGTGGTAATGGTAATTGGTAATGGTAATTTTAGTTCATTTTAGTTAACCACTCTCCAAACTTCCACGCCAACCCAACGTGATACCTATGGGTGGTAAGATAAGTTAGTTTTAAATAACGTCGTACAAGAGCAATAAAACGGGCTATTGTCGACGGTCCGAAATAAATCCCTAACGGAAAGCAAATACAGTGGGCTATTGACGACATCCCGGTTATGTAATGTAATGTAATTTGCAATTAACGTCGTACTAGAGCAACACAAAGGGCTATTGACGACTTCCTGGATCAAACTCCTAAGGGAAAGATTCTAAAACAACACCACGTAATTTTGAACCCCGGCCATACGACATTTGAGCTGGCACTTCACTATCCAAACTTCAACGCCGACACAACGGGAGGACTTTTGGCCACGACAGATTTAAACCCCAAAACCATACGCTTACAATTGGTAATTTTTAGTTAACGTCGTACTAGAGCAACACAACGGGCTATTGACGACGGTCCGGGATCAGTCCCTTAAGGGAAAGATCCGACCATACGCTTACAAATCCGTACGCTGACACGGATTCGATTCAGGAACTTTCCGATCTAGAGGCTAAAACCTTAACCACCGGACCGGTACCTAGGAGTGGTTGTATTGGAGTTTCTAAGGGAGTTCGAATCCATCCAAAGACTGTCGTGTACGTAAGGCGCTATTGCACGTTAAATATGTTGTGGCCTCAAATATTCTGACGTTAGCTTGATGTGGAAACGAATGTAATCTTTCCCTTATTGGTTTGATCCCGGACCGTGGGCAATAGTCTTCAGTGATGCTCCAATACGACGCAAATTAAAATACCTACCTAAATCTCGAAATGTAATTCTTATGTTAAATGCGACAGATAGGTATATTTTTGAATTAACGTCGCAAAGGGTCAATATAATGGGAATTGGAAGATGTTCCGGTATAACTACGAAAGGGGTAAACATCCGAGGACAACACCGCGTAGTTTTGGGCCCATACGTTTTGGGCACCATACGCTTACTAATAGCCACCCACTGACCCGGATTCGAACAAGGAACCTTCCGATGTAGAGGCTAACATTTTGACCACCAGACCATTCCCGGACCTTCGTCAATAGCCCGTTGTGTTGCTCTAGTACAACGTTAATTACAAATTACCAGTATCAATTACAGTTAATATTCGTTCATCGTCACCTCCGGTAGATTCGTTGTCAGACATTTTAAACAAGTATTTGCAGAAGTGTTTTAAACAGACACCAGAACAAGATTACTTCAGAACTGCGACTAAACTATCACAAGTGGGTGAATGTCCATGCTTGTCTGTGTGATTCATTGGGTAGAGCGACAGTCGCGTCGCAGCGAAAATAGAATCGGTTGCAACTTTTTAATCGTGGCGATTGTTTAGTCGTAAGTTTGTGCACTTGTACTTGAAACAATCAGTTTTATTTTTGCGACTGAAAAATCAAGCGACTAGAATTTGCAAGGAGGCGTAGCCTAAGTTACGATTGCAAAAACAAAGGAGGTATTGAATACATCCCATTAGAACGACAGTCGCGTCGCAGCGAAAATAGGACCGATTGCAACTTTTTAATCGCGGCGATTGTTTAGTCGTAAGTTTGTACACTTGTACTTGAAACAATGAGTTTTATTTTTGCGACTGAAATATCAAGCGACTAGAAATCGGAAATGGAGGCCTAGCCTAAGCGACGGTTGCAAAAACAAAGGAGATATTAGGTACATCCCAATTTGAAGTATAAATTAAAACACAGAATGTTTACTACTTTGTACCCTAAACTGAAGGAGTACGAACTCGAAGTTTTTTTAATTATTTTAGAATTTTTGAGTATATTGATTATATGGCTGAAAGAATGTTTAATTTTAAGAGGTTCCAATGTTCAAAAATTAAATTGAAATACCTAATTTTCTTATTGTTTTGAAACTATTTTCACAATCCCAAATTTTAAATACTTACTTATTCAAATTTTTGTATTTCACGGTTCATTTATGACGCCAAAAACTGACAAATTAATCAATGTTTCGCGTGTGACTGGGAATGTTTCAGTAATATAGAATCAAAACAATAATGAATCTAATTACAAACACTCAAATGTGATCAAATTGCTCTTAAAATACTGAATTTCCTGAATGGGAAGAATTTGTCAACTTCTTTCAAAAAAGAAGTCAAGTGTTAGAAAACATCCAACGCGTCCCTTTCGCAAAACCAAAATCAGATATCGCTTTCAAACCCAAGCTTAATGGGTGAATGATAAAATTTAACTCTAAAAGTAACTGCCCAGTCAGTAAAGATAATCACCCAATATATAAATGCAAAACGTTTCACGATTTACCCGTACAAGAAATTATTATTGAGATAAAAAGAAAAGAAAAACTTTTGTTTTAATTGCCTAGAGTCACATCGAGTATCTCATGTACTAATTCTAAAAAATACAAGTACTGTGGAAGAGATCATCATTCTGTGATCCATAGAACGGATTTCGAAAGCAACGAGAATCAGAAACCGCAAATCAATGTTCCTCAGTAAAGTGTAGCAGCAAACAAAACGACTGTGCCGGGAAAGAAGGAATTTACGTGTCAAAAGCCTTTTCAAGGCCAAAGGGGTCCGAAGAGAACCACTACACGTTAAGAGGAGGGGTGCTTCTACTCGGGGGACGAAAATAGACACGTGTTCCTTCTCACTGCTGATGGCAAAGCGTTCCCCATCCGAATCTTGCCTGACGAAGGATCTCAGACTTCCTTTATACGTAATATTGTCGATTCGATTCCCTAATGAAACAAACAGTAAATGTTCTTATCACGGGTTTGACCGGCTTTACGTTTACGGTGAAAAACCTCAACGTTGATATGTAACATAAATGAAAACTTTAAGGAAAAAAATTGAATTGCAAATCGTTCCAAAAGTTACGGATCTTGCTTTTTCAAAACCTCTTGATGTCACTAAAATTAAATTTCCAAGTAATGTAACTTTCGCGGATCTTTAATAAACCGGTGAGAGAATCGACGCCTTATTAGGGGCAGTGCTTTTTTATCGATTGTTACAGGGTAATCAAATCAAATTAAAAGATGTATCAATTGAGTCCTACAAGAACAAAGTATCCTAATAGAGACATCCTCACCTTAAGAAAGTTCATGTTGCAATATATGTTTGTTTGTGTACTAAGGCATTACATTTAGACTTTGTAACTGATTTGACTTCAACAGACTTCATTGCTAGCTTAAAGATTCTTTGGCCGAAGAGGCAATGCTCTAAAATACTTAGCAATATTGCTACAAATTTTGTTGAAGCTAGTGAAGATATTAAGAAATTACACAAAATTGTGCACTGTCCAGTTGAAAAATTATCACATTTCACTGATGTATAGAGTGGAAATTTATCCCTCCAAAATCGCCGAACTTCGGTGGTCTTAGGAAAGCTGGGGTCCAGTCGTTTAAATTTCATTTGAGTAAAGTCAGTGGAAACTCAAGCCTCTCTCTTAAGGAATTCCTAACAGTAATTTCAGAAATTGAAGGAGTGTTAAATTCCCTAACCCCTTTGTCATCAAATATTGACAATTTTGAGACCTTAACACCTGGCCATTTTTTAATAGGCATACTTATAACATCCTCACCTTACTGAAATAAATAAGAACAGACTTTCCAAATGGTAAAGAGTTACGAAATTTACTCTGCACATATGGAAGCGAATAAAGAATATTTTAAAACATTTAATTTTGAATTACACATTTTGTAATCGAACACGAAAAGCCCAAACGCTAAACTCATTGATCGTAACGTAGCCGACCAACCGGTCTGGTGGTTAGCATGTTAGCCTCTAAATCTGAGGGTTCCTGGTTCGAATCCGGGCCAGTGCATGTGCACATTAACGGCTTCCGTATCGTTAAAGCTCAAAAGTTTGTTTACCTCGATTCCTTTCCCTTCTCCTTCCACTTTTAGTTTGGTTTCGCCAGCGTCTTGTCGTCGCCGGTTGTTTTTATTTCTCATAATTTGCGTCGGCTGCCAGTGCGTAGCATACCTAATTCTATTTTCAAATTCGTTTCTGCTTGTTAGAGCGTGAATTTGTGTCGTGATTTTTTTAAGCAGATAAATTTAATTTGATTCTATAGATATCGAAAAATAAATAAACAACATTATGTTAATTTCCTTGATTGTAATAATATTTTAAACAGTTTGATTCTTTCTATTATAGTTTTTTAATTGATTGATAATTGATTCTATCAACTTGTTTGTTGATTGTTTGATTGGTATTAACTTGATTCTTTAGGTATCGAAAAATAAATAAATAACATTATGTTAAGAGTTAATTCAAGCGAAACGAAACGTTGCTGTTGTTCCAGCAAAGATCTAATTTAAACTTAACGATTGCCTAGTAGGTAATGTACAGATTATCTGGGTAATGTGCAGATTATCTAGGTAATGTGCATATTGCCTAGGTACTTAGAGAAATGAAATAATTTTCGGCAGTTTAATGAAATATTAGTTAATATGCAGATTATCTAGGTAATGTGCAGATTATCTAGGTAAAGTGTATATTGCCTAGGTAATTTGAGAAATGAAATAATTTTCGCCACTTCAATGAAATCCTAGTTAATCTGCACATTACCTTGATAATCTGTAGAATAACTGATTACTGCACATTAGCGGTAACATTAATAAAATTACATATTGCAATATAGTATTCAGAAATTAAGTGTATATATTTGCGTTCCAAGCAAATTGTAGTAACTATGAAAAAGTTAAAACAAAGTTAAAAGTATTTTCCGTTATAACTTGAATGATTGCATTTTTCTATGAAAGAAAAGAGATTCATCGAATTCACTTTTCAATCCACATTTAATCATTTCAACCCAAGCAACGCCGGTCTATTCAGCTAGTATAAATAAATAACTTGTATATATTATAAAGACTGCAAGTGGCCCCAATTTCAATAATTTGCGTGAGTATATTTCGAGCGTCTTTACCCTTCACATGGAGAATATTTGAAATTTGTCCATGTGCAATTTATGGTCACAGAATGTTTAAAACAACCCATACAGATGAACATTCTTGTGAGTGACACCTGTAGGTAAATGGCTCAAAAGAGAAAGGCATACTTGTCTGGTTATTAGGATTTTAATCAACGATTACTGTTAGTAGCTTCAAAAGGAGGAGGATTTTCAGTATAATATTGGGGGTGACAAGTACAAGAAAACGTTCTATACTTATTTTAATAAAATAGCATTAATCTTGTGTTCTTATTTATTTTGCTTTCAATATGAGTATACTCGATACAGAAATTAAATAAAATTTAAAATTTTGATTTAAATCTATGATTTTTTAAGTAAAAATTAATAAAAGATTAGATAAGATAAATAAATAATAAAAACCATGCAAATTTCAGAATTATTTTGCGTTAGATATTTTTAATATGTGAATAAAATGTACAGAATTTCTTTAATTATTTTTTACAGAGTTATTAATTGGTCAATAGCTTGTTGAAAAAAATCACGCCACCAAGAGAAAATAAAATAAAAAAAACTTGCACCTAGTTTCATGAAAAAATTCCTACATTATTCAGGGGGTGACAGAAAAAAAAACACTTTTTTAATTTAGACCAGGCTCGTGGTCGAAACTGGCTTAAACCGGTCAAATTTGATTTAAACCGATTAAAACTGGTCAAAATGAAACTGGCTTTTTGGAATGTAAATAAACAGGTGTTCAATATACGAGTTCATCATCATCAACGTTTAACCCTAGTTCATTTTGCTGGGTATATGTTGCATCCAAAATACAAAGGCGAGAAGTTGAATTGCATACAGGAAGAATATGTACGTCAACTGCTGTTAGAGATAAATACAGATTTTCTACCTATATAAATCCAATACCAATCACAAACTGATCCTATTCCAAAATCATATTTTTCAGTTTCTGTAATTCCATATATCATGGTGGCTATCAAAGAAACATATTGATCCTAAATTCTGTGAACTTGTAATTCAATTGAAATCATGATATGCATCAGCAGCAAATGTAGAGAGATTATTTTCAACGTATAGCTTTGTTCAATACAAAAAGAGTGGGGTGCCAGCACAGGTGTTGCTTCGTCATCTGACCGTGGTTCAAAATTACGAGGTGTTGTCCTCGGATCTTTTCCTTAAGGGACTGATCCCGGACCGTCGTCAATAGCCCGGTGTGTTGCTCTAGTACGACTAAAATTACCATTACCGTTCAAGACAAATGTAGAAATAGTTTAGGAAATGAACGATCCAGCCAACTAGTAAATTGTTACAGATTGCTTCAATCTGAAATCTGTATCACTGCAAGTTAAGAAATAAATAGATATGTGTGTTTGAGCAAATGTTAAATTGTTTCATTTTTTTCCCCACTTTTTTTTTATTAAAAAAACACTTTTAGGTGGTTTAAACCACTTTTGAGGTTATTTGAACAGACCGGTTATAACCGGTTGAAACCATTCAAACCCTGCATATATTATACTCTACACTACCATCTTACGAAAACGTAGTTATTTATGAAAAAATAGAAGACATAAAACAAATCAACTGGAATCAAGTATGACTATTTTCCAAATTTTGTCTAAGCATTCCAAAGTTATATTTCAAGCAAGCACAAAAAGGGTATATGCATAACATGCAAGAAAATGAAGCTTTTCACCAGAAACATCATAGTAAAAGGACCCGTTCACATGACGTACGTAAAACGCGCGTTTGGCGAGGCTAGCGAGGTCCCGCTCTTTAAGGTCCCAAATATAGAAACTTGAATTAGAGGAATAAAAAAACTTAATTTAATGGTGGAACCTCGCTAGCCACGCCAAACGCGCGTTGCAACGCCTCATGTGAACATGGTCTAAGTGTGCTAGCATTCCTCCAATTTGTCCAAGGCCAATTCAGTGGAAATTTGAGCTCGCAATAAAAAATCTTTACATTAAAGCTAACCATTTCAATCCATAACCAATTTTGTCAACATACTCAGTCATCGATCGGTGAATGAACTATATTTTACTAGTCACACAAATTTCAATTCTATAAATACAGAATGATTTTGCTAACATTGTAAAATTTAACTGAAAATTATCCGATTACACAAAATAAAAATGTTTTGAAATTCACGATTTTAAAGATTTATGTGCAAAATTGTAATGCTTTTGTGATATTGCAGAAAACCTTTTCGTTGTGACTGTGACTAGGTGTTTTAACCTTTTTTTCACGAAAAGACTACTATAATAAACAAAGAAGTAGAGCATTTTTTTTTAATGCAAATTGCCACGATGTTCACAATTTGTGTGTATTTGAATAAAAAGATTTCGAGCATCTTCACCCATAAGGAGAAAGACAGTTCAAAATTGGTCACGTTCAATTAAAAGCGGCATAGAATATTTGAAACCCATGTTGATGAACAGGCTTGTAGCATCTGTTGGTCAATAACTTAAGACAGAAATTCATATTTGTCTGGTAATTACGATTCAAATCAATAAATATTGTTATTTAATCTTTAAAAGGAAGAAGATTTTCAGTGTAATTTTGGGGATGAACTCTGAATTCAAGAGTTCTAAACTTAATTGAAAATAATTTATCTTGATCTGTTATATTCCATTTGCACTTTTTAGAAATTGGAAGAAAAGAGAATGGAATTTAAAATAATTTTAATTTAAATGAAAATCATTTGTGGATTTAAATCAAGCGGATTTAAAACTACATACCCTGGCTAAAATAGTAGAAACTTTGCAAATTCCCAACTGGCAACTGCTGTCAAAAATATTGACGTATATCGCTGAATATGCGATGAAGAAATGAAATATAGACGATAGAAAAATGAAATATAGACGATAGAAAAATGAAATATTGACGATAGAAAAATGAAATATAGACTACTAATGACAGACAAAATCCGTAGTGTTAATTACATGAACAAACATACACAAGAGCAATAATTACTAGACTACAGATGGCCTGTTTCTCTGACAAGTTAAAGTAATGGTATTTTTGCAAATTAGCAATTGGAAATGGCGCGCAGTAAAAATATTAACACTTATCGGTAAACACTTCGATGGCAGTAGAAAATGAAATCAAAAGGTTTATGTGACTTGAGATATGGTTAACAGTTACATGAACAAACATATATAACATCACACAACATTAGCAACAATTAGCTGTCTACAAATGAGAAGTTTCTCCGGTGGCAATTAAAATAACATTATTTTTGTAAATTAACGATTAGCAACTGCTATTGAAAACAAAACACGTCGCTAAGTACTGAGGGCAGAGGAAAATGAAATCTGGTCAGCTGGTGATGAATTTGATAGTGTAAGCAGTTACCATGATGAAATACATTACAATATTTGAGCAATAATTACTAGACTTTAGATAAGTATAGCTAAATACTGAAGGCAGAGGAAAATGAAAGCTAGACAGCTGGTGACGAATTTTATAGTGTTAGCAGTTACATGATGAATAACATTACAATATTTGAGCAATAATTACTAGACTAGATATTATTAACAGTATTTTTTGAAAAAGTAGCGATTGGAGACTACTATTGAAAATATATGTACTTATCCATAAACACTGCGACGGCAGTAGAATCTTATACCTAGACCGCTTATGAAGCAAGAAATAGGGCTAGTTTACGGCACTGTGTTAAATAACAATATTGTTAATATTCGCTGTCAAAAATCACTGTTGTTTGAAATTATCAGCAACGGTTAAACACTATTATAAGAAAGCATTTTCACCTACCTTTACCAAAGAGGGAAATATGTCTTCTATTTTGGTGCAACAACAACGCTAACAACGCTGCGAATCGTTGTTGTTATTGTGACCTTCATCAATCCGTCCCGTTCCCCTCTGCATGGGGGAGGGGGTCGCCAATCGCCTTCAGCCACAGGGCACGCATCTCAGCTGGTTCCGAGAAGACGAAATCACATTGGACAGGTCAGTTCCCGACGTTTGAATTTTGGCCCCACGTTTGAGACCTGGTTCTAAAAATAATTGTGGAGGCTTGTCTTTTTCTTCCCAGGTTTTTTACTCCAATGAAGACCGTAATATTGAATAACTATTGATATTTTTAACAGATGG
This sequence comes from Metellina segmentata, assembly GCA_947359465.1. Lineage (NCBI taxonomy): Eukaryota > Metazoa > Arthropoda > Arachnida > Araneae > Tetragnathidae > Metellina > Metellina segmentata. The sequence goes on from OX375883.1 coordinate 43,511,107, forward strand.
GCGACACTGTTATTTTGCGATAACACTTATTAATAACTGCTAATATCAGCATCCCCATTAACATTAATGTCATGGCTAACTGGATTGACCATGCAAGGGATCATAGCCATAATGATTCTGAAAACAATTTCGGAGTGGTCGGTCTTCTCTCTGTTTTCTAATCCATTCTTAGAACAAAATGACCATTATTCTTTTAGATGGATGAAACGATTATTTCACGATAACAGTCTTATCAGTAATTTTTAAATTACCATATGAGTTATTTCAAACTACTAATATCAGTATATTTATTTAATAATTTTTTTATTGTTAATTATTATTAAAATTAATAATATTTTATTAGCTAATTTCCAATAACACTACTATCAGCAGATCCATTAACACTAATGCCATGGACAATTTAATCGGTGAAAAACTTCTTGAAGTATCTTGCTATGTCGTATAAGCTGCGGTAGCTTGGTTGATGGAGTAGCGAATTTGCAATCGGAAGTGAGCGAGTTGATGTTGTGTGTAAGTTTGAAGAGTAGGAAGCCTGCTCGGGTATTGAGCTGACCATGTAAATTGTACACGAAAGAAAAAATTAGGCGTTTCTTATCTCTACTATTATAAGATGAAGTTTCTGTGTGTGCGTGTTCGTCGTGTCCTGAAGAATCTATGGCACTTACAATAATGAAATTTGCCACACAGGTATTTATAAAATGAAGTTTGTGTGCTTGTTCGCCGTGTCCTGATGAATCTATGGCACTTACAATAATGAAATTTGCCACACAGGTATATTATAAAATTAAGTTTCTGTGTTCGTATTCGCCGTGTCGTGATGAATCTATGGCACTTACAATAATGAAATTTGCCACACAGGTATGTTATAAAATGAAGTTTCTGTGTGTGCGTGTTCGTCGTGTCCTGAACAATCTATGGCACTTACAATAATGAAATTTGCCACACAGGTATTTATAAAATGAAGTTTGTGTGCTTGTTCGCCGTGTCCTGATGAATCTATGGCACTTACAATAATGAAATTTGCCACACAGGTATATTATAAAATTAAGTTTCTGTGTTCGTATTCGCCGTGTCGTGATGAATCTATGGCACTTACAATAATGAAATTTGCCACACAGGTATGTTATAAAATGAAGTTTCTGTGTGTGCGTGTTCGTCGTGTCCTGAACAATCTATGGCACTTACAATAATGAAATTTGCCACACAGGTATTTATAAAATGAAGTTTGTGTGCTTGTTCGCCGTGTCGTGATGAATCTATGGCACTTACAATAATGAAATTTGCCACACAGGTATATTATAAAATTAAGTTTCTGTGTTCGTATTCGCCGTGTCGTGATGAATCTATGGCACTTACAATAATGAAATTTGCCACACAGGTATGTTATAAAATGAAGTTTCTGTGTGTGCGTGTTCGTCGTGTCCTGAACAATCTATGGCACTTACAATAATGAAATTTGCCACACAGGTATTTATAAAATGAAGTTTGTGTGCGTGTTCGCCGTGTCGTGATGAATCTATGGCACTTACAATAATGAAATTTGCCACACAGGTATATTATAAAATGAAGTTTCTGTGTTCGTATTCGCCGTGTCCTGATGAATCTATGGCACTTACAATAATGAAATTTGCCACACAGGTATGTTATAAAATGAAGTTTCTGTGTGTGCGTGTTCGCCGAGTCATGAAGAATCCATGGCACTTACAATAATGAAATTTGCCAGACAGGTAGTCCGAATTTTTTGCAATTTTAAAGTACAGCCCGAATTTTAAACTTTAATCTAAAACATTTTAAAATGAATTCAATAGTTTTTTTCTTTCTCCTTTGAATCTCTCTCTCTCTCTTCTTTTTGTCCCGCTCCGACAATTAGGGGGAAATATCAGAATTTAGCTCTTTCTTCCATGAAGTCACGTCATTATTGACGTCAGCCTTTGAAACCATACCTAGTTTTTTCACCTTCCGATCTCAATAAATGAGAATGCGTAGTCTCCGCTCAAAGGATTTCGAAGCGAACATTTTAACTGGCATTTAGTTCTCTTTTTGTAAAAAACGGGATCGTTAAAGATAGATTGAAAATTTCAACGGATTTGAAATCTGCGGAAATTTTTCTTCCTTCAAGATACATTAATTTTCTTTTAATAAATAATTTTTCAATTAAATATTTAGATATTTTTGCAAGAGATATTGACGTTACGCCGATTGGATCTCTTCGACGTTTAATTTTGTTTTAATAAATAATTTTTCAATTAAATATAGCAATTCAATTAAAATTTCAATAAAGCAATAAGCAATAACCACCACACGAGCAATGTGACCTCCACGAAAAAAGCAGTCTCGGGCAACGCCCTTTTGGTTTCCGAAGCTAACTACGGGCAACTCCGTTATGGCTGTTATACAATAGGCTCGTACTCCTATTTGGTTTGCGAAGCTAAACCAATATCCCCACTAAAGCAACTAGCACGGGCTAACCCCGCAGTGGCTAAATGTTGATATAAATAAAATTAATTTGTGAGATTAAGGGGGAGGGGTCAATTGTGAGAAAAAAATGTACATAACTTTATTCGTACAAACAGGCCTCTATTTAAAAAATATTGCATCAACTTTTTCAAGGCCATTTTTAAAGTGTTTACGAAAGTCATTCAATAAAAAAAATTCTACACAATCATATAAATGTTTGGGTTAATGCTTTCTTTATGTTTAATATTCTAAATTTCTTCTACCTATTCAGTTTAGGGGCCGCGGTATACTAGTTGGAATAGCAACAGATTAACAATCGGAGCGTTGGAAATTCGAGTCCAACCAAAGACCATATCGCGTGCAAAGGGGGGCTGGTGTATGTTAAATTTTTCGTGGCTTCAAATGTCCTTCCGCTGCGTGGCGTGGAAGTTAGGAAAGTGGCGTGCCTGCTCAGGCATGACCTCGTCATCTGGTAATGGTTAAAAATTACGTGTTGTTGTCCTCGATCTTTCCCTTCGGGTTTTAACCCGTAGCGTCGCTCAAATCCAGTTGTGTTGCTCCAGTGCGAAGTCAATTAAAATACTAAATACCTAATTAGTTTTAGATGGCTGTTCGAAACATTTCACTGGAGCAAAAAACAACGGGCTATTGGCGGTCGGGATCAACTCTGTTGAACCGAGGATAACCTCTCGTGGTTTTGAACTAAGTCGAATGAGAATACGGGTCCGGGCATGGATGTTTGTAAGTGTATGAGGTATACGCGGCTGGTGCACCTTAAATCTGTCGTGGCCGAAAGTCCTCACGTTTGGTTGGTGTGGAAGTTTGGAGAGTGGGATGCCAGCTCAGGTGTTGCTTCGTCATCTGACCGTGGCTCAAAATTACCAGGTGTAGTCCTCGGATATTTCCCTTAAGAGATTGATCCCGGAGGTATTTTAAGTAACGTCGGTTCTGGAACAAAACAACGAGCAATTAGCGAAGGTCCAGAATCAATCGCGAAGGGAATGATCAGAGGACAACACCACGTAATATCGAACCACATTCAGTTGACAAAACAACAACTGAGCTGGCACCCCATTCTTAAACTTCCACAGCATGCCAACGTAAGGACGTTTGACGCAACGACAGATTTAACGTTCACGTACCCGTCTGTCTTTATTTGGATCGAGTTTCGAGCTCTCTGGTTGCTAATCCGGAAGGTTGAGAATAAATTCCAAACAAAGACCGTAGTGTTCGGGGCTGGTGCACGATAAATCTGTCTTGGACTCAGATGTCCTCAAGTTGGCGCGGAGTGGAAATTTCAAGAGTGGGATAGCAGCTCAGCTATTGCTCTTCCTCTAACCATGGTTAAAAATTACATGTTGTCCTCGATATTTCCTTTCGGGATTTCACCCGAGATCAACCATTACTGCCGATTTCTAGCAGCTAGAATTAACTGTTTGCTAATTGTTAGTGCTAGTCGTTATTTTATCAGTGACTAGCAGGCCAGCAAGGCATTGCCGGTGACAGTTTCCATTTTGTCCATAATGATACCGTAAACATTAAAAAGAAAAAACAATGATTTTTAGAATGAGTCCCACCTAAATCCGATATGACTTACGTCCTAATTAAAAAATTATTAATTTAAAGAAAATCACATTTAAGATATCGATCTGGTACAAAATTCTTCGAAGATTTCAAATACGTTGAAATTTTCACTCATCTTTAACGATCGCGAAAATAGAAAACCTCAAATAGCCTTACCCGTGAAAAAGGTAAAATCGCTAACAAGAATGTAGTGCTTATCAATCTAATTTTATCAGTGGCTAGCAGGCCAACACGGCATTGCCCTATGGCAGCTTTTTATGTGTCCATACTGTTACCGAAAACATTAAAAAGAAAAATAATAATTTTAAGAATGAGTTTTAATGATAAAAAAACGCCGACCAACCGGTCTAGTGGTCAAGGTGTTGGCCTCTGGATCGGAACGTTCCTGGTTCGAATCCGGGGGTCAGGGCATGGATGTAAAATTGTGCTGTCCTTTGTTAGGGGCAATGATGGTTCACCCAGTGGATGCCCTTTCACAAGTTACCATCACTTCCGGCCTTGTAGTGGCCAAAGGACAAGTTCTTAGTGACCGCTATTGGAAGTAATGACCATTAACACTTCCGGACTCTAAGGATGGTGCCAGTACATGGTACCAAGTGTATTATGCATAGTGCCCGCCAATGGAAAAAAAAAGAATTAGTCTTACCTATACCCGACATGACTTAGGTCACAATTTAAAAATTATTTAATTAAAGATAATCACATTTAAGATATCGATCTGGTGAAAATTTTCCGTAGATTTCAAATACGTTGAAATGTTCACTCATCTTTACCATCATTACGATCGAGAAGATAGAAAATCTCAAATAGCCTCACCCGTGAAAAAGTTAGAATCGCTAGCAAGAATGTAATGCCAATCAACGACGCACATAAAAAACACGCTTTCTTCAATGCAGGAGCTGTGACGTCAGTTCCAGGAAAAGAATAAACAAAGGAAAAAAGAAAAAAATATTCAAAAATGTTCTAGATTAAATTTTAAAATTTGGGGTTGAGCATAAAATACGCAAAACATTAGGACTACCTGTGAGCCAAATTTCTTTATTGTAAGTGCCATAGATTCGTCAGAACACTGCACAGTGATACAAACACACAAACACTTCATTTTATAATAGTAGAGATGGACAGGCCCAAAGGGAAAATATCAAGTGGTCTACTGGTCTAGGAGAAAGGTTAGTCTCCGAAATTCTCTTAAAGTAGTTAAAATTATTTTCATCTGATAACACAATAAACTGGAAGAAGTAAATAAGAATCTAATCTAATAAGTGAACAAGAATTTATGTATCTTGAATATTGAAAATGATTTCTTGTATAGTATTTATTTGTATAGAAATTTATTTATAACAGATGATAAAAACTTCATGTACGAATTCGGGACAAATTTTCTGAAAGCGAATAATAAAAACATTCTCTGGCACACAATCGAACAAGATATGTCCCTAAGTCTTCTTCGTTAAGCAAGTCTACTTCGTTAAGGCAAGTCTACTTCGTTAAGGCAAGTCTACTCCGTTAAGGCAAGTCTACTTCGTTAAGGCAAGTCTACTTCGTTAAGGCAAGTCTACTTCGTTAAGACAAGTCTACTCCTTCGTCAAGGCAAATGATGAATTTGTTCGTGTCAGTCAGGTGAAAACCTTTTAAGTAGGTTTGAGTAATAATTTTAACAGGTAAATATTTAATAAAGCAACTAGAGCAACACAACGGGTTATTGGCGACAGTCTGGGATCAACACTGTAGATCCGAGGACAACCTTTCATGATTTTGAAGAACTATGTCGAATGTGAACGCCTCACCTGAGCTGGCACCCCACTCTTCACACTTCCACAATATGCCAACGTGAGAACATTTGACTCCACGACAGATTTAACGTTCACGAGCCCTCACGTACCCGACTGTATTTATTTGGATCGAGTTTCGAACTAGCGTCTCTCTTGTTGCTGTTGTTACTTATGCCTACACTGGCAGACCGGAGGAGTGCCAGGCCCGTCGAAGACGGCAAGAGGCGAAGGGGGTGCGCCTTCCATGTTATTGAGCCCCATTGGGAGGAAGTCCGTCTTTGTTCGACATACATGAAACATCCGTTTTACAGGATGGTCCCTTTCATACATTCATTCACTCACACATATCGTAATTTATATCCCAATCAGAGGCCGATAACCCCCTGATCCGGTACCCCCGAAGGTATTGATTTGGTATGGGAACAGGGGGGACTTTGTGACCACGATCTATTTAACTTGCCCCAGTCACCATTAGTGAACACGACGGTCTTCAGCCATGTCGAAGCGCAGATCTCGCAATCATCAGAATTGCAGGCTCCGCCGAGGACAGAACCCACAATCCTTCTGATGCGAGCCGCGGTAGCTCAGTGAGTAGAGCGTCGGGCTCTACTGACTGAGCTACCGCGGCTCTCTCTGGTTGCTAATCTGGAGAGTTGCGCATTCAAATCCAACATACGACCGTAGTGTACAAGAGAGACTGGTGCACCTTTATCTGTCTTGGACTCAGATATCCTAATGTTGGCATGGAATGGAAGTTTGAAGAGATGGGATACTAGCTCGGGTATTGCCTCGTCCTCTGACCGTGGTTCAAAATTACGTGTTGTCTGATCTTCCCTTCGGAGGTTGATTCTGGATCCCTATCAATAGTCCGTTGCTTTTTCTATTGTGACCTTGATTAAAAATACCAAATACCTTAAATCTGCAATAAATAATATTTGGGTTATGCTCTTGAACAAGGTACTGTCCCCAAATCGCGATAATGTAATTTTGCAATATAGCTAGGACGTCATAAGCTTGTTACGTCCACTAACCATGGTTCAAAACTCATGGTGTTGTCCACGGTTCTTTCCCTTCGGGATTGTTTCAGGACCTTCGCCAATTGCTCGTTGTGATGCTTCAGTGTGACTTCAATTAAAAACCTACCAGTCTGGTTGGTAATCCGCTACACTTTTAACCAGGCAATTGCGCGGCAACGAATACAAATTGGACTGAAGTGATCACTAGGCCCGGTGCATGCATCCGGTTTTTCAAGTGCGGCACCGAAGCCCAACTATGCACACATAACCGTGAAATGACGCAAATACTCATTTCGCACCATTTGCGATAAATATTCTACCGAAGAAAACGGGTTTATTTCGATTACTTGGTGTAAAAAAAGTATATTTTGAAACAAAATAGACGTTACTGGATACAACCAATTATTATTTATATTCCATTTATTTATCAAAACAAGGTTCTTCAGAACGGAGACGCATGTGCGGCGAGCTGCAACGCCGTGGGAAACTGCGGTACAAATTGCACGCAAGTTGGACGTGCGTCGCCGCAAGCATGTGTGCATTACTCCATTGGAGCTAATGCATCTCAGACCGCACTTGCGTTACTGCAGCGGCGCCGCACGTTGAAAAACTGATGCACCGGGCCTTAACTGGTTTAAAATGTACCATTAAAATGTTTAAGAATTTTTACCGACGTTTGTTCGGTAAAAATACTTGTGAACTTATAAATGTACTCTAATTTTTGTTTACAAAAAAGTAAGATTGCATCTCATCAAAAGCGAATAAGTACTGTCACAAATAAGTTAAAACTCTTCCACTTCCTAAAGTTTGTGAAATGATGACAGTAATCATTTGCTGAAAAGTGCTGTTCTATAGATAATAAGGTTATGTCTGTGAATTGTCTGCTATTATTATATGACTATGGAACTCGCATATTGACTCATAACCAAAGCGAATGAAACATAATTGTTGCCCAATTCAACAAATACGTAATTCCACCATATTGCTCTAAACGGTTGTATTTATTTCAAACGATCTCAGAAAACCTTGGGGCCGACCAACCGGTATAGTGGTTAAGGTGTTAGCCTCTAGATCGGAAGTTTCCTGGTTCGAATCCGGGCCCGGGCATGGGTGTTTGTAAGCGTATGGTGTAGAGGCGGCTGGTGCACCTTAAATCTGTCGTGGTCGAAAGTCCTCACGTTGGGTTGGCGTGAAAGTTTGGAGAGTGGGGTGCCAGCTCAGGTGTTGCTTCGTCATCTGACCGTGGTTCAAAATTACGAGGTGTTATCCTCGGATCTTTCCCTTAAGGGACTGATCCCGGACCGTCGTCAATAGCCCGTTGTGTTGCTCTAGTACGACGTTAACTAAAATTACCAGAAAACCTTGGGACCTGTAGACGGTTTTATTTCCAAGGATGACTTAACTAAACAACCCGTCCCCATTAGCCGATAATAAAGCAGTTAAAAACAACTGATATCACAATTAAGCATTAACAGTTGACACTTATTCTGAAATAAATGGTTTTGCCCAAGAGTACTTCCGCTGACCGACTGACCGAATGCTCAAATGCTGAGTGCTCGCTATGGGTTCAATTTTCTGTACTTGAAATTGCGCCGGCTGGGGGTGACCTTCGATAGCAGATACAGTATTTCCAAATTTGGTACACTCTGATTGGTCCAGTGTAGACCCCACTGTTACCCCACACGACTGAAAGGGTGGGGGCACAGGGGTGATTCAAGTTCAGAAGAAAGAAAAGTAAAAAAGATAGATGGGATGGATGGTCAATAACTTGCGCCGTGAACTGTGCGCGATAGTAGAAATAGCAAAGCAATCGTTTTCATCTCAATCCTGTTCAGAAAAAAACCTGTTATTTTACAATAACAGTGTTAACTGTTATTGGCATTCGAAATAAAAGTTGACTTTTAAACAACTAGCAACGAATTTGATGGTTACTCTTCAATGGTACAAATTGATGCAAGCGCTTTATTCATCAGGTTATCACTCATCCAGCAGAAGAGTAAATTAATTTTTTTAGGAAAACGAACTTTTATTTTTCCAAATATTTTTACCATCTCAGGTGTTGCTTCGTCATCTGACCGTGGTTCAAAATTACGAGGTGTTGTCCTCGGATCTTTCCCTTAAAGGACTGATCCCGGACCGTCGTCAACAGCCCGTTGTGTTGCTCTAGTACGACGTTAACTAAATTTACCATTACCATTACATCCAGCAGAAGAGTAAATTAATTTTTTTAGGAAAACGAACTTTTATTTTTCCAAATATTTTTACCATCTCAGGTGTTGCTTCGTCATCTGACCGTGGTTCAAAATTACGAGGTGTTGTCCTCGCATCTTTCCCTTAAGGGACAGATCCTGGACCGTCGTCAATAGCCCGCTGTGTTGCTCTAGTACGACGTTAACTAAAAAAAAATTACCAATTACCAAATATTTTTACTTAATTCTTTCTTCTAGTACGAAGTTAATTAACTGCCTATTCATATAGCCCGTTGTGTAGCTACACTGTGACTAAGTAAATCCACCCACCGAATATTGCACTCTACAATGGTAATGGTAATGGTAATTTTAGTTAACGTCGCACCAGAGCAACACAACGGGCTATTGACGACGGTCCGGGATCAGTCCCTTAAGGGAAAGATCTGAGGACAACACCTCGTAATTTTGTCCACGGTCAGATGACGAAGCAACACCTGAGCTGGCACCCCACTCTCCAAACTTCCACACCAACCAACGTGAGGACTTTCGGCCACGACAGAGTTAAGGTGCACCAGCCGCCTCTACACCATACGCTTACAAACATCCATGCCCGGACCCGGATTCGAACCAGGAACCTTCCGATCTAGAGGCTAACACCTTAACCACTATACTGGTTGGTCGGCACAAACACAAGTTTCAAACTTAAAACTTTTAAAGAAATGTATTCAATAATTTTGAGTCATTACGAAAGTTTATTATTTTTATTTTTTATATCTGATGACAGAGTAGATAAACTTAGTTTGAAGTGATAATAAAAGATCAGGGCTATTTCCTTAAGAACTGTGCATTTATCCGTATCAAAAGATGAGGAATTGCTAAAAGAAAGTGCTACATTTAGGTAGGTATATAAGGTATTTAAATTAACATCGCATTGGAGCAAGACAACGGGCTATTGGTGACGGTCCGAAGACGGTCAAAGTCATGTCGAAACACGGTCCAATGACTGTCACACTAGAGCTGGCACCCAACAGTATGTACAAAGCTGTCTTTGCTTGGATTTGAACCCACAACCCTCCGGTTGCTAATCCGTTTTTTACCACTAAGCTACCACGTCCTCATAAATTAAGAATGCTTAAGTTAAGTCGTAATTTTTAGTTAACGTCGTACTAGAGCAATACAATGGGCTATTGATGACTGTCCGGGATCAGTCCCTTAAGGGAAAGATCTGAGGACAACACCTCGTAATTTTGTCCACGGTCAGATGACGAAGCAACACCTGAGCTGGCACCCCACTCTCCAAACTTCCACGCCAACCCAACGTGACCGAATGCTTAAGGAAATATTTGTAGAGGACTAGTGAAATATCACATAAAATTACAAGTGAGCGTGTATAGAGCAAATAATATCTGAATAGTTATCGCACATCTAAAAACGAAGGTTTGAAAAGCAAAATTGAAAGATTGTATCGTAAAATGTTATAAAATACTCCGCGTTGAAACCTTAAATAAGGTTGGTAAAAAAAGTTTAACAAAAAATTTAATAACTAAATAAGTAGCAGTTGAACAATCCTAGGAACGATTCTATTAGTTAAAAATGTAAGTCAAGCAGGGAAGACTACATGTTTTTTTGAAGGAAGATACCCATTCGAAACTCTGAGGTTAAATCTGCTGTCTGAACAGTTCTGGTCTCACCACTAACTATAAATCAACACAAAACAAATCATTCCAGGACTTTCAAAAACAATTTTTAAGCTTTGAGCCGTGAAACATAGGTGTCAATTTTCAATGCATTACAGAGAAGATGGAAGGTATTTTAATGAACGTCCCAATGAAGTAACACAGCGGGCTATTGGCAACGGTTCGGGATCAGACCAGCAGGGAAAGATTCGAGGACAACATCACGAAATTTTGAATCACGGTCAGATGATGAGAGTTTGGACTGATAAATCAAGAAGTGTGAAGATAAAACTAAATGAATATTTTAATTCTTCTGACGTAGGAGCCGACCAACCGTTATAGTGGTTACGGTGTTAGCCTCTAGATCGGGAGGTTCCTGGTTCGAATCTGGGTCCGGGCATGGATGTTTGTAAGCGTATGGTGTAGAGTCGGCTGGCGCACCTTAAGTCTGTCGTGGCCGAAAGTCCTCACACTGAGTTGGTGTCTAAATTTGGAAAGTGGGGTGCCAGCTCAAGAGTTGCTTCTTCATTTGACCGTGGTTCAAAATTACGAGGTGTTGTCCTCGGTTCTTTCCCTTTCGGGATTGATCCCAGACCGTCGTCAATAGCCCGTTGTGTTGCTCTAGTACGACGTTAACTAATAATTACTACCTCCGCAATCAAGTGGTAGTGATGTAACAAACTTACGATGTTATAATCGTATTGCAAAATTATATTATAACGATTTTGCGATAGCCTTGTTCTAGAGTAGGTATAGCCAAAATGTTATTTTTTGCAGATATAATAATTGGTAATTTTTAGTTAACGTCGTACTAGAGCTACACAACGGGCTATTGACGACGGTCCGGGATCAGTCCCTTAAGGGAAAGATCCGAGGACAACACCTCGTAATTTTGAACCACGGTCAGATGACGAAGCAACACCTGAGCTGGCACCCCACTCTCCAAACTTCCACGCCAACCCAACGTGAGGACTTTCGGCCACGACATATTTAAGGTGCACCAGCCGCCTCTACAACATACGATTACAAACATCCATGCCCGGACCCGGATTCGAACCAGGAACCTTCCGATCTAGAGGCTAACACCTTAACCACTATACCGGTTGGTCGGCTGCAGATATAAGGTAATGATAATGGTAATGGTAATTTAAGTTAACGTCGTACTAGAGCAACACAACGGGCTATTGACGACGGTCCGGGATCAGTCCCTTAAGGGAAAGATCCGAGGACAACAACACTTAATTTTGAACCACGGTCAGATGACAAAGCAACATCTGAGCTGGCACCCCACTCTCCAAGTAATTGGTAATGATAATTTTTAGCTAACGTCGTACTAGAGCAACACAACGGGCTATTGACGACGGTCCGGGATCAGTCCCTTAAGTAAAAGATCCGAGGACAACAACTCGTAATTTTTAACGATGCCACTTTACAAACTTCCGCACCATACCAACGTGAAGACATTTGATGACTCGACAGGTTTATTTTCCATCAGCCCCTTTCTCTGGTTGTATTTGACGTTGGGTTAGGGTGGAAGTTTGGAGAGTGGAGTGCCAGCTCAGGTGTTGCCTCGTCATCTGACCGTGGTTCAAAATTAAGTGTTGTTGTCCTCGGATTTTTCCCTTAGTGTATTGATCCCGGACCGTCGTCTATAGACCGTTGGATTGCTGTAGTACGACGGTACTTAAAAATTACTAATTACCAACCATGCCCAAACGATGTGTAGAGAACACTTCCGAGTAACATGCCAAAACACGACACAAATTCTAAAATAAAGTTATTAAAACACTACCGCCCCTCTTTGTTTTGCTTTGCAGTTGGTTAGTAGGGTTGTGTTACCGGTGGGCCACATTTGGTTAAGTAATCTTTCGCTTTGCAATAAGAACCATGTTATTAAATCCATAGAATTACGAATAATTACTTTTCAAACACGGGTTCTATGTCATTTGAATCGGTTTATATTTTCAGCGTAAGAGCATGGATGCGTGATGAGGCTGCCACGAGTATATAAATAGAAATGATCTTACGATGTTCCTATTCACATCACGCAGTTTTGAACTCTCGCAACATGCCTCATGTCCCTGATGGCGGTAAGGTAGTACCTGATGGTAAAGTTGTGGGATATGCTGCTCCACCAGCCATTCCAGATACGAAGAGTGCTAGTACTTCATCCAGGGCTAGAAAGAGTCGTTATGAACCCTCCGCAGCAAATCGATTTGTACCGGGAAGTACAAATTTGAACAGAACAGCAGAAGACGTCAACCAATTAAATTCCAGTATTCAGTATGAAGAAAATCTGATTATGCAGAGCCATGCTATTGCCGATGTCTTGGAAGATGTGAGCAGATCTCAACACCCCTTGGATGGAGACAACAAATTCTCTCTTGCTAGAGCGACACTTTTATCCATGCTAGAAGATTATCATCGTTCACGAGATTCCACGGCAGTTGTCAACACTGAGGATTTTCATTTTATACCATCGCCTAATAAGGGACCCCCTAATTTGTCTAGTTTTCCTCAAGTTGTTGGACCCCCTAATTTGTCTAGTTTTCCTCATATTGTTGGACACCCTAATTTGTCTAGTTTTCCTCATATTGTTGGACACCCTAATTTGTCTAGTTTTCCTCATATTGCTGGACACCCTAATTTATCTGGTTTTCCTCTTATTATTGGACAGCCTGATACATCAGACTCTCCTTTCCATTGTGACATTGCACAGCCTGTTTTCTCCCGTCTTCTTTCCCAATATGGAGAGCGTAAACAAAATTCTACAGCATTAACTAACCCTGGAAATTTCGATGCTGCCATAGCTTCTTATTTGGGACAGCCTGATTTCTCCGATGTTTCTTCCCATTATAGAAAGCGTAAGCTCGATTCTGCAGCAGCAACTAGTTCTAGAAATCTCTCTAGAGTCACAGCTCCTAAAATTAGACAACCTGATTTCTCCAGTTCTCCCCATAAAAAAATTGGACAGCCTGATTTTTCAGATGTTCCTTCCCACTGCAAGAAACGTATCAAAGGTTCCGCACCAATAACCAACTCCAGAAAATCTGATACGGTCATTGCATCTAATTTTTCACGGCCTGATTTATCCAATGTTGTTTCACATGATGGAGAACGCAACGGAGATTCTACAGCAATAACTGACACTGAGCGTCCTTCTGACCAACACCCCGACGACAAACTGCCGGATTATTGGAATTTTGCAAGAATTGACGATTATAGCCGCCTTTTTCTACCAAAGTATGATGGTGATGATCTGGGACTTCCAGCCACGGATTCCTTAGCCCCGGATAGTGCCAGCTACTTCGCCGATATTTCCAGCGACGTTTCTGAGCTGGATTTTACTGAGAAGAGACGGATGTTTAGACGGACGCAGTCTACTAGAAACCGCTTAACTTTGAAAGTACTTTCGGAAGACGACACTCAAGACGAACTAGATGTGATTAGTGACATTACCAAATCGGATAGCTTCGACTATCCTTCCTCTTTCAGTTCAGCCGATGAATCCGACAGCGCACCGCAGATTCCGCAAACCAAAGCCAGAAAGACCAAAGTCAAAACACGCGACAGGCTAAGAAAGCGCAACATGGAACCCAAAATGACTTCTTCCGCCTCACACGAACCAAAAACCATTCATGTAACCATCATAAAATGCGTTAAAACCCAAATAGATGATCCCTCTTCTGCAACCTCAAATTCCGATGTCACCAACCCTGAAACAAAGAAATCTGAAGTTCTTCCCAACATATCCAATCCAGAACCACCTCAAGAAAGTGAAGTTAGCATGGAAGTTGACTCGAGTGTGATCGTTTCCAATGACACAGATCGGGGAACTCAACATTCGAAGACTAATGAATCTGAATCGAGTGGCGTTGACAAAGATTTACCGACCACCAAAGAATCTGATCAAATACTGGATTCGAAATCGAGTGGATCTGTAGCAAGTTGTATGGGAAGCGAAAAACAAGATATGCTACCGCAGAAGCGGAGAAGTATGCCTCTTTCTGAACTTGATGAAGAGACTTGGATGAAGCGCCTTCTAGCACAAACTTGCAATGCGCCATCTGACAAAAGGACGCACGTCTTAAAACCAGTTATTGAGCAAGACACGGAATTGGAAGACTACCAATCCGATCAAGAAAACACGGCGCCAGAAATTATATCGCGGAAACGAAAACAGGGTCGTGAAAGTGGAGAGGGGGAACTAGATAAAAGAAGCGGGAAAAGAAAGCACAATAGTGGGGATGACCCATCCAGTCAGTAAAAGCGAGTCCATGGATCCGTTTTCCCAACTACAATAAACTGAACTAGATAAAGGAAACGGTAAAAGACAGACAGAAGTAGGGATGACCCATCCAGTTATCAGTAAAAGTGAATAATATGATCCAAGAATCCAGATTCAAACCAACCACTTTCCCAACTAGAATAGACTGAACTAGACGAAATAAACGACCAGTAGTGGATACGACTCATCGTTCTTGGTAAAAATGAGTTCATGGATCCCAGATACTGATAATGTTTCTCCAAACCAGAAGTGGCTTCGGCAAGTATGTCCCTCACGCAAAAAACCTTATGAACCCAACCAGAGTAGCATCAAGGTATACGCCCATAATTAACTGAATACCGATCAAAATAGATAACCTATATTTCCAACTAGTGTAGTAGAAACGTAATAAACCGATAACAAAGTAGTTCCAAGTCGAAACTGATGTAATGGCTTGACGTAACTTGGCGAGTTCAGGCCCATGCGCTATAAGAAGGCTTCGGGATCCAATAGCTTTTCCAACACGCATAACTGTAAGGATCGAACCGTTGTTTAATTAATGAGAAACCATAATAAGGTGGATTTCCTCGAATTTCTGGAAACTTGTCATGCACTGTTATTAAAAACTAAAATTGTCTTGGAACTTGTAGAAAGTGGAAATCGAGTAGTTACGAGATACAAGACTTGTGCTACAAAGATAATTAACATTTAAAACAATTTGTTATAGTAAATGTTTTACACTTACACCCGAAATTTTATTTCGATAGGTTATATTTTTATCAATTCATCACTTTTAAAGTTTTGATCATGTTAATGATTGCCGATGCTCAAACCAGACGACTGAAAATGTCTTTATGTTACAATCATTAATTAGAAAAACTAAACATTTTTGCTTTTTAAATATGCCGATACTTATATAGTGTCTAAACTCGCCGTGAAATGTAAAGGTTTTATGATTTGGCATGGACGCAAATTTTTCAAGTGTGACATTATCCAAAAATATTCATTAAAGTATTTTTACCCTGAGCTGTATCATATGTAATCTTGCCTACAAAAATGATTTTAACCAATACCTCAAAAAATGGAATCTGGTTTTGCCCCAACATACTTAATCGTTACTTACTATGATTGATATATTTGTACTGACTCTTAAATTAGCTTACATTTATACTGATATTACAGAAATAAAAATAGATTACAACAATTTTCGTGTCACCTAAATTTTTATATTCCTGTTTCATTGAAAATATTGAATCATCAAGACCACAATGAGAAGCGATGTATATATTCGTATTGAAACAAACTGGTCTTTTTGACTTTGAGTCAAAAATAAAAGTAAGCAATATTGAAAAAACACAGACACAATTACTTACCTAAAAACTTTCAAATGTAGCCTGCAGCATCTCGTGTATAACCTGTTTAAAAAGTTGCATTATTTTTATTTTAATAAGTTGGAATATTGATGTGTTGGACAATTTTAAAGATTTTGGTCAGATAGTTTCGTTATTTGCACGAATAAAATATAACGAACTCTACAAATGCTCCTAGCTAAGATAAATAAGTGATTTTCAACAGTCCAAAGTGAGTGATCGATTGTTGTTTGCTAAAAATGCGTCATCTCCAAGATTAATAATTTTGTATTGACTTTTGTGTTTGTACAGGACATTTCGGAATATCTGGCCAGATTGTAAAGGGTAATAGAGGAGCCTGAACTAAAATATTATTGTCAAAGAATGCGTTTAGGTAGAAGGCACTATTCAAGTTAGTTGAGAACATGGATCTTATTGAAAATCTAAGTGGGAATTGACTCCTTATGTCACAGAAACAATGTTATCGCCTGAACTAAGCAACTCCTTTTATCACCTAAATGTTAAATCTGTTGTGGCCTCAAATGTCCTCGCGTTGGTGTGGTGTGAAAGTTTGAAGAGTGGGGTGCCAGCAGAGGTGTTGCCTCGTCATCGGACCATGGTTCAAAATTACGTGTTCTCTGATCTTCCCTTCGGAGGTTGATCCCAGACCGTTACTAATTGTCCGTTGCGTTGCTTCAGTGTGACCTTGATTAAAAATACCAAGTACCTTAAATCTGCAATAAATTGGGCCATACTCTTGAACAAGGTACTATCGCCAAACCACGATAGTATAATTTTGAAATATGGTTAGGTAATGGTAGTGGTAATTTTAGTTAACGTCGTACTAGAGCAACACAACGGGCTATTGACGACGGTCCGGGATCAGTCCCTTAAGGGAAAGATCCGAGGACAATACCTAGTAATTTTGAACCACGGTCGGATGACGAAGCAACACCTGAGCTGGCACCCCACTCTCCAAACTTCCACGCCAACCCAACGTGAGGACTTTCGGCCACAACAGATTTAAGGTGCACCAGCCGCCTCTACACCATACGTTTACAAACATCCATGCCCGGACCGGGATTCGAACCAGGAACCTTCCGATCTAGAGGCTAACACCTTAACCACTATACCGGTTGGTCGGCACACTTGATTGTGGGAGCTCATTGAGTATGTCCACAACCTTCGAGTTGAAGGCGGCAAGGGTCAATTCCTGTCTGGTACATTCCTTCCTAGGTGTATTCCTCTTATGTCTGCAAAGCTTTCTTTGTGTATGTGCCTATTACTTGATATTGAGTCTTGTGTATAGCCCGTTGTGTCGTTACATTAGACGTTTATTAAAATACATTCCTTGTGTCTTGTGCAGCATGGCCTAATCTGACAAATGGTAATTGGTTATTTTTTAGTTAACGTCGTACTAGAGTTTCACAACGGGCTATTGACGACGGTCCGGGATCAGTCCCTTAAGGGAAAGATCCGAGGACAACACCTCGTAATTTTGAACCACGGTCAGATGACGAAGCAACACCTGAGCTGGCACCCCACTCTCCAAACTTCCACGCCAACCCAACGTGAGGACTTTCGGCCACGACAGATTTGAGGTGCACCAGCCGCCTCTACACCATACGCTTACAAACATCCATGCCCGGACCCGGATTCGAACCAGGAACCTTCCGATCTAGAGGCTAACACCTTAACCACTATACCGTTTGGTCGGCAATCTGACAAATGGAAGGCATCTAATATACTGGTTTGTCCAAATAGCCATTTAACAATCGAATTTTACCAACTTTTTAGTATTGCGTTGTGTTTTACTGGCGTTTTGAACTGTGACCGTAACTAGGTCTCGGACCCTCTATAGTAAGACGTTAGTTAATAATTACCAAATTACTTTTCAAACCGGGCTTCCACAACCCAATTAAAGGCTTAATTCGCTTGCTTAAGAAATATTTCATTGGAAGGCATCAGTAAAAAAGTTTTTTTTAATTCGACGTTACACGTCAATTTTTTTTAATACCCTGGATATAACCTGATGCGCGAATGTTAGTGTTTATGTTTGAAAATGAAGTAAACTTTGAGCACATGATCTCCAAATTGGCAGCTGAACATTTTGCTGCCAAGCGGCGTTTTTAGATAGGCCTACGATGGGTTACCATATTCCAAAATTATCGTCGATTGTAGATGGAAAATTATCGCCCACTAGCGATAGTAGTCTTAAGCCTAATGTAAAACGAAATACACAGCAATATGACGACAGGTCTTGCAGAGTACAAAAGTCCATTACAAAACCGATCAATTAAAAAAAAAATAAGAATTAAAAGTTCTCTATTTTGAGAGCATGTTAAAAATATACTCGGGGAATGTTTCCTCAAAAGAGCGTTCAACGTATCTTATTTTTATCCAAACAGAATTGTTTTGAATATGGATTTTTGCTTTTATGGGGAAAGTTTTGATCTGCTGGCCTAGTCAAGATTGTAAACAAAAGCAAAAATAAAATGTTTGCACGCTATTTCGTGGGCGCTGGAAAATAAAATTCATAGTATTGAGCTGATGATTATACACTAATACAAAGTAAAATACACAGAAAGGTTCTAGATTCGCTAGCGTAACGAAATGAGGATATTTAACCACTTAGTGACCACGGTAACTCGGTTGGAAAAGTAGCGGAATAAATATAAACCGGAGAGTTATGAGAGAATTTGAAATTTTATACAACGCGAAAGACCGTCATGTATACTCGTGGAAGGAAAATCCGAAACACTTCTCTTCATTCGAGCAATTTTTACAGTTGAGAAAATTAAAAAATGTCGCTTGACATAAACTAACTTCTAAAAGTTCAAATTCATAAGATTTGCATAAGGGGCCATCATCATATTAAATTAAGCACAAACTTCATAATTTCCAATAGGAACCCCTATTTCGACACGTAAATTCAGGCACCAAATTTCATGTTATTAGATTTACTGTTTTGAAGTTATAAGTACAGAAAGATTGGGGATGCTAATGAATCAGTTTCTTATGTTTTGATGGATATCTTTAAAATAATATCTATATCGCTGGCATTTTGTACTATATGTTTCTTATAAACAACTCGAACAAAATCTACTTAATATTTGATTTAAAAAATAGTTTTAGCATTAAATAATAATTATTAAATTAATGTTTGGAAAAATTATGAAAAGAAACCTTATTATATATATTTTGATGAAATCAGTTCAAAAGAACAAATCTATGTGGCCATGCAAAATTTCAGCTAGTTTCAATAATTAATTTTTGAACTACACTAAATTTTCCTCATTACTATTTTAGGTGGCAACGAAACGTTTAATAAACGTCTGACAAACCACGGATAATAATTTGTCGGGTCGTTTGAACTTGCATAGTTAATATAATAATGTAATTCTCAGATCGTTTGCATTTCTGTAATAAATGGAATAATTCTCGAATCGCTAAAAAAGATGTTTGAACTATTGTTCAAGTTACAATTTTTGGGTAAACATAATTACAATTTAATCTCAAGTGGCAATTTTCAATTTCGGCATTATCCCGGACATTTGCACAAACTTAAAGATTTCATATCTCGAGATATAAAGGTAGCAAAGTCATGAAATTTCATATTTAGGCTAATTTAACTATATACAGAATCTGATTATGGCATCAAAAATATAGCGTTTCGATGAGAAATTTTGATGTTGTGCAAAATTTTGTAATGAAGACAATTCCCTTTTGCAATTTTTCTGGATTGTAATTTGAAGAGAACGTTATTCCCTATTGAATAAAGGTAATGGTAATGGTAATGGTAATTTTAGTTAACGTCGTACTAGAGCAACACAACGGGCTATTGACGACGGTCCGGGATCAGTCCCTTGAGGGAAAGATCCGAGGACAACACCTCGTAATTTTGAACCACGGTCAGATGACGAAGCAACACCTGAGCTGGCACCCCACTCTCCAAACTTCCACGCCAACCCAACGTGAGGACTTTCGGCCACGACAGATTTAAGGTGCACCAGCCGCCTCTACACCATACGCTTACAAACATCCATGCCCGTACCCGGATTCGAACCAGGAACCTTCCGATCTAGAGGCTAACACATTGAATAAAGGAGGTGGTTCAGTTTCTTTTCCGCGACTATGCATAGGGACGGTGCACGTTAAATCTGTCCTGACCCCAACGTTGGCGTTGTGTGGATGTTTGGAGAGAGAGGTGTCACTTTAGGTTTTGACCTCGTCATCGGACCGTGGTTCACAATTGCGAGGTTTCGTCATATAAACCCGTTATGACCTCCAGTAAAACGTTAATTGGTAGGTAGGTAGTTATTTCAACTAACGTCGGCACTGGAACAAAACGGGCAATTAGCGACGGTCCAGTATCAATCTCGAAGGGAAAGATCCAAGGACACCACGTAATATCGAACCACAGTCTGTCAACGAAACAACACCTGAGCTTGCACCTCACTCTCTGTTAAAATAACTTCCACGCCAAGCCAACGTGAGGACAGTTGAGGTCACGATGGATTTAACGTGGTCCGTCCCCTTTGTACTCAACGATGTTTGTAGGATTCGAACTCATAACCTCCCGGTTCGAAGAGCATCGGATTAGCAACCAAAAGACCGTCGTGTACAAACGGAGCCGGTGCACATTTAATCTGTCGTCGCCTCAAATATCCTCACGTTGGCGTGGCGTGGAAGTTTAGAGAGTGAGGTGCCAGCTCAAGTGTTGTTTCGTCAACTGAATGTGGTTCGATATTACGTGGTGTTGTCCTCGATCATTCCCTTCGCGATTGATTCAGGACCTTCACTAATTGCCCGTTGCTTTGTTCCAGAACCGACATTACTTAGAATAGCTACCTACCTAAACATGCTTTTACCTATCCCGATAATCGGTGGGGTAATATGGTAATGGTAATTTTAGTTAACGTCGTACTAGAGCAACACAACGGGCTATTGACGACGGTCCGGGATCAATCTCTTAAGGGAAAGATCCGAGGATAACACCTCGTAATTTTGAAACACGGTCAGATGACGAAGCAACACCTGAGCTGGCACCCCACTCTCCAAACTTCCACACCAACCCAACGTGAGGACTTTCGACCACGACAGATTAAAGGTGCACCAGCCGCCTATACCCCATACGCTTACAAACATACATGCCCCGACCCGTATTCGAACCAGGAACCTTTCTATCTAGAGGCTAACACCTTAACCACTATACCGATTGGTCGGCGGGTGTTGAAATTCATCCATTACCCAAATGGTAATGGTAATTTTAGTTAACGTCGTACTAGAGCATCACAACGGGCTATTGACGACGGTCCGGGATCAGTCCCTTAAGGGAAAGATCCGAGGACAACACTTCGTAATTTTGAACCACGGTCAGGTGACAAAGCAACACCTGAGCCGGCACCCCACTCTCCAAACTTCCGCACCAACCCAACGTGAGTACTTTCGGCCACGACAGATTAAAGGTGCACCAGCCGCCTATACCCCATACGCTTACAAACATCCATGCCCGGACCCGTATTCGAACCAGGAACCTTCCGATCTAGAGGCTAACACCTTAACCACTATACCGGTTGGTCGGCCTACCTACCTAAACATGGATCCTCGGATCTTTCCCTTAAGGGATTGATCCCGGACCGTCATCAATAGCCCGTTGTATTGCTCTAGTATGACGTTAACTAAAAAAATTACCAATTACCTACCTAAACATGCTTTTACAAATCCCGAGAATCGGTGGTGAAATTCCTCCACAACCCAAATGGCTATTACGGTACATATTGAGTTTTCCTAAAATGAAGTTTATCGCCACTTTGGCGTCGCTTAGCGTGTAATATAACTGACTCGCGCGCGTTGACCAATCAACTATCTTACACACATCAATTTGGAATACCTTCTTTAGCTATTTTGGTAATATTTTTAATTAACGTCGTACTAGAGCATAACAACGGGTTTACCTTCTTTAGAGTTTATTTATTATAGAAGTTCTGAAAAATCGTTTAAAAAAATACGCGAACTGACGTCACGTAGAGGATACACGTATCGGAGCAGAAACACTCCCGCCACCTACATTCTACTTCACAGAACAGTGAAATTTAGCAGAGCAGTAGACGTGTATCTATATAGCTAATAGTTTTAATCTATCGGAAAATTTCGGGCAGATGAATCCACTTAAAATTTAGCCGCTTCAAATCATTGAATAGATGAAATCACTCACTGTAATACGCGTAGAAGTGAAGTGCTTACAATACATGCTCAAATATGAATTCAACTCCAGACGAGGACGAGTTAGATGGATCCAAAAGTATGCAAAGAGCTCCAGTACATGGTGATCGGAGTCAAGTCGAAGCTATATTTCAGACTCCGGAAAAATTTTACAGATCCCTTGTGGAATCCGACGATTCTCCGATTTATGAAAACAAGCACATTCCTGCCTCACATTCAGCAAACAATGAACCGACAACTACGACTCAAGGCGTACCTAGTACTTCTAATTGCGTCTACACTAGTACACCGATTGGTATATTCAGATTGCGGCATCCTGAAGCTTTCAAAGAGTGTAGAGGAACAAAGAAGGCTCGGTTGAAATCCAGCAGTACTTCATCCGAAGACAGTGAACCTCGAACTCCCAGCAACTCTGGAGGTGGGAAGGGTACGTACTGTGAACAGCAAATTGGACCCTCGACCGATCGAAGCAAGGACTGTGATACTGCGGTAAAACGAAGTCTCTTTAATGATTGCCATAACTCAAGCTCACGTCTACGCTCGTTCGACGAGACTGACAAACTGCCAATGCTGAAGTCCAACGACGCTCCGAAACTAGACAATGGTACTAGATTGTTGGAAACTGCAACCCAACTACTCGCCCTTTGTTCAATTGATGCATTTCCTCCAGCAAGCTCTGAACTGTCTTCTGGCGAATTCAATCCGATACAGCAAGTCAAACGTCTGTATTCTTCCAGGGATCCCTCCCCATCGAGCGAAGAAGTGAGCGATCCGATTCCTTATGATTATCGTCTAATCCATCGACTCAAACCTCGAGATTTTTCCAAGTCAAACTCCGCATCAAGCGACAAAATCAGTGGACAGCTTCCTTTTGTGTTTCGTCCAATCCATCGGCACAAACGTCGAGATTCTGCCAAGGCATGCTCTTCATTAAATGATCGACTTCCTCTTGAGTTCAATACTTGGCCAGATCATCAAAGCTTCCCCAAGCAGCAGAAGCGTCCACGTGAGCTCAGTCCTACCCAGACGGTTAAACGTGGAAATTCTTCCAAGGCACTTTCTTCACCAACCGACCAAAGCAATGTACCACTTTCTCATGAGTTCAGAACTTGGCATGATCAGCTAGGCTTCCCCGAGCAGAAGCTTCCTTGTGAGCTCAGTCCGACCCAGCCGGTTAAACGTGGAAATTCTTCCAAGGCACTTTCTTCACCAAGCGACCAAAGCAATGTACCACTTTCTCATGAGTTCAGAACTTGGCATGATCAGCTAGGCTTCCCCGAGCAGAAGCTTCCTTGTGAGCTCAGTCTGACCCAGCCGGTTAAACGTGGAAATTCTTCCAAGGCACTTTCTTCACCAACCGACCAAAGCAATGTACCACTTTTTCATGAGTTCAGAACTTGGTATGATCAGCTAGGCTTCCCCGAGCAGAAGCTTCCTTGTGAGCTCAGTCCGACCCAGCCGGTTAAACGTGGAAATTCTTCCAAGGCACTCTCTTCACCAAGCGACCAAAGCATTGAACCACTTTTTCATGAGTTCAGAACTTGGCATGATCAGCTAGGCTTCCCCGAGCAGAAGCTTCCTTGTGAGCTCAGTCCGACCCAGCCGGTTAAACGTGGAAATTCTTCCAAGGCACTTTCTTCACCAACCGACCAAAGCAATGTACCACTTTTTCATGAGTTCAGAACTTGGTATGATCAGCTAGGCTTCCTCGAGCAGAAGCTTCCTTGTGAGCTCAGTCCGACCCAGCCGGTTAAACGTGGAAATTCTTCCAAGGCACTCTCTTCACCAAGCGACCAAAGCATTGAACCACTTTTTCATGAGTTCAGAACTTGGCATGATCAGCTAGACTTCCCCGAGCAGAAGCTTCCTTGTGAGCTCAGTCCGACCCAGCCGGTAAAACGTGGAAATTCTTCCAAGGCACTCTCTTCACCAAGCGACCAAAGCATCGAACCACTTTTTCATGAGTTCAGAACTTGGCATGATCAACAAGGCTTCCCCGAGCAGAACCTTCCTTGTGAGCTCAGTCCGACCCTGCCGGTTAAACATGGAAATTCTTCCAAGGCACTCTCTTCACCAAGCGACCAAAGCAATGAACCACTTTCTCATGAGTTCAGAACTTGGCATGATCATCAAGGCTTCCCCGAGCAGAACCTTCTTTGTGAGCTCAGTCCGACCCTGCCGGTTAAACATGGAAATTCTTCCAAGGCACTCTCTTCACCAAGCGACCAAAGCAATGAACCACTTTCTCATGAGTTCAGAACTTGGCACGATCATCAAGGCTTCCCCGAGCAGCAGCTTCCTTGTGAGCTCAGTCCGACCCAGCCGGTTAAGCTTCGAGACTCTGCCAAGGCACACTCTTCACCAAGCAACGAGCCACTTCCTAATGAGTTGAGTCCAACGCGGTCGGTTAAACGCAGCAGTTCCTGTCCCCGCTCAGAAGTGGGAGAGCCGAAAAAAGAGACTGAACGCTTGAGGAATCTGAAACGAAATCATACAACTTTGGGTAGCAGTGAATTTCGGGAAGGTAGAGTCACGAAAAAGCACAGAAAATCGGACAGTTTCGATACACGCTCAGAAACTGAGGAAAAGCGTCATAGAGATCAATCAGTTTAGAGATCAGTATAATGGATTATTTAAGTGAGGAATAATCTTCGTTAATTCATTTGTTTTATCTATTAATCCTCCAAGTGGTTTTAACTCTATATCCCGTCTATCAGGATTTGTCAATTTTTGCTATTGATGAGCTTTCTCGCTATCAAGATATTGCCGATTCTTGATGCAAAAATATAATCTAAAATAAAAATGGCGCGATCGAGATCTGGTCAGCTTTCTTCTAATGACGAGATATCTCGTCCTTCAAGGTCCCATCACTTTTGTTATGACGTTTGATTTTAGTATTCGAAACAACCAGTCATCACTTTAGAGATTAAGATAATATACTAGTTCAAAAAGGAAGAATCTTCATAAATTCATTAAAGTTTTAGATCAGTGTAACACTTTACTTTGTTTCAGCGAGATATCTCGTCCTTCAACGGTCTGATCACATTTGTTACTCACGTTTTATTTTAGTATTCGAAACAGCCAGTCATCACTTTAGAGATCCAGATAATACACTAGTTCAAAGAGGAAGAATCTTCGTAAATTCATTAAAGTTTTAGATCAGTGTAACACTTCAAGTGGTTTATGCGAGATATCTCGTCTTTCGACGGTCTGATCACATTTGTTACTCACGTTCGATTTTAGTCTTCGAAACAACCAGTCATCAGTTTAGAGATCAAGGTAATATGCTAGTTCAAAGAGGAAGAATCTTCTTAAATTCATTGAAGATTTAGGATGGTATGTAGTATCCGATACGTTACAACTTTCGAGCGATGTATTGCCAATTGTGGTAACCTTCCCGTTTTCACGCTTTTCTTAGTTTTAAGGCAACCCTAGATATTTTCTCCTGACGATAATAAACGGGTCTTATGATTGGTTAAGGAAGAAAATACGCTTTTCCACTTTTATTTTTAATGTAGAACGGAATTAAAATTTAGACAGTCTTTGAAATTGTTGGGTGCATATGAATTTTGCTCTTGATTTATAAAATCGACTTGTTTTATTAATTTTCAAAATTTTTAGGATAAGTTTGGAAAGCAGATTGCAGATTGGAATTTAGAATTGTTTTCCCCTTTTGGTTGCTCATTTCCCCTTAGTTGATTTGATATAGCAGTGAATAGTGTTATTGAACGTTTGAAAATGTTTTTTTTTTTTGCAAACATGTAGTAGCTTGATTGGGAAGAGGGTGAAATGTCTTTCATGTGAGAATGATATGATTTTAACATTGAGAAAGGATGCTGGTGATAGGTAGGAGTGGAAATGTAGAAAGATAGGACAAAAGTTTGGCAAAAGAAAGTATAACAGGAGTAAGAAATTGGAGGGTAAATGGGTGTTTGGAGGACTTGAACGAGGGACGGATAAATGTTTTATGGTTGAGGTGAAAAATAGGAACCAGAAAGTTTTGGCTGAGGTAATTCAGAGCTGAATTTTGCAAGGAACTACAAAAATTTCTGACTATTGGAAGTCATATGTTGGTATCAATACCCGAAGGACAAAAAGTTCAAGGGTTATCGATTCGAGCATATGACTGTTAACCATAGTCAGAATTTCAAGGACCCGGCTATGAGGGTAAGTTTGATTTTGGTTTAGCTTTTGGTTATATTACAAACACTGGACTATGCTTGGGTGGGCACCCAATACGGTGACTTATACGCATGGAAGGCAACGGTGAAAGGTCCTCGCCGGCCCCGGAGGGGCGGCGAGGTAGCCGGCAGGCGGGGATCGCGCGTTATACGCTGTGACTTATCTACAAACAAATTTCTCCAAGTATACTGGTTTAAACGCATTGAAACCTTAAGCGCAATACGCTTTGACTTCTCTAAAAAACAATTTCCTCTTGTAAAGTCGTTACAATAAAAATATTTGTCTTGCTTTTCCATATATGGCTCTATAACCTGGAACATCCCCATTGAGTTGCTCACATAATGCTAATTGCTAGAAAAATTGTGAAAAAATATTTTTTCACACTTATGGATAGCAGAAGAATTTTTAGATTTTTTTTTCTCATCAAAAACCTTTGTGTGGATTATGATCACAGAAAAGAACTACCTTATTAAAAAAAGATTTCTTGTTTTGAATTTTCTATGCATTGCAAAGTTTCTAATTCAAAATTGATAAAAATCCGGACGTTTTAAAAAAATCACGTTTTTTTTTTTTTTTAATAATTCTTTTTTGTAACAATTATAAATTTTTTTTTTAATTAATTTTTTTTTTCTAAAGTGACAAAACTAGGATGAAATTGACGCAAAATTGCGTACATGTTCGGAGAAAACCAGACTGAAATATTAGAAAATTTTCAAGTGAAATTTATATTGCTTTTTTCTTAATTTTTAAACAAATTATTATTATTATTTATGCACTGTATGCAAAGGTTCACGTTGTATATGGCGGCCATCTTGGAATTGCTTACATCGGCCTCCATCTTGATTTGGCGTAAGCAATCGCTTTGGCGGCCTAACGTATCGGATGCTACCACTCCACCGATTTCTAGTCGCGCGATTTTTCAGTCGCAAAAATAAAACTCATTGTTTCAAATACAAGTGTACAAACTTGCGACTAAACAATCGTAGCGATTAAAAAGTTGCAACCTGTCATATTTTCTTTACGACGCGACTGTCGCTCTACCCAATGAATCACATAGACATGCATGGTCATGCACCCACTTGCGATACTTTAATCGCAACTTTTCTTAAGTCAGTTTTCTGATACATTAAATTGTTTTTTATTCCCCTAAATTAAGTTTCTATCTTTGCGATCGTTGAAGACAGTGAAGACTTCAACGGATTTGAAATCTGTGGAAAATTTTACACCAAAATGATACCTTATATGCGATTTTCTTCAAATAAATAATTAATTATTTAATAAAAATAATTAAATAATCAAATGGTAAACAATTAAATAATAAATCTGTTTTTGTATATCGATCTGACGTAGAATTTTACGCTGAATTGAAATCCGTTGAAATTTACATTTTATCTACAACGACCGCAAAGATAGAAACTTGAAGTAGGGGAATAAAAAGCTAATTTAATATCTCTCTATATTAAAAAAAAGTTACCGCCGCCGCCGCCGCCGAAGAATTGAAATTTTTGTTGTTTAGCTCCATTCTTAGACGGTTTCCCGAGAAAGTACTCATCGGAAAAATATGAAATTAACATGCTTTGTTCTTCATCGTATTCCCTGGATAATTATTAAGATTTTTTTCCGATGCAGCTATTAGTTTAGGTTTTATTAAGTGTTAAAGTTGAAGAAGTGAAATTTCTTCCGCGAGTGAGCAAAACACATTCAAAATTTCAGTCTTTAGTCGTGAGTTTTTTTTTAAGAGTACCTCTCAACGTAAATTTTTGCAGCTCGTCGAGTTTTTTTTGAAATTTAAATGTGGTTCTTGATAATATTTTTTTGAAATTCGGGAAAAATCGGGACATTTTTGTTACTTTTTTTTAAAACTGCCGTATCTATATCTAATTACTATTAGTTTTTAATTTTTAAAATATCGCAGTATACCTCAGAATATACTCTTTCTTACGGTACTATTATTTTTGAAATCGGTTAATAATTAAATTGGATGCGATCAAAAGTTCGTGATACAAAATTCGGAATCTTCGGATATTTTCGCTACGTTTTGTTAAAACCATTATATCTACAGCAAAAACCATTTTTTTTTAAATTTGAGAACATCACTGAATACACTACATTACACTCTTTCTTATGGTACAATTATTTTTCAAATTGGTTAATAAACAAAATCGATGCAATTAAAAGTAGGTCATACAATTTTCGGAACTTTCAGATCGTAACTTCCGATACAAAACTAAAATGGTCATATCTATATAGTATTACTATTAGTTTTTAATTTTAAAAATATTGCAGTATACCTCACAATGTACTCTTTCTTACGGTACAATTATTTTTAAAATTGGTTCATAAATAAATTCGATGCAATCAAAAGTTGGTGACACAAATTTCGTATTTTTCAGTTCGCATAGCTGGTTCCGCAAACAGCAGTGGGTTGCATTTCCTACTATCGGGTTTGCCAGATATCAAATTTATCGTAGCAACAATTGCCATAAAAACGATTTCTTTTTATTTGGCGAGGAAAAAGGCTCGCTTTTTCCCCTCTGTTCTCAAGACAGTTTACCGACAAAGTACAATCGTAAAGTTTTGATATTAACACTGTTTACTTAAAATTGTACAGGGAACAAGATACAGAAGATTTTTTACTGATGCGGCTATTAGTTTAGGGTGCATTAAGTGTTAAAGCAAAAAAAAGTGAAATCAATTGCGAAAGAAGTATTGGTTTGAGAAAGCAAACCAAACGGGATTGCGTAGCAATCCCCGGGGTAGGCGAGCGTAAGCGAGCAGGGCGCGAAGCCCTCGCTGTGACGTCATGTACCGGAAAGTGAAATCAGCATAATACGAATTATTCAGATAGTTTCACTCTGTGAAAGGAATGTTGGTTTGCGAAGCAAACCAAATGACATCTGTGAAAGGAGTGTTGGTTTGCGAAGCAAACCAAATGGGATTGCGCAGCAATCCCCGGGGGTTGGCGAGCGTAAGCGAGCAGGGGGCGGAGCCCCCTAGTATAAGAAAAGCTCGCCTCGAAGCAAAGGAACGATCACACAAGCAGTTTCAGTGACATCCATTGGAAAACGATTCTAATTTAGAGATTTATCTATCGCAGTCTGGTGCACCTTGTAGATTTTCTGCGACAGCGATTTTTTGGTCGCCGCGACTAAAAATCGCAAGTGGAGACTGTGAAGTTCCCCGTAACCTCACCGGGTTTGAAACGGGTCGATGGACATAGAATCGAACTCCACGGGGGTCCCCCTCGGGTTTTTGGGGAAAAGGAACCCGTTTGGGGAGGGTTGAAAAGAGAAGGAACTTGCACGAAGACCAGCGAGGAAGCAGGACGCGTTGTTTTGCGCTGGAGATCGAAGGGGATTATTCCCGACTATGTATTATAGACGGAACCTGTAAATACTATAATCAAGAAATTTGTAAATAAATAACTGAAATATGCTCATGAACTAGTGTTACTGTTTGGAGGACGACAAGGCAGAGGATTAGGGACTCAGCCTAAGGAAGAACCGTCACAGTGGCGCAGATGGTAGGATTGTCGTCCAGAATTCCAAAGAAAAGTCTGAGCAGATCCGGATTCCACACCGGACGGCGATAAAGGAATCTTCAAGTATTATTGAGACTGGGGAGACCCCATAGTTGATAATTGGAAGTGAACGCCGAAGGAATGTCTTCACAGTATCGAGGAAAGCCCGTGAAAGTGTCAAACTTGCTCACGGACCAGCAGCGAAGCCTATTCCCGGAGCAGCAGCATCGAGGGAAGTCGTCTGCAAGGTAACTGCAAGCCATTTGCGGGGAATCGTCTGAGTTGGATACGCCGGTATAGAAGAAAAAAAAAAGCTTGTACCTGGAAAGCCCGTGAAAGTGCCAAACCTACTCCCGGACCAGCAGCGAAGCCTACTCCCGGAGCAGCAGCGAAGCCTTCTTTTGGTGCATCAGCGAAGCCTACTTTCGGAGCATCAGCGAGGCCGAATCAACGAAGTCTACAAGATCCTGACGCCATCCCAAAGGAAGTCCGATAAAGGTAAATCCAGATACCCATTTAATTTTGTTGTTACTTAAAATTGAACAGGGGGGCTTACACAAGAAATGTATGTCATTGTTTTAAGAATATTATGGAAAGTTAAGTTGAGAATATTGTGTTTTGTGAAACTTAATGGTTAAGAGGTATTTTACTAGTATAAAATATTATTATGTTAGGATTGCATAGTAGAATATATAACTTCAGTTGTTTATTGTAGTGTATAAAAGTATAGGTATACTTTGGAAGGATACAAGAGTGTTGTAACTGTTCTGTTATTGTGTATTGAGGGCCAAAACGAAGTAATATTGTTGTTAGTATATATATATATGTAATTGGTTTAACTGTCTACGGAACCTATAGTATAAGAAACAGTACAAAAGGGTAGCCGTAATACGGTAAATTCTATATATAGATGGAAGTGTGCAACAAAATTTTAACTGAATTAAAACTAGAATAAGTTGGCAATATAATACAGGGATAGAAATAGCTTGTTTATTTAAGATTAACATAACAAGTTAAAGATAGACTATTATTGGTCTTAAGTATTATATTAGTTGGATATAATCTAGCGTTAAAAATGGCTTTTCTAATGAGGACGAAGAAAGCTGATCTCATCTCTCTAGCTCTGGAGTTGGAATTGGAGTTGAATCCAAGAATGACAGTGATAGGGTTAAGTGAAATGATAAGTAGCAGTGAAAGGTATGAGGAAGAGATGGTTAAGGCACTTCTGGAAGGTATTGTTAATGACAGGAAAGAGAGCGAAGAAAAAGAACAGTTAAATTATGAACGCGAACAAAAGAGATTAGAATTAGAACGTGAAGATAAGAGATTAGGAAGGGAACAGGAGATTAAGTTAAAAGAGTTGGAAATTAAAATGAAAGAACAGGAAAACCATAGATCACTAGAAAGCACGGGTACCGAAACGTCGGAGGGTGATCTAATTAAATACGTGAGACTTGTTAAGGAACAACTACCAAAAACTCCACAAAGAACTGAAAATTGGATATTTTTCTTCCATCAGGCGGAAACGATCTTTGAGGTTTATTCGGTACCAGAAGAGTATTGGGGAAAAATTATTTTACATAAATTGTCAGATTTTATTAGCAGTTTAACGAACAATTTAGGCATCGAGAAACTTACTGATTATCAATCAATTAAAGAATGCGTTTTAGCTGAAAATAAACTAACCCCATTACAGCACAAAAGGAATTTTGAAAACAGTGGTAAGAGACCAGGAGAAAACTATGTACAGTGCGCTGCTCGGATAAGAACTCTTTTTGAGTACTATTTAAAAAGCCGAGATATTGCGTCGCTACAAGATTTAAAAGATCTAGTAATGGCAGATAAAATAAAAGATTTATTGCCAAACCACGTTACATCCCATATTCTGGTCAAAGAGGGAGAAAAATGGTTAAAACCAAACGAGTTGGTGAGGGAAATAGATATTTATCTGGAGGCTCAACCTCATGCGAGTTCATCAGATAAATTTAGTCGCGACATAGGGTTGAGAAATTGGAGGTTAGAAAGAAATAGAAACGAGAGGGATGGACAGAGAATTGGAAGCAAAAGTAGTATTGGAGATCGCATCGTTAAGACGAATAAGTATGAGAAGGGCCAAGGAAGGGATAGTATAGATTACAGAACACGGGAAAGGCAGAAGGTGAAGTGTTTCCTATGTGAGGAAATAGGGCACTTTAAATCCAATTGTCCAAAACTAAGAGATCAGAGAGGAAGGGAAAGAAAAATTAACCAGGTGGTTAGCAAAACAGATTCGGTGTTGGATAATTACCCGGCTGAAAGGGGATTAAACAAAGTGGCCGTACATTTCGAAATTCCAGAAGGAAATCAAGAAGGGGAATTACCTCGGGAAGAATTTGGAATTGATAATGAAAAGTTCAAAGGCGTTATCGATAGCGGGGCAGAAATAACGGTGTTGAGGAAATCAATAGTCCCCGAAAATTATTTAGAATCAGGAGGGAAAATATTGTTAAAACCAGCTATAGGTCCTGAAGTAGAAGCGAGACTTGTTTCAATTCCGTTAAGTTTATGGACAGAGACGGAGGATATAAGGCCTTTTGTTACTATCCAGGCAGCCGTCGTGGAAAATTTAAATGAGGTCGCATTGGTGACACCACGTGATTTACGACTTATGAGAGAGCAGCAGCGCCGGTATCTAGGGGAATTCGTAGAACCACGAATTCAAGACGATGCTCAACAGGGAAAGTTACCTCCTGGGGATAGAGGGGAGAATGACCCAAGTGGTGAAACCACAATGGAAGTCCTCGATGTAAGGACGGTAACAATAGACGCGATTGAGTATCCGAAGGTCAAGGAAGGGATAGTGGAAACCGATAATGAGATGCCCTTATCACAAACGCAAAAATTTCGGATAGAGCAGGGGGCGTGTGAGTCTTTAAGTTGCGCGTTTAGCAATGCGAGAGAAAGGAAGAACGATTACTGGCTAGACTCGGGGATTTTATACCACACTGGGAAGATCGCGGGACAGCCTTACAGTCAGTTAGTAGTTCCCGTAAGTCGGAGACAGGAAATCATCAAACTAGCGCATGAAACCTTAACGGGGGGACATCTAGCCTCTAAGAAAACAAAAGAGAGGATCGCTATGTCATTTTACTGGGAAGGAATGGGCAAAGAGATAACGAGATGGTGTGAGGCCTGTCACAACTGTCAGTTAAGAAGGAGGACGAACGTGAAAGATCGAACTCCAATTGAAGCGGTAGGAAGGCCTGAGTTGCCGTTTCAGGTGGTTAATGCGGACATTTTTGGGCCAGTAGAGCCTAAATCTTCAAGGGGGCATCAGTACGTGTTATGCATTATGGACCAACACAGTAGATGGCCGGAGGCGGTACCTTTGAGATCGTTAACTGCGAAGGCAACCTGTGAGGCATTCACTGAGGTGTTCATGAGGATGGGGGTCCCACGGACTATCGCTATGGATAATGGGACAAATTTTGCATCCCGGTTAACCAAGGAATTTTTGGGTAAGTTGGGCGTAACCCCAAAGTTTTCGACACCTGGATACCCTCCCTCGAACGGATTAGTGGAAAGGTTTATAGGGACCATGAAAAATATGCTTCATCATGCTATTAGTGATCAAGGAAGAGAGTGGGATAAATTACTACCCTATTTATTATGGGCGTATAGAGAAGCGCCAAGTTCCACTACGGGTGTACCACCGTTCATGTTAATGTACGGTCGTTTACCGGAAGGCCCGTTGGCGATTTTAAAATCCAGTTGGGTGGAAGAAGCCGTGATACCTCAAGGAGTGGGGGAATCAGTCTCAGAATATCTCAGGTCACTCAGAGATAGACTAAAATCGGCTCAGGAATTCGCTACGACACAGGCTGAAGTACAACAGGCACGGTACGTCCATCACCACAATTTAAGGTCCTCCAATCGACAGTTCGGACTGGGTGATGAAGTAGTTGTCCTGGTTCCCGACAGTACAAACAAGCTTTGTTCGAGATGGATGGGGCCAGGAGAAATAGTGGAAGTCAAATCACCCCACTCGTATATAGTGAAGTTGTCAGATGGTAGTTCCCGTCATTTACATCAAAATAAGATACGCAAGTACGTACAACCCATCGGGGCAATGGGAGTAATATATGAGTCAGACGAAGAATTCGGAGAAGTCCTGCACGCGCCTATTGACAAACCAATAAACGGCAGGCAAGATATCGAGACGTTCGGTAAGAGCAAGGGACTTGATCACTTACGAGGACATCAGAAACGAGAATTGTGTTCTTTGTTGAACGGGTTTGGCTCTCTATTCAATGGAGAGATGAGGAAAGCCAATGTAGGGTCCCACACAATTCGACTGAAACCGGGCGTAGAACGGAAACAACCGCACATTTATAGGATACCCGAGTCAATTAAACCGCAGGTCGAGAAGCAGATTGAGGAGTTGATAATGAGGGAGCTCATTGAACCGTCTACAGCGGAGATTGCCTACCCCATAGTCTGTGTGGCAAAAAAGGATGGTACTGTTCGGTTGTGTTGCGACTATCGAGGTCTCAAGGCGGAGAGTCAGATTGTAGCGTTCCCAATGCAAAATTCGGATGAATTAAGATTCAAGGCAGGACGTGCAAAATTCCTAACTACGTTCGACCTTTTAAAGGGATATTGGGAGATTCCGATGGAGGAGAGTTCGAAAGAACTAACTAGTTTTGTGTCACCCAAAGGGCAATACCAATGGAGGGTCATGCCATTTGGACTCTCAGGAGCCGCAGCCACTTTCCAAAGGGTTATGAACCAAGCGTTGAGGGCACACTCAGATTACTCGGAGAGCTTTATAGATGACATAATCATTTATTCTCAGACATGGGAGGACCACTTGACTCATCTAAAAGCAGTACTCCAAACCCTAAGGTCTTTGAACTTCGCGGCTAATTTGGAAAAGTGTTCCTTCGCGAAGGCAGAAGTAAGGTATTTGGGCCACGTGGTGGGTTCAGGGAAACATGGTCCAGATCCTGGGAAAATAGCGACAATACAGCAGTTGAACGTGCCTAAAACGAAAAAGGCACTACGGTCAGTGTTAGGGCTCATGAACTACTACAGGGAGTATGTGCCACGCTATGCGGAAATAGCGAAACCCCTAACAGAGTTAACGAAGAAACCCGTCCCCAATGATATCCCATGGACCGATGACGCCGACAACGCGTTTAAGAAACTTAAAGAGGCTTTGTGTAAAGCGGTATATCTGTCTACACCGGATATTAATAAGCCGTTTGAAATCCACACAGATGCCTCAGCAACGGGTATAGGAGCCTGTCTGGTCCAGGGAGATGAGAAAGGCTACCCAAGACCAATAACATTCGCAAGCCAAAAGCTCACACCTGCGCAAATGAAATGGAGCGCAATTGAAAGAGAGGCTTACGCGGTAATTTGGGCTTTGGGAAAATTTGACACTTGGACGTATGGTCAGAGTATACTGTTGCACACTGACCATAATCCATTGAAATATTTAACGGAAGGTGTACCCAAAAACGCCAGACTTCAGAGGTGGGCATTGGCTTTACCTCGGTACAACGTATCGATAGCTCATAAGCCAGGTATTTTAAATGCCGATGCTGATGCTTTATCGAGAATGTATGAAGAACAATGCTAGTGATTTTATGATCACTAAAGGTATGTTGTACTGTATCAATGAATCACATAAATTAGCAATTTAATTGGTTTTGTTTACAAGAAACAACTGTATTGAAGAGTATGTTTTGGATTGCTAGTATTCTTTAATTAAACGGGTTAACAGTTTGGTATGTTGAGTAAACTGTTTTGTTATCATAAGTACAAAGATAGTTTAAAAATTATAATTACAGTTGTAAAATTTAAGTTTGTGAGCTCATGCATGAGAGACTCATTTCAGGCATACTTGCCGACTTGGGGACACAAACATCAATACACATTTTGGGTATCTGGATTTGGAATGATGACGTTGCCCGAGGAGAGGGGTATTCGTCATTGTATTTTTTTGTTATGGTTTCAATTTCGGGACCAAGTGGCCCCGTAATTATAAACCGGAGGGGAGGTGTGAAGTTCCCCGTAACCTCACCGGGTTTGAAACGGGTCGATGGACATAGAATCGAACTCCACGGGGGTCCCCCTCGGGTTTTTGGGGAAAAGGAACCCGTTTGGGGAGGGTTGAAAAGAGAAGGAACTTGCACGAAGACCAGCGAGGAAGCAGGACGCGTTGTTTTGCGCTGGAGATCGAAGGGGATTATTCCCGACTATGTATTATAGACGGAACCTGTAAATACTATAATCAAGAAATTTGTAAATAAATAACTGAAATATGCTCATGAACTAGTGTTACTGTTTGGAGGACGACAAGGCAGAGGATTAGGGACTCAGCCTAAGGAAGAACCGTCACAGAGACCTAGACTAAGTAAATTATAGCAAAAATATTCTAGATACAGTTAAGTTTGAATATATAGTAGTAAAAGTGTAACTCAAGGGGACAGTAGACTTTCCCAAAACACTCAAATTCGACCAAAATATCGAATTTTTTAAATTTGCTATATTTTTTAACTAGACACTAATAGCTATGACTGTGAAATAGCTATATATGTGTGAGAATTTTTAACTTTTGACTCTTTTCAACTGAGTTATGGTCCATTATATTGTTTTTTTAAGATATTTGTTTGCTAAAAATTGTGTGACTTTTCTCACATTTTAAATTTTTATGCAGTTTAGGTATTCGAAATGTTTTATAAGCAATTCTAAGGCCCGATGCAGACATCCGGCTTTTCAACGTGCGGAGCCACTGCTGCAACACAAGTGTGGTCTGAGATGCATTAGATACAATGGAGTAGTGCACACATGCCTCCGGCGCCGCTGCGGTATTTTTAGTCTAACTTGCGTGCAATTTGTACCGCAGTTCCCCACGGCGCTGCACTCGCCGCACACGCTTCCCCGGTCTGAAATACCTTGTTTTCATAAATAAATGGAATTTAAATAATAATTAATAAATGGTTGTATCCAGTAACGTCAATTTTGTTTCAAAATATACTTCTTTTTACACCAAGTAAGCGAAATAAACACTTTTTCTTTGATAGAATATTTGTTGCAAATGGCGCGAACTGAGTACTTGCGTCATTTTATGGTTCTGTGTGCATAGTTGGCCTTCGGTGCCGCAGCACGTTGAAAAACCGGATGTGTGCACCGGGCCTAATCATCGTATTCAACTCAAAATCTTTAGTTTCATTCTTAGTAAAGTTAAAAACAAGTTACTAAAAATAAATGTTACATTTATACTATTTATAAAAATTTTAATTAGAAATTTAATAAATATTTGTATTTTGGATTGAAAAAGCATGTCTTTCTATGAAAATAATTTACTAACAAAAAGAATGATATGTTAATGATACGAGGTCTGTTTTATTCTATGGTATGTAACGTATATTGTAAATAAGTATTCTTGTATTCAGAGCCACCTGAAGCATTTTGAACGAAACAATTTTTCGCAATATTAAAAATTATAATTTTAATAACTTAAAACATTTTTATTATTTTGACACCAAATTTATATGGTAATTGTTAGAGGTTATTACTAATAACATATCCAAATTTTAAAAGATCTCTTGACAAATTAAAGTTTAAACTGTTCCCTTAAAAACACATTTTGACAGAATTTCTATTCCGTCTAAATACCTATTTTTGCCAGGTTTTTGACAAGTTTAAATTTTTCTCAGAAAAGTAAAATTTTACACAAGTTGCATTATAATAAAGTAGTTAACGGTACACAAAACAGTATTCTAATGCATAACATTTTTCCAATTTTATCCATCCTTAAAAGTCAAGTGTCATTACAATCCATAAAAGTATGTATTGGATTGCTGAAAATGTATTTTCTTGCTCAATAATTAGTCCGTCGACAAATCGGGACAATCGTGGCTGAAATATGTTCGAGAATTTCAGCATATTTTTAAAATGCTATATAGTTTATGAAAGGTTTAGTCAATTAGGAAAATTAACTAGTACATTAAATTTCATATTGAAAAGAAAATTGATTGAATGTAATAAATCCAAACTAAATGTTACGAAATTGAAATGTTTATTCAAGCAGAACGTTCAGATGTTCTGCATATATACTTATTTAAAAGTATTTTTCTGATTATATTCAGGGTATTTAAAAAGAAATTGACATTGTTATGAACATTGCAATATATAATGCAACGTTGAATTTAAACTTTTTATCGATGCCATCTATTGAAATATTTCTTAAACTGTGAATTTTCCTTTGGGCTGTGGCCGACCAACCGGTGTAGTGGTTAAGGTGTTAGCCTCTAGATCAGAAGGTTCCTGGTTCGAATCCTGGTCCGGGCATGGATGTTTGTTAACGTATGGTGTAGAGGCGGCTGGTGCACCTTAAATCTGTCGTGGTCGAAAGTCCTCACGTTGGGTTGGTGTGGAAGTTTGGAGAGTGGGGTGCCAGCTCAGGTGTTGCTTCGTCAACTGACCGTGGTTCAAAATTACGAGGTGTTGTCCTCGGATCTTTCTCTCAAGGGACTGATCCCGGACCGTCGTCAATAGCCCGTTGTGTTGCTCTAGTAGGACGTTAACTAAAATTACCATTACCATTGGGCTGTGATAGCCCGGTTGGAAGAAAAATTTGGTAATTTTTAATTAACGTCGTACTTACGTCGAACGATCCAATTCTTACCAAAGGATCAGAGATCTAATTACGGTCAGAGATCAAAGACAATTCCACGCATAATTTTTAACCTGGGTCAGATGAAGAGGCAACACCTGAGCTAGCAGCTGACTCTCGAAACTTCCACACCAACCCAACTGGAGGACTATCGGCCACGACAGATTTAATATGAACCTTCCGACATTACACCATACGCTAACAAATATATATGTACTGACCCGAATTCCGATGCGAGAACCTTTCGATTTAGAGGCTAACACTTTAACAACTAGACCAGTTTGACGGCGTTGGAAGAGTAACGTATTAGCAAATTGATGATAGTGAGGTTTTTATTTCCAATGGGCAAAGCAGTACAATTGCGAAGACAAATACAAATACAATACAATACAAAGTACACAGTTGACCGAGGTCATTTTAGCCTTATACAAGGCCAGAAGTGATGGTCACTTGTGAAGGGGCACCCAGTGGGTGGACCATCATTGTCCCTAACAAAGGACAGCACAATTTACATCCATGCCCTAACCCCGGATTCGAACCAGGAACCTTCCGATCCAGAGGCCAACACCTTGACCACTAGACCGGTTGGTCGGCATGATAGTGAGGTCGTATCCAACAAAAGACCGTCGGGTACAAAGGGAGCTGGTGCACGTTACCTTCGCACAGGACCATACCTTTCGAAATACTTCCAGTGAGATCGCCTACCAAACGGCCATGAGGTTAAGGCCTCTAGATTGGAAAGTTTCTGGTTCGAATCCGGGTCAGTGCATGGATATTTGTAATCGTATGGTGTATAGGCGGCTGGTGCACCTTAAATCTGCCGTGACCGAAAGTCCTCACGTTGGGTTGGTGTGGAAATTTGGACTCCATCTCGGGTGTTGCCCCGTCATTTGACCGTGGCTCGAAATTATGTCGTGTTGTCTTCGAATCTTTCCGTAAGAGGATTGATCCTGGACCGTAATCAATAGCCCGTTGTGTTGCTCTAGTACCTCACGTTGGGTTGGTGTGGAAGTTTGGACAGTGGGGTGCCACCTCAGGTGTTGCTTCGTCATCTGACCGTGCTTCAAATTTACGGGGTGTTGTCCTCGGATCTTTCTCTTAAGGGACTGATCCTGAACCGTCTTCAATAGCCCGCTGTGTTGCTCTAGAACGACGTTAACTAAAATTACCATTACCATAACCCTTAGAGTTTTGTCCTGGACCAACCGGTATAGTGGTTAAGGTGATAGCCTCTGGATCGGAAGGTTCCTAGTTTGAATCCGGGTCCGGGCATTGATGTTTGGAAGCGTATGGTGTAGAGGCGGCTGATGCACCTTAAATCTGTCGTGGCCGAAATTCTTCACGTTGGGTTGGCGTGGAAGTTCGGAGAGTGGGTTGCCAGCTCAGGTGTTGCTTCGTCATCTGACCGTGGTTCAAAATTACGAGGTGTTCTTCTCGGATCTTTCCGTTAAGGGATTGATTCCGGACTGTCGACAATAGCTCGTTCTGTTGCTCTAGTACGACGTTAATTAAAATTTACCGATTACCTACCTGTTACATTCTTTGTTTTCTGTACTTACTCTTATCTTGACATGAGTTGACTTGTCTTCAGAATACAATTTCGGCACATTGGCAATGAAACTTTTATATAATGATGTAGTATATTACGAGCGGATAGATATGCAACTGTTTCCACTGATGTAACAGAATCGATAACCAATGAGAAAAGAATGGGAGCAGTTGTTGGCTAATCGGATCACATGACCTAGATACGTATGTCATCAGAATTTTTCTGTTGGCAATTTATGTCTTCCTTTGGCGTACTTCGAAATTTATGTGAGGAGAAATTTCTTTGCTGCTGTTTAGTTTTATATTTTAGTTGATTCGGTAACTTTAAATTCAGATCTGATGTATAATCAAGAGGGGGGCTATAGAAAAAAGGAAATAAGGTGTGTAACATGAATTTCATTGATCTAACATCATCATCGAAAATTGTATCCTTTTATTATCTAAGTTAATAATTATATAAGTTAGTGTTTTATGTATGCTTTTTGTTACATCAGAATGGTCCTAAGCCATGGATGGATACGACACCATCATCCTAAAGCAAAGGGGACGGCAGAGGGGCGGTAAAATATCAGCTGGTAGTGAGTTCAGGAGTGATTCTTAGATTATTTATGTAAAATCAACGGAAGCTTGGAAAAATATAAAAAGGGTATTAAAAATTAGGAAAAGTAATTTAGAATCAAAAGGAATTAAATTGGAATTTTTTTTAAATAATTTGGAGGATCTAAAAACTTTTCTGCCATATGGGTTCGAACTGGGGAAGTCATCCTCCGCTGCAGACGTCAATCTGAAGGTAAGTGACTTTAGCCATTAGGCCATCGTTGCTTTCTGAAAAGTAGTTCTTTAAAAGAAAAGTACCCTTAGGATAAGTTGGCGAGATCAAAATCAAAATGGTTACTGCAACAATCAGATTGGCGATATATCCAAGTGAAGCCAAGCCCGTGAAACTAGCCAATCAAGTTGGACTTGCGTAAAGTACTATCATGGTTCTCTTCTCATTGGTTATCGATTCTGTGACGTCAGGGGAAACCGTTGCATATCTATCCGCTCGTTAGTATATTTGATTGATTAACTGTATTTAGACAAAACGGAAAAAATTGAGATTGACTATATTTAATGATAACCCCAATCAAGTATAACAGCATTTGGACAAAAGCGCAATCTTATCAACCCTAGTTTGTTTTCGTTGCTTATAAACGTTGAAATCGGAAGGCAATCGCAGTATTTAATATTGGAATAATTTTCACCTCCGCAAATGGGAATTCTTTGCCATCATTGATAAACCTAATACCCAACTAGATTGATCTGATAGCATTATGCAAGCTTTAGTAACATCTAAAGATGGCGGTGATTGTCATGTAAATCTTTCAGCAGTGAATCCGGAAAAAGCATTCACGGAATCTCTTCTAACAGACCAGCGTGATTTTTCATCTTGTGTGAACAAGTACACCCATACCTCACCTGTTGCATACATTGCCCCAAACAATACAGCTTGCACGCCAGATCGTTCCAAAAGCTTTTACGTACGTTCGCCCACTGACGCTCTCGGCTTACGACAGCCCGATGTTTTCATTCAATACAGAAGACCCAAGAAGCAAATCTTGATGCACAGCAGCTCATCTTCAAACAGAGAACCTAGAACTCCCACGCGCATAGAGCGTAACTTCCTTACACAAAAGAGGTTAAATTTCATGGATCGGAACCTCAATTCTGATGCTGCAGCAAAGGGAATGTGTTTTCAGATTGAAGATACATTGCAATCGGTTTTACTTGATTTCAATCAGCTTACGTTTGACGACATGTCAAAACCAACTGGGACTGCTGGTTCTTTGGTAGACGCTATTAAGAAACAGCCGCCTCTTTGTTTTGCCGAAGATTACACTTTATTAAAAGAAATCGGGGCACAGCTTTCTGGACGGTATCATCAAATTCAACCTGTGAAACGACGAGATCCTGCTAAGAAATGCTCTTCATCAAGCGGTGAACAAACCAAGAAACAGCTTTTTGATCTTGTAATCAAACCTCCAAAACTTCAAGATTCTGACAAGGAACACTCTTCATCAAGCGAAGATAATAGGGATCATTTTCTTAGCGATCTCCGTCCAACCCGGTCACTGAAACGACGAAATTCATGTCCGTGCTCGGAGGAACTTGAAGAATCGGGAACTCCTCGCTTGAAGCGTAAAAAAATGAGCAGTTCAGCTTTGGATACTTGCGAACTTCGGCAAGGAAAGGCTGCAAGAAGGAAGCGCAGAAAATCGGATAGCTCAGCATTATGCCCAGAAACCGGTGAAAAACATAAGAGATTGATGAGGTGAATGCCAAGATACAACCGAATCAGTTCATTGAGGAATAATCTCCATAAATCCTTTGGAGTTTTAGGTGAGTGCTTAAGCAGAGCATTGGACACGTTCTGTAATCGGAATATCGTTGGAAACCGCAAAGCTATGATATATCCGAAATGTTTTATAATCATGACAAGGAAATGAATTCCGGTGAATTTATAGGGGGTAGTTTTCATGAATACAACTAACTGTGTGATTTAAAGCAGAAATTGACAGCTTGACTGCATTTGTGTTTTACGGGCTTTCAAATTGTTGTGATTTTTTTAAAATATTCATTTGAAAGTGACATTTGTAGACCGTGCCATAATATTAGATTATACTGTAAACACTTACAAATAAATAATATGCTTCATATTTCAAACAAATTATTATTTATGTTTAAAATCAAGGTACTACAATCCATAAAAATAACTAGATTATAGTTATACCTTTTAAATTGTTGGAATAATATTTATATATATTTTGCTTCGCAATTAATCCTTCCAACAATTCGGACTAAGTTCTATTGAAAGAATGATCACGAAACTTTCAAGACAAACTACTAAATCGTTGAATGTGCTATGTTTGTAAGCTCATTTGAAAAGCAGGTTAAACTTTCATGTTTGATAGACCTTTGCATTGATTGTGTAATTCTGATCGACTGAAACAAGTTTTTCTGTATCAAAATCCTTTTTTTTTATAAAGAAAGTGCAATGTCATAATTTTAAGTGCTTTAGATTCGGAGTATTTTTAAAATTTTACACCGATAATGTAGCACGCTATGTTAAACTTAAAGCCTTATTAAACCTTTTTATATCTACATTTAATGTAATATTTTTACTGGTGATTTCTCGTTTAACTTTACGATCAATCTTGTACAATCAGCAATAATTTAACACAATGTAAAATATAATGTAACAGTTAAAAATTGGCTACGTTCAATATCACCTGTATCAAAATAAGAAGGATGTTTACATTTACAGGGTATATCGGGTAACAGTAGGTACTTAAAAATATAACTTCAAAAATAATTTGATAAATTCTTGGTCTAAAATCATCTAAATAATTTAAACATTTTCGTCAGTATACTTGTGACCATAATGCAATTACTATACTACCATGAAGTAAATCTTATATAAGAAAAGTAACTCAAAGTTTTACAGGTAAGTAGGTGGAATTAACTTCGAAAACTAGAGCAACACGAAAAACCTATTAGGACTTAAAGGGGTCTGCGACACAAAATTCTAAACACTTCATTTTTAAAGTTATTGTTCTGAAATCTTTTCTGTAC
This sequence comes from Metellina segmentata, assembly GCA_947359465.1. Taxonomy (NCBI): domain Eukaryota; kingdom Metazoa; phylum Arthropoda; class Arachnida; order Araneae; family Tetragnathidae; genus Metellina; species Metellina segmentata. Next base: position 43,555,169 of record OX375883.1, read on the forward strand.
GTATTCATTGTATTTTGCGCCGACCAACCGGTATAGTGGTTAAGGTGTTAGCCTCTAGATCGGAAAGTTCCTGGTTCGAATCCGGGTCCTGGCATGGATGTTTGTAAACGTATGGTGTAGAGGCGGCTGGTGCACCTTAAATCTGTCGTGGCCGAAAGTCCTCATGTTGGGTTGGCGTGGAAGTTTGGAGAGTGGGTGCCAGCTCAAGTGTTGCTTCGTTATCTGACCGTGGTTCAAAATTACGAGGTGTTGTCCTCGAATCTTTCCCTTAAGGGACTGATTCCGGACCGTCGTCAATAGCCCGTTGTGTTGCTCTAGTACGACGTTAACTAAAATTACCATTACCATCATTGTATTTTGCAATTATAATTACTATTTATATTTTCAAAATTGTTTATTTTTTAATTAAAAAAACTTACATCAATTTTGTTCAACGTCAAAATTTTTATCTCAAAATATTTTATCACAAATCATTTTATTTTTGCATTAATTAGCTTCTAAATGTTCATACTATAAGCCGTCTTTGTGATTTTTGGTTAAAACATATAGAAAAAGAAATATATTTTGTTCAAAAACTATATAAAACACATACTATACAAAGTTAGAAAAAATATAGAAAAAAATAACACATATAAACGCAATTGCTGAAGACAAATTAAAGAAATATATTTGAAAAGTAACTAGAAAATTTCATTTTTTTATGACAAGGAGTTTTTAAGTTAAATACATTTTTCACTATCGAAATCCATTTTAGCAGAAAAGGAGAAAAATAGCGTTGAAATTTATGAAGACTCGTCTGATTTGCAGCTGTCATGTTATAAAAAGCCGAATTTCCGGTTTTACTGATGGTAGAAACAAAATATAGGTATCATTTTTTTCAGAACTATCTATATTTTTTAAGATAAGATTTCTTCATATTTTGAGTCCCAGGTCCCCTTAAAATGTTCGTCTTCGACTTGTCGGATCCTTCCCTTGGATTAATCCCGGAATCGCGTCTCAAACGCGAACGAGTTCAAATCCAACGCACACCGTCGTGTACAAACATGGCCTTAAATGTGCTCACGTTGACGATGTGTCGAAGTTTGGAGAGTTGCTCAGGTGTTGCCTCGTCATCTGACCATGGTTCAAAATTACGAGGTGTTTTCCTCTGACCTTCCCGCCGACCAACCGGTATAGTGGTTAAGGTGTTGTCCTCTAGATCGGAAGGTTCCTGGTTCGAATCCGGGCCCGGGCATGGATGTTTGTAAACGTATGGTGTAGAGGCGGCTGGTGCACCTTAAATCTGTCGTGGCCGAAAGTCCTCACGTTGGGTTGGCGTGGAAGTTTGGAGAGTGGGGTGCCAGCTCAGGTGCTGCTTCGTCATCTGACCGTGGTTCAAAATTACGAGGTGTTGTCCTCGGATCTTTCCCTTAAGGGACTGATCCCGGACCGTCGTCAATAGCCCGTTGTGTTGCTCTAGTACGACGTTAACTAAAAATTACCAATTACCAATTACCTCTGACCTTCCCTTTGGGGATTGATTCCGGACCGTCGTCAATACCACGTGTTGCTCCAGTATGACGTTAGTTAAAACACCTATCTACCTTTTGAAACCGGCGATAGATAAAAGAGGTGTGATTCTTACAGCTTTCAAGGCACAACTGCTGTACTGGCTGTGGTCTAATTTCTTCTCGCGATCAAGGTATAACTACGCCGACCAACCGGTATAGTGGTTAAGGTGTTAGCCTCTAGATCGGAAGGTTCCTGGTTCGAATCCGGGTCCGGGCATGGGTGTTTGTAAACGTATGGTGTAGAGGCGGCTGGTGCACCTTAAATCTGTCGTGGCCGAAAGTCCTCACGTTGGGTTGGCGTGGAAGTTTGGAGAGTGGGGTGCCAGCTCAGGTGTTGCTTCGTCATCTGACCGTGGTTCAAAATTACGAGGTGTTGTCCTCGAATCTTTCCCTTAAGGGACTGATTCCGGACCGTCGTCAATAGCCCGTTGTGTTGCTCTGGTACGACGTTAACTAAAATTACCATTACCATTACATCTTACAGCTTTCAAGGCACAACTGCTGTACTGGCTGTGGTCTAATTTCTACTCGCGATCAAGGTATAACTACGCCGACTAACCGGTATAGTGGTTAAGGTGTTAGCCTCTAGATCGGAAGGTTCCTGGTTCGAATCCGGGTCCGGGCATGGATGTTTGTAAGCGTATGGTGTAGAGGCGGCTGGTGCACCTTAAATCTGTCGTGGCCGAAAGTCCTCACGTTGGGTTGGCGTGGAAGTTTGGAGAGTGGGGTGCCAGCTCAGGTGTTGCTTCGTCATTTGACCGTGGTTCGAAATTACGAGGCGTTGTCCTCGGTTCTTTCCTTTATGGGACTGATCCCGGACCGTCGTCAATAGCCCGTTGTGTTGCTCTAGTACGACGTTAACTAAAATTACCATTACCATTACCATTACCAAGGTATAACTACAAGGAAGTCCAATAGTTAAAAAAAAATACCGAACTATACCTAACTGATTAATAATCCGTTTCTCAACCAACCGGGTTAATCCGGCCACCGAATTGATAAGGTAAGGTTGAAACTCGATGCATTCATAAACCTTTATATTGGTGATTAGCGTCACGCTGGAGCAACACAAGGAGCTAAAGGTGTTGGTCCAGATTAACCCTGAAGGGAAAGAACTGAGGACAACACCACGTAATTTAAAACTTATAAGTGGAGAATAGAGCACATAAAATCTATTGTGGCTTTCAATGTCAAGTTGGCGTGGTTTGTAAAGTGAGTTACCAGCTCAGGTATGACCTTGTTTATGTGATCATGGTTCAAAATTTCCTGGTGTTCTCCTCGTATCATTCCCTTGAGGGATTGATCCCGAACTGTCGTCAACAGCCCACTGTGTTGCTCTCCAGTACGACGTTATAGTGGTCAAGGTGTTAGCCTCTAGATCGCAAGGTTCCTGGTTCGAATCTGGGTCCGGGCATGGATGTTTGTAAGCTTATGGTGTAGAGTCGGCTGGTGCACCTTAAATCTGTCGTGGCCGAAAGTCCTCACGTTGGGTTAGTGTGGAAGTTTGGAGAGTGGGGTGCAAGCTCAGGTGTTGCTTCGTTATCTGATCGTGGTTCAAAATTACGAGGTGTTGTCCTCGGATCTTTCCTTTAAGGGATTGATCCCGGACCGTCGTCAATAGCCTGTTGTGTTGCTCTAGTACGATGTTAACTAAAATTACCAATTACCAGTACGACGTTAATTAAAAATACCCAAATTTCTAATACCTCGTATTCTTTTTGGCGTCATCTGACCGTGGTTCAAAATTACGAGGTGTTGTCCTCGTATCTTTCCTTTAAGGGACTGATCCCGGACCGTCGTCAATAGCCCGTTGTGTTGCTCTAGTACGACGTTAACTAAAAATTACCAATTACCTTTAAGGTATTGATCCCTGATCGTAGTCAACAGCCCGCTGTGTTGCTCTAGTAAGACGTTAATTAAAAATTACCAATTACCATCTCTTTGAATTTGATCCCGCACATTCGCCACTACCTATTGTGTTGTACCAGAGCGACATTAATTAATACACCTACCTACCTAAATTGGATCTTTGATTTTGAGATTGGTCCTCGGCCGTTTCCAATAGCGTTTTGTAGTGTTCAAGTGGGACGGTAATTAACCTACTTACCCACTTGAGAAACGTAATACAAGTAATTGTCACATTTGTAACTGTTTGGACACGTCAACCGATCCCTTATCTGTGCATTAACTTTCCTATATATGTACTACTAGCAGAAATACCCGGCTTTGCTCGGGTTGAATTAATAACATGTTGATTGAAAGTCATCATCAATTCTTTTTCATAAAGGAATGTTAGCATCATTTAAGTGTACGGGGAAAAAATTTCATACCGATTTAACTTCTCCATCGCTTCTACAATTTACTTCGGACACAAATATGCATATATATATATATATATATATTGTATCCAACCATATAATCCATTTCATATTCGTCACACTTCTGCTGAAGTTGATTTTAAGTTTTCGAGTGAATACGAATATTCCCGTGCAATCAATTTCAGTAAAAATGGCGAATTTTCGGTGGATAGTCTTGCACTTAGTTTTCCTATGAATATGTTTTCATTGTGCCATTCTTTCACCTAGTATGCGATATTTTCGAATTTCATCATCAGTATGAGAAGATGTTAAATTAAATTGTTACAACATTCGTTACTAATTTAGTTTGAAGCAAACGCAATTTTTCTTGAAAATTCCATTCAGCGGCAGGTGGAATAACGGAACTTATGTTGGATATATAAAGCATTGACGCAAAGAGTTGACGTTTGTATGTTCTCTACACTAATCCACCTTTTGACAAAACCGCACATTTGGTAACTTATATTTTAGAACCCTGCGGATATGATAGGCTATATATTAACCCGCGTTCTATTTGTCTATGGGGGCTAAAAATTTACGACATTCGTGACTAATTTAATTTGAAGCAAAAGCACTTTCCAGAAAATTCCATTCAGTGGCATGTGGAATAACAGAGCAAATGTTAGAAATACATGTCCTCAGAGTTGACAAATAAACCCAATCAATAACAATTTTTTAATAAACAGAAGGTTTATTTTACAGCGCCCTTTTACAAAAAGAAAATTACTTTCAACGAACGATTCACATGCATTCAAGTTGCGTAAGAACAGCTTCAATAAATAGAGTAAGCAACCTTGACTTTCTAAAATTTCAAATTTTCAAAATTACTTAGTGTGATATTATTCCAAGATAACAACAAAGTCTTGCTAAAAATTCCCTTTTCTCCAACACACATACAGTTTTAAATTGAACCCTTATGGTACTTTTTAAGATCAGAAATTTGGTTTCTAAATGGACGTATCCATTTAGAATGATAGATGTAGTTACTTGACTATGGAGTACAGCTTTCAATAACACCCATGAAACATGAAAAACAAATTAAATTAAATTTATTTTAATCTTTTTTCAATGAAAAGGTATATCAAAATTTTGAATTATATTTTGAACAACAAAGTATGACTACCAGTTTTAACTAAACGTAACTCATCTTATTTAAAGTTATTTTTGAAATTTTTCATGTCCTTTTAAAATAACAAATTACACACTTGAAAAATATTTTGATTTGTAAATTTTATTTATATTTTTTATCTACCCACTATTACGTATTCAACCAAAGATTTAAAGAAAGTTGGCGGAAATATATCTACCACCACGAAAGTACCTATGTCTAGTGATATTTTGCAAGCAATACATAAATTAAATCTAACTCCTAAATAATATTTCTGGAATAGGTACCGGAACTCTTATACCATTATATTATAACCAACACTCTTATACCGGAACACATAATGCAAACAGAAACAAAATTCCACAATCCTTAAAAAAGGCAGAATTCTGAAAAAAAATATCTGTTCTTGCGTGTTGAATTTCGACTTCCTGAATATATTCTGATGTAAAACAATTGGACAAAAAACTTGAACAATATTGATAAAAAAAAATAATGATTTATAAGCAAAAAAGAACACATATTGGACTTGGAACACACTTGGGAATCTTCAAATATGACCGCAACCATCTCGTTTTCAACTCAAATACCCCTAAAAATAAGTATAAATCAAGTTAAAAAAATTAAACGTTAATTCTGAGGCTGCCAGATACCGAGTAGCAAAATTAAGCTTTTATGATCAATGAGTTTATCGTTTGGGCTTTTCGAGCTAAATTATAAAATTGAAGTAAATATAAAATTAAATGTTCTAAATATTATTTCTTCATCAATCAAATATTTATAAATATTATTTTCATCATGGGAAGAAGAAAAAATTCAGTTCAAACTTTAACATAATTAAATTTGTTTTAAGAAAATTGCTTTTCGATCAACACTGGTAAAGCAATCTGAGATGCGTATAGCAATCGTTGTATACTCAATGTTATTTTTATGGCGATAACAAATTGGCTTTTGGCTTAGGCCTTAGGTCAATTTTAGGTCTCTTAGGTTTCGAATTTTTCAAAATCCTTTCTTAGTGCACCCCTACGGTACAAGAAGAATCACCCTTCAAAATTTCAGCTTCCTAGGACTTGTAGTTCTTGAGATACAGTGATGAGTCAGTCAGTCAGTCAGTCAGTGAGTGAGTGAGTGGTATTTAAATTTTATATATATAGATAAAAGTTAGTATGGATTTAGGTCTGAGAGTTCTAGTAATTAAAAAAAAATGTTAAAGTTAATATTTTTAGAATTTTTACGTTTTTTTAGGTTTAGCCACAGAAATAATTATTGAAATTCAACAATGAGACTGATGGTCAATACCATACTAACTTTTGTTCCCAATTATCCAAGAAATATAAATCACTTGAAATAACAAAAAAAAAATAAAAAAAATTAAATATTTTATAAGGAGTTAAAAAAATTTCAATTTTTTTAATTTTAAAATAATGGTCCTTGACAAATTGACATTTTTTTTTTATTGGAATCAATTTTCTAATATAAGCTGAAAAAAGTTTATTAATTATTTATAATATTGCTCTAAAATTTTTTTCTCTCATATCTACAACATGTAAAATTCTGTGTTAATAAAGATTATTACTACAAATATATTCTTTATTTCTATAAAAATAACTAAAATGCACTTTTTTTAAATTAGAATTCTAATAAATTTTGCATAGCTACTTAATAAGTTAAATTAAAGAAAATTAGGTTTTAGTAATTTTACCAACAAAATTCATTGAAATAAGGGATTTAATATTTTATTTAATGTAAATATTAAAGACATTTTGTTATAAAGACAAATAATTTAGACTTTTTTCCCAAGACTTGAATTGTTGAGGGCATGGCATGCCTGAAATAATTTTACTGTAAATAAAATATTGTACATTTGCATAATAAATTCATATTTTAATTATTTTTGCTGCCCTCCCTCATAATACACACGTCATTCGTATGTTGGTATTCCAACTAACAGCCAATCAAACTGAAATCATCTAGTTTAACTTATAATAGGAAGAAATCAATCAGAAGTTACTTAATGCTCATGATAAATGCTAGCAAAGATAGGACTGAACTAATGTTAAGTTATAAAACTGGTTTTTAATAAATTTTGTAGACAAAAAAAAAAAAATGCTGTTAAATAATGACCTTCAGTTTAATGAAAATTTTAAGTTTATTATAAGTGTGTGTGTGGTGGGGGTTATATCACAATCTGAAAGGACCATTGTAACTAAAGCCTACATTACGGGCAAAATAAATTTTAACTCTAATCTATCTCTAAATCCATCAGAACACATAGGTTTTTTTCAACGCAGAAGTTACAATGGATTCTTTTTTCCTGTGTGAATTCCACACACACACACACACACACACACAGAGATAAAAAAAGACCATGTCCAATCAAATCGTTTAAAAGTGTTGGATACCTGCATGTTACAAAAGGAAAGGACTTTCATAGAACTAAAACAATGTGTTCCTAAATAACATGGTCTTCATTCATCATATTACAACACAAGTCATTGACATTTTATATTAATCACCGATAAAAACTTATTTATAAAAATTACACATAAAAATAAACTTAAGTTTTGTAAGTTCAGGTAAAAATTGAGCGAGGACAAGTGCCGAAAATCAACTCAAACTTAATTTCAATTAAGAGTTCAGGGAAAAAAGTTGAGAGTAATCGGCACTGGTTACAAAAAAAATGAAAACGATAAATTTTATGAATTTAAATATAGGGGAAAGTTGGACAAAACCCGGTAGGCGGATAAAACCGGGACACTGCAGTTTGGGTCGGAAAGCGTTTCACGTTCAGATAATTTTGCAAATATATCAGACTTTTAGAAGCTCTAAGATAATCTGCAATGCTTGTCACCAAATGAATCAAGCAGAACGATCATGAATGTTATTGCATTGTTTACATGTGAATAAACTTTGCACCAGAAAAGCATTGCCACAAAAAGAACAACTATTTAAAAAAAAACAGCCAATGTAACACATATGATCGTTTTCTCATTATCGACTAGTCATGCCAGGTGCTTCACCGGAGTCGCTGATTTTAACCTTGGTGATAGTTCTCCGTTCGGAGGGGGGTAGGGAAGGGGCTGTGCAGTGTGCACCCCTTTTGGCATAAACATGAAGGCACGGTGACATAGGTGGTCCTCGCTCGTAGGACTCGACAGAAGTAGTCGTAAAGACTGTTTCCAATAGCGTATTGTAAGAAACTTCGGTGTCGGTATAACATACAGAAGATGACGTCATTGCTCGCCGTTAGTTTTTATGCGACCTGTTGCTTCCACGGCGTCCATATATCGTCTAATTAACAATAATGTGACGCGGTGTGTCACGGTTAATTTTTTCTTCCGTGCGTGGGGAGGGATCCGAGGCGACTATTTTCCCTTATAAGTAATTATCTCATGTTGGTAATAGTTGCAAAGACTGTTTCCAATAGAGTATTGTAATGTTCAAGTGGGACGTTAATTAATATACCTACCCTCCTGAAAACTCTATAACTAGGGGAAGGTGTCGTACCTTGGGACAGTTTAAACAAATAATTTTCCTGAGGTTATAATGTAGCTGCAGTTTGTTTTTACCATCAACTATTTACATTCATTACCTTTGGAAGAATTTGCCATTTTTATTTATCTGTACTTCGAACACTAACTGTAATAAATTCTTTCGTTAATCTATGCAGTTTGTTTTTCTTCCGTGCGTGGGGAGGGATCCGAGGCGACTATTTTCCCTTATAAGTAATTATCTCATGTTGGTAATAGTTGCAAAGACTGTTTCCAATAGAGTATTGTAATGTTCAAGTGGGACGTTAATTAATATACCTACCCTCCTGAAAACTCTATAACTAGGGGAAGGTGTCGTACCTTGGGACAGTTTAAACAAATAATTTTCCTGAGGTTATAATGTAGCTGCAGTTTGTTTTTACCATCAACTATTTACATTCATTACCTTTGGAAGAATTTGCCATTTTTATTTATCTGTACTTCGAACACTAACTGTTTAATAAATTATTTCGTTAATCTATGCAGTTTGTTTTTCTTCCGTGCGTGGGGAGGGATCCGAGGCGACTATTTTCCCTTATAAGTAATTATCTCATGTTGGTAATAGTTGCAAAGACTGTTTCCAATAGAGTATTGTAATGTTCAAGTGGGACGTTAATTAATATACCTACCCTCCTGAAAACTCTATAACTAGGGGAAGGTGTCGTACCTTGGGACAGTTTAAACAAATAATTTTCCTGAGGTTATAATGTAGCTGCAGTTTGTTTTTACCATCAACTATTTACATTCATTACCTTTGGAAGAATTTGCCATTTTTATTTATCTGTACTTCGAACACTAACTGTTTAATAAATTCTTTTGTTAATCTATGCAGTTTGTTTTTCTTCCGTGCGTGGGGAGGGATCCGAGGCGACTATTTTCCCTTATAAGTAATTATCTCATGTTGGTAATAGTTGCAAAGACTGTTTCCAATAGAGTATTGTAATGTTCAAGTGGGACGTTAATTAATATACCTACCCTCCTGAAAACTCTATAACTAGGGGAAGGTGTCGTACCTTGGGACAGTTTAAACAAATAATTTTCCTGAGGTTATAATGTAGCTGCAGTTTGTTTTTACCATCAACTATTTACATTCATTACCTTTGGAAGAATTTGCCATTTTTATTTATCTGTACTTCGAACACTAACTGTTTAATAAATTCTTTCGTTAATCTATGCAGTTTGTTTTTCTTCCGTGCGTGGGGAGGGATCCGAGGCGACTATTTTCCCTTATAAGTAATTATCTCATGTTGGTAATAGTTGCAAAGACTGTTTCCAATAGAGTATTGTAATGTTCAAGTGGGACGTTAATTAATATACCTACCCTCCTGAAAACTCTATAACTAGGGGAAGGTGTCGTACCTTGGGACAGTTTAAACAAATAATTTTCCTGAGGTTATAATGTAGCTGCAGTTTGTTTTTACCATCAACTATTTACATTCATTACCTTTGGAAGAATTTGCCATTTTTATTTATCTGTACTTCGAACACTAACTGTTTAATAAATTGTTTTGTTAATCTATGCAAATGTCCCAAGGTTCAACGTGGTGTTGTACCTTGGGATACATGGTGTTGTACCTTGGGAAGCATGTTATTTTACCTTAGGATGCATATTGTTGTATCTTGGGACATATGTTGTTGTACCTTGGGATACATGTTGTACCTTGGGATACATGTTGAACCTTGGAATGCATGCTACTTTTAGACTGTTTGAAGTAGACTACAATATAAATCTATTCGACACATACTAAATTCCGTACTTATTAAAAATTACTTAGTTTCAACATTTATAATAGTAAATAATGATTCTGAAAATTACATTACCCTCTTTTTAATAATAAAATGCTAGAAATCAAGAATAAACACATTAAATTAAACTAAACTTAAGCAACAAATTCTAAATTGAGTTAAGTAAAATGATTGAACATAATAGGTATTGAAATTAACTGTTAACTTCAACACATTTTCCTGTTTTTCTCTTTCTCTTCAGAATTCTTCCTCCGTTTTTTTATCAAGCCTGTCAACTCAACGAAACAGTCTAATTTACAGATAGCTTGCGTTGATTTTACAAAAAGAACTATATACAGACTATATTACAATAGAGATTTGCATACCAGTGTCTTGGGCGCTACAAAACAGTCAAATATTCAAAGACCGTACCCCCCATAACTGATCACCACAAAACAAACACCACCGCTCAGCGCTTGAGCTCTCTAGCAGATCTCTCGGTGTCACCATAATTTTTAGGGAATCAGTTAAAAATCATCTGCACTCAAAACCAATGGTAAGGCTGTCGAAGACCATCTGCGCGGCATAAGCAGATGAAAGGACCTAAAAAAAAAAATGAACCTCCAAACGAAGGAACTCCAAAAAAGACTCCAACGAAGAACGCGTTATACTAGATACAAAGCAAGGAATAAATTTTATACGTATTTATATTTAAAGTTGTACCCCGACATACACGAATTCGACTAACGCGGTTTTCCGTCGGTCTCACCTATCGTATAACTTCGGGTAGTACTGTATTTGTTAGCCCAGAATGTTGTATCAAGGGACAACTGGTTGCCTTTACAAATAAAACAGTCTAGAAATCAATATCAGGTTATGTTTATATTAAAATCGTATCATCATTGAGAATAAGAGAATTTTAACTAACTTTACCAACCTCCAAAAACATTTTATTATAATCAGTAAAGATACTAGAATCAAAATTGAGAAATCCAAAAGGTTTACTTACCGAAGGGCGTATTTCAATTTGTTGTTTAGCAAACACAACAAACACACGTGGAGTGCCAATCTTTGTGAGAAGGTTCTCTGGTGGCAAATGGTAAACTGCAATGTGTTATTTTGGTACTTACTCAAAAGGAGACTGCACAATATCAACTGTTTCAAGGTACAACTGTCCCAAGATACGACACCTTCCCCTAAATACCACACATCAGTAATAGTTGTAAAGACTGTTTCCAATAGCGTATTGTAATGTTCAAGTTGGGAGTTAATTAACCTACCCATCTGAAAAACTGTAATTATTAAACTGTTAAGTAATTATCACATATTGGTAATAGTTGTAAAATGATGGTACAAGGAGCCTCACTTGGTCTAGCTGCTCCAAATGCAAGAAAAACAAAACAGTGACAAGATAATATCAATATGACATATATAATAATATATGTCATATATGGTAATATATGTCATATATAATAATATGTCATATATTATATATGTTATATATAATAATATGCCATATTGATATTATATTGTTAGTGTTATGTTTTTCTTGCATTTGGGGCAGCTAGACAAGTAGGGCTCCTTTTAACATCATTTTACAACTATTACCAATATGTGATTAATAGGCGATATGACATATATAATAAAATATGTCAATAATAATATATATAATAATATCTGGAGTCATAGACTCACTAAAATCTTACAAGCCCAGACTGGTTTTGCTTTTAAACGGGAAAGTACGGACGACCATGTTTCAAAACACATTGAACAAAGTCAAAGATCTTCTGGTCTATTTTGACGAGTTGGCGATAAGAGCAAAGCAAGAGAGAGCTTTCCCTTCGGGGAAAAAACTGTCACCGTCGTCAATAGCCCGTTGTGTTCCTCCAGTACGTAATAAATTGCAATATCTACCTACTTATATCTACCAGACAACCACCAGGTAGGTAGTTAATTAACGTCGCACTGGAGAAACTCAATGGGATATTGGTGAAGGAAAATAACAGGGTTATTTATTCACGTGAGGAATTTCAGACAAACAGTAAAAATATTCATGAGTTTTAATGTACCTGATAATATTGATCCCTGACCTATATATTTTATAGGTCAGGGATCAATTTTAAGATAGGTCCTATGTAGCACGGTAGGGAGTGTTACGTATTTGCAAAGGGAAAGTTTTGAGTTGACCAACCACCATGAACACGACCATCTTTAGTTGAACCGTGTTTCGAACTTGCAACCTTCCCATTGATAATCCTTTCCATCGGAAGACCGGTTCAAAGAGCAACGGATTAGAAACAGGTTTGACACAAGTTCGTATCCAAGCAATAGGTATAGATAGGTATTTTTAATTAACAATGTGCTGGAGCAACACAACGTGCTATTGACGTCTGTCCGGGATCAATCCTCTAATGCAGTGGTCGGCAAACTGTGGCTCTTTAGTAGGGATGCGACATCGACAGCAAAACATCGATGTTTTGAAACACCGATGTTCAAATTAAAACATCGATGTTTTGAAACACCGTTGTTCAAAATTAAAACATCGATGTTGATGATACATCGCCCACAAAACATCGATGTTTTTAAAATTCAGTGTATTTATACTTTTTCCGATATTTCTGAAAACTGGTTTAGCAACTAAAGGTGCGACATCGGCTCCAATACATCGATGTTTTTTTATAAAACATTAATGTTTTGAAAACATCGACATCGTTGTCGCATCCCTACTTTTCGGACCCTTCACCCTTGGCCACTTTGGTCTAAAAATATGTTCAATTTACTGATTATAAAAATTATGCTACTTGATTATTTTTTAAATTTTTAGAACGGTACTTTTTTCATTTAAAAATCCAACATCCACAGGTATAAACATCGATGTTACAAAAACATCGACTCCAATACATCGATGTTAAATACATCGTTAATATTGCATGCTTTATTATTAGTCAAGAGATTGCTAAGTGAGTTAAGCCATACACTGACGATGAATAAATTAACTGTTATTATACAAATGCATCCGATTAGCTATTCCGGAAATTTAAGAACAAGGCAGAAATTTTTAATAGAATTAGAGTTACCACTGCCTGCTAAAACAGCAAAAGACAGAACAGTCATAATGTCTTAGAATATAACCAATGTGCAAATCGTAGATCTTAAATTGGCTTCAGCTTTATCAGTAACTGTTGACGAATCTTTTGTGACATAAATGACACAGCGCAAATTTCACTTTTTGTTCGATTTATTTCGTCTACGGGTTCTAGAGCATTTATGTTTATTGCCACTTAAAGGTCAAACACATGGCGAGGATATTGCAAATGCTCTCATTGAATGCATAGAGAAACATCATATTCCACTCGATAAAATTATTTCAATTTCAATAGATGGGGCAAAAAGTATGACCAGGGTAAGAAATGGCTTTGTTTCTATTTTGAAGGAAAAATTAATTACATGCTTATTTACCATTGTATTATTCATCAAGAATTACTTTGTGTGCAGATATTTTCAGAAGAAATTTGCAATGTTAAGAAATTGGTGATCTAGATTGTCAACACAGTTGTAGCTGAAGCTCTTTATCATTGCCAATTAAAATAATTTTTAGTTGAAAAGGAGAGAGCTTTTATGTTTATTGCCACTTAAAGGTCAAACACATGGCGAGGATATTGCAAATGCTCTCATTGAATGCATAGAGAAACATCATATTCCACTCATAAAATTGTTTCAATTTCAATAGATGGGGCAAAAAATATGACCAGGGTAAGAAATGGCTTTGTTTCTATTTCGAAGGAAAAATTAATTACATGCTTATTTACCATTGTATTATTCATCCAGAATCACTTTGTGTGCAGATATTTTCAGAAGAAATTTGCAATGTTAAGGAATTGGTGATCTTGATTGTCAACACAGTTGTAGCTGAAGCTCTTTATCATTGCCAATTAAAAGAATTGTTAGTTGAAAAGGAGAGTTAATACGCAGATCTTTCTGTTGCATGATAAGGTACGTTGGCTTTTAAGTAGAAACACTTTAAAACGTTTCGCTTCCTTATTACTTGAAATTAAAGCATTTCTCCTTGAGAAGGGAGTTGACTACTATACTGAACTAACGGACGATTAATAAATCCAAAAATTTTATTTCATGGTAGATGTTATGTCATATCTATATACTCTTAATCGTTAACTACAGGGGAAAATAAACACAATTTTTTCGATGTTGGAAGAAGTCATTTCATTCGAAAACAAACTATCCCTTTTGCTCAGGATTGTGAAAGGTAAACATTAATTCATTTTCCAAACCTGATGAAACATCGCCAAGAAAATAACTCGGTAATTGACATTTACTATTCAAAACAATTTTAAATATTGGGGAAGCTTTTTTACGGAGGTGTCAGGAATTCAGAAATAGCATAGCGACGTTAGCCTTTGTTAAAAACCTGTCAGTGCTGACGTAACATAATTGAATTTTTCTCCCTATAATATTGACATTGGCGCTTTTGCAATGCAATTACTGGAGTTAAAAACAAAAAAAATACGGAGCGCGAAATTTGAGCGCCTTAATGCTGATATGGAAAAATTGGAGAAAAATTTATGTGATCTTAGTTTATAGAAAAAGTGGTCTGCTTTGAATCTCTTCCTGACTCATATGATCAGTAAAAAAACTTTTGGTGTTCTTTCACTCTTTGGTTCTACATATTAATACGAACAATCTTTTTCAAGCATGAACTTTATCAAAAGTAAATCGAGAAATCCTCTTAATGATGAGAACCTGGAATCCTTCTTGAAATTACAAATGACGACATAGAAACCTGACTTATCCAAACTTTCCAAGGTTCACACTAAATGCGTGTATTGTCATTTCTATTTTAATGTAAAAAATATTTTTTCGTCAATAAATAAGATTATTATTATTATGGTATATATTTGGTTTTATTTAATGTTAGTAGCTAGTTTAAACTGACAAATAAAATCATGGTGTTCTTGAAAAGAAATTTGACTCTCAAAAGAAATCTAAATCAATGTTCTGCTGATCATTGGCTCTTTTGACTGTTGAGTTTGCTGACCTCTGCTCTAAGGGAGAGATCCCGGACCGTCGTCAATAGCCCGTTGTGTATACGACGCTAATTAAAAATTACCAATTACCGAAGACAACACTACGAAATTTTGAACCACAGTCAGATGACGAGGCAACACCTAGAATCCAAGCAAAGACCATCCTATGCAAAGGTGACTGGTGCACGCTAAATCTTACGGAGCTTAAAAATCCCTCACGATGATGTTGTAGAAGTTTTGTGTGACCTCGTCATTGGACTGTGGTTCAAAATTATGTGTTCTAGGATCTTTTCTCTTTGCGTTTGAATCTGAACCGTCACCAGAACTCACTTGCCTTGTTTCAGTGCAACGTTTTTTTTTTCCAATGGCAAGGCAGTACCATTGCGAAGACAAATACAAATACAATACAATACAAATACAATTTTTTAGCCTTATACACGGCCAGAAGTGATGGTCACTTGTGAAGGGGCACCCAGTGGGTGAACCATCATTGTCCCTAACAAAGGACAGCACAATTTACATCCATGCCCTAACCCCGGATTCGAACCAGGAACATTCCGATCCAGAGGCCAACACCTTGACCACTAGACCGGTTGGTCGGCACGTTTCAGTGCAACGTGAGTAAACACAATTACCTACCTACAGATTACTAATCCGTAACTCAACCAACTGGATTACCTCGGCCCCCGAATAGCAAACGGATGATTGGGAGGTCGAAACTCGAACCAACCAAATAACGTCTTTTAGGTGGGGAATGAGGAACTATAAATTTGTCATGGCCTCAAAATTTCCTCACGTTTGCGAGGGGTGGAAAATAGGAGGGAAGAGGAAAAGCCCAGTTCTTGGAACCCGTCATCAAATTCTGGTTCAGAATAACGAGACGTTGTCCTTGGGATCTTTTATTTAGATCTTAATCCCATACCGTCGCCAATACGTGAATTGTATTGCTCTAGGGCGACGTTATATAAAATAAACTACCAAATTACCTGAAATAAACTTAATGTTAACAGTTACTAATACTTATTTACTGTCAATTTGCAAAACTTGTGTTGTTGTTTCTTATGCTTACACTGGCAGACCGGAGGAGTGCCAGGCCCGTCGAAGACGTCAAGAGTCGAGGGGGTGCGCCTTCCATGTTATTGAGCCCCATTGGGAGGAAGTCCGACTGCTCGACATACATGACACATCCGTTTTACAGGAAGGACCCTTTCATACATCCATTCACTCACACATATCGTAATTTAGATCCCAATCAGAGGCCGATAACACCCTGATCAGGTACCCCCAGAGGTATTGATTTGGTATGGGAACATGGGGGACTCTGTGACCATGACCTATTTAACGTGCCCCAGTCACCATTAGTGAACACGACGGTCTTTAGCCAGGTCGAAGCGCCGATCTCGCAATAATCATAATTGCAGGCTCCGCCGAGGACAGAGCCCACAACCCTTCTGATGCGAGCCCGACGCTCTACTGATGACTGAGCTACCGCGGCTCAGCAAAAATTGTTGAGACAGTTATCGTAAAATAACAGTTTCGTCAATATCTGAGCCGTTATTTTTGAAAGTGGTATAAGTTCATTTTGGAAAAAAAAGAAGTTTATTTTCTTTAACAATTTTAATAATTAATGTTGCATAATAAAACTTAACAGGTTTATAGTGTTAAAAACATCATTCGAATTGAGTAACGTTTGCAAATGTTTTTAAATTAATTTGAACGCAAATTCTTATATATATATATATATATATATAATCATCTCATCTATCTATTGGGCATGTTCTTTTCTTGTATTGTTGATTGGCTAAAAAATTTTTAACGCAAAAAGCGCCTTATTTGGCCCAGTAGCGCCAATCACAAGACAAATCAAGTCAAGCGGTACAAGTAATTTGAAGATTCGTCTTGGGAGATATGACATTATAGTAATTACGGTTTCAAAAGCAATTTCCTTTCAACATGGTCGAAGAGGATGTCGAACGTAGACTGCATAGAGTTCGTAATATCATCCATGCACAATCTATGGTTTTGCTTTTGAAAGGCGAAAATGTGGACAACCTTGTCGTAAGAAACATCCAAGAATTAATTGCAAAGTTGCAGAATTACAAATATATCAAAGCTAATGTCTTCTCACATGACGAGATAAGCGCGAAGAAGATTCCATATGACCGGCAGTCAGAATACCAGGAGAGCCTTTTGGAAATGCTTGCAGATAAAGAAGAGCAGATGTATGATACGCTTGAAATGCTGGAAGATCATACTTGCCTCCTGGGGGAATCTAAGAAATTGGGTGCGCTCGAAGTTATGAAGGACCTCAACGAAGCCACGGAAATCTTCAAGCGGAGAATTCGAAGGAAAATGGACAGGGAAAAACAAGACGAAGCTGTTGAAACGGAAGGTGCTTCAGTCGCGTGAAACTTGTTTTTAAAATGACTTTGATCTGGGAGTAGCAACTTCTCAATCATAAACAATTTTAATTGCACGCCTATCTGTATTGATGTAAAATTTCATTGATTGACATCATTAAGTGATTAACTGTCGTCTTCGACTAGAAACATGCCTCGTTCAGATTGCTTACTGAACACGACTATCCAAGTATCCAAGCCAATCTCTACCACATATGACTTGTTTATTTACCAGACTGATTTGTAATATCTGAAACATGGTATACTCTTAGTGAACATGGACGAATGTCCTGCACTCGTAGTTTATTTGACCTGTAAATAGCCCGTCGTTTTTCTTCAGTGTAACGTTAAATAACTGCCAAACGTAACCTGTTGTGTCACCGTTTTTGCATGTAGCATGCAATCTAACATATGTCAGTAATCTTAATTTTCACTTTAGTTTCAGTAAACTTGGGTCTCGGAATAACAGAATTTAAATCGAAAACTTAAACATAAGATCAATTTTAAATTGCGCATGTTTTATTTATTTAATGTCAACTCTTATCTTGCATCCAAATGTTTAGTCAATAAGATTTTAGAACAGATTAAACTTAAAACTAAAATGTGGAAAAGATCTTATTTAATGCTGTATGCAAATATTTGCTTGTAGGCATCAATTGAAGTAAAATTGTAATTGACGTTGTAATTTTAACACACGTGGATCATGAATTACCACTGTTTAAACTGAAAACTAAAAAAGATCGAAATATTTTATTTGCATGCTTTTCGTCACGAAAATGTAGTTTTTTGACAGTAAAATTAATACAAATTGGGATCTTGGAGTAGCTGAGTAAATTCGAAATTGCTGAAAAAGGAATATCTATATTAATTGCATAATTTTCTTTATTGAATGTAAACTTTTATTAATTGACATGGTAATTTTAATAGCTATTTGGATCTGGGGAAATCTGGTTTAAATAGAAATATCCATTTTATTTGCTTGGCTTTCTACATGTAAATGTAAATTATATTTGACAACTTTGAGTTATTTATATTCGCTTAAGTTTCTGAACGTCAGTTGAAATTAAAAACATCAGATAGGAAAGACGATTTTAATTACGTATTTATGATCATGGTTTTAGTATATTACGAAAATATTTTGAATATTAGAACCGAAATTACTACAATTTTTTTTATGTTTAATTAAAAAATTACCCCTGTTCACTGATGAACTATAACTTTATGATCTGCTTGCTGCAATGGCGTTGAATATTTACGAATTATTGATTGATTTTACATAAAATATTTTTTTACGAATCTTGAATTGGTCTTAATTTAGTAATTTGTTTAATCCAAAATGACATTTTATTTATGAACTGTAACTTTATTTTATACAATAGTTTTAAATTGTTACGTTTATTGCTTGCATAATTTTTTTTTAACTATTCAATCGCAATTGTTTTATTTTGAGATATTAATAGATAGAAATATGTTATAATTAACATGCATTATAGGTGGCATTTATTTCTGAGTTTTTGCATACTTCTCATAACCCACGTTAAGGTGCCTGCCTACCTATAAAACCGCATTTGTGGAGAAAAATACGATTTTTTAAATTTGCCTAACTTTGAAAGTATAGTTTCTTAGCTTTCCAAATCAGTTTAAATTTTGTTTCTATCTTACTTAGAAGTCTAGTTTCTAAACTTTTAATATTAGTATGTTGACAGATTTTCAAACCGTAAGTAGTGTTCTGCTAACGGAAGTGGGACGAAAAACCGGCATAGAATATTAAAATTTGTTCGTTCTCATTGAATATTAAAAAAAAAGGTTAAGTAATTGTTTAATTAAGTTTTTTTTAGTAAGATTTGTTAGAGAAATGTCTCTCTCTCTCTCTCTCTCTCTCTCTCTCTCTCCACGGCAAAACTCAAAACGTCAACGAGTGTTTCAATGGCGTAATTTGGCAACGAGATCAAAAAGAGGTGTTTGTTAGCCTGAAAACTGTCAAATTAGGAGCCTATGATGCCATAGTTCAATTTAACGATGGTTTTAAAGGTTGCCTAAATGTTTTCAATAGGCTGAATTAGACAAATCCTGGGTGTTTTATAGTAGAAGGCTATAGACACTTGGACGGCTTGCGGATTCGAGTTTGGAAGAATCATTCCACCCTTGTTGCAAGGAAGCGCAGGAAACTTTTAAAAACCATTCGGAAGAAAAAAAACATCAGTTTTCAATGACCAAGAAGGTGACCTTTACAAATCAGGAGCTTTTTAATCTCAGGTTTTTCATCCAATTTGTAAGTGTAGAAGTGTTTTTTTAATTTATGCTTTTTCTCAAAATCAGATTTTTTACATTTTGCTCTTCCGCACAACATCATAACTCATAACATTATTCTTCAAATAATTTTAAACTTTGGTAGAATATTGTAAAGGGTTCAATTCAGGTAACCTACCTTTATTTTAATTGTTTATACATTATATTTTAGTTTTTTGATTACATAAGTATAGAGTTGTAATAATTTTTTAAGATTTTTTTCTATGTCGAAAGGTTCATTTCCATAAACATTTTTAAGACAAAGTTTCAGTTATAAAATAGGTAGATATCCCAGAAGAGGGATTTAATAACACAATACAATTTACAAAAATAGAATATCTTAATTTGAATTTGAGTTTTGTTGTTTTGCTTAGTTGTTAATTTATTGAGATTTTTTGTTTATTTTTAGCAAAAAATGAAAATTAAAAAACCATATATAGCTATTTTATATATTATTCATAGTTTTTAGATGTATTTGATAGTATAATGCACATAACAAGTCATTTTTTGAAATATTAAAAAAAAAAAGGTCTCCGAACGTAGGCAGGCACCTTAATGTTTCAAATGGAGGGATCGTCATTGTAAATCACTACAGAAGACTTAGATTTAATTTCGAATGCCCAAATGAACTCGTGTCATAGATGTAGCGGTTGAATTAAAATGCTTTCAACTTTTTCTTTTCATTAGAAGTGGGATAATTTTTCATTTAAATTCGGAAAACAATTTTTTTTAGATTTTTTTTTTTGACGTGCTAACATTGTATTTTGATAAACAACCCAAGTGTTGCCACGTTCAGAAAATGTACACGAAGCATTTTCCATCACTGAAAGACAATATCTATCTATATTTAGATTAATGAAAAAACAGTCTTCAGTAGCTTTCTATATGCAACCCTAATGGAATCTGTCAAGGTAAGCAGTGTCCTGAAGAATCTATGGCACTTAAAATAATGAAATTTGGTACACAGATGGTCCTAATTTCTGCGATTTTTGTGTCCAGCCCTAATTTTAAAATATAATTTAGAACGCTTCAATTTATTAGTTTTTCGCACAATGAAAGTTTTACTGTCAAGAGAGAAATATACCCAAGGAGGAATGCACCTCACAGGAATCAAACCTGATCCGCCAACAACTCGAAAGTTGCTAGCACAGGGGACATATATCCACTGAACCACAACGGCCCCAGTGTTGTCCTGAGATATTTCCTTTCGCGATTGATCCTGGATATTCGCAGTGGTTAAAGTGTTAGCCTCTAGATCGGAAGGTACCTGGTTTGAATCCGGGTCAGTGCATGGATATTTGTAAGCGTATGGTGTAGAGGCGGCTGGTGCACCTTAAATCTGTCATGATCGAAAATCCACGTTGGGCTGATGTGGTGTCAGCTCAGGTTTTGCCACCTCATCTAACCGTGGTTCAAAATTACGTGATGTTGTCAAAGGATCTTTCCCTTAGGGGAATGATCCCGGACGTCGTCAATAGCCCGTTGTGTTGCTCTAGTACGACGTTAACTAAAAATTACACTACATCCAACCAGGTAATTGTAATTTTTAGACAACGTCTTACTAGAGCATCACAACGGGCTATTGACGACGGTCCGGGATCAGTCCCTTAAGGGAAAGATCCGAGGACAACACCTCGTAATTTTGAACCACGGTCAGATGACGAAGCAACACCTGAGCTGGCACCCCACTCTCCAAACTTCCACGCCAACCCAACGTGAGGACTTTCGGCCACGACAGATTTAAGGTACACCATCCGTTTACAAACATCATGCCCGCACCCGGATTTGAACCAGGAACCTTCCGATCTAGAGACTAACACCTTAACCACTATACCGGTTGGTCGGCTCAAACCAGGCTATTGCGCCTAGATATGCGAATTGAGGATTGCGATGTTGAAACATATCCAACCAAGTACCGACTCTTAGGTGGGTAATGGTAATGCTAATTTTAGTTAAACGTCGAACTAGAGCAACACAACGGACTATTGACGACGGTCCGAGATCAGTCACAAGGGTAAATTTGGTAATTTTTTTGTTAACGTCGTACTAGAGGAACACAACGGGCTATTGACGATGGTCCGGGATCAGTCCCTTAAGGGAAAGATTCGAGGACAACACCTCGTAATTTTGAAACACGGTCAGATGACGAAGCAAAACCTGAGCTGCCACCCCACTCTCCAAACTTCTACACCAACCCAACGTGAGGACTTTCGGCCACGACAGATTTAAGGCACACCAGCCGCCTCTACATCATACGCTTTTACAAACATCCATGCCCGGATCCGGATTCGAACCAGGAACCTTCCGATCTAGAGGCAATCACCTTAACCACTATACCGGTTGGTCGGATCTAACCAGGCTATTGCGACTAGATATGCGAATTGAGGATTGTGATGTTGAAACATATCCAACCAAGTACCGACTCTTAGGTGGGTAATGGTAATGCTAATTTTAGTTAAACGTCGAACTAGAGCAACACAACGGACTATTGACGACGGTCCGAGATCAGTCACAAGGGTAAATTTGGTAATTTTTTTGTTAACGTCGTACTAGAGGAACACAACGGGCTATTGACGATGGTCCGGGATCAGTCCCTTAAGGGAAAGATTCGAGGACAACACCTCGTAATTTTGAAACACGGTCAGATGACGAAGCAAAACCTGAGCTGCCACCCCACTCTCCAAACTTCTACACCAACCCAACGTGAGGACTTTCGGCCACGACAGATTTAAGGCACACCAGCCGCCTCTACATCATACGCTTTTACAAACATCCATGCCCGGATCCGGATTCGAACCAGGAACCTTCCGATCTAGAGGCAATCACCTTAACCACTATACCGGTTGGTCGGATCTAACCAGGCTATTGCGACTAGATATGCGAATTGAGGATTGTGATGTTGAAACATATCCAACCAAGTACCGACTCTTAGGTGGGTAATGGTAATGGTAATTTTAGTTAAACGTCGAACTAGAGCAACACAACGGACTATTGACGACGGTCCGGGTAATGGTAATGGTAATTTTAGTTAACGTCGTACTAGAGCAACACAACGGGCTATTGACGACGGTCCGGAATCAGTCCCTTAACGGAAAAATTCGAGGACAACACCTCGTAATTTTGAACCAAGGTCAGATGACGAAGCAACACCTGAGCTGGCACCCCATTCTCCAAACTTCCACGACAACCCAACGTGAGGACTTTCGGCCACGACAGATTTAAGGTGCACCAGCCGCCTCTACACCATACGTTTACAAACATCCGTGCCCGGATTCGAACCAGGAACCTTCCGATCTAGAGGCTAACACCTTAACCACTATACCGGTTGGTCGGCGACGACGGTCCGGGATCAGTCACTTAAGGGAAAGATCCGATCAAGATAACGAGGCGTTGTTGTTCTTGGTAATGGTAAATAAGGTCTTACTAGAGCAACACAACGGGTTATTGAAAACGTTTCGGGATCAATTCCCTAAGTGAAAGATCAGAGGAAAGCACCACGTAATTTTGAACCACGGTCACAGTTTGAGGCAACACTTGAGTGGCTTCTCACTCTCCAAACTTCCACACCAACCAAACATGAGGATATTCGACAGATTCAAGGTTCACCAGCCGACTCTACTCTATATACTTACAAACACCCATGCACTGACCCAGATTCGAGCCAGGAACCTCCCGATCAAGAGGCTAACATCTTAACCACCAGACGCATTGTCCTTGTATATTTGATTTAGATATTGATTCCGGACTATCGCCAGCCGACCAACCGGTATAGTGGTTAAGTTGTTAGACTCTAGATCGGTAGATTCCTGGTTCGAATCCGGGTCCGGGCATGGATGTTTGTAATCGTATGGTGTAGAGGCGGCTGGTGCACCTTAAATCTGTCCTGGCCGAAAGTCCTCACGTTGGGTTGGCGTGGAAGTTTGGAGAGTGGGGTGCCAGCTCAGGTGTTGCTTCGTCATCTGACCGTGGTTCAAAATTACGAGGTGTTGTCCTCGGATCTTTCCCTTAAGGGACTGATCCCGGACCGTCGTCAATAGCCCGTTGTGTAGCTCTAGTACGACGTTAACTAAAAAAATTACCAATTACCGGACTATCGCCAATACAGTTTTGTATTTCTCTAATGAGTATAACTAACAACCGACCTTCATGATAATTGGTAATTTTGGTAATTTTTAAATAACGTGCTAGAGTAACATAACGGGCTCTTCATGACGATCCGGGTAATTTGTTATTTTTTAACTTACGTCGTACTAGAGCAAAGCAACGGGCAATTGACGACGGTACGGTTAGTTGTAATTTTGTTATGTCAGTTTACGTCGTACTAGAGCAACACTGCGGGCTATTGACGACGGTACGGGATTAATCCCTTAAGAGAAAGATTCGAGGACAACACCTAGTAATTTTGAACCACGGTTAGATGACGACAAATTTACAAGTTGTTCTGGGATCTTTCACTTAGGGGATTGATCCCGGACCGTCGTCAAAAGCCCGTTTTGTTGCTCTAGTATGACGTTAATTGAAAATTACCAATTACTGCATCTTTTCCTTAGTAATTGGGTTCCTGGTTTGAATCCGGGTGCGGGCATGGATGTTTGTAAGCGTATGGTGTAGAGGCGGCTGTTGCAACTTAAATTTGTCGTGGCCGAAAGTCCTCACGTTGGGTTGGTGAGGAAGTTTATAGAGTGGGATGCCAGCTCATGTGTTGCCTCGTCATCTGACCGTGGTTCAAAATTACATGGTGTTGTCCTCGGATCTTCCCCTTATGGGAATTGACCCCGGACCGTCGTCAATAGCCCGTGGTGCTGCTCTAGTACGACGTTAATTAAAAATTACCAATTACTCGTACCGTCGTCAATAGCGCGTTGTGTTGATCTAGTACGACGTTAATTAAAAATTATTTTTAAAATTTAATATTTATTTATAGTTACTTTAGGTAATTGGTAATTTTTTATTTACGTCGTACTCTAGAGCAACACAAAGGGCTATTGACGACGGTCCGGGATCAGTGCCTTAAGGGAAAGATCCGAGGACAACACCTCGTAATTTTGAACCACGGTCAGATGACGAAGCAACACCTGAGCTGGCACCCCACTCTCCAAACTTCCACGCCAACCCAACGTGAGGACTTTCGGCCACGACAGATTTAAGGTGCACCAGCCGCCTCTACACCATACGCTTACAAACATCCTTGCCCGCACCCGGATTCGAACCAGGAACCTTCCGATCTAGAGGCTAACACCTTAACCACTATACCGGTTGGTCGGCTATAGTTACTTTAGCAATAATTGCTGAATTCATCTGACCGTGGTTCCAAATTACGAGGTGTTGTCCTCAGATCTTTCCCTTAAGGAACTGTTCCCGGACCGTCGTCAATAGCCCGTTGTGTTGCTCTAGTACGACGTTAACTGAAATTACCAATTACCAATAATCGTTGAGACTGTTATCGTAAAATAACAGCTTCGTCGATATGTATGTATTAGACATGTTCTCTTCTCGTCACTGTGGGTTGGTTAAAAATTGTTTTAAGTCAAAGGGGAGCCATATTTGGCCCAGATGCGCCAAACGGCAGGCAAACCAAGCCAAGCGATACAAGTAATTTAAAGATTCGTCTTGTGAGATATGACGTGACAGTATCTACGGTTTCAAAAGCAATTTCCCTTCAATATGGACGTAGCGGATATCGAACGTAGACTGAGTAGAGTCCGAAAGATCCTCCATGCACAGACTATGGCTTTGCTGTTGAAAGGCGAAAGTATTGGCGACTTTGACGAAGACTTCCTAATAGTAAATGACTTGTTACAGTATTACAAAAAACTCAAGGATCAAATAGTCTCGATTGACCTGATATGCAAGGAGGATACTCCACCTGAACTGCAGTCAGAAAATAGGGTGAAGTTTTTGAATTTGCTTGCAGACGGAGAAAAGCACGTGACCGATACAGTGCAAATGCTTGAAGATCAGACTTGCCTCCTGGGGAATTGTAAGAACTTGGGTGTGCTCGAAGTTATGAAGGACCTCAACGAAGCCACGGACATCTTCAAGCGGAGGGTTCGAAGGAAATTGGACAGGGAAAAACAAGACAAAGCTGATGAAACGAAAGGTGCGTCAGTCGCATGAAACATGTTTTTAAAATGATTTTGGTTGGGAATAGCAACTTCTCAATCTAAAACTGCTTCGAAACATCTACTTTAATTGATCACCTACCTTTATAAACGTAAAATTTTATTGATTGAGACATCCTTAAGTGGTTAATTAATTAATTTTATAATTGACGTCTTTGACTAGTAACTGGTGCCTTGTTAAGACTGCTTACTTGGACACGACTGACCAAGCCCATCTACAAGCCAAGCTACAAACATGACCTACTTATTTACCAGACTGATTTGTAATATTTGGAACATGGTCTATGCTTATAGTGAACATGGACGAATGTTCTGTACTCGTTTTCTATTTGAATTGTACGTAGCATGTTGTTTTGCTCCAGTGTAAAATTGATTAGCTGCCTAACGTAACGATCAGTCTTGCCTCCTGCACGATTCTAAGAACTTGTGTGTGCTCGTACTTATGAAGAACCTCAACGAAGCCACGGAAATCTTCAAGCGTAGAATTCGAGTTAAAATGGATAGGAACTACAAGACAAAACTGATGAAACGGAAGGTGCTTCAGTTGCAAGAACGTATTTTTAACCTCACCTGGATCGGTTTAATAGCAACTTCTCAATCGAAACATGCAACAGAAGAACTATTTAAATTCCACAAGTATCATTCTATTGTAAAATTTTATAGATCGATTTCATTAAGTGGTTAATTGATTAATTCTATTAAGAGTACCAGTGCAGTTCTATCCTCGTAATATTAAAATGGTTAAATTTTAAGGAACATTTTCTCAGAATTTCTTACGAGTATTGATTTTAATTTTTTTACACAGGTTATGAAGAAACTTTTGAACACTTTAACACAAAGATTTTTTTAAGAACTAAAAATTTAAAATTTTAATTTTTTTCTTAAACTCATATTTTTTTTTTTGAAAAATGACCAATTTTAATCATCTTTTTCAGCAATCAAAATGAACAGTTCTGTGCAGATACAGAAAAATACCTCGGGTAAAATATATTATACGGTATATTAAACTAGTAAACCCATTTTTTTTAAATATTTGCTTGAATAGACTTTGAAAGTATACACATTTTAGGTATTGTAGTTTAAAGCATAACATTGACCTTCAGGTACGTTTAGATATTAAAAAAAAATTATTTAAAATACTTCGACTCAATATATTTTCATAAATAATTTATAATTTTAAACAGAATTGTATAAAAATGTCTTTAAATTTATAAAAATATCATCGAATTTTTGAAAGATTTTTGTGCATTGATCTCCTTAATAGTTGCCACGTTCAGATTGACCATGAACTGCCCAAGACTGTCCTGTAATACCTGGAACACACACACACAGGTCTACGCTTAGTGAACAAGGATAAATATTCTATCATATTCTAGGGGTTTTCGAATTGTCCTGTAAGTAGGCCATTGTTTCGCTCCACAGTCATGTTAATTAAGTACATAATGTAACTGTCATGGTAGAAAATATTTTAGAATACTTGGCTTAGTGCTGATGTACCGACATTTGTGAGCATCATTAATTTTCAGTTTAGTTTCCATAATCTTAAGTTTTGATATAACATAGTTTGAATGAAAAACTAAAACAGAAAATCATTTTTAAATTGCATATTTTATTCTTTTAGATGTCATTTGTTGTCTTTTAATTGGTATTACAAATTTATTTCACTAAGATTTTAGAACCTGTTAAATCTAAAACTAAAGAGTGAAAAAGTGTTTTAATGCTGTACGCAAATCTTTGCTTATTTTGCTTCATTTATTGCATATTATAATTGTATCATTGTCTTTATGAAACCTTTTCTTAATAGACATAATTTTAAAAGCCATTTGTATCTAGATATACAGTTTAAGTAGAAATATCTATTTTATTTCTGTGGCTTTGTACCTGTAAATTATATTTGACAATGGTAAGTTATTTAATATTTATTTAAGTTTCTGAACATCGAACTCAAATTACTGCAATTATTTGGCAGGTTTAATCAAAAATCCCTCATGTTCACTGGTGAACTATAGCTTTATGATGTGATTGGAATAGTGTTGAATATTTACGCACTATTGATTGTAAGCAAAAAGAATTACGATACTTCACTTGGCATTAATTTGGCAATTTATATATGAACTATACCTTTAATATGTAAATCAATAGTTTTTAATTGTTACGTTTATTGATTGCATAAATATTTTTAAACAATATTCTATCGCATTTGTGTCATTTCTTGAGAGTAATAGTGTTGTAATGGTTAAAACGTACATTGAAAGTGGTATTAAATTCTCACAGGTTTAGCACAGTTCTCTTACAATGACAATCCAAACAAGAACGTAGTGTAATTAAACGACAGAAAACGGATTTTATTTTTAATACCCTAATGCTCTTGCATTATACAAGCGGGGGGGGAAATGAAAACGTTCATTGACGTTTTTGTCACATTTTGGGTTTAATCTTATTGAATTTATTTAAGTTATTGCATCGAACTTCCACTGAAATAGACGGGTTCGTCGTAAGACTTTATAACTTACGCTTACCAATCGACTTTACCGATAGGCTATGAAATCGCAAACTAGTATTTCTAGTCACGGTAGTTATTCACTTTACCAATCAATAGCCGAGCGATCGGTCAGGTGGTTAAGGTGTTAGCCTCATCGATCGGAAGCTTCCTGGTTCGAATCCAAGACAGTGCACGGATGTTTGTAAGCGTATGGTGTACCTTAAACCTGACGTAGACTAAAGTCCACACGTTGGGTTGGAGTTGAAGTTTTGAGAGCGGAGTGCCATCTCAGGTGTTGGGCCTCGTCACCTGACCTCTGTTCAAAATTACGAAGTGTTGTCCTCGGATCTTTTCCTTTGGGGATTGATCCCAGACCGTCGTCAATAGCCCGTTGTGTTCATCTGGTACGGCGTTACTTAAAAAGTTTGAACCCTGGTCAGAGGACGATAATTTAGTAATTTAAAAAAAAACGTCGTATTGAAGCAACACAACATTAACGACTGTCCGGGATCAATTCCCTTTGGGAAAGATCCGAGGACAGCACCTAGTAATTTTTAACCACGGTAAGATGACGCATCGCCTGAGATGGCACTCCGCTATTCAAACTTCCACACCAACCCAACATCAGGACTTTCGGCCCCGACCGATTTAAGGTGCACCAGCCCCATCTACGACATACGTTTACAAACATCCATGCACTGACCTAGATTTGAAGCAGGAACCTTCCGATCTCTTGACTAACACATTTACCATCGTACCAGTTGTTTGGTTACATGATGCGCATAAGTTTGTATTTTTATTAATATCGTACTCTGGAGCAACTCGACTATTGACGACGGTCCGGGATGCTATTTTCCAAATCCTCACAGATACTACAACAGGGGGCGGGGCTAACCGTAACGGCCAACGAGAAATCAACCAAATAAAAAATGATGTCTTCTTTTAAAGAGCTTCTATTCGTGAAGCAACTATGGGCTAAAGTCACCTACCTTCAGATTTGCGTCGGAAGCGGAGGATGACTACACGAGTTCAAACCCAGCTGGCGAAAAAATTTTTAGATCCTCCGAATTATTTAAAAAAAATTCCAATTTAACTCCTTTTGATTCTAAATTACTTTACCTAATTTTTAAAATACTTTTTTTATATTTTTCCAAGCTTCCGTTGATTTTACATAAATAATCTAAGAACCACTCCTGAACTCACTACCAGCTGATATTTTTCCGCCCCTCTGCCGCCCCCTTTGCTTTAGGATGATGGTGTCGTATCCAACCCTGGTTCAGGACCATTCTGATCTAACAAAAAGCATACATAAAACACTAACTTATATAATTATTAACTTATATAAAAAAAGGATACAATTTTCGGCTCACACCTCTACCCACCCATAGCCATGGATCTGAAAAGAAAACAGAAAAATTATTTAACATGTTTCATTTATTACACTGCAAACGGGATCAGACACAATTTCAGTGGTCTTTAGCGTAGTGAAGGAGATTCCTATCCAGCGCTCGCGATCATTGGTCGTTACGGTTAGCCCCGCCCCCTGTTGTAGTGTCTGTGAGGGTATGGAAAATCGGGTCCGGGATCAACCCCAGAAAAGGATCCGAGGACAGATGACGATAAATTATAATTATTTTGAGATTCCATTCAAATTACAGCCGACCAACCGGTTCGAATCCGGGTACGGGCATGGAAGTTTGTAAGCGTATGGTGCAGAGGCGACTGGTGAAACTCAAATCTGTCGTGGCGAAAAGGTTGGTGTGGAAGTTTAGAGAGAGTAGGGTGCCAGCTCAGGTGTTGCCTCGTCATCTGACCGTGGTTCAAAATTACGAGGTTTTGTCCTCGGATCTTCCCTTTAAGGAATTGATCCCGGACCGTCGTCAATAGCCCGTTGTGTTGCTCAAGTACGACGTTAATTAAAAAATTTCTAAATTACCACTCAAATTACATCAATTGGAAGCCGACCAAACGGTATAATCGGAAGGTTCCTGGTTCGAATCCGGGTCCGGGCATGGATGTTTGTAAGCGTATGGTGTCGAGGCGGCTGGTGCACCTTAAATCTGTCGTGGCCGAAAGTCCTCACGCTGGGTTGGTGTGGAAGTTTGGAGAGTAGGGTGCCAGCTCAGGTGTTGCTTCGTCATCTGACCGTGGTTCAAAATTACGAGGTGTTGTCCTCGGATCTTTCCCTAAAGGGACTGATCCCAGACCGTCGTCAATAGCCAGTTGTGTTGCTCTAGTACGACGTTAACTAAAATTACAATTACCATTACCATCAATTGGAAATATAAATTGGCCTCTCTTCAAATCAAGCAAGCCGACCAACCGGTATAGTGGCTAAGGTGTTAGCTTCTAGAACGGAAGGTTACTGGTTCGAATCCGGATCCGGGCATGGATAATTGTAAGCGTATGGTGTAGATGCCGAAAGTCCTCACGTTGGGTTGGTGTTTAAGTTTGGACAGTGGGGTGCCAGCTTAGGTGTAGCTTCGTCATCTGACCGTGGTTCAAAATTACGAGGAGGTGTCCTTGGTTCTTTCCCTTAAGGGACTGATCCCGGACCGTCGTCAATAGCCCGTTGTGTTGCTATAGTACGACGTTAACTAAAATTACCAAATTATGATCAAATCAAGCCGACCAATAGGTCTGGTTGTTGAGGTGTTAGCCTCTAGATCGGAAGGTTCCTGGTTCGGATTCGAATCCAACAAAGGGGGCTGGTGTAAGTTAAATTTATCGTGGACTCAAAAGTTCACGTTGTCGTGGTGTGGAAGTTTGGAGAGTGGTGTGCCAACTCAAGTAATGGTTTCGCATTTGACCGTGGTTGAAAATTACGCGGTGTTGGCCTCGGGAAACACCGCGTAATCCGCGAATAAGGGAATGATCCGACAACAACGCCACATAATTTTTAACCACGGTTAAATTACGATGGAGCAAGTACCCCACTCTCTAAACTTCCACTCCACACCAACGTAAAGTCATTTGAGGCCAGGACAGTTTCAACGTGCACCAGCCCCATCGTACATGATGGTTTTTGTTGGATTCAAATTCGCAACCCTATGGTTGCTAATCCGATGCCTTTCGATCCGGGCCACCAAATTATGAAGTGTTGTCCTCTGATCTTTCCCTTAAGGGACTGATCCTGGACCGTCGTCAATAGCCCGTTGTATTGCTCTAGTACGACGTTAACTAAAATTATCATTACCATCCGGGAAACCGCGGCCCTTTTATTTAATGTTTTATAGCGGATTGTCGCTAATACCACATTGCTATGCTACGTTAATTAAATACAGAACCATCTGAAATAAACTTAATATTAGCAGTTAGTAATGTTCATTGTGTCACATAATAGCAATGACAGATTTTGTAAACTTACCCTTTCGACTATCTCTAGCTATTGGGCATGCTCACTTCTGACCATTGATGATGATTGGTTGGAATATGTTTAACAGCAAAAGAAGCCAAATTTGGCCCAGCGTCGCCAAACGAATCCAAGTGATTTGAAGATTCGTCTCGTGAGATTTGACACGACAGTATCCACCACTTCAGAGCAATTTCCCTTCAACATGGACGTGGAGAATGTCGAACGAAGACTGGATACAGTCACTAAAATCCTCGCAGCACAGGCGGCGGTTTTACTTTTGAAACGTGAAACTACGGACGACCTTGTTGAGAAACGCATCCAAGAAATGCAGGCTCAGTTGCAGAATTACAAAACTGTCAAAGCTACAATGGTCTCTTTTGACGAGTCATGCGAGAAGTGCCCTCCAACTGCTGAGCTGTTAGGAGACAAGGAGGTCATTTTACAATTGATCGCAGTCCAAGAGGAGCAGATTGTTAGAAAGCTGAATTCCCTTGAAGGTCAGACTCATCTGTATGATTCTAAGAACTTTCGTTTGCTTGAAGTCATAAGGGATCTCCACAAAGCCACCAAAATCTTCAAGCGGAGAATTTGAAGGAAGATGGACAGAGAAAAACAAGACAAAGCTGATGCAACGTATTTTGCTGCAATCACATGAAACGTGTTCTTAAACTGACTTGGGTTTGGAAATAGCAACTTTTCAACGAAACATTATTTTAATTGCACGACTATCTTAATTTTATTTCCAATGGCAAGGCTGGGTACAGATTGCAAAGACAAATACAATACAGTACAGAATCGACCGAAGTCATTGTAGCCTTATACAAGGCCAGAAGTGATGGTCACTTGTGAAGGGGCACCCAGTGGGTGGACCATCATTGACCCTAACAAAGGACAGCACAATTTACATCCATGCTCTGACCCGGATTCGAACCTGGAACTTTCCGATCCAGTTCAGAGGCCAACACCTTGACCACTAGACCGGTTGGTCGGCCGCGACTATCTTAATAGAATGTAGAATTTGACAGATTGATATTACGTGATTAGCCAATTAGTTTTATCAGTTGAAATCTTCGACGGAAAAGAGTTGCCAAATGAAGTCTGCTTACGGACCATGACTGTCTAACGATCAGTACCACATATGACATGCTTATTTACCAGACTGATTTGTGGTACCTGAAACAGTACGCCTTGTGAACATCGACAAATGCTCTGCACTATTGGGTTTTTAGTGTCCTGTAAGTAGTCCGTTGTGTTGCTTCAGTGCGACGTTAATCAACCATCTCACCTAACTGATTGTCCTGTTGAAAAGTATTATAGCATACTTGTGTTAGTGATTGACCGACCGATATTTGTCAGTAATGTCAATTTTCAAGGTAATTTAAGTTGAAACTTGGATCTCGTTACAACAGAGATTGAATCGAGAACTGCTAAAAAATATAATTTTTTATTGCAATTTTATCTTCATTGAAAAATGTCAACTTTTATATTTCATCCAAAAGTTAAGATTTTATAGCAGATTAAATTTAATCTAAGAGGTGGAAAAGATCTATTTTAATGCTGTAGGCTAATCTTTGCTTAACTGCATGCAATTAAAAGGAACTTTTAACTGACAACGTAATTTTAATAGACACTTGGGTCTTGGAATACCAGAGTTTAAACATAAAACTGAACGTCCCATTTTAATGGTTGTTTGTCTTGATGTAAATGTAGTTTTAGTAACGTAGTAAAATTAATAAAAACTTAGGTCTTAGAACAGCAGAGATTACATCGGAAACTGCAAAAATAGAAACATCTACGCATTTTAATTGTATTATTGTCTCTAGATAATGTAAGCTTTTATTCATTGACATCGTAATTGTAATAGACTTTTGAATCTAGAAAAATAGTTTACGTAGAAACATCCATTTTATTTGTGACTTTCAACATGTATATGTAAGTTTTATTTGATAACTGAGTTTTTAATATTTACTTACGTTTCTGAACATCAGTTTAAATTAAAAACTGCAAATAGAAGAGACCAGTATTAATTGCACGTTTGTATTCATAAATTTAGTGTTTTACCGACATATATTCAATTTTTTTGAATGAAATAACCGCATTAATTTGGAATGTGTAGTCAAAATGTACCCTGTTTACTAGAATCTACAGCTTTATGATGCGCTGAAATAGTTTCCAATTTTTATGCATTATCAATTGTATATAAAAATAATTTTACGATATGGAATTTGTTTAATAAAAAAAAATTACTCTTAACTTACAAATTGAAACTTTATTTTGTACATCAATAGTTTTGAATTATGTTTATTGATTGCATAAATACTTTGAAACAATATTAAATTGCATTTGTTTAATTTAGAGATATTTCTTTAAGTATATTAAATAATAGCCACTGGAGTGGCTAGCTTGGCGTTGCCCCTGCCTCGTGACTAGTGGCAACACCGTGATGTAAGGTATTAATCTGGTGTAAAATTTCCGCATATTTCAAATCCGTTAAAATTTTTATTCTACCTTTAACGATCGCTGAGGGAAAAAAAAGCACTGAAGAACATCAGTGATAACTTTAGTAATAATCTTTCGCTTCACTGGAATCTTTTTCGCAGGAAATCAAATTGAAAGAATCTCGAAACAAACGAAGGTCATTCTAATGTACTCTCGGCATAGTGGTTAAGGTGTTAGCCTCTAGATCGGAAGGTTCCTGGTTCGAATCCAGGTTCGGGCATGGATGTTTGTAAGCGTATGGTGTAGAGGCGGCTCGTCTACCTTAAATCTGTCGAGGCCGAAAGTCCTCACGTTGGGTTAGTGTGGAAGTTTGGAGAGTGGGGTGCCAGTTCAGGTGTTGCTTCGTCATCTGACCGTGGTTCAAAATTACGAGGTGTTGTCCTCGGATCTTTCCCTTAAGGCACTGATCCCGGACCGTCGTCAATAGCCCGTTGTGTTGCTCTAGTACGACGTTAACAAAAATTACCATTACCATCCACACCAACCCAATGTGAGGTACTAGAGGAACACAACAGGCTATTGACGACGGAGCGGGTAATTTTAGTAATTTTGAATTAACGTCTTACTAGAGCAACACAACGGGCTATCGGCGGATCTTTCCCTTAAGGGACTGATCACGGACCGTCGTCAATAGCTCGTTGTGTTGCTCTAGTACGACGTTAACTAAAATTACCATTACCATTACCGTAATTTTGAACCACGGTCAGATGACGAATTAACACCTGAGATGGCACTCCACCGTGTAAACTTCCACACCAATCCAACTTGAGGTAATGGTAAATTTTAGTTAACGTCGTACTAGAGCAACGCACAGGGCTATTGACGACGGTCCTGGATCAGTCCCATAAGGGAAAGAACCGAGGGCAACACCTCTTAAATTTGAACCACGGTCAGGTGACGAAGCAACACTTGAGCTGGCACACCACTCTCCAAACTTCCACGCCAACCCAAGGTGAGGACTTTCGGCCACGACAGATTTAAGGTGCACCAGTCGCCTCTACACCATACGCTTACAGACATCCATTCCCGGACCCGTATTCGAACCAGGAACTTTCCTATCTAGAGACTAACACCTTAACCACTCTACCGGTTGGTCAGCGTATTTCGTCAGAAGAGCCATGATCTACGAGGGTCGCGGTAGCAAGGGATTGCGAGTTCGAATCCAAGCAAAGACCGTCCTACACAAGGGGGACTAGTGTACGATAAATCTGTCGAAGCCTCAAATGTCCTTACGATGGTTTGGTGTGCCTTGTCATCTGACATTGGAGCAGACAGTGCTTGAAACTGCGAAGTACGTCGCAAAACAAAGTCTGCAGAAAAATTTGTCCTTAATTTTATCAAAAGTTTAACCAATTTTTTTTTCAATCATAAGTTACAATGTTCTTCAGTGCAATGCGCGCTCCTTTCCACACCTTTTTGTCTCTTTTCTAGCTATGGAACATCCTCATTACACTGCCAAAATTATCATAAACACTTTATAAATAACACATCTACTATGTCAATGTCAAAATATATTATTTCAAAAGTTATTGACAGAATTGAAAGTTCTGAAAGTATACCTTGGTCTTACATCAAAATTAGTAAACTTACTTTATTTGTGTTTTATTCTAAATATGCAATGGCATATTTAGAATTTTTTAACGGCATATTTATCAGCTAAATATGCAATGGCATATTTAGCTGATAATTGCGTTTTACGTCTGTTTTTTATTTTACTGTAGATTTTAAAATTCGGACAAAATGCCTGCAGAACAACTGCAATTGCTTGGAGTTGTGTTGCACAACACTGAATATAATTCTGTACCTGGGCATCTGACCGTGGTTCAAAATTACGTGGTGTTGTCCTTGGACCTTTCTTTTAGAGGTTTGATATCGAATCATCGTCAATAGCCCGTTGTGTTGCTCAAGCACGACGGTAATTAAAAATTACCAAAAAGTACCAAAATTATTACGCCGATTAACCGGCATAGTGGTTAAGGCGTTAGCCTCCAGATCGGAAGGTTCCTGGTTCGAATCCGGGTTCGGGCATGGATGTTTGTAAACGTATGGTGTAGAGGAGGCTGGTGCACCTTAAATCTGTCGTGGCCGAAAGTCCTCACGTTGGGTTGGCGTGGAAGTTTGGAGAGTGGGGTGCCAGCTCAGGTGTTACTTCGTCATCTGACCGTGGTTCAAAATTACGAGGTGTTGTCCTCGGATCTTTCCCTTCAGGGACTGATCCCGGACCGTCGTCAATAGCCTGTTGTGTTGCTCTAGTACGACGTTAACTAAAATTACCTTACCTTACCTTACCAGATCGGAAGGTTCCTGGTTCGAATACTTAAATCTGTCGTGGCCGAAAGTCCTGACGTTGGGTTGGTGTGGAAGTTTGGAGAGTGGGGTGCCAGCTCAGTTGTTGCTTCGCCATCTGATCGTGGTTCAAAATTACGAGGCGTTGTCCTCGGATCTTTCCCTTAAGGGATTGATCCCGGACCGTCGTCAATAGCCCGTTGTGTTGGTCTAGTATGACGTTCACTAAAAATTATCAATTACCAATTACCAGAATTATTTGGTGTAGTCCTTGGTAAGTTGAGCCAACCATCCGGAATAGTGTTTAAGGTGTTAACCTCTAGAGCGTAAGGTTTCTGGTTCTAATCCGGGTGCGGGCATGGATGTTTGTAAGCGTATGGTGTAGAAAAGTAGAGTCTGGTGCATCTTAAATCTGTCGTGGCCGAAAGTCCTCACGTTAAGTTGGAATGGAAGTTTGGAGAGTGTTGTGCCAGCTCAGGTGTTGCCTCGTCCACTGACCGTTTTTCAAAATTACGAGGTGTTGTCATCAGATCTTTCCCTTAAGGACTGATCCCGGACCGTCTAGAATAGCCCGTTGTGTTGCTCTAGTACGACGTTAACTAAAATTACCAAATTACCTTACCTTGGTAAGTTGTTTTAATTATCATCGAACTGGAGGAAAACAACTGACCTGTTGGTGATTGTTCGGGATCAACCCCTGAAGGGAAAAATTCGAGGACAACGCTATGTAATTATTGAACCTCGGTCAGATGACCAGGTCACACCAAAGCTGGAACTCAATATCTAATCTTGAACACCACACCATAGTGAGGACGTTTGAAGTCACAACAGATTTAACGTGCTCCAGTCACTTTTGTTCTCGGCGGTCTTTGGTTGGATTCGAACTCACAACCCTTCGGTTCCCAATTCCTTACATATCTAACCGAGCTTCCACAGCCCTAGTGTACTCCTAGGATCCTTGGATCTAGGACGGTTTGACCTTTGCCAACTGTCTATTGTGTTACTCCAGGTCGAGGCTCTCGAAAGAATGTATTTTGAATTACTATATGGTATTGATTGGTCAACGTCAATTAGATCAAACGTCAAACGGAGGTAAACAGTATTTTAAGGTAACCTTATGTATGTATTCGAGATTATTTTGGCAGAAATAAAATCTTGACATTTAGTCTGGGTATTTACTTCATGTACAGAAGAGTCGTAATTCTTAACCGGAAAATTATTTTTCGACTGATTTGTTTATGCTTGTAATGTACCTCTCGTTTGGAATTATAAGATCTTGAACATCCTTATTAACCAAGCGACTGTCTGGCCTAGAAAATCTTCAGATACTATCCTACATGGAGCATTATATCGCCACATTTAAAGTAGAGAACGCATCACTTACTTCAACAATGCAGCATCTTCTGTTCATCGGCCATATGTATCTTCAACAAAAAATGAAATTTATGAAGAAAAAGGCCAAACTTCGACTCAGTAAAACCATCAGGGGTAAGAAAGCGATACTGATGCGATACGAATTAGATGTAAAGATAGATTCATCCGAATACGAGTTCACCAAGATAATGACTATGTTTGAAAACTGTTTGGAAAATCTCAATCTCATAAAAACAAGGTTCCAGATTTGTTCTGAAGTCTTTGAAATCAATCTGTCCAAGATTTCCTCATTCAAGACTGCTTGTGGAACAGAATAGATTCATTGATGGCTCCGTGTAGCAACTTATATGGACATCTTTCTTATGCTGTGGAAGACTTATACGAGAAGTGCGGTAAGTGGAATAATAAAATATCTCAAGAATATTTCATTAAATGAATTTTATAAACCTGTTTCGAGAATGTGAACAAGACAATTTCAATCCTCGAGAGAATAAAAAACGTTGTGAGAATGTGTACACCGAACATTGACTTTGCTTGTCACTGAATAATTGCTTACGAATTCTTTTATCGATATTAACTTTAAATAAGCTTCGATTTTTTTTACCTTTCTGCATTCTACCGAAAATGGTTCGTTTGAATCTTTCATGTAATGAACTAAGGGATTAAGAATTACCTTATAGTTTTGAAAATATTTTATTAGGAATATTGAAAATTGCAAGCTAGTGTTTCTAGCTGCTTGTAACAACTTTTAATAAACACTGAATATCTGTTTTAAGAAGTTTAATATTTAGTCCATGTATTTTGAACTTGGAAAGTCTGCAATTTAGTAACGCAACTTTTTGTGAAGCATGCACTGTTACAATCGAGTAAAGTGATACAGATTAAGCCTCCTAGTGTATCCATCAAGATCCAACTAATTTTGATAATCACGAGATCCCTTTCTTAAGTGTAATTGTTGATATTTTTAGGAATATATAAAAATTGCATTCTAGTGTTTCTAGCTGCTTGTAACAATTTTTAATAAATGCTGGATATCTGTTTTAAAAGGTTTAATATTTAATACATGTATTATGAACTTGGAAAGTCTGCAATTTAGTTACGCAACTTTTTGTGAAGCATGCAGTCGAGTAAAGTGATACATATTATATTACAGACGTATAGTCTTTAGCGACGAATCCTGCTTCCAACTGTGTCCTGACGATCATCGAAGACGTGTGTGGAGAGGCCCAGGGTAGCGTGCCGACCCTGCTTTCACTACTGCCCTTAACAAGGAGTTATGGTCTGGGGTGCCATTTCCCTTGATAGCCGGACCCCTTTGGTCGTCACCGGACCCCTTTGGTCGTCATTAGAGGTACACTTACTGCACAGCAGTATGACGACATTCTGAGACCTGTTTTGCTACCGTTCCTTTCGCAGTACCCTGGGCTTATTTTTCAGCAAGACAATGCCAGACCACATACGGCACGTGTTGCTATGAACTGTCTTCAAGCTTGTCAAACACTTCCTTGGCCAGCCAGATCACAATTTATCTCTCCCTTCGAGCATGTCTGGGATATGATGAGAAGGCTACTGCATCCGGTAGGGAATGTTGATTGCGAATTCCGACAATTGGAGCAAATTTGGCAAGAAATACCGCAGGAGACCATCGGGGAGCTTTTTCGGTCTATGCCACGTCGTGTGGCAGCTTGTATCCAGGCTAGAGGCGGATCAACAACTTATTGAGCTCCTTACTGTAACTCTGAAATAAATAATTAAATTGTTCTGAAATTTTAATCATTTTCTATTCTGTACATAATTTTCATATCCACTAATTTTTGTCTCCGTCGGACAACTCCTTCTTGGTGCGTCGATTTTTTTGTTATAGAGTGTAATTTTGATAATCACGATATCTCTTCCTCAAGTGTAATTG
The DNA here is from genome assembly GCA_947359465.1 of Metellina segmentata. Classification (NCBI taxonomy): domain Eukaryota; kingdom Metazoa; phylum Arthropoda; class Arachnida; order Araneae; family Tetragnathidae; genus Metellina; species Metellina segmentata. The sequence goes on from OX375883.1 coordinate 43,595,193, forward strand.
TTGATATTTTTAGGAATATATGAAAATTGCATTCTAGTGTTTCTAGCTGCTTGTAACAACTTTTAATAAATGCTGGATATCTGTTTTAAAAGGTTTAATATTTAAAACATGTATTTTGAACATGGAAGTCTGCAATTTAGTAACGCAACTTTTTGTGAAGCATGCACTGTTACAGTTGTGTAAATTGATACAGCTTAAGCCTCTTCATCTATCCATCAGGATCCAACTAATTTTAAAAATCACGAGATCTGTAATTGTTGAAATTTTTATGATAACGGGATATCTTGTCATTAAGAAAAATTGCTTTTTATGATGACGAGATCAAGATCTGATCAATTTTCTTCTAATAATGTTCTGGTACATCAAGATCTTGTTAGTTTTCTTCTAATGACGAGACATCTCGTCCATTAAAATCTGGTTAATATTCTTCTAATGACAAGATAGCTCTTTCATTAAAATTTGGTTAGTTTTTCTAAAAATGGGACATCTCGTCCATTAAAATCTGGTTAATGTTATTCTAATGACAAGATATCTCGTTCATTAAAATCTGGTTAGTTTTTTTAAAAACGGGACATCTCGTTCATTAAAATCTGGTTAGTTTTTCTATAAACGGGACATCTCGTCCATTAAAATCTGGTTAATGTTCTTCTCATGACAAGATATCTTGTTCATTAAAATCTGGTTAGTTTTTCTCAAAACGGGACATCTCGTTCATTAAAATCTGGTTAGTTTTTCTCAAAACGGGACATCTAGTTCATTAAAATCTGGTTAGTTTTTCTCAAAACGGGACATCTCGTTCATTAAAATCTGGTTAGTTTTTCTAAAGACTATACATCTCGTTCAAAAGATCTGGTTCGTTTTCTTCCAATGACTAGATCTCGTACATCAAGACCCGGTCAAATTTTGTATCTAACAAGATACCTCATCCATCAAGATCTGGTCAGTTTAGCAGATGACATTTCATAAAGACAACCTGAAGGAGGATTAAAATGAAGATTTGGGTTATTAGCCCATGTATAGCAGTAACTAGACCCAAACTAAATCTTAAAAATGAAACTTTCACATTTTCAAGAACGAACCTGTTGTGGCCTCACAGTGGCGTCGCTTAGCGTGGCGTGGAGGTTTTGCGAGTGAGCTGGACAACTCGTCATCTAACCGTAGATCAAATTAACGTGGTGTTGTCCACCGATCTTTCCTTTCGGGTGTTGATCCCGGACCTTCGCCAATACCCCATTGTGTTGCTCGATTCCTTAATTAAATATTACCTACCTTGTCTTAATCAAAAATTTAATATTCTGATGACGAGTTATAATATGTATATCGTCATCTGTTACTTCATTTAGGCAATAGAAAGGAGAGTTATCTCGTCATGAAGAAAACATACCTTATCTTTTGATGGAGATACATCTATGTAACCACTTGAAGGGTTAACTATTATGTTTTGACATATTAAATCTGCTAACCCTCTTGGAGGTTGACCCGACGAGGTATCTCGTCATTAGCAACACTTGCCGGATCTTATTTTACGAGATGGCTCGAAAATAAAATCGGAAATATTTCGTCATCAGAAGAAATCTTATATTGATCTCGGCATGGGAGAACAACGGAGTAGCAAGTTCGAATCCAAACAAAGTCTCTTTAATAAGAGGTATCTTTGTCTTTTATAAAGGGGACTGGTGCACTTTAAATCTGTCGTGGCCTCAAATGTCATCAGGTTAGAGTGGTGTCGAAGTTTGGAGAGTGGGGTGCCCCTCTGGTGTGACCTCGTCATCTGAACATGGTTTAACTTTACGCTGCGTTGTCTTCAGTTTTTTCCCCTTAAGGGACTGATCCCGGACCGTCGTCAATAGCCCATTGTGTTGCTCTAGTACGACGTTAACTAAAATTACCACTACCATTACCCTTTGGGGTTGATCCCAGACCGTTGTCAATAGCCCGTTGTATTGCTCAAGAACGTCGTTAGTCAAAATAACCACATTGATTACGTCATCACAACAAAATCGGCAATATCGATGATATATCTGGTCATTAGAAGCATTAGTCGGTTCCTGATGAACGATATATCGTGTTGATACCACTTGGAGGGTTAAAGAATCGTTGGAACGTCGTAATAAATGTAAAAAACCGGAATTTTTACTCGAAAGTTTGAACAATACGAAACCAGCATCAACATTTATACGTACTTAACAATGCATATTTCGAAAGAATGTCCACCATGTATAACTTCTGGGCTTTAATCTTTATCGATCCAATGATCAACGACACCTTTGTCTGACATCCATTTGTCAAATCGATCATCTATCACTGTCACTTTTAAGGGCTGTCAAATTTTACAAATGTTTGTGAGCATTACGCCTTTTATAGATTTTTCATCTTTAAAATATCAAATGCAAGCAGCAAAGATGTCTTGGGTCATTAGGAATCATCTCGGCTGTCATTGACAAGTGTTATTCCACACTCATGTGTCAATACTAAGATACACAATATTCTCTATATTATTTTTTAAAAAGAATACATCTTAAACCTCCAAGTGGTTTCTATTAGGGATGCGACATCGATGTCGATGTTTTCAAAACATCGATGTTCTTTCAAAAACATCGATGTTTATACTTGTTGATATTTTTATGTTGTCGATGTTTTATTTTTAAATAAAAAAAGTACCGTTTTAAAAATTTAAAAAATAAGCAAGTAGCATATATTTATCATAATCTAATTGAACATACTTTTAGACCTAAGTGGACAAGGGTGAAGGATCTGAAAAGTAGGGATGCGACATCGATGTCGATGTTTTCAAAACATTGATGTTTTATAAAAAATACATCGATGTATTGGAGCCGATGTCGCATCACTAGGTGCTAAACCAGTTTTAAGAAATGGGGGGGGGGGAAGTTTAAATACACTGAATTCTAAAAACATCGAAGGCTTTGGGGCGAAGTATTATCAACATCGATGTTTTAATTTTAAACATCGAAGTTTCAAAACCTCGATGTTTTGCTGTCGCTGTGGCATCACTAGTTGCTAAACCAGTTTTAAGAAATTGGGGGGAAAAGTTTAAATACACGGAATTTTAAAAACATCGATGTTTTTGGGGCGATGTATTATCAACATCGATGTTTTAATTTTGAATATCGATGCTACTAAAAGTAATTGGATATTAAGATCTTAAGCCAACATAACACTTTTTTATTACTGATTTTGGTGTGGTTTTTACGTGAGAGGTTTCCGAATAAATATTATTCATGGGTAGCAAGTGCCTCCCTCTGCACGCGCTCATTTTGAGAGCTCCTAGTAAAATTATCCTAAAAAAAAAATGTATTTGAATTATGCTGTAAAAAAAAATTATTTAATTCCCACAGAAGAAAGACCTTCTCCCACTTCACTGTTGAAAATTTTCTAAGTCCATAACACTGACCTTCCTAAATACATCCAAAAGTCCAAACGCATACGTAGTAAAAAACAAGTGCTCATTGGCCCTTACGGTTAGCCCCGCCCCTGGTTGCAGAATCAATATACGTATTTGAAATTCGCAACCGGGATAGATGACCAAAAAGAGAGACCAATGTAATTACTTAAAAAACAATTCTAAAATATGAACAAATGCGAAACATTTTCAGTCAAGGTAAACAAAGGTGACGGTAGTGTTTCTGCTGCCATGTTCCTGTACTTCATCTGAGCAGGACATCAGTTGCATGTTTTTTGATAACGCGATATCCTCAATTATCTAATAAAAACAAATATGATTTGTGAACACAATTTATATTAAACACCAGCCGACCAACCAGTATAGTGGTTAAGGTGTTAGCCTCTAGATCGGAAGGTTCCTGGTTCGAATCCGGGTCCGGGCATGGATGTTTGTAAACGTATGGTGTAGAGGCGGCTGGTGCACCTTAAAACTGTCGTGGCCGAAAGTCCTCACGTTGGGTTGGCGTGGAAGTTTGGAGAGTGGGGTGCCAGCTCAGGTGTTGCTTCGTCATCTGACCGTGGTTCAAAATTACGAGGTGTCGTCCTCGAATCTTTCCCTTAAGGGACTGATTCCGGACCGTCGTCAATAGCCCGTTGTGTTGCTCTAGTACGACGTTAACTAAAAATTACCAATTACCTATATTAAACACCAAACGTCGCCAAAACGACGATAAACTACAGTTTAGAATGCCGACGCTATTGGTATTCGAGAGCATTTGGGCAACAGAAATAAAATCTTCGTAGGTCGCCAGGTTTGCTTACACAAAGTAACCCTATCACAGAATGCTCCCCATAAAACAAAATATATATTACATTCAAATTTAAAATAAGTTTTTTCTTCTGTAAAATAGTAATGATTGAAAATAGTATACTTTTAGTTAAAAGAAGGAAACTATGAAGCCTGAAGAGGTCTATATAGGTCTGGCGTTAGATATAACATGTTAATTAATTTTAAAATAAATAGTCATCAGTAACTTGAGTTCTATGGACCCCATCCCCCCAAAAAATGCGGGTTCAACTTTTGCCCTGGATTTCTGGATAATTAAAAAATCATCTAACCGGGTCTGGCACTACATTTGTGTCGATGACCATCGGCTGTTTCTGTCTAAATATTTTTTCAATTGGTACTTTATGACAGTATGAAAATGGTGAATGTGATCAAAAGTAGACCACTTCAATCGTCTTTTTTCAATTTTATGTGATTAAATGGGATCAGAGGATCAATATTTGTTGTTCCATACTGAAGTCCGTTGGATGTCGAAAGCTCATGAGTTGGAAGAGGAATTAAAAGTATTTTTTGAGGATAACTCGGTATTCAGCTAAGTTGGAAGACAATTACTGGTTGCAAAATTGGCCGACTTAACTGACATGTGTGAATACCTAAATGAAAAATGGAAAAATGCAAGGACCACTTCAGAATATAACTTTGGAAAGACGTGAAAAATGGTTCTCTTGAAATGTTTTGTCGGTGTTGTAGTTCGAATCCTAAAAAAGGACTACTAGAACTTGTAGATAAACACCTATACATACTTGAGAAAGCTTCGTCACTACTTTGAATTAACGGCGATCAATAAATTCGATTGGGTTCGAAATCCATTTGCATCTTTATTAGATAACACGACATTCGATTCTTCAGTGAGAGAAAAAGGAAGAATCAAACTTAAAAAGTTATCGTACACTTGAAGTTGAGTTTAAGGATGTTCCATTACCTCAATTCAGGGTAACTGCTGAAAAGGAGTATGAACAAAGTTTCTCTTCTATGCTCAATATCAAGAAAAAAGATTTGAAAAGTTTTGTGCATGAATTGAGTGTAGCTATTTTTAACATAGACCCAAATATAAAAAGTTGGGTTCACAGAAACAAGCCCAATTATATCATTGAAGTAAGGTAATACCCTCGTATGTATTAACTGCTGCAAAAGAATATTGTAAATATTTATGCTAATACTTAAAATGTATATTTTATCATTAAATTATTAACATATTTGTGCGTAGTCAGTAATTCTCTTGTGTATAGTTAATTTTACTTTTGTATTTTCTCATCATAATTGTATAAAAGTGTTCTAAAAGTTTAATCACAGTTTCACTCAGTCAAATCTGACAATTTAGTAAATAGATGCGATATGAATAGCAAATTTAATCACTAAGTATGTATGGATTAGGTATTTTCTTTCCTTTTGTTTGTTTATTTCATGCTTTTGAATGCATTAGAAGACTTATACGAAACGAATGTCAAACTCGGTTTATGCATTTATATTGCAAAAATATTTTAAAGAAAGATCTTATTAATAGAATCTCTAGTATGAAAAAGAAGAAATGGTTATCGTTAATAGAAAAATATGTTTCTTCATAGTGTGTCATGAATATTTATGCCTGCAAGTAGTGATGCGACATCGACAGTAAAACATCGATGTTCAAAATTAAAACATCGATGTTGATAATACATCGCCCCCAAACCATCGATGGTTTTAAAATTCAGTGTATTTAAACTTTTTCCTCCATTTCTTAAAACTGGTTTAGCAACTAGTGATGCTACATCGACAGCAAAACATCGATGTTCAAAATTAAAACATCGATCTTAATAATACATCGCCCCCAAACCATTGATGTTTTTAAAATTCAGTGTATTTAAACTTTTTCCTCCATTTCTTAAAACTGGCTTAGCAACTAGTGATGCTACATCGATAGCAAAACATCGATGTTTTTTATAAAACATCAATGCTTTGAAAACATCGTCATCGATGTCGCATACAAACTTTTCAGACCCTTCACCCTTTTGGACACTTTGGTCTAAAAGTATGTTCAATTTGCTGATTATAAAAATTATGCTACTTGGTTATTTTTAAAATTTTTGTAACGGTACTTTTTTCATTTAAAAATAAAACATCGACAACTTAAAAATATCGACAAGTATAAACATCGATGTTACAAAAACATCGACTCCAATACATCGATGTTTTGAAAACATCGACATCGATGTCGCATCCCTACTTGTAATGTGTGCCAAGATGTGAAAAAGGTTGGGAAGCACTGGCATAGAGGAAAGACGGAATGTCTCGATGTTCTTTCTAATGAAACTGTACAATAATGGCATTAAAAAAACGAAATAAAATAACTTTTAACCTTAATGGTAGGTATTTAATTAACGTCACATTAGGAGAAAACAACCGGCTATTGACGATGGTCCGGGATCAATCCCGAGTAAAAAGATCTCTCTACACCTAAAGGACACCTACTAAAAGGTTTCATAAACGCAACATTAAATATCCAAGGATAAATTTACTCATCCTCTGACCGTGATTCAAAATTATTTGGTGTTTCCTCGGATCCTATTGGCTATTGGCGATGGTCCGGGATCAATCCCGAGGGAAAAGATCGCTCTACACCTAAAGGTAATTTGGTAATTTTTTAGTTAACGTCGTACTAGAGCAACAAAACGGGCTATTGACGACGGTCCGGGATCAGTCCCTTAAGGGAAAGATATGAGGACAACACCTCGTAATTTTGAACCACGGTCAGATGACGAAGCAACACCTGAGCTGGCACCCCACTCTCCAAACTTCCACGCCAATCCAACGTGACTACACCTAAAGGACACTTACTAAAAGGTTTCATTAACGTAACATTAAATATCCAAGGATAAATTTACTCATCATCCGACCGTGATTCAAAATTACGTGGTGTTTCCTCGGATCCTACACTTCGGGTTTGACAACGAAGTGTCACAAATAACCCGTTGTGTTTCAACAGTGCGACATTAATTAAAATACCTACCTTTCTACCAAGGATAAATTTGAATGTAATCACGACGTGTGGAAAATAAATTTTGTCTTTTTGTGTTTACACTAGCATTTTAGATATGCAAGCCTGATTTTCGCTACGAGCGAACCTGGATCAAATTTCCATACATTCTTGATAACTTTCCTTCTAGAATGTATCCCATACCATCCCTGTCTCTTTTTCCAAACTAAAATATTCAGCAACTGCTATACACCCCCTTTCATCTATCGTCTCTCGATTTTCAGTCCGTTTTGTTATGTGAGAGTATATGGCTTACAGTCTCCCCTTATGCACTAGGGAGGGAACGCAGCTAAAGAACACATTGCAATTCGAAGGAGCTTCGGCGAATTTTCGGAATTTTCCCTTAAAGCTCAAAGGATCCTTATGACAGATATCTTTAAAACTATCAAAAACTTTGAACGAAGAACCTGAATAATAGATCCGGAGATCGGGTTGGAAGTTTTCTGGGTTTATTTTTTCCCGGCAAACTTCCTCTTTAAATCTCTCTGGACTTGAGGCTTTTGCTGGAGGTCTGTATTGGCTGGATAGTGGCTATAATATCCACACGTCTTGGCTAGGTTTGGTGAAAATGAGATATCCGCCAAGTGTTTTGAAACTTTGCTGTTCGTGGAAAGTGTATTTTAAAGTGGGGACTTGGTCAGGGTTATGACGATTCAGTTGCAATTTAGCCAGCTTTTTGAGTTGACCTGATTTGTTGATTCTATTTTAGCAAGCTGGTGCGAAACAATGCAACAGCATTCCAAAAAGTACTTCACGGTGGAGTTGGGTTGCAATGCTATACTATATTGCACCGTAAGTTAATTTTTGTAGTGGTGGCTAAAGTTTGTGGTCATAATACTCCCCTCCATAATTTAGCGGTAGCCGAATTCGATAGATGCCACAACTAGTTGAGTGATTGCCAATGGCGTGAGATCGTGAAAACTATATTAAGATAACGGATGTATTTTCGTGTGAGAAGTCGAGGAATTTTAAGATTGCGATCGTCTTTGTCCTTTTTTGCTTTCAGCAGCTGAGAGTGAGTCACCTTGTAAAAAGAAGGCTGAGTAGCAACGAATGGAGTGAAGCCGTAAGAAGAAAATTAGCAGTGTCCACTATCATAGAGCCTTAGATGTTTGTTGAAAGTGATCAACATCGCTTGGCAATTAAACTACTCGTCGTGTAGCATCCATCGAAGTTTTAAAGTGTGCCTGGTCACCAATGTGGCAAGCTGGTGTAAAGCAATGCAACTTTGTCTGCCAAAAGAAATACTTTATAGTGGAGTTTGGCTGATATATATATATACAGGGTGATTATAATTAAAGTTCAACTTTCAAAAATCTGTAAAAAAAAAGAGAACCACTGATCAGAATGACCTGTAAGTTGAACTGAATATATCCGAAGATGGGGGAGTGGTATGGCATAAGAAACAAAATAGTTTCAAATTTTTGCAAACGATGGCGCTTTAATTGTCATAATATGCAAAATAAAAGACATGTCACGCGTACGTCACATTACCTTTGTTATAAAAACTCGGGGTATGGCGTTTTCCTCATATTGCGTCTGAGAAACTCGTCATGACTCTCAATGAAGGATCGTGCTCTACGTGTGAAGCTCTTTTATAAGAACGGTGACAGTGCGCCTGTATATCTGAAGAAGTTCCAGACATTAAATGGTATGAAAAAAAAGCTGTGGTCCGATGTATATCCAAGGGTTTGGAGAAAATGATTAAGAATTCGAAGAGACAAGTTTTTTTTAAAAAGTGAAATCTAGCAGATGGAGGACACCAATTTCTTCGACATCAGTAGATCTGGCAGCAGCATTCCAGGAAGAGATGTGTGGTGGTGTGCAAACGAGCAGTGCACGGGGAATCGCCTAAACTTTGGACATGCCTGTAAGCACTGTACATAAAATTGTACGAAATATACTGCATACGAAATTACCATACCAAATAAATCCATACGAAATTACCCATGTTCAAGAGTTGCTTCCTGCTGATCTGCCACTAAGGTAAACTTTTGCTCTAGAATTTCTTACTCGCGTGGACAATGAATGGCCATGGAACATTTTGTGGACAGACGAAGCCTATTCCCATCTCCAAGGACATGTCAATACTCAGAATTGCAGAATATGGGCAACATACTATCCGTTCGCACATGAACCAGTACCTCTTCATTCTGCAAAGGTCGGTTCTGGTTCGGATTGACGCCATCGTTTACCGTAGGACCATTTTTTTCGAGGAGATGGATCGAGCGGGTCCTGTTACCAGTACCGTCAATGGCAAACGCTATGAGAGTCGTTTGCGCAACCACCTCATTTCAACACTTCAACAACGTGTATGTGTGGGTAGCATCATTTTTATGCAAGATGGTACTCCTCCGCACTTTGAAAAGACAGTGAAGCAGCTGCTCAAGTGGCATTTCGGAAATGATAGAATTATCATTCGTCCTTTTCAAACAGCCTGCCCGTTAAGATCACCTGATCTTAAACCTTGTGACTGCTGTCTGTGGAGGACATGTCTTGCGTAGGTCTGAAGATAATTAACAACCGATTTCATTGTTGCTTTTTATGCTGTTTTTGGCATCAGGACATTTAAAAACCGATTTCATTGTTCCTTTTTATGTGGCTTTTGGTCTCAGGACAAATAAAAGCCAATTCTCACCAACCGCTGTGGTACGACCTTGTCGACGTGGATTGGGATTTCCACTAACAGTGCCAGAACTGTTGAATAACTTGAAGTCATTTTTTCATTAACCCTTCTTTGCATAATGGTGGAAATTTCCATCATAACACTGAATGCCCAAAAATTATATAAAGGAACAAGTTCACTTTAAGTTGATCGTGTCTGGATACCTTTTTAATGTCCATTGCATAAAAAAAACATAGCTGTCAAAAATAAGCAAGTGTCACTATCAGTAAAACGAGCTTGAAGTTGTCATTCCGCTGTTTGTTGTAGTTGCAATAAACGTATGGTTTCGTTTTTAATTTTGTTTTATTATATTTGAGTTTCTATTGCTAAAAAAGTGAAAATGAGTGGAAGAAAGGTTTGTAACATGTGTTTCTGTTATTTTTAGAGCAATTTCTGAAAAAGTTTGCGTTTAATTTAAAAAATAACCACATGATACCATCATATTGTTTTTTGCTAAATTTATGCTATAAATATATACTAAGATTTTTTTAACCATTTTTCCTTTAATTTTGTACATGAATTATATCACCTTGATTTATTTCACCAATAAAGAAAAAATCATGCAAATAAGGGTAAAAAACCCATGCCTTCATGCACATGAAACAGTGCAGTTGGTTTAACCTGCAACTCACACCATAGTCGTCGTATTGCAATTCAAATGTCACTTGTAGCCGAACCCATTTACATTATGACGCTTAAAGTGACATCTATTGCTAAATTTTGGAACTATTTTTTTTTCTTAGGTCATACAATTTCCCCCTTCGAGTATTAAATTCAAATTTCAGGTCATTCTGACCAGCGTTTTTTTTTTACAGCTTTTTGAAAGTTTTAATTATAATCACCCTGTATTATAGTATCGTAAGTTCATTTTTGTAGTGGTTGCTAAGTTCGCAACAGTATTTTAAATAGTACAGTAACGAGGAAGCCACATAGAAAGTTAATTGCGGTGTAACTCTCTAGGTGGTTTCTTAGAGTTAGTTCGTCTATAACGTTTTACTTTGCTGAAGACGCCCTATCTCGTCCTTAGCATTTTATGATCTACCTTATCAAGATGTATCCAATTTTTCTATGTTGACGAGTTCAAGATCTGGTTATTTTTTAACAATCTCATACATCAAGATGCGGTCAGTTTTGCTGTTGACAAAATACCTCGCTTGTACAACCTCCAGGAGGGTTAACGAAGTTAATCAGGGGCAGTAATGAAAAATTTGAATACCCCCTATATGGACAAAAGTATTTGGACATTGCATGATTTTCAGAAAAGTGATTTATTATTCTATTTTAGTAACATGTAGGCCTTCATTTTGCATGTATTACAGCTGCAACACGTCGAGGTATACTTTCCACAAGTTCTCTGTAATACTGGGAAGGAATAGCTCAACATGCAAGGATGTGAGAAGATAATATTGTTGTAAAGATGGGCAGACGTAGCAGTGTCGTACTCGTCGCTCCGGCTTGTTCCACAAGGGCTCGATCGGATTGAGATTGGGATCTGAAAAAGCAAGGTATTGTAACAATGTTGAACAACTGGGGTGTATAAGTTTTGGCAGGAAGGATATTGTAAGAAAACTGAATATTGTATAGAAAACAAATATTCTTTATTTCTTGGTTATTTATTATATACAGTGCTGTTCTGTTAAAACATAAACAGAGTCTCCACCGGAGACTTAACTCCCAAAATCTAGGGCGTCGCTAGTACGCCCTCGAAACAACGACCAAACTCTTCTCGAGTCTGTCAGAGAATCTCTTCGCAGACCCAGCACTCTCTGCTCCAAGCCTCGAAGCTCCGGTCCGTGGGAAAAACCCTTGGGCAGTTTTCCACCGCCTCAAAACTCAACTCCAAGATAGGAGCTCCCCTGACTTTTCAGTTCTATCCCCACAGAGGGGCTGGCCATTGTCCCACAAGGAACGATTTCAGCCAGCCAGGCGACTGGTGAAACAAGAGGTCCTTGTATCACTACGCCACAGTATCTGCATACGTTGGGAGCACTATTTTAAAAAAATGCTATTCAGAAGCAATTTAATATTTTTTTTATAATTATATGCGTTCAAAATTAATTTTACAGTATCGATAATTAAAATTTAAAAAATATATTTAACAAAAAGTGAAATTTTGTGTGTAAATTTGAAATTTTTTTTTCGAAATTTAAAAAAATGATACATGGCATACAATTTAAATTCGTAGCAAAATAACCATTCTATAACATGATCAGAGTAAACTTCATGATGTTATCCAGTGCTTTTTCTAGAAGTAGAAAGATATTTTAAAAAATAAAGGTTTTATGACTCATTGAAGAATGGTTAAAGGATTTTTGATCATTTTGCAACATTGATATTCAAATGCAAGTTCATAAATAAGAAAAAAATAAAGATATCAATTTGATTCTAGAGCATGCACTAGCAAACACTATTTCGTTCAAATTTTAAATTGACTTAACCTTTTTCTATTAGTTGCACATTGAATGTTTAAGCTGTTTTAGAAGCACAAAAGTACAGAGAATTTGTTAGTAGAGTAAAAAAATTGCACAGATTCGTTAAAATTGGCTTTTTTAAGGTATGCAGATACAGAGTGTTATTAAAATAATGGAAACACACTGGATTTATAAGGAATCCTTTCTAATATGACTGTTTATGAAGGTGCCTCCTAACAGTAATTATTGACACTGGAGAATCCAGATGCTGATTGAGCTCCGTGGTCACTTTGGCTGCAGTTGTTTTCTATTTAGACATTACAATCCGCTTCAATACCCGTCGGTCTCTTTCACTCAGCTTCTCCTTCCGTCCACTATTTTGCTTTGCCGAGCTTGTCTTGCCGCGCTGTGTGTACGCTGTCATGACTTTAGAAACCGTTCCTCTAGAAATACCTAGAAGCTGGAATGTTTCGGTCACAGTTGCTCCGACTAGTCGGGCTCCTACAATTTGGCCTCTTTGAAAGTCTGTAAGGTCTGACATTTTACGATTCTGGCAAAAATCCACGACGTATACAACTTTACTAAAGCTACCGCATACTACCATGATATATAGTACTTTTTATATTAAAAAGAACTGGTAGCTAGGTTTATATTTTAATGCTTACGAAGCGCATTCTTATTTGTCACTTTTATTCACAGGTGTTTCCATTACTTTGATAACCACCTGTACCTTAAGCAAATTCTCATCCTTGGCAGGAAATAAGCCCAGCACAGTATGACATGGAGCTCGATCCTGTTGGAAGAAACAACCATCATCAGCCCTTGTATTGCGATAGTGTAAGCAATGCCGAATTAACCAGAACATCGAGGTACTCGTCAGCGTTCATGGTACCAGGTACCTAAAGTGATGGGCCGAGTCCTAACCCTGAAAACAACCACACACTTAAATGGATCATCCACCGAATTTCTAGTGTCCAAATATTTCTGTCCATATAGTGTATTTATAAAATCATATTGATAATATAGATATCATCGTCGGTTTCATTATATTAATGAGCACATTAACTATTCGAGCTCTCATCTACCCTCGGGGGAAGGGAAAGAATACATGTTTTAATAGGGGGATGGTCCCCCAGTGCTGCAATTACACTAGCAATCCTACTGGGCATACTTTCAACAAGGCTTTGTTACACAGCTATGGATATTTGTGCCCATTACTGCTGTAAAAATGTCGCCAGCTGAGCTGTAGATTTCGGACGTGGTTCCCTGGTCCGTAAGCGTCGCTCTAACTAGTCCCACAAATGTTCTACTGGGTTTAGATCGGGACTCTGAGCAGGCCAGAGAAGACGTTTTACATCCATATCTTCATAACACTGCTTGACAGAGGCTGCAATATGACATGGAGCGTTTTGGTCCTGAAAGTAACATTCGCCCATTCCCTTAAATTGCCGCTCTAACTCGTCCCGCAAATGTTCTATGTGATTTAGGTCGGGACTCTGAGCAGGCCAGGGAAGACGTTTTACATCCATATCTTGATACCACTGCTTGACAGAGGCTGCAATATGACATGGAGCGTTTTGGTCCTGAAAGTAACATTCGCCCATTCCCTTAAATTGTCATTAATTGCCGCTCTAACTCGTCCTGCAAATGTTCTATGTGATTTAGGTCGGGACTCTGAGTAGGCCCAGAGAAGGCGTTTTACATCCATATCTTGATACCACTGCTTGACGGAGGCTGCAATATGACATGGAGCGTTGTTGTCCTGGAAGTAACATTCGTTAATTCCATAAAATTGCCAGAAGAACCTGATTGTTCTAACTGTTCATGTAGGCGTCGGCGTTCAATTAACCAGGAACAACATGCATAGGTCCCAGGCCATACAACGAAAAACTCCCCCAAAAAAGTATGCAAATTTTATGCAAATCCGCTGGTGCCCTGTCCATTATTGTAGGGTAGTGTATTTATATCTTCTATATCTATGAAACTTGTATGTGTATGTCCATAATTTTTTTAATGTCTGTCTTGTGTCTAGCTCATTTTGGCCAAATATGACCTTTTCATCTTACAAAAACCTAACAAACAATAAATTAACTGGAAGACTGGTAGTAAATTTGCTTAAAGATTCGCTTTTAAAAAATGTTAAAAGCTAAATTTATCTTCAAAAGGGTTTTAAAATTGTCAGCAATGAACTAAATTTGCAAAACATTGATGGTGATAAATAGGGTCCATTTTAAACTATTTAAGTACAAAGTAATTCATTAAGAACTTCCATACATAGTCTATTTCAATCCCTGGCAGAACTAATCAAATACTTCTTTTTAAATCATTTGTTTTTTTAAATGTTATCAGTGAATACTTATTAACAAAATAGATGGAAAAGTTTGATGTTCCTAAATTAAATATCATACAAATTCTTAACGAGTTCTTTCGAAAGAAGGTAAAAAATTAAATCGCTTGTAATGAGATATATCACTGAATTTACTGTTATTTTAGTTTAATTTAGAATTTCTAGGATTGTGTACCACAAATTTACATATATATTAAAATGTGTGGGTGGTTTATAGATAGCACGTGGGTCGTATAAAGTTACTAATTAAAGAACAGAAACGATTCGTTGATTCCAATTAAGAAATTGCATTTTACAAGAAAAGATGTGATGCATGTGATGTGATGTATGTTTTAGCATATGCGATGTATTGACCCAAACTAATTAGCGTAAAACGTCGTGGCCATAAAATGACAAATCAAATCAATGAACTCAAATAGTCTAATTAGTTATGGATGATACAAAAGTTCGTCCTTTTTTTGGACAAAATTTAAATGATTTTTTTATATACTCAAAAATTACATGTAGTAATTACAATTAGTATAGTATGCATAGTCCTGTTCGGTGATATTTCTATATCTCTCCGGTAGGTGTAGAATTACACGCTCAAAGAAGTTCTGAGATTTCTGGCTGAAGAACTGATCCAGGTAACGAATCCATCTGAACCACTTACAGTACATGTAATTGTCAACGCCACCCTCACCTTACACAACACATCTTTTGCACCTGAGAGGCATTCTTGCCTTTTCGGAAATAAAAAAGCGTAATACCTCGATAAGCCTGCTTATTTTCTGCCAGACATTTTCATTGCTGAGCAAAATGTAAAAAACACAACCCAACACCACAATTTTTTCCCAGTTACTCGCTGAATTTCCATCCAAAATCAAAACTTTACACATGTGAATGATGTAACACTTCGGTTTTGCAATGCAATGATAGGTAGGTATTTTTAATTAATGTCGTACTGGAGCAACACAACGGGCTATTGACGACGATCCAGGTAATATGTTCACTTTTTAATTAACATCGTACTGAACCAAACACAACGGGCTATATAAGACGATCCGGGATCAATCCCCAAGGGAAAGATCCGAGTGATGCAATGGAATCTGATTCCTAAAACGGGACGAAGTTTTGCATCATCAAAAAAACAGAAGACTCACTACAGACCAAATTAACGTTAATTCTTTTATTATCCATCCATAGAGGGCGTTGTGGGAAACGGACTTCACATCGGACCGATGATTGAAAAGTTCTCCCAACGTTCTGTTGGCATATTGGGGACGTTTGGAGAGTGGGGTGGCATCTCGGGTATTGACCTCGGCATCTGACTCCGGTTACAAAATTACGTAGTATTTTCCTCGAATCTATGCCTTCGGTATTGATACAAGACCGTCGCGTATGTGGATTGGAGTCCCTACTCTGGTGAAGATTTCGTCATCTTAACATAGTTCAAAGAGACCAGGTAATTTTGGTAATTTTTTGTTTTTACGTCGTACTAGAGCAACACAACGGGCTATTGACGACGGTCCGGGATCAGTCCCTTAAGGGAAAGATCCAAGGTCAACACCTCGTAATTTTGAACCACGGTCAGATGACGAAGCAACACCTGAGCTGGCACCCCACTCTCCAAACTTCCACGCCAACCCAAAGTGAGGACTTTCGGCCACGACAGATTTAAGGTGCACCAGCCACCTCTACACCATACGCTTACAAACATCCATGCCCGGACCTGGATTCGAACCAGGAACCTTCCGATCTAGAGGATAACACCTTAACCACTATACTGGTTGGTCGGCTATTGTCTTTCGTAAACAGGCGTCAAATTACATTACAGTGCATTTGAAATGTCTACCTTTAACAGCAATCACTTGACGAAAGCGATAGCAGAAATTTAAGCCACCTGCCACAATGTTCACTCTGAAATAGAAACACATGCTTCACAGATGAACAGTTCAAGCATTTGAGGATTATTACTTATGTCCTTCAAATAGCCCCATAGATAAAAGTCGCAAGAATTGAGATCCGGGGAGTATGGAGGCTAATTTATTCCGGTGCCGGTCTCTTTGGAATAATTTCAAGCAATGACTATCAAAGTATTCAAGGAAGGTGGAACACGGCAGAAGTATGGTGAGTTCGGATACCATTTTGAACAAACCACGAAGTGCCTGGTGCATCCTTCAATCCTTGAAGTGTAGTGACAAACTGTTTCAAAATCGCAAAGCACTGAAGTCCCAGTTTATCATGGAAAGTCCTCACGTTGGGTTGGCGTGGAAGTTTGGAGAGTGGGGTGCCAGCTCAGGTGTTGCTTTGTCATCTGACCGTGGTTCAAAATTACGAGGTGTTGTCCTCGGATCTTTTCCTTAAGGGACTGATCCCGGACCGTCGTCAATAACCCATTGTGTTGCTTTGGTACGACGTTAACTAAAATTACCATTACCATTACCCAGTTTATCATGAATAACACCCTATTACCGGAGACTACAGCGCCATCTATTAGCCAAAATTGTAACTACTTTTTATACCAGTGTATTTAAAATTCCAGACTTGCCCATTAAATATACCACTTGTTTCATATCTCTATCTATCACGGTTTCGTAGTTATGTCATTTCAAAGTTAGGTATTTTTTTTTTGAAACACCATGTACCTATCCGATTTGAAAGAAACAGACTGAAATCTCATGTTCCTGAATTCAAAATTAATTGGACGACAAGTAAAGAAAGTGGTAGAGCCCAGTGTTGCGAAATAACGAAAGGTTACAGCGTTAATCAGCCTGAAAAATACCGCATCAAGACTATAGCCATAATCGGTCCCAGTTCCACAGATCATGGGCTCTCCTTATCAGGAAGCTAGGGAGGAGGTGGCACAGATCCGAGTCATTTTAAATCGGATTCCCCTTCCCCTTATTCCCAAAGAGATCTCGTCTCCGAATTGAGCGCCTAATCTCGTAATGCTTTCTTGCGGCCGACCTAATTCCCTTAATTAACGCTCCCGGGCTTAATCAAAGTTTGAGAAGTAGCCCGATACACGGCCGGGATTATGTCGCCCGGGCACATCCGAGGCTATTATTCCGGAGGGCCCCCGATCCCGTTGCAGGTGGTGATTCGCTTTTTCCCCTTTTCCAGGCAATTTCCTGCCTCCTGGACGTGATCCGGAGCCTTTTCCTGGTTTCGGTGTAGCTCGGGCTGTTTGTATCTGGTGTTAGGTAAATGAGGGAAAGTCGACTGAGATGATTGAATGATTGATGTAAGGATTGGTGTCTTTGCATTCTTGATGGGCGAGGTATCTTGTTCGCTCCCTAGGTGGATTTCGTGAACAGAAGCTCATCGGATTTTGCCATGTGGTGTTTTTAGAAGTTTGACTGTTGATATATTCACACACACAAAAGACACTGCATTTGAATTTAAGACAATTAACTGTTAACACTATATTTCATTAATTCTACGTATTACCAGCAGTGTATGCTGGGTGCTTAATAAACATGTAGTATATTTAAAAAAATTATATAAAATCAATAATTACGAGTATTAGATTGGTTTGTACCAAAATGTTTTTTGTGGGAAAATTATAGTTCACAATTACATCGATGGATGGCGCTATCACTATCACTTGACCATCACAACATGGAATCAAATAAGGGAAAGTGACTTAATACGAGATACTTTTTAAAATTGCGTTGGTAATTGTCTAATGAAAAATTTAGTTATCATCTTTTTGATTTTCAAGATAGTTAATGAACCTCACCTCATTTGAAAATTACATTAGCTAATTTCATACATTAGATATTTTCCTTTAAGATTGATTCAAGACCGTTGCCAAAAGCCCACTGTGTGCTCCATTGCACCGTTAAATACCTACCTGTATAAAAAAAATTTGCTAATTTTAACACCGGTAACAGTCATTGGACCTACAAGTTAACTAAATATTTAAATTTGATAATTCTTGTTATTTAGTGGATGGTTTAGAAAAAACTAATTCACCAGAAATGTCTTATCCACCAACGACATTTAGATATAAAAAAAAAAAGCAATAAATCAATTCGTATGAACTATTGACAATGAAACTTTCAATAAGGAGCTGGCGGAGTTACATTTTCTTAAAAATTAATTTATTTAAAAATGCAATATAAATTTAATTTTTTCGTCATACAAATGTTACAGCACCATGTATCAAATTTTAATTAAAATATTTCTTGTGCCAAAAATTATCCGATTCCTTCGCAAGCCTTTTGATTCAAATCGCTCTCTAATACACCAATTTTTTAATTTTATGATTCCTTGAAAAGTCTGCAAATTTAACGATTTGAGGCTGATGATTTGGTTTCCTCAGCTCTGTCGGCATTTTGCAGTGAAAACTAGTAGCGTTAAAATTGAAGTTGGTCGTCTTACTTAGATTTACCCTTGTTTAAATATGTTCCAAGTTTAATCTATTTTTATTGCTTTCTCCATCAAATTTGAAACATTTCTATACGATATACCGGGTTAACATAATTACTTTATACGCCCTGGTGTGGAAGTCACACTGATTGGAACCTCAATTCAATTGTTTTATCTGTTAATTACAAGATAATTTTAAGCTGAGCAAAATATATGTTGATTGGGCCAAAATTGTTAGTTTCAGAGAATCAGCCGTCATTATGAAAAAATCAATGCCTTGATGGCGAAGTATTTCGGAATTAACAAAATTGGTAAAATCTTGATTGATATCTAGTCGTAACCATATGGACAGTTAATTTGGAAGTGGTTGTAAATTGTGTACGAGATATATTGTCATTACAACAAAACACAACCATCATATGAAAACACTGACCAGATCTACATATCGTCATTATAAAAATATCGATGACATCTTGATGGAAATGTATATCGGCTTTATCAAAATTAGTCGGTTCTTAATGACTAGTCTAGCCACAAGGAAAATTCATTCAGATCTTAATGACGAACTAATACTAACACACACTCCCGTGCCTTGTGTCGTGAGACACTGTACCAGTTTAAATAAGTGTGGTTGAATGAGTAGAGCATGCCACCAAGGTGACATGTCTACCCAGAATGTTAGAGCACATTACATAAATATATATATATATCCTTACATCTATACAGTATATACATTAAATCATTATACTAGGTTACATTATAAATATATATATACATCATGCAAAGTGAGAAAAAAATTTCGTTTTTCTTAGTTTCTTAGGGTAATCAAGTCCTGATGATTTTCAATGAATCTCACCATGTTAATAATTTTAACCCTCGAGCTCTTGTTACATGCAATGTTCCTGAGCCATGCAATTTTAAGGTGGTCGGCAGATGTTCTCACATGCCATGAGGCTGTAATGGGGCAAACTGTGATGTAATGTAGAAGATCTTTTTGACGAGATATCTAGGTATCAGGAAAATTGGTCAGATCTTGAGGGACGAGATATCATGTAGTAACCACCTGAAGAGAATTTGAAAGTGGCTGTTGCCTGCTGACGAGATATCTCGTCATTAGAAAAAAACACGATCACTGGAAGAAAACTGACCACATCGTCATTTCGTCATCATAAAAAATCGGCAGTACCTTGATGACGAGGTATCTAGCCGTTAGGAAAATTGGTCAGGTCTTGATGGACGATGAATCTCGTCACAATCCAAATTGGTCAGATCTTAATGACGAGGTATCTAGCCGTTAGGAAAAATGGTCAGGTCTTGATGGACGAGGTATATCGTCACAATCAAAATTGGTCAAATCTTAATGACGAGATATCTAGACGTTAGGAAAATTGGTCAGGTCGTGATGGACGAGGTATCTCGTCACAATCAAAATTGGTCAGATCTTAATGACGAGGTATATAGCCGTTAGGAAAATTGGTCAGGTCTTGATGGACGAGGTATCTTGTATAAGCCACTTGGAGAGTTAATTATAAAACAACTGAGGAAAAAACACATGCTGACTGGGGTCCAACTCACAAGAACGTATCAGCCCCGGCTCGCTTGGTCGAAAATCCCTTAATCCACTCAAAGATCGGTTTCCCCTATCTCCTAAACTCTCTTCTTCCGCTCCACTTTTCCCCTCCCCTAGATTAATTCAATTTCTGTGAATTAATAGAATCGCCCCAGAAGATCCCGGGCGCCCTGGTCACGAGCTCTAAGATTGATGTTGATGAGCATGGATGGGAAACAATCCATGATGGATGCTGGGGCACTTCCTGGTTTTTCTTGCCCTGGCATCATTTGTGCAGCGGAGGAATTTGTTTGCTCGGTATTGATTTGCTAAATGATTTGATTTGGAAGTGGTTGTTGTGTGCTTTTTTTTTGTTCGGTTTCGGTGTTGAGGCGATTTCTTTCCGTTGATGGCTGCTGTTGACTGTGAAGAACTCTTTAGGGCTTGGGAGGCTTTAGTTCTGAGAGTTTGTTTGGGTTTTTATGTAGAAAAATATATTTCGTAAAAGGGATTCTTGTATAATTAATATTTCGTAATACGTGACCCTCTTCTAAAAGATGGGAAACAGGTTTTATGATGATTAGAAATCATCAGACGATTAATCCCTTGTAATTTTACCACATTCTCCACACTATATTTTTCTTTTTTAATCCTAATTGTGGTTGTCTCGACTAGTTATCTCGTCAATATCAAAACAGACCAGACATTTGACGAGATATCTCGCTATTAAAAGAAAACACGATCACGATCACTGGAATAAAAGTGAACATATCTTGATTTCGTTATCATAAAAAATCCCGGCTAGAGCTGGATGCCGAGATATTTCGCAATTGACAAAATTAGTCCGATCTTGGTGGACGAGATGTTTTGTCGAAACCACTTTGAAGGTTGAGCAATTGAACAATAAAAAAATATCATCAATTTCTGTTGGAAAGTGACTTTGATTGTATAAGTATGGTAAAAAATATTTTAAACAGATGATTAAAAATTGGTACAACTGGCTTACTTACTATTAATTTGTTTAGTTAAGAAATATATATATATATATATATGTATTAATATATATATATATAATAACAACATACAATATACAAAATAACATAACACACACAAAATAACAAAAAATAACCAAACAGCCGGGGTGCATTAACCAGAAATCGAAACTCGAAACTACCCATGCAAGCGCGCTGAAGCTGCAGACAAAGCATGGTAAGCAATATAATTTCAAAAACACAAGAATTTCTAAAAAAATGTAACAAAAGTCTTAAAAAATAATAAAAAATGAAGAAATGTTGGTGGATCAGGGCGTCATCAGGGAGGAGCCTGACCCAAACAACATAAAATGGTGTTTTCTACATATGAGCAGCATTAGGCTGAAAAAATTGCTCATACACTCCCCCAAACACCACCAAAAATCAAGTAAAACAAAAACAGAACAAAATACCAAAACATAGCAGGAATAGAACGAAATGAAACCCGAAGCCGCAGCTGGGATATCATCAACAACAAGCCTAAAAATTGCCACCAAATGCCATCAATTACACAGTCTAACTTATATGCTAACATCATACCTCCGATGCAACAAGTCCAAAAATAATAATAATAATATGAAAATCCCCAGCCCCTTATCAAAAATATATTCATAAAAAGTAAAAAAAAAAAAATTTCTTTAATTAAAACCAATCTGGAT
This sequence comes from Metellina segmentata, assembly GCA_947359465.1. Classification (NCBI taxonomy): domain Eukaryota; kingdom Metazoa; phylum Arthropoda; class Arachnida; order Araneae; family Tetragnathidae; genus Metellina; species Metellina segmentata. The sequence goes on from OX375883.1 coordinate 43,617,473, forward strand.
AACAATAATACTGATTTTCTAGACATAAAAATTTCTGTTTCATCCGGCAAAGTTGACATTAATGTATATGATAAACGAAGCGATTTTAAATTTACAGTCAATAAATTAATATTTTGGGACTCCAATATCTCTAAAAGAATATACTACAACACGATAGCTGGTCAATTGGTACGTTTCAAAAAAATTTGTAATTCTGATGCTAACTTTTTATTACAATGTAAATATCTAAAAAACACACTTCTCAATAACAAATACCCGTTTTCATTCTTTAAAAATATTTTTGAAAGATTTATTAATATCAACACCTACACAACACATGAATAATTATTTTTCGTAATTTACCCAGAGCCATGGGAATTACTTTTCAATTTTATTTTTATTTTTTTACTTTTTATGAATATATTTTTGATAAGGGGCTGGGGATTTTCATATTATTATTATTATTTTTGGACTTGTTGCATCGGAGGTATGATGTTAGCATATAAGTTAGACTGTGTAATTGATGGCATTTGGTGGCAATTTTTAGGCTTGTTGTTGATGATATCCCAGCTGCGGCTTCGGGTTTCATTTCGTTCTATTCCTGCTATGTTTTGGTATTTTGTTCTGTTTTTGTTTTACTTGATTTTTGGTGGTGTTTGGGGGAGTGTATGAGCAATTTTTTCAGCCTAATGCTGCTCATATGTAGAAAACACCATTTTATGTTGTTTGGGTCAGGCTCCTCCCTGATGACGCCCTGATCCACCAACATTTCTTCATTTTTTATTATTTTTTAAGACTTTTGTTACATTTTTTTAGAAATTCTTGTGTTTTTGAAATTATATATATATATATATATAATTTTGTGTGCTATATATTTATTTGTAAGTGGTTGTGTTTGTTTGCTCCGTTTTGGAGATATCTAATTTTAAAAATTGTATTGCTTTTAATATTATGAAGTGGAGTTCGTTCAAAAAGATTGCTTGTCATCAATTTGTGGTAATATGTGACATTTAGGTAGCCACTTGCCATCGAGGTCTGTGAAAATTCATCGTATGTAATTGAACATTAAAAAGCTACCATCCATTTCTGGAATAAATCGCTTTTGATTATAGTAAGCATGGTAAAAGTTTCTTAACATGTACTGAAAAAATGATGAAGATGATCTGCTTACTATTAATTTCTGTAGTTGAGTTTTTTTTGTTAGGTATGGATTTACTAAATATATATAATTTGATTTGGAAGTAGTGTACTTTTTTGTTTGTTTTTGTGCTGAGGCGATTGCTTTTCGTTGATGGCTAATGTTGACTGTTCAAAACTGCTTAGTGCTTGGGAGGCTTTATGTCCCAGAGTTTGTATTGGTTGTTATGTAGGAAAACATATTTCTTTAACGGATTGTTAATTAACAATTTCTTTTAATACCTTACCTTCAGCTAAAATGGGAATAGGTTTTATACTGAGACTTACCTTTAATTTTGTATTTTAGCTACATTCTTCACAGTGTTGATTTTATGTAAACAGTTGAGCATTTGTTTCAAAATTTACCACCAGCTTCTGTAATAAATTGCCTTGGACTGTAGCAGAAGAATCTTAATTCTCCTGGAGGTTGTCTCTACGAAATCTCGTCGACACAACCACTAGAAGGGTTTATCATCAGCGAAACTGACCAGATCTTGATTTATAAGATAGTTGGTCATTACAAGAAACTGACCAGATCTTGATCCCGCTATCATAAATATATCAGCACAACCTTGAAGTTGATCAATTTATGGTAATACATGACCTTCAGCTAAAAATATATTTTACTATAAGACCGAAACCTACATGGAATTTTCCTTGAGGGGATTGATCCAGGACCGTCGTCAATGGCCCATTGTGTTGCTCCTATACGTTGTTAATTAAAATACCTACATTTTCCACTCTTGTGTATTGCTTTTTTTTGTAAGCAGTTGAGCATTTGTTTCAAAATTTACCATCAATTTGTGTAATAAATTGCCTTTGATTACAGCAAGTATGGTAGAATATTCTTAACACTCCTGGTGGTTGAATCTACGAAGTCTCGTCGAAACAACCACTTGGAGTGTTTGTCGTCAGCAAAACTGACCAGATCTTGATTTATAAGATAGTTGGTCATTGCAAGAAACTGACCAGATCTTGATCCCGCTATCATAAATATATCAGCACAACCTTGAAGTTGATCAATTTATGGTAATACATGACCTTCAGCTAAAAATATATTTTACTATAAGACCGAAACCTACATGGAATTTTCCTTGAGGGGATTGATCCAGGACCGTCGTCAATGGCCCATTGTGTTGCTCCTATACGTTGTTAATTAAAATACCTACATTTTCCACTCTTGTGTATTGCTTTTTTTTGTAAGCAGTTGAGCATTTGTTTCAAAATTTACCATCAGTTTGTGTAATAAATTGCCTTTGATTACAGCAAGTATGGTAGAATATTCTTAACACTCCTGGTGGTTGAATCGACGAAGTCTCGTCGAAACAACCACTTGGAGTGTTTGTCGTCAGCAAAACTGACCAGATCTTGATTTATAAGATAGTTGGTCATTACAAGAAACTGACCAGATCTTGATCCCGCTATCATAAATATATCAGCACAACCTTGAAGTTGATCAATTTATGGTAATACATGACCTTCAGCTAAAAATATATTTTACTATAAGACCGAAACCTACATGGAATTTTCCTTGAGGGGATTGATCCAGGACCGTCGTCAATGGCCCATTGTGTTGCAACTATACGTTGTTAATAAAATACCTACATTTTTCACTCTTGTGTATTGCTTTTTTTTGTAAGCAGTTGAGCATTTGTTTCAAAATTTACCATCAGTTTGTGTAATAAATTGCCTTTGATTACAGCAAGTATGGTAGAATATTCTTAACACTCCTGGTGGTTGAATCTACGAAGTCTCGTCGAAACAACCACTTGGAGTGTTTGTCGTCAGCAAAACTGACCAGATCTTGATGAAAGAGATCGCTCGTCATCAGAAGAAAAAGACCAGATATTGATCTCGTCATTATAAAAACATGAACAATGCATTGAAGACGATGTATCGAGTATAAAATTGGTCTGATCTAGAACAAGTTATCTCGTCGAAACCACTAGGAGGGTTAATATGGTCTGCAATAATGATGTGTGAGAATGGCCAACTTACTATTAATTTGTGCAGTGGAGCAAAATTTTTTCTAGGTATTGATTTGCTAAAGGATTTTATTTGGATTAGGTTGCGTAAGTTTTGTTTGGTTTTTGGTGTTGAGGTGATTTTTTTTTTCGTTGACGGCTGATTTTGACTGTTATGGACACCTGCTTAGAAGCCTTTCATTCCAAGAATTTGTATAGTTTTTTTTTTTTTTTTTTTTTTGTAGAAAAATGTTTTTAAAGAGTTTATTAACAATCAATTTCTTATATATGTTACCGCTAAAGTACAGTAATCAGTTATTCTACAGATTATCTAGGTAATGTTCAGATTAACAAGGGTGGTCCGTTAAAGTGCCAAAAATTGTTTCATTTCTCAAATTACCTAGGCAATCTGCAAATTACCTAGATAATCTGCACATTACCTATCGTTAAAATGGTAATAAGATGGAAGATAAGATAAGATAAGAAGATAATAAGGTAAATAAGATCTTTGCTGGGACAACAGCAACGTTTCTGTACGCTTAGATTAACGTAATGTTATTTATTTATGTTTTGCTATCTAAATAATCAAGCTAATACAATCAAACAATACACAAATTAGTTGATAGAATCAATCAATTAAAAAACTATAATATAAATAATCAAACGGTTTAAAATATTATTACAAATAAGGAAATTAACAAAATGTTATTAATTTATATTTCGATGTCTAAAGAATCAAGTTAATACAATCAAACAATAAAAAAATTAGTTGATAGAATCAATCATCAATCAGTTAAAAAACTGTAATAGAAAGAACCAAACTCAAAGTGGAGGGAGTGAGGGAAGGTGTATGGAAAGGAAATGAGAGAAACAAACTTTTGAACTTTAACGACACGGTGCCGTTAATGTGCACATTACCTAAGTTAAATGCGGCGAGCTCTTGATTCTGCACGTTAACGGAGCAAATCAGTTAATCTACAGATGAGCTATATAATGTGCACATTAACGGCTTTCGAGCTTTAGCGTAACATATACATGCCCTACATAAACATTCGTCAAACAAGTTCTATTATTATAATAATGACCATAAATAGTTATTTTATCGTATTTTCTTTCCATGCTTGTGGATTGCTTTTTATGAAAGAATGACATTAAAAATTTTGAATTTCTGTTGCAAATTACATTTGGTTGCAATAAGTATGATAAAATCTATTTAGGTGCTTTAAAAATTATAAAAACTGGTTTACTTAAAATTAATTTGTTTAAACTAGGGGGCCTGCCCCCTGCTCGATAACGCTCGCCAACCCCCGGAGGATTGCTTCACAATCCTCATTGGTTCGCTGCGCGAACCTATGCTCGCTTCGCTCGCCTCAATGAAGACATGTGTCCTAGCAGAAGGGATTTTTTACAAGATATGTTACCAAAACAATGTTTTTCAAATCTAAATTTGCTGTATTACAGAAAAAATATATACAGTATCTCTAAAATCAGAATTCAAATGAAAACTTTGTGCAAATTTTGACTCGAAATGTGAGCGTTGCTTTGGAAATTGAATACCCAGCATGTTGTTTGTGTGTACATTTTCCCAGCACTCAAACGACCCACACTTTTTCATTGAGTTTGTTGCCGTGCAAGCGTCTTGTAGTGCAAGCGTCTTGTTGAACTATAATTGTTGGCCCTGAAAAGGACCGTTTTTTAAATGGCCCTGAAAAGATCCTCCGCTTTCTTTGATTTCTACTATAAACTAACTACAACAGCTCATTAAAATTTCCTTTTTTTTTTTCAATAAAATTTCATCCGATAACGCTATAAATTCAATCGATGCGCGAGACTTCGCGATAAACAAACAATCGTACAGTGTTGCCAAAACGCGATTACAAATTACGTCTTTTTTGCGTGCCACGTAAGAGGATTATATATATAGATGAGGTATCTTTTTCTTTGCTTTATATATACTCTATAACAAACAAAAAAAAGGCGCACCAAGGAGATGTCCGATTGCGATAAAAATTGGTGGATGGTGAAAAACATACATAAACAAACGATTAAAATTTCAGAACAATTGAAGGATTTATTTCATAGTTTGACCGTTACAATGGGAGGAAGTCAATAAGGCGTTGGTCCACCTCTGGCCTGGATGCAAGCTGAAGCATAGATTGTAAAAGTTTCCGGATGGTGTCGTGCGGAATTTATTGCCAAATTGTCTCCAACTGTCGGGCAAAATGGTCAACATTCCGGGATGATTGCAATTGACTTCCCATAACGTCGCAAATGTGCTCTATGGGAGAGAGATCAAGAGACCTAACTGGCCAAGGAAGTGTTGGAAAAATTTGAAGAAAAAGTCGACGCACCAAGAAGGAGTTGTTCGATTGCAACAGAATTGGTGCAATCAAACAATTCATATCAACTCGTGCCTTGTGCGGACCGGCATTATCTTGTTGAAAAATAAGTCCGGGGTGTCGCAAAAGGAAAGGTAACACAACCGGTCGTATAATGTCGTCTACTTACTGCTGTGCTGTAGCGGCCATATTCACAAGTCTCGAGTTAACTCGAGGATCAGTTGATCCGCGAATAAGAGTTAACTCGAGGATTATCAAAAACGGTATTCTCAAACGGCGTGTTAAGTGATCCGGGGATTAAAATGAGACGCTCGCTGTGATTGGCTCCTCACGATCACAGGACATTGTTTACATTGGTTACCACGCCCGAATCTGCATTCATACTGATCAAGCACGTACTTCGCCGTAGAATTGATTCCAAATTGTGAATAAATAGGATTCGCACAGCATTTCAATATGGGTTTGGGAAAAGAAAAGCAAAGGTATTTAATTTCAAATTGGATTTTTATTGAAACCTAAATTTGGCAAGAAAGAATTGTACACAATGTCTTGACAAATGTATGTAATCTGATTATCTTTGTACTTGTCAGTATGGGTGTGTGTTGGTGTCGTGAAAAGTAACTTGCACTGTCAATTTTCTTTCATTCGTGATAAATCAACAGAATAATTTTTATTCTACGACGAATTTGTATCTGTTATGGTCGTTTTGTATCATTCGCTCTCTCCGGCTTATAGGACAGAGGTGGCGCCATCTATCCTTTCGCTAAGCTGCTTGTTTAAGATTTACGCAGCTACCTTTATTTTCATTTTTCTTTTGAATTTCAATAAAAATCTGTTTACTTTTTTCCATTTAAGCAATATTATGATGATGAGATGAGCTGCTATTTAGCAGGTGCTCCGTAATGACAGATCCATTCCAGTCGTCGAAAGAATACTCTATTTGAGCATAGAATGAAATGTGTCATCCATTTTGTTTTTCTAAAAAGATGGTACTGCGCATGCGTTAAATGTAACTCGCGAGTTAACTCGCCGATTTCGGAGGATCAAAATGTAACACCGAAACGGCAGTTTAAACCACGGATCAGGACTTGTGAATACGGTTTTTTCGATAACTCGCGGATTATCGTTGATCCTCGAGTTAACTCGGACTTGTGAATACGGCCGTTAGTGTGTCAGAAATGACTACCAAAAGGGACAGGATTTCAAAGAAGATAGCACCACATACCATAAAGCCCTGTTGTGGGCATGTGTAGCGATAGTAAGTTCAGGATCTCCACGCTGCACTGGACGTCTCCAGACAGTCTGCGGTTGTCGCCAGGACACAATTGGAAACGGGACTCGTCACTGAAGACTATACGTCCCCAGTCAGCAGCACCGTTCTACGTTGATAGAGCTTGGAACTAGTGTAATCCTGCACCTTCTTGGTGCATCGATTTTTTTTTGTTCTAGAGTGCATGTTGCATACTCGAAACCCCATCCACCAAACCACCTGCACAGTGGCGACACTCGTAGCGACGCCAGCGCCACGGAGCGCAGGGGCATAGGAGAGCAGAGTAGTGAAGAGCGAAGTCGCCAACAGCGAAGCTCTCATCGATGTTCCCGTTTTAATGTGTCTTTTAGTTAGGCTTAAGAGCCTAAAGTTGTATGCTAAACCTGAGAATATATAGTTATTGTTAGACCCTGACTTGTTCTTGTCTTCATACATCAACACCCTAGACAACCCGAACCAGAACATGTATTTGGAAGTAGTTGTGGAAAATTAATATGTAGATTGGCCAATTAGAGCCGAGCTAGGTGGCGCTGCCACTATACGACGCCCTCCTGGACTGGCGGGAATGTCACTCAGACATGTAGACAATACTTGTAGATGTTACTGAATAAGATCTCTGTGTCGGTTGTAAAACCTCACATCTCTGTACATCTATATATATAATTCTCTTACGTGGCACGCAAAAAAGACGTTATTTGTTTTCGCGTTTTGGCAACATTGTACGATTCTTTGTTTATCCCAAAGCCTCGCGCTTCAATTGAATTTATAGCGTTATCAGATGAAATTTTATTGAAAAAAAAAAAGAATTTTAGTCGAGCTGTTGCAGTAAATAATAGAAATCAAAGAAAACGGAGGATCTCTTCAGGGTCATTTAAAAAAAAAGTCCGTTTCGGGGCAAACTATTATAGTTCAACAAGACGCTTGCATTACAACTTTCGACAACAAACTCAATGAAAAAGCGTGGGTGGCTCGAGTGCTGGGTAAATGTACACACAACCAACATGCTGGGATTTCAATTTCCAAATCAACGCTCACATTTCGAGTCAAAATTTGCTCAATGTTTCCATTTGAATTCTGATTACAGAGGTACTGTAAATATATTTTCTGATAAACAGCATAAAATTTAGATTTGAAATTTTTTTTTTCGGATTATCATATTTTGTTAACAATTCTTTCTGCTAGGACACATGTCTTCATTTATGCGAGCGAAGCGAGCATAGGTTCGCGCAGCGAACCAATGAGGATTGCGAAGGAATCCTCTGGGGGTTGGCGAGCGTTAGCGAGCAGGGGGCGGGCCCCCTAGTTTGTATATAATATGCTTAATCTTCAATAAATAGTGAGTAGAATAATTATTACTCGATGTGTAAATTTATGGAAAGAAGGTGAAAGGAAATAGACCATAAAGGGATGACATCGTAAGAACGAACCACCGAAGTCAAAACGATACGGTGTTATGACAGTAGTTATGCGTGTTTTATGATTTATTTTTGTTGATGGATGCCTGTTGTTGACTGTAAAGGATTCCTTAATGCTCTAGTAACTTTTATTTTAAGAATTTGTATTGGTTTTTATACAGGAAAATGTATTTCTTAAGATGATTCCTTCGAATCCATTTCTGGAAACACATGACCTGCTAAAAGCTGTCATATAAACAGGCTTCATAAATATGATTGACAGTTGTAATTTTACTATATTTTTTTACACTTGTGAATTGATTTTTATGCAAGTAATTGAACGTTAAACAATTATTATCAATTGATGGTGCAAGCTACATTTGTCTGTAGCAAGTATGGTAAAATATTTTTAATAGAGAAGCAAGAATATTCTAACTCTGGCCTGCTTGTAATTAGTTTATTTAGATGAGGAACTTTTTTATTTTATTTATTTGGAAATGGTTATGTGGGTTTTTTAAGACATATGTTAGTTGATGGTTGCTGTTTTCGACTGAAAAGGACTCTAGGGCTAGTCAGGGTTTTATTCTAACAATCTGGATTAATTTTTGTGTAGCAAAATGTTTTTAAAAGGATTGCTAATAAGTAATATCTAGTAATACATGACATGTTAAAGGTTGTGTGTTACAGATATAGAACAGGCTTCATTGCAATAATGACCTTTGTGTGTCATTGAAAGAAAAAGCGGCAGGATTTGTTTGTGGAATATTCCCATTCAAATCTTTTAAAATTTGTACATTACCTAGATTTTAAATTCTATAAAATATTTTCAACATTCCTTTCCCTATTTTTTCTTGAACGATCTATAATCTACATTACCTTTTGTATGTTGATCAATATATTTTATTTTGATATTGAATGCTTTTATACTAAGTTGATGTTAACATTACGTAATACGTACAGTGCGCTATTGGACCTCTACCTTTGAAATGATAGCCATCACTGCTATCACGTTCTGTACTGTTAACAACTCTGCTACCAAACGCATATTCATTACTATAATATATGGCTTTGCCATTGAATGCAGTTTCCATGGATGTTATACATAGAATAGCACTCATCTTTAATCATTAATAAGTGTTATACAACTAGTACGTTTCAAATACATGTGGTCGGATTTGTGCCTGTCGTAAACTGAACACTGTTTCCACTTATGCCTTAAAAGCTTTCCTATGAGAAATTTTTTAAACAAGACAGAAAGCGAATATTTTACTTTCTCTACCCAAATGCTACCGCCTGATGCATATCAGGGTTACCTTAAAAAGTAATTTATCGGCGTTAGGTGACGTCTGGTGTTTAATAAAATTAGCGTTGACCAATTAACTTTCGCACATAAATTCGGAATTCACTGTTTGAAACTTTTATTGGCGAAGTTCCCGAGTCGTACTTCAACAACGTCGTAAAACAAGCAACTTAATTCACGTTCGGAATACATACAGGAAACAGGCATCTTAAAAGAAACACTACCGCCATCTATATTTAGCTTGACAAAACATCCACCGTTGCCAAAGTCATATTTCAACAACGTCGTAAAACAACCAACTTACGCCACGTTCGGAATACATACAAGAAACAGGAATCTTAAAAGAAACATTACCACCATCTACATTTAGTTTGACAAAACATCCATCGTTGCCTAAGTCATATTTCAACAACGTCGTAAAACAACCAACTTACGTTACGTTCAGAAGACATACAAGAAACAGGCATCTTAAAAGAAACACTATCGTCATCTACATTTAGCATGACAAAACATGGCTCTCGTATGTTCGATGTCGACTATTGAAGAAAACAAATTGTAAAATAATTCTGAAAACAGAAATTAATTTTTAAATCTAAATTTATAATTTTTTCATCATTATTGGCAACACAGGCTCAAAATTACGCATTTTCTATCTGTTGCTAATGACGAGATATCTCATAAGGATAACCATCTTCCCCATCTACAAATGCGTACATTGAACATCAATATTTGAATGAAGATAGGTAGGTATTCACACAATTAACGCCGCTCTGGAGTAACACAATGGGCTATTGGTGACTATCTGGGATCAACCTCTAAAAGTAAAGATCAAGGACATCACGTAATTTTGTACCACGGTCAGCTGACGACGTCACACCTAAGCTGGCACCCTACTCTCCAAACTTCCGCACATCGTCAAATTTGAATGAAGGAGTGAAATTCTGTGAACAGATAATAACACAAAGACGCGAAACTTAAAATCCACAGAAACGACCAAGTCCAACGAAAATGCTATTCAGAGATCCTTACATAACAGGGTATTGAATTAAAATGACAAATAATTCTTAACGAGCGTGCTTTTATAAAGTACTTAAAACACCCAAATAAACTCTGCGAATGGGAATTAATTTCAAAGCCTAGTAAAATTAAGAGCTCTATTCAAAACCTTTACAACAATTGGAATAAATTTGAATCTATCTCTTAATAATTTTGGTCTATCATAACTGCAAACATCATTCCTTTCACTAGGGATATCTGACATTGCCTTCGTTAGGAGTCGATACTCAAACTTTGCAATTTTGTTTGGGTTTACTCGGGAGCAAACAAAGAGAACGTGGATGTAAAATGCAAAGATTATTAAAAAATTGGATTCAAGCTCTTTCAAAGGAGATGGTTTTGTCTCAAGTAAGTACTTTCGAAAGTGTATTTCATGTTTATTGACACGCATTAAAAGATGAATATCGTAAAAGAGAGAAAGGAATTTATGACCTAACTTGCTTGTTGCTGAAAGAGTTATGTTAGGCAATGAATACATAATCTAAAATGTAGTCATTAAATGTGTAAACATAGTTTTAATTTATTCCCTTTTAGATGAGTACAGCTTATGACTCGAATTATTTTATTAAAATATTCACGGTTGGCAAGGGAACTAGCTGATCTTTGAGTACAATTTTAAATAACCTTGAGCTTAGCGTAGTTTGTATGTTGCTTATTTCGGTAGGCATAAATTACATCAAGTTTTCTTTTACCTTGAGACGCCCTCAAGAACCAGCTCAGGTTGCTGAATAGACGAACTTCAGAGTCCACCTTACTGTTGCCATGTTAAAATGAGTAATACTCGACGTATCTGTTTGGGAATCTAAATACGATGAACACCTTTTCCTTCATAACTATCCTTGCAACACACATAAAACAGAAAACGGAATTTGACTTAACTTGCTTTTTGATGAAAGAGTTATGTTAGGCAATGAATACATAATCCTAAACTCACTTATTAGTTATGTAATTATTGTTTTAATTCACTTCCCTTCGGATAAAGCCTTATACTGCTAATGGCTTTCAAATTATTTTATTAAAATATTCACGGTTGAGAGGGAACTCACGCTAATCTTTGAGTATAATTTTAAGTAACCTGTATTTCAGCGCGGTCTTTATGTTAGTAATTATCTCCACTGGCATAAATAATTTACAACAAGTCTTTAAGCCCATGAGACTTTTTCCTCTCAAGGACCATCTCAGGATGCTGAACAGGCTGGCTAAACTCATTGCTTGCAGTTCTCTCTCACACACACATATTAAAATGAGTAATACTTGGTGTTAACAAGCGTGTGGTATATTATGATTAGCAATACTGATTACGCCTTGATGAACAAGATATATCTTGATGACGAGATATCATCAAGAGACATCAGAAGAAAATTGGCCAGATCTAAATTTTGTTGTAAAAAACCCGTCAATCAGTCTATTGTCTATACCAAAATTGATCAGTTCTTGATTAGCAAAACAGACAAGGCCTTGATGGACAAGATATCTCTTGATGACGAGATATCATCAAGAGACATCAGAAGAAAACTGGCCAGATCTAAATCTTGTAAAAAAAAACCGTCAGTCAGCTTATAGTCTATATCAAAATTGATCAGTTATTGATGGGCGAGATATCTCTTCAAAAATACGTGAAAGACTTAAACTCTAATTATCGATACAATATTTGTAGCACTTTCATTGGATATTTTAATCAATCTTTTTTCAAGGATATTTTAATCAGCCACTATTCATATTTCCGTGAGTTAAAATAAGTACGCTGACAAATGCTTTTTAAAAGTTAATTCCTCAGGTTTTTTTACACAAGCACATGCACGCACATTCAAAAGCTGTGGTTAAAGCTCGTGCTGGAATTAAAATTAAAGACATTTCATATGTTTATTTTGAAGAATTTCTGATTAGGTGCATCGTGTAACATAAGAAATCAGCTTTGAGAAATGAGAGCCATTAAAGCGCATTCGAAAGGTACCAGACAGGAATGATTACATCATTAAAATTTCTTTACAATGTTTTCCAAACTGGAACAAAGAAAAGAAATATTTGAAATTAAAGTTTGGAAGAGTTTAAAAAAATTGCTTGAGAAAATATATCAAGCTTTAACTAAAAGAAAAAACTAAAAATCAATTTTTTATGATTTTGTTCATCGATTACGGAACTGAATGAAATCGATATTCGTATTTAGAAGTACTTTTAGGTATTAGATGATACGAGAAAAAATACCGGAAATAGCTTGTGCATTTTTAAACGGTTTAATCTTGACAGAAAGTGCAGATTAAATTCTGAAATATGTTTAGCCAATTTCTTATAAGTCAAACAGCAACAGAAAAGTAATTTATCTACTCTGATTCAACAACAGAAGATGAACTTTGTTTAATTTTTAAGTTCCCTCTAACGATTACGTAAGACGAGACCTTTACTTTATAATTAAGTCTACTTATCAAATACTAGGCCTTTAGCAATTTTTTTAGTGAAATGGACGAGATCTTAACTTTGGACAAATATTGCATAAAAATTAAACCTCTCCAACCGAAACTCCTTAACAAAAACCGTTGCTTTGTCACACAAACCGTTGCTTTGAAACACAAACCGTTATTTTGTAACACAAACTGTTGCTCTGTAACACAAACCGTTACTTTGTACCGTAAACTGTTGCTCTGTAACACAAACCATTACTTTTTATCACACAAACCCTTACTATTTAACACAAACCCTTACTATTTAACACAAACCATTACATTGCAACACAAACAGTTATTCCTTAACACAAACAGTTATTCTTTAACACAAACAGTTATTCTTTAACACAAACAGTTAATCTTTAAAAAAAAAACAGTTATTCTTTAACACAAACAGTTATTCTTTAACACAAACAGTTATTCTTTAGAACAAACAGTTATTATTTAACACAAACAGTTATTCTTTAACACAAACAGTTATTCTTTAACACAAACAGTTATTTTGTAATATAAACTGTTACTCTGTAACACATACCGTTGCTGTCATACAAACCGTTACTTTGTCACTCAACCATTACTTTGTCACACGAACCGTTACTCTAAACTTCGAACAGTTACTTCTTAACCCAAACAGCTACTTCGTAACACAAACAATTAATCTTTAACACAAAAACCGTTAATCTTTAACACAAACCGTTACTCTGTAAGACAAACCGTTAATTTGTAACACAATAAGTTATACAGTACTTCCTACAAAAAATTTAATTCGGGTGAAATTACTCTCTTCTTATGATAATTGAAGTGTTTTTATCTTGATACAAAAACGACCCTTAGTTTTATGGCGCAAGGGGACATGGCCAAACATGATCCTTGAAACAAAACATTATCCTTGCGCCATAAAACCAAGGGCCGGAATGGAATTTATGTCGGGGGCTAGAAAATCCAAACGCCAATGCAGGTTTTAAGTACTCATGTCTGATAAAGTGATGTCTCTACTTCTACCAGCTGTGATACGTCACTTTTAAGTCTTCAATCCCTTTATCTTAAAATTCAATCTAGTGACCTAGAAAAAGAACGCTACTTCAAAGTTATGTCTAGAGACCAAACAAGAGGACCCTTTATTTTAACATTGAGTCGGTGATCTAGTTTCAGGCCTTATTTTGAAACTCACTCCAGTGACCAACTATAAATCTTTAGCGAAGCGTATCTAAAAAACAGCCGAGATCTTTATTTTGAATCCGGGTACGGGCATGGATGTTTGTAAGCGTATGGTGTAGAGGCGGCTGGTGCACCTTAAATCTGTCGTGCCCTAAAGTCCTCACGTTGGGTTGGCGTGGAAGTTTGGAGAGTGGGTTGCCAGCTCAGGCGTTGCTTCGTCATCTGACCGTGGTTCAAAATTACGAGGTGTCGTCCTCGGATCTTTCCCTCAAGGGACTGATACCGGACCGTCGTCAATAGCCCGCTGTGTTGCTCTAGTACGACGTTAACTGAAATTACCATTTACTTTATTTTGAAAAAAAAATTACATTTCTAAATTGGGTTTTCTGAATGAAATTAGGATAACGCTACATACCCTAGAAGCTGTTTTATATAGTTACTTAGTGACATAAATTATAAAGCGTTTCTTTAAACTAAATAGGGCCAGTTAACTCTAGTTGGAAGAGAAACCGAATAGAAACTAGAGGTTTCGAAAACGAATCCAACCAAAGATTGCCGTGTATAAAGGGGTTGGTGCATGTTAAATTTTTCGAGGCCTCAAATGTCCTCACGTTGATGTGGTGTGGAAGCTTCGAAAGAGGGTGCCAGCTCAGGTGTGACCTACTTCTGGTTTGATCCCGAACCGTGACCAATTGCCCATTGTGTTGCTCTAGTACGATACTAATTAATTCCTCTTTAGGGTAATCCAAGTACTTTTACTTTGATGTAAACCCCAAACGTGCCATTAAATTCACGAAATACATCTGACACAGACATGTGAAAGACATCAGACCTCTCGTTTTCATTTAGGAATTTATGTTACAAGAAAATCAAGTTATTACAACCGAGTTGTTTGGGGCAACACTTCAGGCTAGACCCACTAGAGGCTGCCTTCAGGAAGGAGTTCTATCCCCTCTGTTGTGGAATCTGGTGGTTGATGACCTAATTGCAGACCTCAATCAAAGCGGCATTTATGCCCAGGGATATGCAGATGACATTGTCGTCTACATATCGGGCATGGATGAGAAAACGGTGATAAATATCATGCAGGGGACCCTGAACAGAATCGCAAGATGGTGCTGTGAAAAGAATTTGAGAGTAAATCCTCAAAAGACTACTCTTGTCCCATTTACACGAAGAAGAACCTGCATTGACAAAAGTGATATACCTACCCTACTAGGGGAAAAAGTAAATATGCTGAGCGAGGTTAAATATCTGTGAGTTATACTGAACACTAAATTAACCTGGAATCAGCATTTGAAAAGTAAAATTAAACAAGCAAAAGTTGGACTTCTACGATGTAGAAGAGTTCTTGGTAAATCATGGGGTCTAAGGCCAAGGATGACCTATCGGCTATACACTATGGCTATTAGACCCATTGTGACCTATGCGGCTGTGGTCTGGTGGAAAAAGACGGAACAATTGACTGTTAAGACCAAGCTAGACAGTCTTCAAAGAGCTGCCTGCCTGAGTATAACAGGTGCTATGTCCTCCACTCCCACCAGAGCCATGGAAATTATTCTATCTGTCGTCCCACTTGATATCTTTATCAGCGGTGCTGCCAGAAGAAGTTCCTACAGACTGGAAAACGCTGGACTGTGGATGGAATTAACCAGCCAAAAGTCCCACACCAGTATTA
Organism: Metellina segmentata; assembly: GCA_947359465.1. NCBI lineage: Eukaryota > Metazoa > Arthropoda > Arachnida > Araneae > Tetragnathidae > Metellina > Metellina segmentata. Next base: position 43,633,228 of record OX375883.1, read on the forward strand.
ACCAAAAATTCTTTGACCCTATACTTTGATGCCCTCTGACATCATGGAGACAAGATTCCTCTTTCAAATACCCTTTGAGGTACTTATTGACCTAAGAGAGGAATGGAAAGAGGAAAACTACAAGCTCACAAATGGAGACATTGTGTGGTACACAGATGGCTCCAGACAAAACGAAAAGGCAGGTGCTGGAATCTGTGGGGTCAGACCTAAGGCAAGGATTTCCCGAAAATTAGGAAAACATGCCACAGTATTTCAAGCGGAACTGCTTGCTATCATCCTGTCTACAAGAATGTTCTAGAAGATCCTACTCAAATAGGAAAATCAACATATTCAGTGACAGTCAAGCAGCCTTAAAGGCAATAAACTCATTCCAAATAAGCTCCAAACTTGTTTGGGAATGTAGGAACCTTCTACATGACTTGGGGACCCATAATAGGAACTTTCTTACTTGGGTACCAGGGCATACTGGTGTAAAAGGAAACGAAAATGCAGATAAGTTAGCCAAACTGGGGACTGCAGACCTACCTTTAAGCCCTGAGCCTTTTTGCGGGATCTCTAAGACTACCGCAAAAAGGGTGAAAGGAGAAAGAATGCTTAAAGAAACTACAAAAAAGTGGAAGCAAACCGCCGATCAAAAACATGCAAGGCTTATGACTCAAGAACCTTCTATGAAAACATCATCTCAGACCCTTCGTCTTAGCAGGGGTAAGATGAAGGTGATAGTTGTATTTCTCACGGGCCACTATCACCTAAGAAAACACCTTCATAGGATGGGAATCTTTAAAGAACCTCTATGCAGAAAATGCAATATGGTGGAGGAAACTGCCCACCACATACTTTTTGAATGCGAAGCCCTGCTTCACATAAGGCACTCAAGTCTAGGTCTTGGAACAGAACTTGATACAATTCACGAAGAACCTGTCAAAAGCCTTTTGGCCTTTCTCAAGGAATCTAGCTTTCTCTGACAGGAGTATCGAAAAACAATGGGGTTTGGTGCAATATTCCCTAGTGGAATCAGCACCTAGGGCTTTCCTGACCTCCCCACTCTATATGACTATATGACTACAAGAAAATCAGAATATCAACTTCAATCCTGATCGTATCTTGTCTATGATGAAGTGATTTATTTCACACCTTGATTATTTTAATTGCATTTCATCCGAAATCTAGTCTGGTGACCAAATAGAAGACCTTTAGCCAAATGCTTTGATAAAATGTACCATATCCTCGTTTTACATAGGAATTGCATTTCTAGATTTGGGTTCCTCAAAATAAGATTATGCAAACTCTGAATCTGTTTCTTACCGTTATGTGTTGCATAAATTATAAAACGTTTCTTCGAACAGCTAAAAAATGTCATCAAATCCCGTCGTCCTTATCATAAACCAAGTGATTCATCCTTTATCCTTTTACTTTGATTCAAACACCAGACTTGCCATTGAAATTCAAGAAAGACATCTGACTTTTGAAAGACCCTCAGACCTATCATTCCAATTCGGGAATTTATGTCGCACGAAAATCAGAATCTCTAATTCAATTGTGATCACATCTTATCTGATCTAGTAATTAGTTACACAACTTGCTACTTTCAATTGCATTACATCCAATCTTCGAAATACAAGACCTTTGCAAAACTTTTCATAAAATGTACCTGATTTTTTTTATAAAGGAATCGCATTTCTTGATTTGGGTCCTTATGAAATGAAATTCTGCGAACTCCGAAGCTGTTTCATACCGTCATATGTTACACAAATCCTAAAGCGTTTCTGCGAACAGCTTTAAAACGTCATCCAAAACCGTCCTCCTTATGGCAATCCAAGTTCTTTTACTTTGTTACACACCCCAGAGGTGCCATTGAAATTCACAAAAGATATCTAATACAGACATTACAGAGACATCATACCTCTAATTTGCACTTGGAAATTTATGTCGCAAGAAGATCAGTATCACCAATTCCATTCTGGTCACATCTTGTTGGGATTAGGTGATTTGTTACACAAATTATTACTTTCAATTGCATTACATCCAAAATTCAATCAAGGGACCAAATACAAGTCGTTTAACAAAACGCTTTCATAGTAGGTACCAGATCCTCGTTTTACATAGGATTCGCATTTCGAGATTTGTCTCCTTTCGAAATTAAATTATGCGAACTCCGAAGCTGTTTTATATCGTTACTTTGTTGCACAAATCAGAGCTTTTATTCCAACAAGAAAAAACAGTCCTCTTTATGTTAATCCAAGTGCTTTCAGTTTGATACAAACCCCAGAGGTGCCATTGAAATTCACAAAAGATATCTAATGCAGACATTTGAGAGACCTCAGATCTCTAACTTCCATTTGGTAATTTATGTCGCAAGAAAATCAGAATCTCCATTCCAACTCTGTGTTCTGATCACATCTTGTTGGGATTAAGTGATTTGTAACACAAATTGCTACTTTCAATTGCATTACATCCAAAATTCAGTCTGGTGACCAAATACAAGTCGTTTAACAAAACGCTTTCATAGTAGGTACCAGATCCTCGTTTTACATAGGATTCGCATTTCGAGATTTGTCTCCTTTCGAAATTAAATTATGCGAACTCCGAAGCTGTTTTATATCGTTACTTTGTTGCACAAATCAGAGCTTTTCTTCCAACAAGAAAAAAAGGTCCTCTTTATGTTAATCCAAGTGCTTTCAGTTTGATACAAACCCCAGAGGTGCCATTGAAATTCACAAAAGATATCTAATGCAGACATTTGAGAGACCTCAGATCTCTAACTTCCATTTGGTAATTTATGTCGCAAGAAAATCAGAATCTCCATTCCTACTCTGTGTTCTGATCACATCTTGTTGGGATTAAGTGATTTGTAACACAAATTGCTACTTTCAATTGCATTACATCCAAAATTCAGTCTGGTGACCAAATACAAGTCGTTTAACAAAACGCTTTCATTGTAGGTACCAGATCCTCGTTTTACATAGGATTCGCATTTCGAGATTTGTCTCCTTTCGAAATTAAATTATGCGAACTCCGAAGCTGTTTTATATCGTTACTTTGTTGCACAAATCAGAGCTTTTATTCCAACAAGAAAAACAGTCCTCTTTATGTTAATCCAAGTGCTTTCAGTTTGATACAAACCCCAGAGGTGCCATTGAAATTCACAAAAGATATCTAATGCAGACATTTGAGAGACCTCAGATCTCTAACTTCCATTTGGTAATTTATGTCGCAAGAAAATCAGAATCTCCATTCCTACTCTGTGTTCTGATCACATCTTGTTGGGATTAAGTGATTTGTAACACAAATTGCTACTTTCAATTGCATTACATCCAAAATTCAGTCTGGTGACCAAATACAAGTCGTTTAACAAAACGCTTTCATAGTAGGTACCAGATCCTCGTTTTACATAGGATTCGCATTTCGAGATTTGTCTCCTTTCGAAATTAAATTATGCGAACTCCGAAGCTGTTTTATATCGTTACTTTGTTGCACAAATCAGAGCTTTTATTCCAACAAGAAAAACAGTCCTCTTTATGTTAATCCAAGTGCTTTCAGTTTGATACAAACCCCAGAGGTGCCATTGAAATTCACAAAAGATATCTAATGCAGACATTTGAGAGACCTCAGATCTCTAACTTCCATTTGGTAATTTATGTCGCAAGAAAATCAGAATCTCCATTCCAACTCTGTGTTCTGATCACATCTTGTTGGGATTAAGTGATTTGTAACACAAATTGCTACTTTCAATTGCATTACATCCAAAATTCAGTCTGGTGACCAAATACAAGTCGTTTAACAAAACGCTTTCATAGTAGGTACCAGATCCTCGTTTTACACAGGATTCGCATTTCGAGATTTGTCTCCTTTCGAAATTAAATTATGCGAACTCCGAAGCTGTTTTATATCGTTACTTTGTTGCACAAATCAGAGCTTTTCTTCCAACAAGAAAAAACGGTCCTCTTTATGTTAATCCAAGTGCTTTCAGTTTGATACAAACCCCAGAGGTGCCATTGAAATTCACAAAAGATATCTAATGCAGACATTTGAGAGACCTCAGATCTCTAACTTCCATTTGGTAATTTATGTCGCAAGAAAATCAGAATCTCCATTCCTACTCTGTGTTCTGATCACATCTTGTTGGGATTAAGTGATTTGTAACACAAATTGCTACTTTCAATTGCATTACATCCAAAATTCAGTCTGGTGACCAAATACAAGTCGTTTAACAAAACGCTTTCATAGTAGGTACCAGATCCTCGTTTTACATAGGATTCGCATTTCGAGATTTGTCTCCTTTCGAAATTAAATTATGCGAACTCCGAAGCTGTTTTATATCGTTACTTTGTTGCACAAATCAGAGCTTTTATTCCAACAAGAAAAAACAGTCCTCTTTATGTTAATCCAAGTGCTTTCAGTTTGATACAAACCCCAGAGGTGCCATTGAAATTCACAAAAGATATCTAATGCAGACATTTGAGAGACATCAGATCTCTAACTTCCATTTGGTAATTTATGTCGCAAGAAAATCAGAATCTCCAATTCCGTTCTGATCGTATCTTGTTGGGATTAAGTGATTTGTTACACAAATTGTTACTTTTAATTGCATTACATCCAAAATTCAATCTAGGGACCAAATACAAGAAGTTTGGCAAAACGCTTTCATGAAATGTACCAAATCCTCGTTTTACATAGGATTCGCATTTCGAAATTTGGCGTCTTTCGAAATTAAATTTTGCGAACTCCGAAGCTGTTTCATATCGTTACTTTGTTGCACAAATCAGAGCTTTTCTTCCAACAAGAAAAAACGGTCCTCTTTATGGTAAACCAAGTGCTTTCACTTTGATACAAACCCCATAGGTGCCATTGAAATTCACGAAAGTTATCTAATACAGACATTTGAGAGACATCATATCTCTAATTTCCTTTTGGGAATTGATGTCGCAAGAAAATCAGAATCTCCAATTCCGTTCTGATCACATCTTGTTGGGATTAAGTGATTTGTTACACAAATTGCTACTTTCAATTGCATTACATCCAAAATTCAGTCTGGTGACCAAATACAAGTCGTTTAACAAAACGCTTTCATAGTAGGTACCAGATCCTCGTTTTACATAGGATTGGCATTTCTAGATTTGGGTCCTTCCGAAATGAAATTCTGCGAACTCCGAAGCTGTTTCATATCGCTACTTTGTTGCACAAATCAAAGCTTTTCTTCCAACAAGAAAAAAACTGTCCTCAAGAACCGTCCTCTTTATGGTAATCCAAGTGCTTTTACTTTGATACAAACCCCAGAGGTGCCATTAAAATTCACTAAAGACATCCGACACAGCACGAGGACCTCCCATTCCCATGCATATGCGGGTACTTATGTCGAGGGCAGGAAAAATCAAAACCCCAATACAATTTTGAGCACGAATTTAACCCCCACGCCTAATCTCTTAATGGCGTCGTAAAGAATCAACTGAATTTATTAAACGTGAAAAAGGATTATTGATGCATCGATCCACCTTCAACCATCATCCCAAGGGAGGATAGGTGGAAGTTTTCTTCGAAGTTAATGCGTTAAATAAGCATGCATAATAGGAGAATATCTGAGTAATGGGCTCATGCATATGCAAATGCGAACTGATAGGGAATGCTTTGTCACACCAAAAGGATATCTTTAATGCGTTTTGCGTTTCCAGGTCTTTATGTTTCAGTTAGTGGGGTGCACGGGTTCGGGTATATTTGCTTCCGGGCGCGTTCATTAGCATAGCGCCTCTACCCGAATAAATGGCCCCTTTGAACCAGGGCGATGCATTTTTCCGCATTGTTACCTATCGGCTGTGTTGCGTTTGGGAAGATTCGGGGTGGTGATCGGAGTATTGTGTCTATGGAGTTGGGTAAGATGGATGGGTTGTGTACCTTTTGAAACAAGTTCAGGCATTCACCGGTACAAAAGGTGTTCTATGAGTGGAGAGGTTCCAATTCTTTTAACCCGGTAAGGGGTTGAAACGCTTATTTTCACCTTACAAAATGCAGTATACCCTGATTGACTTCTGACCTGTTTGGATCTTATTGACCATAACAATCTCTCCAAAGGGTTATGTTTCAAGGAAATGAGCAAAATTATCTTTACTTAGGATTCTATTCCAAGGAAAGAAACGATATCATAAATCTTACAAAGAAATTGTATTCCAAAGAAAGGAGCAATATTATCTTTCGAAGGAAAGAAGCAATAAAATCTTTTTCAAGGAAAGAAGCAATAAAATCTCTAAAGGGTTTGATGGCAGTTAAATGAGTAATATAATCTTTATATATGATTATATTTCAATTAAAGAGCAATGCAGTTTTTCGAAAGGATTCAACTCTAAAAGTATATATTCCTAGGAGTTATCTTCCCTAGGGATTTTATTCCAAGGAAAATAACAACAGAAACAATCTTTCCAAGAACTTTATTCCAAAGAAATGAGCAAAAGAATCTTTCTAAATGACTATTTTTACGGAAACGAGGAACAAAAGCTAATGTATTCTATGAAAATTAAATGGGTACTTGTGAATCTTTCCAAAGGATTCAATTACACCTAAGCAATACAATCATTCCAAAGGATTCAATTACAATTAAACAATACTTTTTCGTAAAAATTCACAAAGAAAATCAACAATGGAATATTTCTAAAGGTTTATTTTCCATCTTTCAATAACAAAGATTCTATTACAAGGAAGGAAGCTATAGAATTTTTCCAAAAGACTTTAACCCAAGAAAACAATCAATAGAATATTTCTAAATGCTGAAAAAGTTCATGTATTCTTTAAACCGTTAGATGTGATTCAGTCATCATGAGTGTATTAGGGTAAAAGCAATTCTTTACTACTATGAAATCTTGCAACGTTGAGAGGACCAAATGATAGAGATTTATAAATCGATTGAGTTTGCTTGAACGAATGATGAATATTAAAGTTCACTTGATCGTTACCAGTCTGTCTCCGGCGTGTTCGAATACACATTGAGTAAACTACTTGGGGACTTCTACATATTTTTAAAAGCCTTCATTGCCTCGCATAAAAGGAGCCCCCCCCCCATTTACAATTGCGAATTCAAATGCAATCATAGACAGTCGTGAGCAAAGACGGCTGTTGCACATTAAATCTATCGTGGACTGAAACTTTCTCACGTTGAAGTGATGTGGAAGCTTGGAGAGAAGGGTACCAGCGTAATATGACCACAATTCAAAATTACGAGTTGTTATACTATGTCATCAATATAAAATGTTATGGTATCCTCAATAGAAGACTTTACCATATCATCAATATAAGATGTTATGGTATCCTCAATAGAAGACGTTTCAATATCATCAATATAAGATGTTATGGTATCCTCAATAGAAGACGTTACGATATCATCAATATAAGATGTTATGGTATCCTCAATAGAAGACGTTACGATATCATCAATATAAGATGTTATGGTATCCTCAATAGAAGACGTTACGATATCATCAATAGAAGATGTTATGGTATCCTCAATAGAAGACGTTACAATATCATCAATTTAAGATGTTATGGTATCCTCAATAGAAGACGTTACAATATCATCAATATAAGATGTTATGTTATCCTCAATAGAAGATGTTACGATATCATCAATATAAGATGTCATTGTATCCTCAATAGAAGACGTTACAATATCATCAATATCAGATGTTATGGTATCCTCAATAGAAGATGTTACAATATCATCAATATAAGATGATGTTATGGTATCCTCAATAGAAGACGTTACGATATCATCAATATAAGATGTAATAGAAGACGTTACGATATCATCAATATAAGATGCAATAGAAGACGTTACGATATCATCAATATAAGATGTTATCGTATCCTCAATAGAAGACGTTACAATACCATCAATATAAGATGTTATGGTATCCTCAATAGAAGACTTTACCATATCATCAATATAAGATGTTATGGTATCCTCAATAGAAGACGTTACAATATCATCAATATAAGATGTTATGGTATCCTCAATAGAAGACGTTATGATATCATCAATATACGATGTTATGGTATCTTCAATAGAAGACGTTACGATATCATCAAGATTAGATGTTATGGTATCCTCAATAGAAGACGTTACACAATATCATCAATATAAGATGTTATGGTATCCTCAATAGAAGACGTTATGATATCATCAATATACGATGTTATGGTATCTTCAATAGAAGACGTTACGATATCATCAATATTAGATGTTATGGTATCCTCAATAGAAGACGTTACGCGATATCATCAATATAAGATGTTATGATATCCTCAAAAAAAGACGTTACAATATCATAAATATAAGATGTCATGGTATCCTCAATAGAAGACTTTACCATATCATCAATATAAGATGTTATGGTATCCTCAATAGAAGACGTTACGATATCATCAATATAAGATGTTATGGTATCCTCAATAGAAGACGTTACGATATCATCAATATAAGATGTTATGGTATCCTCAAAGGAACACGTTACAATATCATCAACATGAGATGTTATGGTATCCTCAATAGAAGACGTTACGATATCATCAATAAAAGAGGTTACGATACCATCAATAGAAGAAACCTGTCTAGATCTTGATGGGAGAGATATGATCGTCAAAAGAAGAAAATTGACCAGATCGAAGTGAATCAGATATTATTGTGATTAGAAGAAAACTGACCAGATGTCGATGGACACGATATAATCGGTACTTGAAGAAAGCTAACTAGATCTTGATCGTGTCAACAATATTAAAAAAATTGGCATTATCTTCACGACGATATATTTGGTCATTACTAAAATTATTCAGACCTCAACGAACGATCTCGTCGAAACTCCTTGGAAGACTAACCCTTCTGAAACACATCTTCCACTTCGCTTCCCAAAGCATCTGCAATAGATGTGACCCATCCCCGACCCACCCTAGTCCCGAAACTACCTTACTCAACGACCAAATACCCACCAGAGCGAGCCACGTAAACTCGAATAAACGAGCGCCCGCTTAATCTAAAGCCCTCCAATTCTAATTCAGGAATTGTGTATCAAACGGAAATCACCATTTAGAGTAACGTGGAAGATGATTAAATCTCGCTGCACCCTAGAAATCTATAAATTATTACAATGGCACACCGGGGCGCAGAGCTCCGCATCTGCATATTCCGGTACGACGATTTTGGCTTTTCAGGAGCCCGCGTTACTCATACATGGTTGTGAAAGTGTAAGAGTGTTTAGTACCGGACCTGGTATCTTTAGGAAATTATAAATTCATGGTTGCGTTGGTCTTGAAATATTTAAAGTGCGTCGGCTTTTACTTGCGTGAAGGATTTTGGAGATATGAGAATAACTTACGGAACTTTTACGGTTTTACTATACCGAAATGACTCGTATTAAATCTGCAGTCTGTCAGAACTACTTTAATATTTAGAGGCGTTTATTAAGATCAATTTATTGTTTATTATTGTTACTATTATAGGGTAGGTATTTAAATTATTAACGTCGCACTGGAACAACAAACGGACTATTGGTGACGGACCGGGATCAATCCCCCATCAGAAGACAACACATTATTTTAAACCGCGGTAAGATGACGAGGTCACACCTCAACTGACACCCCATGCTTCAAATTTTCTATCGTATCTTTCCCGTAATTGACTGATCCCGGACGTCGTCAATAGCCCGTTGTGTTGCTCTAGTACGACGTTAACTAAAAAACTACCAGCTTCAAATTTCCATACATCGCCAACGTGAGGATAGTTGAGTAATGGTAATGGTAATGGTAATTTTAGTTAACGTCGTACTAGAGCAACACAACGGGCTATTGACGACGGTCCGGAATCAGTCCCTTAAGGGAAAGATTCGAGGACAACACTTCGTAATTTTGAACCACAGTCAGATGACGAAGCAACACCTGAGCTGGCACCCCACTCTCCAAACTTCCACGCCAACCCAACGTGAGGACTTTCGGCCACGACAGATTTAAGGTGCACCAGCCGCCTCTACACCATACGTTTACAAACATCCATGCCCGGACCCGGATTCGAACCAGGAACCTTCCGATCTAGAGGCTAATACCTTAACCACTATACCGGTTGGTCGGCTGAGGATAGTTGAGACCATGACAGTTTTAATGTGACCAGTGTCCTTTGTACACAGCTATATTTTTTTGGATTCCGGCTGGCACCCTCCGGTTGCTAATCCGTTACTCTTGCCACTGGGTTTCTATGGTTTATTAGTATTATAAGGTAATGGTAATAATAATTTTAGTTAACGTAGTACTAGAGCAACGCAACGGGCTATTGACGACGGTCCGGGATCAGTCCCTTAATTAGTATTATAAGAGCGAGTGTCCTTATAAGAAAGCATTTGAAACCTAATAAAGATATTTTTTTGTGTAAACAAAGAACCAGACAGAATGCGAGGATTGCTCTACTACCAAAATTCTGTCGAATGATACATATCGGGGAATAATCCAGTTCATTGCCTTTTTGGCGACTGTTGGCGTTTAATCTATTTGGCGCTGACTGACTAACTATCATACATTAAATCCGAATAATAGTATTTGTACAACGAGCCAAGGTAAATCTTGTTCGGTTATGCATACAGGAAACACTACCATCACCTACATTTAGATTCAGAGAAAATACTCCTGACGGAGAGAGCCCTAGTTTTTTTAGGAAGTGATAAATATGCAGATTACTCTTTTTTGTCTTAAAAAAAATCTAATTTTGCGTAACGATTACATAATTATCTAGGTTTATCAATAGTTTCTTCTAATACTATCTCGAATTTGAAACGAGAGATATTTAGTGTACACAAGAAAACCATTAGGTCTGCGAAGATTTTTCTTCTGTTGTCCCAATGACCCGACTATCTCAGACATTTACTAAACTTCCAAACTACCACGCATATCACGAAACCAAAGACAGCAACTCAGAAAGCCTTAACCCTCCAGGTGGTTATCTAGACGAGGATAATAATTAGTGTACATATTAGTGATAAATATTAGTCTTCATTAATAGAACTGACCAGATCTTGATAGAACTGATCAATCTTTATTTCTGGATGAAACTGATCATTCTTTTTCTTGATAGAAATTATCAATATTTTTTTCTTCATGGAACTGATGAATCTTTTCCTCGATGGAACTTGATGGAATTGATAAATCTTTATTTTTTGAATGGAACTGATCAATCTTTATTTCTTGATGGAACTGATCGATCTTTATTTCTGGATGGAGTATCTAACTCTTTATATCTGGATGGAATATATAACTCTTTATATCTGAATGGAACTGTTGAATCTTTACACTTCTGGATGAAACGTGATGGAACTGATCGATGTTATTTTTCTGGATGAAACGTGATGGAACTGATCGATATTATTTTTATGGATGGAACTTGATGAAATTGATAAATCTTTTTTTCTGAATGAAACTGATCAATCTTTATTTCCTGATGGAATTTATCAATCTTTATTTTCTGATGGAATTTATCAATCTTTATTTCTAAATGGTACCAACAAATCTTTACTTCTATATGGAACGTGATGGAACTGATCCATCGTTATTTTTTAATAGAACTTGATAGAACCGATTGATCTTTAGTTCCGGTGCTTAAAAGCACGTGCTAAAATAGTTACCTAACTTTCAGCCTTGAAGAATAACATTCCGGAATTTTAGACAACTTCCACCTCTCTCTTCACACACTTCCCCAGAATAGAAATACCTCATCCTCTCTGCAGCAAAGGCGAACATAGAAACTGCTGACTCCGAGCCCTAAGCCTCACCCTCCATTCCACAACACTCCGTAATTCTATTAGCGTCGGTTGCGGTCATTATATTTCGGTACCAGCTTCAATATTAGTCTTTCTTATAAAAGCCGGAGCCGCCCCTGCAGTGGGGCAGCCCCGCGTGTGTGCCTTTTGTGTGTTTGGATTTAGGTCGGCCGAAACGAGCTCTAACAGAAGAGGCAGGCGATATATCCGGCAAAATCCGGGCAGATTTTTTTTTCGTTCATCCTTTGTGAGATTAGATGAAGGAATGATGAAGGCGTATATGATTTTTATTCGCAATGTAGAGATTCGGTGGCCGAGAATGTAGGTGTGTTGGTGCAAAGGACTGGGCGGTTTTTCATTAATAAGCTGTTGCATACCCTGGGGGAAGTTGTATTTTTTCTTTGGCCACAAGGACTCAAAGTAATTGGAACTAAGGCCTCAGCGTCCGAGAGGTTTATTGGTGTTATAAAATTAATGAAATATAGTTCAGGCAGGAGTCTGGATGGTCTAGCTCGGTTGGAAGTGTGCCGGATTAGCAACATGAGAGTTACGAGTTGGAATCCAATCAAGACAATACAAGGAGAGTTGATGCTCTTTATACCTGTCCCGTCCTCCCATGTCCTAACTTTGGCGTGATGGGGAAGTTTGGAGTGAGAGGTATCAGCTCCGGTGTGACCTCGTCATCTGAACGTGCTTCAAAGTACCAGGTGTTGACTTCGAATATTTCTCTTCGGGATTTATACAGGATAATCGTCAATAGCCAGTTGTGTTGCCCCAGTGCAATGTTAGTTAAAAACGGATTTACCTCAAACAGGAGTCATAGTTTACAGACATCGATACTTTGAAATTTAAGACAGCTGTCAGTTTATACTTGAGAGCATAGAATTACAATAGTCAATTAATTGTTTAGCTACTTAAGCAATAGCTGTTCTGGTGGAATTAGGTTTAACGCTTCTGGTGGTAGTCTCAACTAGTAAGTGGTGGTTCAGGTATCTAGTCACTTGCAGAAATTTGATCTTATATCTGTCTGGTAGTCATTAAAAGGATTGATTACGAGGCATCACGTAATTGCAAGAGAACTAAGAAACCAAAATTAACCAAGGAAACCAACAACTGAGCTGGGATCTCCATACCAAACTTCCACACCACTTCGTAATGGTAATGGTAATTTTAGTTAACGTCGTACTAGAGCAACACAACGGGCTATTGACGACGGTCCGGGATCAGTCCCTTAAGGGAAAGATCCGAGGACAACACCTCGTAATTTTGAACCACGGTCAGGTGACGAAGCAACACCTGAGCTGGCACCCCACTCTCCAAACTTCCACGCCAACCCAACGTGAGGACTTTCGGCCACGACAGATTTAAGGTGCACCAGCCGCCTCTACACCATACGTTTACAAACATCCATGCCCAAACCCGGATTCCAAACCACTTCGACAAGATGCCATTTCAGGCAACGACAAATTTAGTGTCCACCAGCCACCTTTGTACACAACCCTCTTTGTTTGGATTTGAACTTGCAAAGCCGACCAAGGTATTAGCCTCTAGATCGGAAGGTTCCTGGTTTGAAACCGGGTCAGTGAATGGATGTTTGTAAGCGTATGGTATAAAAGCGGCAGGTGCACCTTAAATCTGTCGTGGCCGAACGTCATCATATTGTGTTGGCGTGGAAGTTTCGAGAGTTGGGTGCCAGATCAGGTGTGACAGAGTCATTTGAACGTGGTTCAAAATCACGTGTCCTCCATCTTCACCTTCAGGTTTTGATCCCGAACGTCGTCAATAGACCGTTGTGTTGCTCCAAAGCGACGTTGATTAAAATACATACCTACACACTAGTCTATATTCTACGATTTCAGTAGCAACCTGGTAGTTGTAGGTGGTTCATGTTACATTCCTCTCTAGGGTGAATTTAGGGCAGCGGTGGCCTGGTGGAAGAGTAATGGTAATGGTAATGGTAATTTTTAGTTAACGTCGTACTAGAGCGACACAACGGGCTATTGACGACGGTCCGGGATCAGTCCCTTAAGGGAAAGATCCGAGGACAACACCTCGTAATTTTGAACCACTGTCAGATGACGAAGCAACACCTGAGCTGGCACCCCACTCTCCAAACTTCCACGCCAACCCAACGTGAGGACTTTCGGCCACGACAGATTTAAGGTGCACCAGCCGCCTCTACACCATACATTTACAAACATCCATGCCCGCACCCGGATTCGAACCAGGAACCTTCCGATCTAGAGGCTAACACCTTAACCACTATACCGGTTGGTCGGCCGGTGGAAGAGTAACGGATTAAAAACCAGAGAGTTTCGAGTTCGAATCCAACAAACACCGTCCTGCAGAAAAGGGTTGTCCAGGCCTGAAATGTCCTGAAGTTGGCGTGGTGTGGAAGTTTGGAGAGTAGGGTGCCAGCTCAGGTGTTGCCTCGTCATCACACCGTGGTTCAAAATTAAGTAGTGTTGTCCTTAAATGTTTCCTTTGGGGGTTGATCCTGAACCGTCGTCAATACCGCGTTGTATTGCATCGTTAATTAAAATACCTAATTACCTTTTATTTGAAACTATTTCGTGCAGTTTGGTCAATTGTAGCCTTTACGCTACGAAACCAAAACTTACCAATCAGTTTCTCAGTGCGACTTCTAATCGGTTTTCCATTGACTGGAGCCGACAAACCTGTATAGTGGTTAAGGTATTAGCCTCTAGATCGGAAGTTTCCTGGTTCGAATCCGGGTCCGGGCATAAATGTTTGTAAGCGTATGGTGTAGAGGCGGCTGGTGCACCTTAAATCTGTCGTGGCCGAAAGTCCTCACGTTGGGTTGGCGTGGAAGTTTGGAGAGTGGGCTGCTTGCTCAGGTGTTGCTTCGTCATCTGACCGTGGTTCAAAATTACGAGGTGTTGTCCTCGGATCTTTCCCTTAAGGGACTGATCCCGGACCGTCGTCAATAGCCCATTGTGTTGCTCTAGTACGACGTAAACTAAAAATGACCAATGACCATTGACTGGAGCCGACCAACCGGTATAGTGGTTAAGGTATTAGCCTCTAGATCGGAAGGTTCCTGGTTCGAATCCGGGTCCGGGCATGGATGCTTGTAAGCGTATGGTGTTGAGGCGGCTGGTGCACCTTAAATCTGTCGTGGCCGAAAGTCCTCACGTTGGGTTGGCGTGGAAGTTTGGAGAGTGGGGTGCCAGCTCAGGTGTTGCTTCGTCATCTGACCGTGGTTCAAAATTACGAGGCGTTGTCCTCGGATCTTTCCCTTAAGGGACTGATCCCGGACCGTCGTCAATAGCCCGTTGTGTTGCTCTAGTACGACGTTAACTAAAATTACCCTTACCATTGACTGGAACGGCACTTTATCCGTCGACCTGAATGGCTCAACCAGAATCAGGTAGTTCAAGTGCCTTGTTGGGAGTTAAGAGGGTTAAGGATTTGGGGATGGCTTATTTGTTTAAAGGGATTTGAATTTGTGATGCTGGATATCAGTGACGATGTGATAAAATCAAGGTAAGCTTACGATTGTTACGTGCTGCTTACATAAGCATATCATATTTTACAGCACCAGACGTCAACAAAGTCAATCAAATTGCTCAGTGGGTTCGCCTGCTGCGCTAACAGCTTGCGAATTGTGGGCCGCGATGTTATGTGATTCCTGTCTAATTCAAAACCTACCGGAGTGTATTTCTGTCTTCTGTGTCAGCAAAATTTCCCGTGTGTCTATGTGTATTACTTTAGCGAAAAGATAATCCACAATTTGATGCAATCTTACTGAGATTGACCAGAAAATGATAATTTAGTCCTCGTCTTCAGGGGCGAATCCCGATACTACTCGGATATCCCCGAGAATTAACTCTTCTAGCGGTTTTGACGAGATTTCTCTTCCATTAAATTCTGATAAATTTTTTCAATGACGAGATTTTTCGTCCCCAATATTGCCAATTTTCTTACGATGATAAAATCGAGATGGGTTTTCATTTGATGGGGTAGGGTGGAGTTATATCGGCCATCAATATGTGATAATGGTTTGGATGATGTCCTAGTTAAGACACCCCCCAGGGTCCAGGATGGCTAAATGGTGACAGGGCCACAATGCCAATATCCCAGACAATGAGAATGTTGCTTTTAATTTAACCAATAATTTTTTTAACAAAGCAAACCATGGAAACCAAATCAGGAAATTTAAAACACGTTTTTAGAAAAAGTGATGTATAATCTATGAATTCTAACTGAGAAATAAGACGTTGAAAATAATTTCAGAACCGGCCAATGAAATGCATTTTTTTCGTCTTATCGCTTTTATAGTAGAGGTGCCGTATTTCCTATTCTCTGAATGCTGTACTTTCATCGATATTGAATATTCAACGATGGATATTTACCCTAAGTGACAAATGGGTTAAGGGGCAGTTTCATATTAATATTGAAGGTTAAGTATATATTCATTTAAGGCCTGAGATTTTAGCTAGTTCGGTATATTTTAACTACACCACTAACGCAGTCCTGACTCCTCGGAATCCAAAGTTACACACTGGCCCAAAACTCACTCAATATCCTAGATTTTCTGCTGAGTCCTTTCATGAATTCAGGGTACCTGGGCACTGGTTCTAAAAATCATTTAAGGTACATACATTTTATCAATACTACGCTATAAGGAAAGTGACCAAATTTGAGATACTTGCCTAATATAAGATACTCCTCTATATTTACCATTTAGTGTCGCCATCTACTAGAACATTCATGAACTATTAGTTAGAGATTGCCCATTGCAAGCCAACAAAGCAATAATGCATACTTGGATATCGCTTTTAGGAATTTTGAAGACTTCTTTATGACTGGTTTCTAGGCGTTCATTCACGAACTATTAGTTTGAGATTTTCCATTTCAAGTCAACCCAGTAACAATGTAAAGCGGGAAATCGCTTTTAAGAATTTTGAAGACTTCTTTATGACTGGTTTTTAGACGTATAAGGTAGTTGTTAAATTAACTGAAAATTTTTTACACAAATAAATACTTTATTAAATATATTTTTATTGTATTGTTTGTGTTTCCATGTCACTGTGAATGCACAACATCATATGAACGGGTTAAAGTTACAGTGGTGTAAGTCACTTTTTTGAAAAAGTTTTTGAAAAAATTTCATCTGCAATCAGTTGGCAGATGAATGAAGATTTGACTTACTTCACCTTTCTGTTTACAGATAAACTTATCTAGATATCATATCCGCGTTTACTGATTATTTTGAGTTAAATTTGATTGCATTAAATCTGCTTTCTATGTGGGCCTCTTTTTTAAAGTGTACTAACACCACTGTAACGTTTACCCGTCCATATTAAGAAAGCTTAGAGTGCCATACTGGGCAAAAATTTTCTACAACAGCTGATTCGAAAAAAATGTGAATAATTTGTTTATACTTGCAATCTATTATGCCAAGAACCATCAACATGTCGAAACAACTTTAATAAAAGTGTTGAAAATCAAAAAGATTTTGTTCAATTTTTCATTAGACAGTCACCAAAGCAATTAAAAAAGTATTATCTCATATTAGATCCATTTCCTTTATTAATCTTCTCGATGTTTCTTCTTGTTTATCACAAAACAAGACAAATGTAAAGTTATTTGTAGTGTTCAACTTCCAAATGCGACCCACCCATATTGTTTTTTTATGATTTGGAAGACGTATTCACGTCAATAAACACTTTAAGAAAACTTAACTCTCCTGGTGGGCAATATTCGATTCGGAAACTGACCTTTCTTGTCGTATCTCAAGTGCAAAAATCTGTTCCAAACTATTCACAGTTAGGAGCAGGATACATTGTTCTTCCCGGTTACATCTTCATACATTCATATTGTTTCCTAGCGTTATGAAATATCAGATCCCGAATATCTGATACCAACAAGGTAACAGCAATCAACATAAGACAGAATTCGGATATGCTTTATCTCAAACAGCATAAACTGAATGAGTGTTAGAATTATCAAGACATTTGTTCTTGATAACTTATACTTTATCTTAATAATTTGAAAAGTAATTCGCGGAAGCCTTCACCCCTTCCTCGTCGCCTTTTGTAGCCTGTATTTTTCACATAATTCAATTTTTCATGGAATGTTCTGGAGGGAATCTTTTAGATGGAATATTCTAGGTGGAATGTTCTGCCTGGAATGTTCTAGATGGAATGTTCTACATGGAATGTTCGAGATGGAATATTCTACATGGAATGTTCAACATAGAATGTTCTACATGAAATGTTCAACATGGAATGATCTACATTAAATGTTCTACATGGAATGCTCTACATGGAATGCTCTACATCGAATCTACATGGAATGTTCTACATGGAATGTTTTACATTGAATGTTCTTCATGAAATGTTCTACATCAAATGTTCTAAATCGAATGTTCTACATGGAATGTTCTACATGGAATGCTCCATATGGAATGTTCTACATGGAATGTTCTTCATGGAATGTTTTAGATGGATCACTCAGAAATATGAGTAAGCGAGTAACAGTAGCTGAACTATGTTCTTTTTAACATTCAGAAAAAAGTCAGATAAAATCATAATTTTTTAGGCTCCAACTTTTCTCTTTTTTTGTATTCGTATTCTGAGTGTGTGGGGAGACAGCAACGTTCTCCGCAATCCATGAGGGATTTTGCCTTGAGTTACAATACCCTTTTGTGTTATATTCTTTACAATGAAGAATTGTCCATTGGTGATGAATTCATGATTCAACAATGAATGACCATACAGTGTGTGTGTGAATTGACTAAGTACTAAATGAGCTTCGACGAGAAATCTACAATTTATATTCCATAAAAACTAGTAATTCAACTTCAATAAATTTGATATAACTATTGAAATAATGTAGTTTATTGAAATGTTTTAAAATTTAAAGAGATTCACTTCCCAGACTGTGTTTGTTGAACATTATATGATTATAAAATTTTAACAGATTGCTACTACAAACAGTTGGGACCCATTGCATTGTTACAGTGCGACCGACATAAATTTTACTTTGAACTACCTGTGTTCGTCGTAAGCACCATTCGATTGCTCTAAGCGTTCCGACAGCACCAAACTTCCATACCTTGCGAAAGTAGTTGTTGAATCTACACGCTTCTGTAACGACTACTAATTAATTTTGCGTGCGCGTTAAAGTCGCGTTATTATAGCATTAAACCCGACGTTACAACCGGCTCAACTTAATAATTAATCGCAGTTTATCCAGACGGGTATTAACTTAATAAAGCATATGACGGGGCGTGAAATTACCCGTCATTAGCGCAAGGGGTATGTCAACGGGGTTGTTCCGGAGTCGCCTAATCAAGTTTACCCTGCGTAACCCAACAAGGGGCAGGGGAAAAAGTTGTTCCGAGAACAAATATCCCTAAAAGAAAAATGAAAAATTCCTACGCTGGCTTTTCCCCGGGTCCCCAAAGTCTGCGGGAACCAAGGAGAATGTCAACATTGACATTGGACAGTTGGAATATTCCACGGGGGAATATGAGGAAGCTCGAGAAGTCGTCTGCGGAAGGAACGTGTGGGGGTCTGCTAGAGGGTGGTCGGAAGGAAATTTACGGTTGTGGGTTTTTTTTCTCGCGGAATTTGCCACGTGTGGTATTGGGAAGAAAAATGGAAGTTTAGCATGGTTTTCTGCCCGATGAATCAGTATGCTGACATCACTGTCGTTTTTTGAATGCCCTGAAGGGAATTACCATTTCTTACTGTGTTTATACCAGACTTCATGTTATTGGTTCCTCTCTCCCTTTTCTATCGGATATTTGCTTTTACACCTTATTCTAAAAATCTTACGGCATATTTGTACATTGGGAACGGAGCAAAACCTATGTTTGCGTTCGATTAGAATTCTGTTTTGATGATTTACTTTGAAACTAAAGAAACCTAAAGATTGTACAGTTAAAACCGAGTCACGAATCAATGAGCGCATTTACCAACCATCGTGACTCAGCTGATTAATATCGTAAAATAAATAATGGTACTGACTTTTTGACAACAAATAACCGAAACTTAATTGAGCTGTCATATAAGTAGTCTGAGCATCGCTATTGGAACGAACGTCTTAAGTGTGAGCAACATGGCGATTAGAAGTCATGAGACAGTTCTTAGAATTTGAAATGGTTGACCGATTACTACTCTATAGCCTTTTCGCCATCGACCTTAGAATGAAATAGCATGTGCCATTAGTTTCCTACTACACAGTCCAGTCACATTAATGCTACCACCACCTACTTTCGACGTCAGCGTGAAATAACCAATCAAAAAAGGCAGGTGGCAGCACATTGCAGTGGAGTGTATATAAAGGATGTCCTACGGCATCGGAAAGTATTTCAATCGTTGGTGTAATGCAGAAATGTAGCGATTTATCCGACGTCCAAAAGAGCATGATTATTAGCTTTCGGGCCAAGGGTGGAAGCATTTCGGAAACGGCTAATTTTGTGAACTGATCGCGTGCCGCCGTGGTAAAAGTATACCGTGCATGGCAAAATAGCACTATCCAAAATCAGCGGCGTGGCACATGTGGTGCACCACGGGCTATAGATGACAGAGGCGAAAGAAGGCTACGGAGATGCGTTCGGGCGAATAGACGTGCAACTGTTGAGCAACTGACCGCCCAGAGGAACGAAGGGGCTACCAAGAGTGTATCCTCAACAACGGTTCAGCGAACGCTGCTGCGCATAGGCCTCCGCAGCAGACGCATGGTTAATGCACCTATCCTGACTGTTGTTCGTCGGCGACGAAACCTGGAATTTGCACGCCAGTACCGCAACTGGACGTCCACAGAGTGGCGACAGGTGACTTTTTCCGATGAATCACGTTTTCTGCTCCATCGGACAGAAGTATGTTGGCGTATACGGCATGAAACGTCTGAAAGCAAACACCCTGCAACAATTGCCGGAAGGATCCAGGCTGGAGGAGTTAGGTAATCTAGCGCAGCTGGCCACGACACTGGAGTGGGCATGGCTCAACATCCCAGTGAACACCTTCAGAAACCTAATTCACTTTCTTCCTGCACGTCTCGCAGCGGTCCGCTCTGCCAAAGATGGTTATTCTGGCTTTTACAATAATGTGACTGGACTGAGCACATTATTCAATTTAAAAATAAAATATTTGTCAATTTTTTTTTAATTTTTGGACTTTATTTTGAGAGTTTAAAAAAGTTTTAGTCATAAATTAATAAACACGGCAATTGAGAAACTAATTCCCCCCCCCCTCCGACGAACATTAATGTTTGAGGTTGCTTAACTAGTTTTAAGAAATGGAGGAAAAAAGTTTAAATACACCGATTTTTTAAAATATCGATGGTTTTTGGGCAATGTATTATCAACATCGAGCCGACCAACCGGTATAGTGGTTAAGGTGTTAGCCTCTAGATCGGAAGGTCCCCGGTTCGAATCCGGGTTCTGGCATGGATGTTTGTAAGCGTATACCAGCTCAGGTGTTGCTTCGTCATCTGAACATGGTTCAAAATTACGAAGTATAAATTGTTAGGGGCAATGATGGTCCTCCCACTGGGTGCTCCTTCACAAGTGGCCATCACTTCCGGCCTTGTAGCGGCCAATGACTTAGGTCAAATGAGCCCGCTATTAGAATAAAAAAATTATCAACATCGATGTTTTGCTGTCGATGTCGCATCAATAATTACTATATCACTAGGACCAATCACATGAATTAACGGAAGGGCGGATTATTCCCTTTACACCGGATTTGCACAACTTCTCTCCATCAAACATCGAAGCTATTCCAAGAAACGGCATTCATTTTATCGTAAAGATCTCGAGTAGGGGTGGTGATTGGGAGAGTTTGCAGATCCAAATTTGTTTTCCACCAGGAGTCGGTAAAGATCAAAGGGCTGCATTTTTTGTGAGACATTTCTCCCAGACGATTGCTGGACAATAACCACTCTCCTCTGCTCTTCGGCCTCCTGTGGCCGTGCCTTCTTTTGTTCGCTCTCTGTGATATTTTGCCTCCATCGTTTGCCTTGATCACATCTCCTGCCAAACTTCCAGTGATCTATTCGATTAAAATGGCATGGAAGAAGAGCTGGTAATAACATTAACCCTCTGACTGCTGAATTTGTAAACCGAAATCGCTTCAAAAATCGTATATATATATATATATATATATATATTGGAGAATTGAAATATGCATTTTTTTCTTTCTAGAAAAGACTTTTTATATAGATTTTTATCATGAGAAACTAAACTGTCAGAAGTTATTGTTAGCTATATGCACAGTAATTCCCGGATTTCCACGACATGGAACTGGAGGAGGAGGAGGAGGAATATTCTCCATAGCAATTTTGAACCACTGCCTAACGCTTTGAAAGTTTATTGAATCATGATCAGATTCATCGCTATCTGAGGAGCAGGAATATATACTCTGTCAATCGCTGAACGTTTTCTAGCAGCCATTTCTGATTAGAAAAAGGCGCCAAACAAAGGCGCGAAGTTAGAGCGGTAAATACAAAGTAGCTTCAAATGCCGCAATTTAGTGGACGACTAGCGACAACTGTTGATCAAAATCTAAATTTAACGTCTAACACTGTATGTAATTTATTTCATTGGTTAAATGGTGAAAAAGCGGAATGCGCTCCTCAATAAAGATAGAAAAACACCTGTCCGCGAAAATCGCGGGATGAGCAAATTTTGCTACATTTGAGTTGCCCGTGGAAATCGCGGGATAATCAGCCAGTGGGTTAATAGAACTATTTAGGGAGAGGCCAGTCGTCCTCTGGGATCAAACTACACCCGAATACATAGACAAAAAAAAAAAAACACCAGGAGTGAAATGTATGAGGAACTCGACATCTTGATGCAAAGTGATCACTCTTCTCTACAAAGGGGTGAGAAGAGTGACCTTGGACGGGTGCCGATGAAGTCTGCAAAGCGTATACACCGGAGTCTGTCGAAAAAAGGGACAAAAAAGGGTCAGCACAGGGGAAAGTAAAACGTCCTTGCCACAATAGGGAGAGAAATGTATATGCAACTCCGGAGTAAACGCGCCTTAAATGTGCCGTTACTGGTAGCTTTGGCCGTATGATCTTTGGCAAACAAAAAAATTACTTTTGCTCACTCCACTATTAAATTTCATTTATAGGTGTTGGATTTACGAATGGAAATTTCCTGGTTTGAATCCAAGGGTAAGCCATGACGTTTATCTGTCTGAAGTGTATTTGTGGCCTCATTAAGTGAGCAGTTCCTAGAGCAGTGCTTCTCAAAGGGTGTGCCTCGGCACACTGGTTCGCCCAGTGACATGCCTAGGTGCGCCCTATGAAATCCCAGAAATATGACGGGATATAAAAATGAATAGACAGTCTTAAAGTTAATTATAGTACATGGAGTGGTAGCTACGCTCACTACAGTGACGTCAATATAGCAAGCTCGAATGAACCAGCGTAACTTAGTGTCTACAAAAAGTACTTCATGTTAGAATTGGGTTACACAGGTATTTATACCACCCACTTATAAGTTACGTTTTGGAGTGGTTGCTACGTTCACTACAGTACTCCTCCTCCAGAATTTTATCAGTTGCCGAAATCGACGCATGACGTCACTAGTAGGATTATTGTTATTTTTACTTTAGACTGCGAGAGCTGTATTAAGATCAACAGTTGCCGTCTATCCTTTACATGTTATTTTATCCATGCGGCAATGCACGGATGGAGGATTTGATATAACATCAGCAGTTTCTGCTATCACAGCCCCCCCCCCCCCTTGTAATTGAAAGGTAATTGGTAACAACCATGGCGATTTCTACTGTACGTCGTGTGTCATCCATCGTAAATTTTTAAGCGTGTTTAAATCACGTCCGGGTCACTAATATAGCAAGCGCGAATGAACCAGCGAACTTAGTGTGTGTCTACCAAAAAGTACTTCATGGTGGAGTTGGGTTACAATGGTATTTATACTACCCATTTTTAAGTTACGTTTTGGAGTGGTAGCTACGCTCACTACAGTACATATCTTCATTTCAGCATTAAAATTGTTTTTGCGGCAGATCATCATTTTTCTGTTAAGAGCGGAGAAAATATGCGGTGCAGAATAAAACCGTGATACGGTTTTATACTTGTTCAAACTGCTTAAACGTGGCCAACAGGGCTTTAGCTGATGCGCAAGCACAGCTGCTCAAGATCGTTTTCCAGTTATTTCTATATTACTTTGCATTTTGGACCTTATTTGTCAGCATTTTATGTGTGGTGCGCCTATGATGTTTTATAGGACTTCAAGTGTACTACGATTTTAAAACGTTTGGGAACCACTGTCCTAGAGTGTATGCAATGTATTTGAGGTCAATCGTTAACTCACACACCGATGTGTCCTAGGGTAGTGTTAACTCGTTGAGAATTCGGCCTACGCAGTATCAATATGAATACTATTTAATTGGTTTACTATTGGGGAAAATATTCATTTAAACCGCTTAGGTTCACCATGGCTCATTAGGTAGTTGAATCAACGTCACACTGAAGTAACACAACTATTAACTCCATTCACACAACCAACCTTAAAAAAATAACATTTTTTAAAATTCATGGCTGTTTAAAGTGCTTTTTATCACACTTATCAAAATAAATTAAGCTATGGACCTTCAAATAAAATGGACAGAGAAAATGGGCAGTCTTGTAAATTTCCTCAATATGCCAAAGTGAAGTCGTCCGAGGACACGACTTATTTAACGTGCACCATCCACTACGAACACGACGGTCTTTGATTGGATCGAGTTACTATATCGAAACCCACCTTTAGTTAATCCATGACTCTAATGATTGCTTGGATTTATTTAATTTTGTTGTGTGCTCACTGTGATTATAAAACGTAAGGGATTCAAGTTACTTCTGAGTACTGAATGTATCGGTTGGTAATCGTAAGTACAGATAAATACATTCCATGAAATTCGTCTCCAAAACCTCCCCATTTATCAAGATGTTTATTAACCAAAACGCGAAAGATATTCTCAAGATCAAAACCTACTTTTACCCCAACAACTAACTCATAAAAATTAAAACAAAGCGGAATTATTTAATTTTGCTGGGTGCTTAATGCGATTAAAAACCTGAATGGTTTCGAATTACTTAATCTAAATATTACTTTGGTGGTCATATATTACTTTGGTCATCTAAATATTACTCTGTTGGAGGTCATATGTACACATAAATTCATTGCAAAACTTTAGTTCTCCATGACATTTGTCTCCAAAATCTCCCGTTTTCAAGATGTTCATTTACTAAAACACCAATGACGGACCCAAGTTCAAAAGCTTCTTCAACTCCTATCATTAACTTATTTCATTTTCTTGGGTGTCCAATGGGAATAAAAACTCAAAGGATTTAAATTAATGCAAGTAAAATAATTTTCAATGTTGGTATTCTTAAGTATAGATAAATTCATTGCAAGACATTAGTTCTCCGGGACATTTGTCTTCAAAATCACTCCCCATTTATAAAGATGTTCATTAACCAAAACACCAAGGACGTACCCAAGGTCAAAACCTTCTCTTACCCCAACAACTAACTAATAGATGAAAATGAGTGAGTACTTTCTTGAGTACAAGCCCCAGTCAAAAAGCATTATCGCTCCACCAAATTGATGTTCCCGCCCACACTCCAGTAACTCCGAAGCGGGGTGGACGGAACATCGAACATCCTGTTCTTGGAGCAGGGGGTGGGGATGTAGCCTCGTTTCGAATTCCATTAAACTTTCAAGCGATTAGATGGATACGATGTGTGAAGAACTTCCATTTGCGTCACATTCGATTTGGCGGCCATTTTTCTCGTCCTGGCGCAAGAAGGCTCCCTGGACACGATTACCTTCGGAATGGTGTTCTAAATTATGCACCTAAACGAGCCCTCTGCTTCTTCACGTTCGAAGAACAACGGGGAAGGGGTGTCTTTGGAATCTTTTGCTTCCGTAGGAAATTCGATTTAAGAGTCTGCTGGGCGAGTGTTAGCGTTTGGAATTTTTTTTTGTGTGGAATGGCTTTTGGAAGAATACCTCTTTTACCGGGGGTGGTGACTGTTTTGGAGGTGTTCGCGCTTTATCATCCAGGGTGAAATACGCTCAGGGAATGGACTGCTGCAAGAAGTTTGCGCACTTTGCTCTTTTATTTAATGTTGTGTTTCCTTAAATTATTGAGGGACTTCAGGAAGTCTGAACCAAAGATTTTCAAGAACGAAAGTGTTTCCGGAAAAATATTCTAGTTTTGGAATGTTTATATACGAGGACTTGGGTGGAGGATATTTTTAGAATTATTTATTTAATGAATAAGTCAAAAAATATTTTTTGATGGCAAGAATACTTTTTTTTTAACCTCCAAGCATATGTCTCAATGAGGTGTTTCGTTATTAGTAAACTGGACCAGATAGTGTTGGACGAGATATCTCGTCCCTTTAACAACATTGACCGAATCTTTTTCTTGTCATCATAAATAAATGAGTATGACTTTGAGGACGAAATTTCTCGACGAGATGCTGCAAGAAGTTTCTGTGACTTTCTTTTGTATTTGATGTTGTGTTTCCTTAAATTATTGAAGGAGGTGAGGAAGTCTGAACCGAAGGTTTTCAAGTACGAAAGTGTTTCCGGAAAAATATTCTATTTTTGGAATGTTAATATACGAATATTTGGGCGGAGGATATTTTTAGAATTATTTATTTAACGAATAGGTCAAAAATATTTTTTGATAGCAATAATACTTTTTTTTACCCTCGTGGCATTTGTCTCAATGAGATGTTTAGTAAACTGGATCATATATTGATGGACGAGATATCTCTCTCGTTCCTATAGAAACAGAGACCGAATCTTGATCTCTTCATCATAAATAAATGGTCAGTAATTCGATAACATAATTTCTCAAATAGATACTGCAAGAAGTTTCTGTGCTTTTCCCAATAACATGATGTTGTGTTTCCTTAAATTATTGACTGAGGTGAGAACGCCTGAGCCGAAGATTCTGCAGTACGAAAGTGTTTTTGAATAATACTCTAGATTTGGAATGTTTGTATACGAGGGTTTGGAATATGGGTGGAGTAAGTCAGGTGAGATATTTTCAAAAACTATATTTTTAATAGATTAATCTGAAATACTTTTTGATAGCAAAAACGTAACTCTCTTTTTAACCCTCCTAGTGATTGTCTCGAGCAAAACGGACCAGATCTTGATGGACAGTAAATCTATCACTTAAAAAATTGACCGAATCTTGCACTCGTCCTCAAAAAAGCAATATCTTGATGGCGAGATACATTGCCATTATAGCAAAATTGGTCCGATATCCTTTACGAACAAAAAATCTAGTTGAAACATCTTGGAAGGTTAATATGCATGCACTTAATCATAACAATTTGTAGATGAGAGTTCAGATGTTTATAAGGCACCTTTATAAGGTTATCTAGCGTGTCTGATACATACTTTCTAAAATACCACGCACGAATACTTTGAGGTCGCAAATTAATTTTTAGGGTATTTCTCGCTGTCATAAACAAGTATTACTTTACTGTTCCATCTAAGTTAAAGAGCTTTTATCAGTTAAATTTTATGCTGATGCAGTTTTCAGACATGCCAGAGACGGCCACTTAATATTTATAACACTTCCTTTCAAACGGAGTGCTGGTTTATTTTTTACCACTCTTTAATTCCGTTAAATGAGAGGCTGTGAGACAGGGTAAAGTTTATTTGTATAAACAGGGGAAAGAAAACGATGAAGGTCGTCTGGGGTACGTTGGTTGCTTTATTATTGCGTAAGGTCATCTGTCTGAGTTGCGTCAAGTCATGCCAAATAAATGGACATAAACAAACGGATAATTTTACCGATATAGGAGAGAGAAATATATCAAGGTTAGAGTTCCTGGTATATTTCTTTTAAATATAAAAGTTTAATTTCATAACTATGCAGTCTTCTTTATTCAAAAGGACATATGCAATATCTGAAAAAAAAAATTGAGTTTTTTTAAGAAGGCACCGAAACACTGCTTCATAGTAGTATTTATGCACCAATTTCTTCAACTAAACAATCTTATCTGATAATTTTCACCTGTTAGATGCTGCATTGGGAAGTTTGAGAGCATTATCGTAATTGCTGATCCTGAAATCTGTCCATATGCAACTTATGAATGGTTTCCAAGCTCATTCAGACATTTTTCTCTATATATAGCTATCCTCTGTAAATGGCAATCGTCATTAGAATCATAGGGAACGAACAAGCAGACAAGATCCCAAAAGAAACCACTCAGCGCCCGAATATAGATATAACGACTCTAGATCTAGAGAATACATAAAAGGAGTTCTGAAGGAGGAGCAGTTAAAAGAATGAGAATTACGTTGGGATGGATGACTCCACCAAGGGAAGATCAGAACTTATACAACAAAGTCTCAACTAGGAGACTCCAAAGTTCATTCGAGATAAATCAACTTCTGACGGGGCATGGAGCCTTAGTGGAATGCCAACAGAGATTTTTTGCAAATACTAACATGAGTAAATGCGGAGAAGAGGAAGAGATAGTGGATCATATTATCTGCATGTGTTGACAATGGGACGCTATTAGAGAACAATTTTTTAAAGGGAATTAAAAACAATCTGATAGGAAACTTTTACTTCCTGATAAAAGAACTAGAGAAGGCTTTAGATGCATGATGAAGGGAATTTTGGACTATAAATTACAAGAAATGGAAGAGACAGGATAGTGAAGTTGATGCAACCCAAAAAAAAAACGTATGCCTATAGGTAGGGAGGTAACCAAACCAAATATGGCAATCGTGTTATGAAGTTAGGAGATTTTTGATACGCTGACCAGTAGAGACGGGAAAGCTTCCTCAACTCGACCTTCTCGCTGTCTGGTTCTTGGTCTAATTTAGGGTACAGATGCAGGTGAGTAGCATCCATGACACCCGATCATGCAGCAGGCATTTGATCGAGGACAATACGTGGAAGTTGAACCGTAAAATATATTTTCACTATGCCGACAGATTATAACATCGGTTTAAAACTATTCAGTGCTATTTATTCGATTATAAATATTAATTTCTTCAGTACAAATTTGTTAGTTTCTTAGAAAAGGCATAAAAAATTTATTTTCCAGTTGACAGTACTCAAAACCCCAAATTTCAGTCATTAAACAACACTATCTAATTATCAACTCCATTAGATGCACCAAAGGATAAATAACATTGTCACAACTGTTGCCCACGAAAACTGTCATCTACAACTGATGGATTGTTTCTGAGCCCTTTTCAAATACTGCCTTTCTTTATCTGCATATAGCAATAATAAAGCGATGAATTTAGGAGATTTTAGTTGCAAAAAGAAACACGAGTGAAAATATCGGAGTTGTTTTCTACAATTTGTAGACGGCAAAAACTGTTTTTCACTATACTTCAAATCATAACACTATTTTGAAACTATTTAGTATTTTTGATTTAATTAGAAATTTTAATTTCTTCAATCCAAATTTCTTAATTTCTTCAATGCAAATTTGTTAATTTCTTTCTATTCTAATTCTAATTATTTCTAACTATTCTAATAGTTAGTTCTAACTATTTTGAAACTATTTAGTATTTTTGATTTAATTAGAAATTTTAATTTCTTCAATCCAAATTTCTTAATTTCTTCAATGCAAATTTGTTAATTTCTTCAATCTAAATTTGTTAATTTCTTCAATGCAAATTTGTTAATTTCTGCAATGCAAATTTGTTAATTTCTTCATTGCAAATTTGTTAATTTCTTCAATGCAAATTTGTTAATTTCATAGAAAAACATCGAAACAATTTGCTTGATGATGGTATCCAACCACCAATTGCAGATATTAACCCGTTTTATCCCATTAATATCATTACAGTATATCTAATACCTAACAGTAAATGGATATACCATTACAGTACTATCTAATTATCAACTCCATTAGATACCCCCTAAGGATAATATGCATTGTCATAACTGCTGCCCATGAAAACTGTCCATCTGCAACTGATGGATGGTTTCTAAACCATCGTTTACACACTGTCTTTCTTCCTCTGTATATGACAATCATAGAATGAAGATTGGGGGAATTTTGTCATTCTGCTTACCCCACTGTGCAAGTATAGAGCACATATCCTTGATGAATGGTTTATAAAATCTACGATGATCTTCAAGATTGATGACCACGGAAATCAACTCGCCGTATGACGATCACGCACAAGTTAAAGACTCCCTTGTCAAAAGTTTGCATGTGCTCGTCGTCAGATGTGATTAAACATTTTGGCTAAAGAAATAAGTTCACTCACGCAAGATATATTAATGTTATCAAAAGGAAATATGGCCCATACACTTAGGTTCCATTAAAGATTATTTCTAAAACAAACATTAGGGTGAAAGTATAAGTTTTATCTGAAGGTTTTTCTAGAAAACAATCGCAATGTACTTGGATTTATGTCCCAGTTGTCTATATTCGTTAACAATATGCGTCTTAGAATGTAATAGTTTTTGAGTTTTAGTTTTCAACAGCATTCCAAGGTTTGGAAATTTTTAGGATTGCACATTTATGGAATATGTGGTTTCATCAAAAATTCTAAACCAGTACTTGCTAAACCTTTTTCTCTTATGTTTAAGAGTCTTAAAAGAAATACTTCTGTATTTAAATAACTGAATATGAATGAATAATGAAAGTATCGAATATTAATTATATAATAGTGTAAATGCCTGTGGAATTGTTGATCACCTTAGACTCCTCTTTAAACCCAAGAATCGCCATAACCCGGTTGGAACAGTAGCGGATTATCAACCGGAAGGTTGCAAGTTTAAAACTCGATCCAAACATGTCCATCGTAGTCGTGGATCTGGTGCACGTTGAATTTTTTCTGTCGCGGCCTTAAAAAATATACTCACGTTGGGATGAAGTGGAGGTTTGAAGAGTAGGGTGGCATATCAGGTGTGACCTCGTCATCTATCGTACATGGAAGTTACGAAGTGTTTTCTTCGGATTCTTCCGTACGGGATGGGACCTAGACCATCGTCAATAGCCCTTTGTGTTGCTTAAATGCAACGTTATTTAGCTACCTACCCCTCATATCATGGGTAGGTAGTTTAATTAACCGGAGGTCACCGTGGATAAGTGTACTTGCCAACAGTAACTAGAAACTTCCGATTGAAGATGGTGCTAGCTCGATTAGCTTACTTCTGTATCAATGAAACATTGTGTTTGCATGTCCATCATTGAATTTGTCAGTCATGTGTCTCGTACAGCTTAACGAAATATGGCCATTGCGCAATATAACCGAATCATTTAACACGTCACACGAACAAATTGTGGGGCACTATTATCGAGTAGAAACTAATTGACGAAGACTCAGCAAAGCACCTTACATATTAAACAGATTAATGATTTAACTATCCTGGAAGTTGTTTTGATCTAGTGTGTGTATTTAACGTCATAGAAAACTAACAAGATCTTGATCTGGTGATTAAAAAAACCGGCAATAACTGAATGACGAGATATTTCGTCATAAAAATTTGTAATATCTTGACGAGATTTGTCGTAATTTGTAAAATTGGTCACAATTTGATAAACGAGATATCACGACAATACTCATGGAATGGTTAAAACCTTTAACACTACTAAATTTTGAGCGTTCAGCTTCAATATGCATTCAAGTTGATGTTAGTGTTTATACTGGATTTCGAAATAGTCATTGCTTTACTTCAGTTCGACGTAAATTTAATTACCTAGTACCCGCTTTCTGACTTTGTATTGATTATGGTCGACCCAGATTTTATTGTCGTGAAGGAGCCCTTACATACTCATCAAAACATTACATTTTGACATTTTTAATTCAAGAACAGCGAGTACGACTTCTGCAAAACAAAATTATTCCCCAAACGTTTAGATTTTTAATGCATGATACTTTTAGAACTGAACTGTTCATTCGTAGTCAAATGACTAACAAGGAATGTCCAAAAATCAAAATATATTTTGTTATTCAAACAGTGAGATTAAACATTTCATTAATTGCCTACACACGATGAGCTCGTATTTCAATTTTTCTTTTCATTTCACTGTCACAAGACGAAACATCAGTAGCAGACACTGCTTGTTCACCATTTAGGATTAAACAAAAATTACCATTGATCCTCACATCTATTTCCTGTAAGGACACCATTTTGTTTTGGAAGTTTTAAACTAAACAGTTAGATTAGATTTGTTCATATTAATTAAGTGTTTGTGTATACTAAACACCACGAAAGTCTAATAAAATGTATCGATACTTTTTTAATTAATTCAGAATGTTTTTCAACTCCTTAGATTTCAAACGATACCAATAACTTGTAAATATTCTAGATATACTACACGGAAAAAGTATTTGAACACTGCATGTTTTTCAGAAAAGGTGCTTTGTTATTCTGTTAAGTAACGGGTAGGCCCTCCTTTTGCACGTATTATAGCTGCAACGCGTAGAGGCATTCCACAAGTTCTCGGTATGTCTGATTAGGAATAGCTCGCCATGCCTCTTGCAAGGCTGTGGGAAGGTATTGTTGTGAAGATGGGAGTGCGTGACTGTGTCGTACTTGTCGCTCCAGTTTACCCTACAAGTACTCGATCGGATTGAGATTTTATTATTTTCAGGAAACCAGTTCATTGCATGTTTTGCAGTATAGAAAGATACTGTCGCGAGAAAAACAGTTGAATGAAGAAAGAATGCGTGTACGTGAATCAGGAACAAAGGTCAAAAAGCTCTTTGCAACGACGCAACTAGATTGCTGACAAAATAGAAGTGCTACTTGGTTTGAACTTTGAAGCAGCAAAACCTGGAAAACTATTGAATAAACATAATAAAATTCATTCGTCCAAAGAACAAAACATTGAACGTTGAATTCTGACGTAGTGAAATTTGCACTGTTTTTTCTGTCTAAAATTTCTAAGTAAATGCAACTAATTATAGCTGCTCCTTTGGAACCAAAGGTAAAATTTATAAAAGGACATTTTACAAGAAAATATTAATCAATACAAAACGTCTAAACCTGTCACAAGAAGAGCAATCGGAAGAGGTAAGAACACAAGCAGTTGAAGCGGACAAAGTTTCCGCGACAGTTCTTTTCGTGGGGTCAGGTATAACCACTGCTCGCTAACCCCCGGTGATTGCTACGAATTCCCCGGTGATTGCTCGAATTGGTTTGCGAAGCAAACCAAATGGGTTTAGTAGCCTATTGAATAACAGCCACCATGGCGTTGCCCTTGGTATTGGTTTGCTTCACAAACCAAATGGAAATTCGCAGCCTATTGGGATGCATTCCCTGCTAATTCCAATTCGGTTTGCCTCGCAAATCAACACAATGGGCAAAGCCGTGATGGCCTCGTCAATTCAAATTCAGCCAAATTCAATAACAGCCGTCATGGCATTGCCCATGGTGCTGGTTTGCTTCGCAAACGAAATGGAAATTCGTAGCCTCTTGGAATTAATTCCCTACGAATTCCTATTTGGCTTGCTTCGGAAACCAGATTATGAATATTATAAACTATGGTTTGCTTCGCAAACACCAACTCCACTGGCAACGCCATGATGGCCTCGTCATTGTCAAATTCGGCCACATTCCAATTGCGCCCAGACTATCGGCCTGATGTTACAATCTCTTGCGAAAACATAAATATTCAATTTAAAAATTATTTATTAAAAGAAAAAAAAATGCAAGGTATCGGTAGGGTGTAAAATTTTCCGCATATTTCCAATCCGTTGATAATTTTAATCTATTTTTAACGATCTCAAATTTACTGAAAGGAACTAAACAATGAGAGTCAAATTGTTTTTTTTGTCTGTTTTGCTGAACGCAGGAAATGAAATCTGTGATTTCAGGAATCAAACGAAGGTCATTCTGCGCAGCGCCGTTCGTATTGGAAAAAAAATATAAAAATTTCAAGTACAAAATTATTTATTGAATGAAAATCATATTTTTAGGTATCGATCTAATGTGAAATCTTCCACAGATTTCAAATCCGTTGAAATTTTGACTCTATCTATAACGGTCTAGGAGATAGAAAAAGGAAGTACATAACTAACGTTAATAGTTTTTATTCGTTTTTTTAGTCTGCTGACAAATTGTTCCTCGGCAAAATCAAACGAAAGCAAGGAAAAAATAAATTTAGAATCTGCGATCTTTTATGCTGTTGGCATTCCAAAGAAACAATAATAATTGAATTCTATTAAATTCATTTTAAAATGTTCTAGATTGAATTTTACAATTTGCCACTACCCAAAAATTGCAAAAAATTTGGATTACCTGTGTGCCAAATCCTATTACTGTAAAAGCCATAGTCTTGTCTGGACTTTGCAGGCAGAAAACAAATAAACAAATACTACCTTTTATAATAGTAGAGATACGTCTTTATTGTTCATACAAAAATGCTCGGTATAGAAGAAAATTTCTATTATTGTCCTATAATACGAGTAATGTAATTCAATGGATTTTCACATCCTGTTATAACGTCGTACAAACTCTCATATCTTCCCTGAATGCAAATATTCCGTAGGAGTAGGATGGATTTGTAAGAGTCCTCTAAAATACATTTTCCAACCATGTACAAGAGGCTGTTGGAGGTGGATGTAGTGTTTTTATAGATAAGAATAAATAGAATAGAAATCTTTTAAGGTAAAGCAAATCCCACAGCAACAAAAAACACTCCAAAACAGTCCATTAATATTAAAAAAAATATATAAAAGCATTGTTTTGCGGTTCTAAAATAACATGGAGTTAGGAATAAACGCGGCCCTGGTGTTTTCTTTGCATTTAAGTGAATGCGACGGCTAAAAGGCAAGTCAACAGTATCGCTGCACCGACGCCATGTTTGGTCAAATGTTTAGCAAGAAATACGATATCTTCAGTGTGACAGGGCTAAATAGGTTGTAAAAATGGCTACTTTTCAGAGCCTTCTGTTGAGAATGTTTTACTTTTTCACAAATATATTCAGCAATAAAAGAAGC
This sequence comes from Metellina segmentata, assembly GCA_947359465.1. Classification (NCBI taxonomy): domain Eukaryota; kingdom Metazoa; phylum Arthropoda; class Arachnida; order Araneae; family Tetragnathidae; genus Metellina; species Metellina segmentata. The sequence goes on from OX375883.1 coordinate 43,667,956, forward strand.
ATGTGCCATGAAAAAATAATTGTACTTTAGATATTTTCTATCATTGTAGATTCATTTAGGCTTCGATTTTAAGAATATTACATTTAGCTGAATATGAGTTCTATAGATGCAACGACCATTGTGTGAGATCGTTAAAGTTGTATTAACCATCCTGGAGGTTTCTTCGACGAGGGATATCGTCATTAGCAAAGCCATTAAGAGATCTGATGACTTAGATACATCGTCATTAGACGAAAACAGACCAGATACAGTTATCGTCATCATAAAAAGAAACGGAAATATTCGGATAACGAAATACTGTTACAAGTTTATGTCCTTTGCTCTTTTGTTTGATGTTGATTCCTTGAATTATTGGGGCTGCGATAGCCCGATTTGAAGAGTTACGGATTAGTAAGCGGAGAGTTACGAATTCGAATCCAATCAAGATCGTCGTGTACACGGGGGGTTAGTGCATGTTAATCCTGTCCTGGCCTCTCATGTCCATAGTGTTGGCGTGGTTGGTACGTTTGGAGAGAGGTGTGTCAGCAGGAATGGATTCATTTAGTGATGGCTAAGTTTACAATGATACTCGCCAGCCTCCAGAATTTGACAGTGGTTAAATTTCGATTGATCTTACTAGTTGACAGACTCGTAGTTAATTGAAATCGTGAGAGCTGTATTAACCTTTAACTGCTGTTATGGGTTTCACAGACCCCGAGTCATTTTTGACTGGTCTTTTTACACCGCTTAAAGTGAATATTTGTCCCTGACCTATTCAGTACCTTCCTACTACGTCCAACAGAAGCCACATTCCAAGACTGGTTTGGCTGCCCCAACTAATTCGTGTTTTACACTAGTATTTGCATTTCCCGCGTGGTCTCTTAGACCCCTTCACAGCATTCGCGTTACCGTTCTTGTTGAATGTAATCGTCTAAGTTTGAGTAGGAAATTTCGGCAGAGAGCCTAAAATGGCAACAAACTTTACTAAAAAACGACATGTGTATCTTACACAAAAAGAAATTCAGGATATTGTTGATAATGGGTCGGAAATAGAGTACTGGGACAGTGAAATTTCGGATTATATTTAAAAAAAAGAACACGAAACGGATTCGGAAATTTAGGCAGATGAAGTTGAAGACATTTCAAGTGCGTCTTCACAAGAACAATATTTCTACGGAAAAAATAACTTAAAATGGGATACCCGGGGGAGAACCTAAACGTGCCGTTAGAACACCAAAACACAACATAGTTTTACTGTTTCTAGGGTTGAAACGTACTGTAAAATTAGGTTTGAAAGCTGAGCCTGAAGAGATATGGAATCTACTTAACTTATATAGTAATATAAAATGTATTTCCTGTTAAGAATTGAATTATTTAAATCTAAAATGTATAAATAATAATTATGTAAAGAATCTTTCATCAATATATTATATTAATCAACTTTATACTTACTTTAGTGAGCGAGGTCGGAGAGACCCCTCCACACTAGTTACGAGACGGTTTGTGACACAGCAGTTAAGGGTTAACCCTCCTTGTGATTGTTTCGACGAGGTATCATGACATTATAGGTAAATCTGACCAGATCGTGATGACGAGATTCTGTTGTGTCCAACGACACGACGCTACATCACAGCCTCCACAATGCGCTAGAAAACCAGCCTCACTATCGATAGCGTCCTTCATGACGTCAGCAGCATCTGACGAAGCAGATAGAAGCCCGCCGCTTTCCGAGCTCTCGCTCTCTCTTGGCTTTTCCCCTTTTACTAGATATAGTAGGTGCGTTCCGTCGCGTGGTCTCCATGCCACTTCAACTATGGAGCCAATTGATGAGTATTAATCTTTTTTTTTCCATTCTGCAGAGTATAAATGGTGTATTTATTGGACGAAATGTACCAACACTACTCTTCCAAAATTCTGCGTGACTCGCATGTTTTTCCGCCGTTAATTTAAACCCTAATTTCCCTTTAGCGTCACTTGCCACTTTTCTTTCTTTTAGTGTTTCTAATTTGCTAATTATTCATTTGTGTTTCCCTTTTTCTAAAGTAATGAATAGATATGTCGTGTTTTTACTGTGTTAATAAACTTTCAATGTTATTAAAACCATTTGACTTATCTTATGTGTCTTTCACCAACTCTCTTGGAGACATTTGATCACCGATGTATACCATAATTTTACATAAATTTCTTCGTTACTAAGATATCGATATATACTGACCAGTAATTCATGTACAGGGATCAGTGAGTTTTTCTCCTAAATTTAAAATGTACACTATACGATCAAAATTGGTTGAGTTGTGGTCCTTAGTTTCGAAACTTCTATATTCATTGCATTAATTTAATCGTTTGTTAAAAGGGCACAACGATACTACACAGTGAAAATACCAACCAGATCTTGATATCTTCATACAAAATCGACAATGTCTTGATGGAAGAGATATCTCGTCGATATCACTCGGAGGGTAAAGTTTGCGGGAGTTCTTCCATGCGTGGTTAATCAATAGCTGATTGCAACGGCTTAAGGTATCCGACTACCTTCGGACAAAATGTTTTGAAATTATTAAAAATGTAACCTTTTTTCTGCATTATATTAAAAATTAGGGCTAAGATGGAACAACATTAAAAAAATTTATTTTGTATTATTTTTTATCTATTTTAGGTATGAAAAACATGTGAAATATAGCAAAAATTAACTCTTCCGCAAAATATGATAATTCAAAATTAAATTAATATATTTTCAATTTGTATGGTTTATTATAAAGATCAAAGTCTCTTTTAGGATTTGGTCCATTCTCGTAGTTGTAAACCAGTTCCATAAAAGTTAGCTGGGTTTAAAACAGAAACAAGTACAAAATCTTCGAAAATTTGGGATGCAATCAAAATTTATACCAATAACAACAAAAAGCTAATTGGTTGATTAACACAGGAGTGGACCAATCCCTTTATCTACTTCATTAAAGTATTCCTACAAATTTGTATCATATTTGAAGCATAACTTTTTGAGTTACACTATTTTGCGTAAAAATAAAATACTGAAAAAGTGATTTTGAGATAAAGCTAAATATATACTTCAAAATGGAAACACACCTACGACATAAAAGTGGAAGTTTAAAATGACCCTTTTTTGTATAATTCACCATCTGTATCACCTAAATAGTTTATTTTTTTTTTTTCTTATAGCTCGCAAAATTTTCCTGCGTTTCTTCGCAATAGGTGTTGCATGCCGCTTGGAATCATGGATTCTAACGCGATTCAAACAATAATAATACTTTGTGGCGAAATAACCAGGATTTTAAATGTTCAGCTTGGATAAAATGCTCATACAGCCTTTATAACCATCATTGTATTGTAGGACGGCATCATAGGCCCCCTAATTTAAGAGTTTTCACTCTGACGAAAACCTATTTGGGAACTCTCTGCCAAATCACCCCATTGAAGCTTTCATGAGTTTTGCCATGCAAACACTTTAATAAAAGCCCACTGTTGCAAAGTTCTAAATATACTGGTTTCATAATATTTAATATATTAGTGGGCAAACCAGTATGCTTCACCTTTTCGAGCTCCCTCCCTTCGCTGATGGCTCGTTGGTAAAAACACCAACTATTATCACCAATGGGAGAAAGGCACTTTCGGTTAAAAACTTTTCTACTTGATCTTATTAAACTACCTGTAACTTCAGTTCTAAGCAAGATAGAAACAAAATTTAAACAGATTTGGAAAGATGAGAAATCAGGGTTTTATTTGATATGAAAATTGAAAAATCGATAATGTGACTGAAAATCGTGTTTTAAAGGCAGTCGGATACCTTAACTGTACTGCGTTGCCTTTAGCAGCCTACTAAGAATACTGAATGGCAAAGAAGAAGAAAGCCGTGATAGAAGTTGAAGCAGCGTCTGTTATCACATGAGTCTTGCGTTACAACTGTTTTGTCGAATGATTTCAGAGCAAGAAGGTGCATCCAGAAGTTAAATATAGCGCCGTGCAGTCATAGTCCGTAGCTGATAGGACCTTTGGAACAAGTGCGCATGCGCACTGAGCTCGGGGAAGGGATAAGGTAAATTTTAAAATTCTACGTTGCTGGGCGAGCTTTGGGCCAATGTAGCTTCGGTTTCCTTGGTGTGGATTGTATAATTTCTGAACTCTCTCGTATCCCACTTCCCCTTTAATATGTATTACTTGCCATGAACTCTTTCATGTTTGTGGCTCAACCAAATATCGCCCGTGTGCCATAGAACCCAAAACAAATCAGTCTTTCTGAAATGGATAATTCATCTTCATGTCAAATATCAAAAACTCTTGTAACTTTAATATAATTTTAGTTGTTTCTATTGCTTATTACTTCATGTCTTTTGAGACTACTATTCATTTGAATTTTTAAATTTGGTTTTTACTCTTTTAACATCAGATAGGGATGTCAAAACTACAATACCTAAAGCTGATATTTCTATTTTGGATCCTCCTTACTAATTAACCAGTGCAATATTACACAAGTTATTATCAAATGCTGGTAACACGATAATATAATAAAATTGGATTTTCTTAGCATGTGATATGTATGTATAGAATCCAAGCCAAAAGGTTTAGCTGCAAGCAATAAGCGTTTAGTTTAAGAACCAAACACGTAAATCGCATCATACGCATTTAAGTCGGATTTTAAATTTATCTCGAAACCAGAATATGACATTTTATTCAACTTAGATTGTTCCCGACTTAAATCATGCAGCAGATTGTGAGAAATTTAACACGCGTGGTTAAATTTGTACACACATCAGCTCATAGTTTTAAAAGATTAAGTGGTGAATTAATTACCTATTTCTAGTTTAGCTTTCAGAAGTATACTGACTACTGTATAGGACACAGTTCCGATAGAAGCCAAGAATAAACTTATTTGACTATTGATTTTATAAGACCGTCACCTAAATCCTCTTAGGTACATGAAATGAGGGAATGTTTGCAATTTTGTCTTCTATTTATTTTAGCGAGATATATCGTGCTAGGTCTGATCAATTTTACAAAGGACAAGATATCTCGTCGAGAATAAACCAAAGGGAATGATGATACAAGCACGGGGAAATTTGTCCCTGGTCCCCAGAACTGCTGGTTTGTAACTTTTTGGTTTTATGGTGCAAGGATAATATTTCACCAACTTGCGCCATACACATGAACACAATGCCAAGTAATTCTGAACTTGGGCCGGGTGGCCTGGTCGGTAGGGCATCGAGCTCGTGACTGACTGATCATGAGTTCGAGACCAGCTGACCGAAAACTCCAGTGTACGCTAAAGGTACACGAAAAATCTGTCGTGGTCACAAAGTCCTCCATGTTCCCATAATAAATTAATACCTCTGGGGGTGAAGAACCAGGGATTAGTTGGTCTCTGGTTTGGATCAAAATTACAACCGTGTGCCTGATTATGATTGAATGTCGTGAAAATGTGACCTCTCCGTAAAAACGAAACGTGTAGATGTGCTGCCATCTGTTGGCTAAAATTTCGAGCTAAGTCGGATTTCCACCCAATGGGGCTCTCTTGTATGGAAGCCGCACCCCCTCGCCTCTTGCCGTCTTCGACGGGCCTGGCACTCCTTTGGTCTTCCATTGTAGTCATAAGAAACAACAACAACAACAATTGTGAACTTAAATGATGGAGAGAAATAGAGAATTGGGGGCAGTTTGCAAAAGGTTTCAGCACCGGATACTGGACTCTACAGGGTAGTCTTTGACCTGAATGTAAACCACCAAGAGGATTAAGTGGAAGATTAACTAACATTACAGAATTTAGTCCCATGTGAAAACAAGCCAAGGACTAATCAGAAGACGTTGTCTAGTATGAAACGAGAATTTAGATAATCTTTGTTTATTTCTCAGGTAGGTAAGTAATTAATTAACGTCACACTGGAGCAACACAATGGGCTATTGGCGACGGTCTGGGATCAACCCCCTAAGGGAAACATCCTAGAACAACACCATGTTATTTTGAACAATTGTCAGATGACAACGCAACACCTGAGCATCAAATTTCCACAAAACGTCAATGTGAGGACATTTGAAGTCACGACAGATTTAACGGGTTCCAGCCCCTTTGGCTGGACCTAGTATCGTGATAACCCTCCAATTACTGAACCGTTACTCTTTCAATCGGGCTATGGCAACCCCGTCTATTTCTCAGGACATGAGTCACTCTGAAAAATGAACAGTCTGATTAAAAAAAAAACGTATTGCTGCTGTATTCGCCATAGTATCCATTTGGTGATGAATGTCATCCAACGATGAATGTCTAAGGTACATGGCCTTAGATGACATTTCTCTTTTTTTCAGGTCGTGGATTGTTCTGATAAATGGATAGACTCAAAAAAGGACCTTGAACATTGTTGATATATGCACCGAGGCTTACATTTGCGAATGCTGTTGGATATAAACGTAATGACATGTCTGAAACAGGTTAGGGCTTGGGCAACTTATTTTGCAAGATAGCCACAAAGGCGGTGTTAAAGTAGCTTCACTTGTTTTTGTTGTTGTTGTTGTTTTTTTATGCCTACACTGGCAGACCAGAGAAGTGCCATGCCCGTCGAAGACGGCAAGAGGCGAGGGGGGTGCGCCTTCCATGTTATTGAGCCCTATTGGGAGGAAGTCCGACTTTGCTCGACATACATGACACATCCGTTTTACAAGAAGGTCCCTTTCATACATCCATTCACTCACACGAATCGTAATTTAGATCCCAATCAGAGGCCGATAACCCCCTGATCAGGGACCCCCAGAGGTATTGATTTGGTATGGGAACATGGGGGACTTTGTGACCACGACCTATTTAACGTGCCCCAGTCACCATTAGTGAACACGACGGTCTTTAGCCAGGTCGAAGCGCCGATCCCGCGATCATCAGAATTGCAGGCTCCGCCGAGGACAGAACCCACAGCTCTTCTGATGCGAGCCCGATGCTCTACTGACTGAGCCACCGCGGCTCAGCTTCACTTAACACACCGTATGAAATTGGAAAATTTATTTACAATTACACCAATCCAACATTTAAAACATACTGTTTATAAAAAATTAACCAAATCCACAATATGAACAAAAGTATTCGGACATTACAAGTTTTTCAGAAGTGCTATAGTAATTCATTTAGTAACGGGAAGGTCATCCTTTTGCTTGTATTGCAGCTGCAACACGTTGAGATATACTTTCCACAAGTTCTCCGTAAGTGTGAGCAGGAATAGATCGCCATGTCTATTGCAAGTCAGTGTGAAGTGATTATTATGAATATGGGCGTGCGTGGCGGTGTTGTACTCGTCGCTCCAGGTTGTCCCACAAATGCTCGATCGAAGTGAGATCGGGGCTCTGAACAGGCCACTCAAGAAAATTCAACTCACTTTCAGGAAACCAATACAACATACGTTTTGCAGCATGACATAGATCTCGATTCTCTTTGAAGAAGCAACCATCATCACCGTAATATTGCCATAGTTCAGGCAAAGCCATATTATCCATATAGTGTACTAGCCACTGCGCGGCCAGCGTGGCGTTGCACGTGAACGTGGCAGTTCTTTTAGTGGGGTCAGGTGTGACCACTGCTCGCTCAAGCGCTCGCCTAGTCCCGGTAAGTGCTACGTATTAGCATTTGGTTTGCTTTGCTATCGAACTCTACAGGCACACCGTGATTGCCTTGAAGTGGCTATTAAGAATAACGTAAATCAAAACATTAGAATCGGAAACTTTGCATTGTTACAACGTCATTTAGACGTAAAACGCTTTTGACGTCAACGGTCGAAAATCGCAAAATCCTCGTCTGGCTTCAATAACGTCACATTCCGGAGAGAAGATAGAAAGGTGAATAAATTAATTTCAAAATGTTCTAGATTAAATTTTTAAATTCGGGTTGACAGAAAACTAAAATTTTCTGACACAAAAATTCGGACTACCCTTGTGCCAAATTTCATTATTTTAAGTGCCATAGATTCGTCAGGTCACTGCGTACATTTCACAGAGACACAAACACTTCCTTTTATAATAGTAGATATATATATTCCATTTTAATTTTTCAGCTATTACGACCCTAAGCACAAATGATGCTGACAGCATAATTTAAGACATCATTCTAACACGATACGCTAAAACATTGGCTGAATATTGCACTCATGTTTCCTACGAACTGAAACATTAGCAAATCAAAATCTGTACGTTGACTGAATAGCATCGTAAAGAGGATAGCACCGAAGTCATAAACCAAGATACAATTAGACTCACTAAAACCTCCAAGTGGTTCTGACGAGTTATCTCGTCCATCAAAATCTCACCAATTGTGCTAACGAAGATCTATCTCGTCATCAAGATACAGTCGATTTTGCTTACTGTGTTGCTATCAAGATCTGGTCGGTTTTCTTCTAATGACAAGAGATGACTAGATCTCGATGGACGAGATACCTCGTTCTTCAAAGTCTCGTAAGTTTAGCTAATGACGAGATACCTCATCAAGACAACCACCAGGAGGTTAACACATTCCCTTCCGATCTCGCGCCAGCGCGTGATGTCACATCAATGATAAAGATACAATCACTCGACAGAGCGTGATGTGGAGTAATGTCTCAGTAGCAGTCACGCGTTCCCGCGGGAAGAGCTGCGCCTCAACATTTATTCTCCGCGCTTCAATTGGCATTTTATATTAGGCGTTGGCATGGACTAAAGGTTAGAAGCTTGTTGTAAAGGTATGTGGTTTCTAAATGACCTCTAACATATCGCACCCCGGCAAAAAAAGTGACAGAAGTCAAAAATAAAAATTTTGATGTCATTGAAAAATATGTATGAGGTGTCCCAACGTGTTATATTACTATTCTATAGAATATAATAGATGTTACCAACATAACTACTTACTTAAAATTTAAAAGAAACTTATACGCTTTCAATATAAGTTTTACAGTACCCTTTAAGTTGATGCTTCTCAAATTCAGTAATTTTGAGTTACGTCACTTTCTTGCCATGGTGTGATATGATGAAATTGCAAATTTAATGGCTGACTTTTGCCAATCTATTCTGGCAAAGGCACACTTTTCAATCATATTTGTTATAAAAAATAAGTCGGCCTCTGGGAAAAACCATTTCTACGGCGGTTCAGTAACTATCAACATACCCTAACGTGACCGTCAGCGAATGTGTTAATCAATATAGCGACGTAACATTTCACAAATACATAATGTATCCTCTTATTTATTAATAAAAAATAATTTCTATTTTCATTCACTGTGTAATTTTATTTCACTTTCATTTCCGAGAATCTTAAATTAATGAAATATTATCTTAAACTTACATAACAGTGACACCGAAAAAAATTCCTTTCACTGAAACAGAAAAGCAGAGGCTTTTTGCATTCCGAGTTAAAAATTACTGTAGTAATGGTAGAGGTATGCATAATTTGAGAACTATATGCTCTTACTTGTCTTTGTAAACGGCAAAAAAAGCTTTTTATAATACAGGAAGCAGAAAACCTTTTTTATACTCCTCGCATAAACCGAGTCCAGATTTTAAAATTAGATTAAGGTCCTTTTTCTTTTCTTTCGCATTTGCATCAAGAGTATTTAATTATTCTTTTTCGGTGTTGTTGGAACAACTGTATCTGATTCTTCCTGAAAGAACAACTGACGAAAGTCCACAGCCATCGGGATGTGAAAAGGTGCTCTTTTAATTACTTTTAATGATTAATTGTACGAAAATAATTAATTACAGGTACAAATCGGATGGGTTTTAGTGTAGACATGAATGCAGTTGCCGTTTATAACTTACTATAAAAAAAATACTAGTGTTTGTGCTTAACACTAGTAGCGATTTGGTTGCTAGTTTAAATGGTTAGTTAATCTTTCAACAAACGGTATATTGCAAAGAGTATGTTTTTGCTTGTAACTTTCGATTCAATCATCGCTTTTAACGATATTGTGTTTGATGGGCTTTCATCGTCGACGTGAATTATCTTGGAAAATGTTTTCTCATTCTTTAAATAGATTAACTAACCTATGCCTTTATTTATAACTAAGTTATTTAAATCTAAACTTTTAAGAGAAGTTTAGTTCAAACCGTCGCAATGCAGCAGCACAACGGGTTATTGGCGTCGGTTCGGAATTAAATACAAAGGAAAGATCCGAGGACACATCTCGTAATTTTGACTCATGGCCCAATGACGAAGTCAACACCTGACCTGGCACCCCACTTTACAGACTTTCGCACTACGCCAATGTGAGAACATTACTGGCCACGACCGATTTAACGTGCACCAGCCTCTATATGTGCTACGATCTCGGTTTGAAATATCAAAACTTCATCAAAAATCCATTTGCAAAACCGCTATTTCTCCATCCGAACTACCACGACCCTTTAAACCTCAAAAAATTAAACTAATGACTAAAAAGCTTCAGCAAAGTGTGAACATGAATTTGTTTTTTTCTTTATCGGGAAAATATTTTCCATAAATATTTGGGAATCGATAAAGTATGGGATAATTAAAAGTTTTTGACAAAAAGTGTCTTAGATGTTGCAATGTTTTGCTCCGTGTTAGATCAAATTATCTCCAATAATAGTGCAATATATGTTCCATAACATAAATGGGAACAAGAATTTTAAATCTCTAGACTTGGATTTAAATTTTTAAAAGCATTTTCCTATTCTCATTCTGATAAAATATTTAAAACCAATATAGTTAATTTCTTTTTGTGAATTTTTAGAGCCGTCTCCTATTTTTAACGAATAAACACTTGAAAAATTACATATTTTTAAAGTTATATAGTTGCAATAAATATGGTTACGTTTAAATTTCTATATTACATATATACATTTTTGGTACATTTTTATGTTAGTGACTATTTAAAATGATACTATTTTTACACATTATATCCATATGCTGTGCAACACATCACAATATCTTTTCGAAAGCTTCCGATAAAAGCTTAAAGATATTTGAATTTCCATATCCATAGGGACCACTTATGTCTTTTTGCGAAAAATAAACAATTTTGCGTTTAGAATTCACATTTTATTGTTGGATCTTTTTCTCTGTATTTAAATGTGCTAGGAATAAATTGTATACTAAAATTTCAATTCAACATTTTATCTTGTAACACTACACAAAAATACGTACTTACAGCTGTTCCACTAATTTATGGGATTGTGTTATGTTTTTTCTTAATACAGTCTTATTTTATAATACTGCATAACAGCGTGTATTTACAGCTGTTTGCTAATACATTGGACTGTTTTTCATGCATTTTTTAAGCACTACATTTTATTTTATAACACTACACAACAGCTGTTCCGCTAATTTATGAGATCGTTTTTATGTTTATTTTTTAACACTACATATTATTTTGTAACACTGCACAACAACATGCATATTTACAGCTGTTCCGCTACTTTTTCGGATTCTTATACTTATTTTTGACTAATGTGGAAGCATTTACAAGTATGGTGGAACAAAAAGAAAATATTGGAGACTGTTGATTTTGTTGGGATTTATGGCGCAAGGACGCCATATTTGGCCATGCTGCACGAAACACAAAACAATGCAAGTAATGAACACACATAAGGAAAGTTTAATGTAAATCTACCCCATCAATTCGAAATACAAGACTGATCATTACTATTGAGGGAAATCTCAACTTGTTGACTAGTTGTCACATGATTTCACGACGAAAAATTAACTTTACTGATATTTGACATCTTCTCACCTCGTTTTGCAATACGACATCTTATAACTAGATAGTGTGGAATGCACACTTCTATAATATGGCGACAAAAGTGATGAAAAAATTCTATGGCTACGTCGCGCGGACCAATCACATGATGAATCAATGAATGAGCGTCTATTCTGGGACCATGGACCTATCAGGTGATGAATGTTCGTTTCCACCGGGTAGAGGAAAGTGTCATGTTACTACTATCTACGGTCACATGATCCTGGATTGGATTGGATTGGATATGATTTTGTGTCATTGAGTCCTCTTGGGACATATTATGCCAAACTCAAGATAAAAAAAAATCAAATATATAGTATAACAAGAAAGTGAGGCGAGTCAAAACGTAATGAATGAATACTATATAAAATTATATGTGATGGATAAAACCAATATCATGTAAAAAGCTAAAAATATTTGGATGAGGATTCTCTCCAACCATGTCTTCTAGAGTCAAGTTATAAGAATTAAAATGTATAAGTCGTTGCCTATTAAAATGAGAACATTCAATTAAAATGTGTTTTACTGTTAGTGGGCAAATGCAGTAGTTACAAATGGGATGATCTTCTCCGAGGAGGAGGTCTCTATGTGTTTTACGAGTATGTCCAATGCGGAGGCGTGTTATTATTACCTACCTGTTGTCTTCTTAAAAGTGGCGACTGCCATTGAGTTATATTTGATTTAATAGCGTGGAGTTTGTTCTCAGTTTGATCACTCCATTCGCTCTGCCATTTCTCTTCCAAAAACTTGTAAATACTGGTTTTTAAGTCACGATAAGGCATGGTATGGTTAATGTTATTTACTGACGATTTGGCGGCTTGGTCAACTATTTCATTTCCCGATATCCCAACATGAGATGGGATCCAACAAAATATTAACTTAAAGTCTTTTGATGAAAGATGATAAATTCTTTTTAATGACTCTAAAACAACGGGATGACTGGAATGATCAGGATTCTTCAATGACTGTAAAACACTTAATGAATCTGTAAAAATAATACATTTTTTATGAGAATGATCCGATATATATTCTAATGCTTTATATATGACCATGATTTCAGAAGTAAAAACAGAACATGAAGAATGAAGTTTAAAACTGATAACAGAGTGATTAATAGTGAACGCAGCTCCAACATAGTTTGCCCTTTTAGATCCGTCCGTATAAATATGAATGAAATTAGAGTAATTTTCTAAATGTTTTTGAAAAAGTTGTTTGTATATAATATCAGAAGTGTCAGCTTTATTGAAATTTTCGAACGGGTTTTGGAATTTAAAATAATGATTAAACCAAGGAGAGAAAGCATAAAGTTTTTTCTGGGTGACGTCAAGTGAAGAAAGTTCGGATCCGTTCATCACATCCAGCATTCTTAAGTGGAATGTAGGAATGAATGATGTTTTAGCTTGATAGAGGCGTTTTAAATATGGACTGTAATGAATGGTATGCAATGGGTGATGAGGGGTTGAGGTAGTTCTAAAATAGTATTCCAGTGATAACAACTGTCGTCTTAAGTCCAGCGAAGGTTCAAAAGATTCTACGAACAAGCTGCTCACGGGTGAAGTCCTAAAGGCACCAGAACATAAACGTAAAGCTGTGTGGTGAATAGTGTTCAGGGTTTGAAGCGCAGATTTTCTAGCTGAACCATACACCACGCAGCCGTAATCTAATTTTGATCGTATTAATGCTCTATATATTTTTAAAAGGCAAGTTCGATCGGATCCCCATGATAATTTTGCTAAAACTCGTAAGATGTTAAGAGGTCTTTCGCAACGTTTGCGTAGATTTAAAATATGCGTTTGAAAAGTCAACTTCTTGTCAAATATGATACCTAAAAATTTAAAATTGTCCACAACATTAATTAAAATATCTTTGAAAAATATTTCAGGGTCAAGGTGAAGATTTCGTTTTCTGCAAAAATGAACGCATGCAGTTTTCGATGGTGAAAAACTGAAACCATTTTCATTTGTCCAATGTGTGATTTTATTGACTGCCTGTTGTAGTTGTCTCTCTATCAAACGAATGTCTTTAGCTGTGCATGAAATTTGAAGATCGTCAACGTAAATAAGACCTTTTACTGATGGAGGCAATTAAGAAACAATATTGTTAATTTTTAAAATAAATAAACACTTTAAACACTGCCCTGTGGCACTCCCTCCTCTTGAATAAAAATATCCGAGAAAATAGATCCAATTCTATCCTTAAAATATCTTTTCTCTAAAAATTTTTGTATAAAAATAGGCAGATTTCCTCTGATGTCATTATTAAAAATATCCCTTAAAATCCAATGTCTCCATGTTCGGTCATAGGCCTTTTCAATATCGAAAAAAATCGAGACGAGATGTTTACTTTGAACAAAAGCATTTCTAATTTCAGTCTCGAGAGCGACCAAGTTGTCAACAGTGGATCGACTCTTTCGGAACCCACTTTGAAGTGGAGAGAGACATTTATCTTTTTCTAATATATAAACCAACCTCGCGTTGATCATCTTTTCTAAAATCTTGCATAAGCAGCTTGTCAGGGATATTGGACGGTAGTTCGAAGGGTTCTTGGGGTCTTTATTCGGTTTCAGTATGTGTATTATGGTAGCATATCTCCATGACTGCTGAAAAGTGTGCTCGTTCCAAATTCTGTTGTAAAATTTGAGGAGATTATTTAGAGAAAAATTTGAAAGATGTTTGAGCATGATGTAACTGATATTATCTGGCCCAGGAGTTGATTTGTGAACTAAGGATAAAGCATTTGTCAATTCTTGATAATATACTGTTTGAACTGAAATTAACTTTATTCTTTTCAGATGCAATTTTAATCTTTTTAAAACTTTCAGAGTAGTTATTGGAGCTGGATATTTCGGAAAGGCATGAACCTATTGTGTTTGCTATGTCTTTGGGTACCGATAGTATTTGGTTATTATGTTCTAGAATAGAAATTTGTCTATTGGGGTAAACACCGGAAATTCTTTTGATCCTGTTCCATAATTGTTTGCTTGTGACTTTACTATTAATACTATTGACATAATTAATCCAAGAATCCCTTTTACTAAGTCGTTGTATTTTTCGAAATGCCGCTTTTGTTTTTTTATAAATTATATAGTTTTCAATAGTTGGTTATCTATTAAAGATATTCCAAGCTTTCCTCTGCTTCCGATAAGCATCGCTACAATCGTCATTCCACCAAGGTTTCTTCTGCTTTTTAGGCGCATTAATGACTTTTTTAATGGAAGCGTCAGCACTTGTTATAATTATATCGGTTATTTTTTCAGTGACTTCATCGATGTCACCAGTTTCTATTGTGTTAGAAATATCTGCGAGACTAGTAAAGAGTGGCCAGTTGGCAGTTTCATATAAATAGTTAAATTGGCTTACAGAGGGAGTTGGTATTGGCCTGCATATTTTAGTTTTATAGGATAATGGTCACTATTGTAAATTCAAGGATCCACAGAAAAGGTCCAAAATGGTAAAATTGAAGGAGTGCAAATTGCCAGATCTATTGAATGGTAAGTAAGTGAAGGTGAGTGAAAGTAAGTAGGTTGGCCGTTATTCATGATGCATAAATCATTGTCTGTTATTAATTTTTCGATCTGTTTGCCTCTACGATTAATGTCTGAACTGCCCCATAGAATATGATGGCCATTTAGGTCACCAAGTATGATGAATGGTTGCGGAAGTTGATCTATCAAATTATTTAAGTCAAATGAGGCGATATGGGTATTAGGAGGTAAGTATAAATTGCATATTGTTATTAAAGTATTGATATGAAGTCTTACAGCAATAGCTTGGAGATTTGTTTTGAGGTTAATTTGAGTTACTGGTAAGTCATGGGAGGTAAGCAATGCAACACCTCCACATGCTCTTTGCCCATCATCGTAATCTTTTCTGAATACAGTGAAATATCGAATGTTGGTTGTATCATTGTTTTTCAGATATGTTTCCTGGAGGGCGATTGCAGCTGGCTTATGTTTGTTTATGATGTCTTTTACATCATCACATTTGTTACGAAAACCCCGGAAGTTCCAGGAAAGAAAGGAAGCCATAAAAATAAAGTAGAAAAGAAAAGGAAAAACTAGTTGTGGTTTCTCGTCCTAGGACGATGTTTGTCCTGCCGTGGATCTTTCTTCGGCTTCAGTGGCGAAGACTCCAAGTCCTCATATTCTACAGATGAAATATCGCTTTCTGAGTTATACAGATTAATGAGGTCACTGGTAGAAGGATTAGTTTTAAAGTTTCTGGATGAAACGTCAGGTTGAAGAGAGGTTTGAGAAGAACTTTTTGAAATTTAATGTTATTTTGTTCAGATGATATGGCTCTTTTTAAAGAAGTATTTTTAGGTCGATTTGGTTGGTTTATGATTTTTGTATTCGATGAGGTTGTAGCTGATGCTTTAGAAAAAGAAGGCGTTATAGGTTGGTTCAATGAAGTTTTGTGTTTGTCAGATGGCTTAAACACAGTTACATCGGTTTGAGTACCGATAGTTTTGAAGGTTTTTTTAACAATTGAAGAGTATGATATTCCAGGTTTTGGGGTGCGATCATTAACAATTTTTCGTGCTTCCGGAAATGAAATGTTTTGTTGCACTTTAATTGTTTGGATTTCCTTTTCTGTTTGAAATTTAGGGCAAGACCTGGCAAAAGCTGGATGGTCACCTTTGCAGTTTACACAACAAAGGGATGATGACGTACAGACATCGGTCTTGTGTTCTGTACTGCAGCATTTTGCGCATGTCTCTTTGCCACGGCAAGCTATGACAGAGTGTCCGAATCTTTGGCATTTAAAGCAACGTACAGGATTAGGTATAAAATGTCTAACTGGGCAATTCATATAAGCTATTTTAACGTATTTTGGAATAGTTGGTGTGTTGAATGTTAATATTATGTGCTTGGTGGGTATTCTTTGTCCATTTCTTGAAATAGTGATTCTTTTGACAGTTATTATATGTTGTTCGGATAGGGATTCTAAGATGTCTTCTTCCGAATCATGGACAAGATCCGATTCGGAGATTACACCTCTTGATGAATTTAAAGTTTTGTGTGGTGTTACTGTTACTTGTGTGTGTGTGTGTGTGTGTATTGGACCGACGAATGTTATTTTTTGGATGTTAGATGCCTGTATTTTATTTGAAACTTCTATTAATACATCTCCTGCTAGTGTTTTTTTTTATGTTTTTTGTTTCTCCAACCATTCCTAGTATTGTTTTATGAAGTAGGATTGCTGATATGTTTTTAAGATTACCTTCTTTAGTTTTCATAATAAAAAATTTCTGTTCTGGTAAATTAATTTCATTTTGTTTTCTAATTTGGTGCTCCACTGAAGGAGAAGTTAGAGTTTGGTTTTCCATGTTTGGATATTAAATTTTCAGTCCCCGGCGGCACCACCCACCATGGAGTACAACGAGGGGATACAGGTTCCTGTACCGGTGCTAGCCAGGGACTATACGAACCCAACTCACCCCTATGACTGCCCTAAGGAGCTAGTTGGTGAGCAGGTCCTTAGTCCTAGCAGGATATACCCACCAGCCGATCAATGTACTGGGACCAAAGTACACCGCCTGTTTATTCGAAGCAGGAGCCGAAGCAATGTATTGGGGCGTTATGTTGTCCCTCAATCACCAGGATCACTTTTTCCGAAGACACAGGTCTCCACGCACGGCAAACACGTGGGTGATATAATCCCGAAGAGGAGCTGGAAGCACAGACTGGCGAAAAGCTTCTCAAGGGGAGCCCTCACCTCCGAAGAGGCAACCACAACGAGGGAGGAAGAAAAAGCAAAAAGCTAAGGGTAGAGGAGAAGAAGAACGAAAGGGAGGGAAGATCACTCAGGTACCCCGGGGTTGTGAAACCCGTACAAACCTAAAGAAGGAATGCCCCTGGGGGCCACATGATCCTGGAAACACAAAAATAGCAACATTACTCACTCTACTTCTTTTCTTAACATATGAACCAGAAATCACTAACACAGACAAATGCATAAAAAGTAAGTTAGAGAAATCGGATGGTATATAGTATGCGGTGCAACGGCTATTTTTCGCCAAACGTGGTAACATTTGTACTACGCATAGATTTATGGCAACCCTATGTAAAGGTAGAAAACTAACCAAATCGCCAAGATGGCTGCCATACTAACTTTGGCGGCTGTACAGTCCGGTCCCGAGCACCCTTGAGACATTGCCAGCTGGCAACTTGTGTACGCCCCCTTGGAGGGGTGTCGCGAAGAACCCAACGGGGTGTTTTGGAAGAAGGAAGCGAGAGTGGACAGAATAGGGAGAGGCCTTGCGTAGGCGTTTTGTTCGTACACAACAGCTCTTATGTAAACTAATAATTTAACTTTAACCTATCCAATTATCTTGAAACTTGTCTGTAAAATTTATAACTAACTTGTAAATAAACCTTAATTTTAACTTAATTGCTCCGTTCATGTTTTCATTGAGCTTATATTCAATGATTCCTTCAACATTCTACAAAATGGCCACGGCGTGTTTATCCGAGCACATTCGAAGGAAGTAAGGAAGGGAGAATTCGACTGCGGCCATCTTGGTTTGGCGAGAAAAATTGCTTGGCGATAAACATGCACCGTATCCTACATATTTACCCAGAAATTCAACCTGCACAACTTTCAACTCCTCGCCAAAAAAATTCGTCTAGACAGTAATATATTCATGGATGACGCGCCATTGCTGCTCTAGTCCTTAAAATATATTCCATGTTATAAAATATAAAATGCACTCTGAAACCAGTTTAAGCAAACTAACTTAAGTTTAATTAATTATTGAAATAAGACAAGAGCAAGGGGTATATATATTAACTCTCTGCACGTAATGTAACAAGATTTCGGCTCAAGTTAGTTCAAGATTATTTTGATACATAATGTCAAACTGCTTAGAAATTACGCAGGAAAGTCGCTTAACGGTAGGTACGTAGTTTGAATTTACGGCGAACTGGAGGAACAAAAACTTGCTATAAGTGACGGTTGGGGATCAAAACCGAACGACAACAAGACGTAACTTTGAGCAGCAGTCAGATGACGAGGACAACATCTTTCAACACCCATTCTAAACATCTTGCCAACATGAGGACATTTGAGGTCTTGACTGACGTAACGTGCACAAGCCCCACCCCCTTGGTTACAATCTTCGGATAGATCAAGTTTCCAACTCGGAACCCTCCGATTTTTTCTCAGTGAATATCAACTGGGTTAATACGGCCCCAATTCGTAAAACGAATACATGCATGAGATCCTATCGTGGTTAATTATGCAAGTAAAACATTTTGTTTGCATGAGATCCTATCGTGGTTAATTATGCAAGTAAAACATTTTGTTTGCATGAGATCCTATCGTGGTTAATTATGCAAGTAAAACATTTTGTTTGCATGAGATCCTATTGTGGTTAATTATGCAAGTAAAACATTTTGTGGGAGAAGACTGAACTTCCATTATAGGATGTTCTGGTAAGTTATTTATTGAATTGACAACTTTGGCAAGACCTTTAAGAATGCAGCTGTTATTATAGTCTTTGTAATGAAATTGAAAAATATGTTTTAATCATTATTTAACTGTCAGCATTTAGTGCATTGGAACAACAGACTATTTTGTTCTAGTTTTGTGATCCAATCGCAATTTAGTGTAACAAAATTAATGGTTTTTTAAATCTCGATGTTTCGTTGGTTCTACGTTACAATGACTAGACCTGATCAGTCGGAGTTAAGTAAATAAACATACCACATGATCAGTGCAACCAGTGACTTGTAGGTTGGAAGAGAAAGAGATTAGCAACCGGAGGGTTGCGAGTTCGCATCCAACCAAAGTCCGTCGTGTATAAAAGGGGTGGTGCACCTTAAATCTGTAGTGGCCTCAAATGTCCTCGCGTTAGTTTGGTGTAGAAATTCAGAGAATGCGGTGCCAACTTAGGTGTTACCTCGTCATCTGGCTGAGGTTCACAATTATGCGGTGTCGTCTTACGATCTTTCCCTTCGCCCGTCTTCCTTTCCTTTGAAGATGCTAGACCGTCACCATTAATCCGTCGTGTTACATCAATGCGCCGTTAATTAAAAAACCTCCATCTTCGGTTCAGTAAAAACTTTCTTGTTTGAACGTCCATCAGTAAAGGTTGATGTGATTTGCATTTGATGAACGTTGCTGGGGAGCTATTGTGTTTGGTTCCCCTTGGCCAGAAATGGATTTGGACCAAAAACCAAACCCAAGAAACAAAAAACAATCACATACAAGGACAGTTAAAAAAACCCTAAACCTCCAGAAGGCGACGCATTTTGCCACAATTCCTAAAAATTTCAAACGACTGTTCCAAATTGATTGTATAAAATTTTCTATACATTTTGGTTGTTTGATTATTTGATTCTATACTGCGCCATATTTGATCAATGTATATCAGAGGATGTCAAGTAAATTACTACACAAAAGAAAAGCTTTACTGAAACTGAACAGAAAAATACATTTAGGGTAGTTGTAAGCATCCAATACGCGCGAATCAGCTGATAGAGTGTTAACACTGTGAGCTAAGCCATAGAGTCAGTTTTTTAATTTCGACAGTGGCCTTAAATGGACTCCCCGTTAGTCTGGCATTTCACTTATTTCACTAATATTTTTCCAACGTTTGTCCCGAGGAACCATCAGAGTTGCTTAGACATGGATTTATACAAGAAGCGAGTTTTCCAATTGAATTTTGCTTTCTCTTCACTCCCCCCTCAAAACAAAATGGAATCATTTTTTGACTTTGTAATAAGATTTGGGTATCATTGAATTTTACAAGTCGAAGGGGTTTCCGAAAGTCTGCTTTCCTCCATAAAGGAGGAGTCGATTCTAACCTCAGGGGCGCGTTTTCAAATAAATATTGTGTTTCTCAACTCCGAGATGTTTGAATTGCAATGATATCGCCCGTTGGGGAAATATGATCTTTTATCCCTACACAGGGAAAAGTCGTTTCCCATATATTTAATCACAGATTTTTCAATTAATCCTTAGACAAACACTTCAGCGCTTGTTGCCGGATTGAAATCAAATATTGTGCAGTTGGTAAAAATTAATATTTTCGAATTATGTGAGAAGGTAAATATTAACGGGTGTCGGCTCTGGAAGAATTGAATTTTAATTATTGTTGGCATTTAGGGGGAGTTGGCATAACAAATATATTCTCTTCCAATCATTTAAAAATGCGCTTTGTAATCTTCGAGACAAAGCCTTGTGCGCAATAGTGTGAATTATTATCTCCCGTTCCTTACATTCGATTCTAGTGTAATTCGAGTATTTTTAATTAATATTTCGAAATTTTTCGTAACTAAAAATCTTTTAAGAGGGAATTTGAGTATTGTAAACATAGGAGACAATTCTACTGGATGCATTTAAATGTTATAAAAGTACATTTGAGAAGGATTTGATTGTGTTTTTCTTTATGAATGCTGGTGACTGGAACATGAAAATTGTGTTTGGTGCTTAGAGCAGAAAATGCTTTTCCAAGATGAAATTAATTTTTTTTAATGATCTGAAAATCTTACAGCTAGCATACTTTACCATTTAATAAACTTGAAGAATGAATTTTTTACTTCGGGTTTTCGGTATAAGAATTCAGATTTCAAATCATGCTTAAAGCTTCAAGATATCTACCGAGAAAAATAAATAATTGAATATTTTTGAATTCTAGTACCATATTTTATTTCAATGCAAAGCAAATTTCTTACATTTTATTGAATCTTTCCCTTTGGGATTGTTCGAGGACCGTCACCAATAGCCCGCTGTGTTGCTGTAGTGTGATGTTAAAAAACTACCTCCTTACATTTCTGGGCTTAAGAGCAATTTTGTGTTACAAAATTTGGATCTTTTCCTTAAGAACTGATCCCGGACCGTCACCAATAGTCTTCTGTGTTGCTGAAATGCGATGTTCATTAATTACCACTTACAAATTTTTATTAGAGAATTAAATATTATATACACTCAAACCTGTTTTGTGCTGTGCATTGGGACCGCATAAAAGAAAACGCATTAAAAAAAATCTTCCAAAACTTCACGGCTAGCTATAAAAAATATTTTTTTGCAACACAGTAAAAAATTTTTATGCGGTGAATAGGGACCGCATAAAAAAAAGTCTCACGTAGATAATAACCCAAAACCTTACGAAATAACTAAAAATTGCTTTTTTAAACGAAATCAAGACACGAGGCTTGGCAACTATTTGGAATCACGTCAAACCTTTTGACACAAGTTATAACTAAAAGGTACAAAAAATGTAGAAATGCGGAGTTAATTCATAGCGAAAGAAACATGAGTTTTATTTTTATTTCCGTTCTTTGAAAAATATCATATGTCCCAAATATTCGGAAATCGTTTACACTGAGCAAAGAACAAAAATAAGACTCGAAATAAATGAAGTATCAGAGCTGAAATTCCATAAAAAAACAAATAATTTTGGGAACAAATTGCCTTTTCAGCAGTACTGGTAAAACAATCTAAGTACGTATTACATTTTTTTAACTACGTAATTTTTATTGATAACTTTGTCAATTATGCTCTAATTTGATTGAAATTTTAAAAGGACTGTACGTAGGTAGTACTAATTTTTTTTTTCATACACCGCACAAAAAAAGATCGCACAAAAAAAATCGTACAGATAAAAGCTATACAAAAACAGGTTTGACTGTACTCTCATTGCCATAAAAATTTGCGCAACAAGAAATAATTGTGGGATCGTAACAAAACTTGGCATGAAGGTACATGTCGGTCAGATATGCAAATGAATAGAAATGCAGCGTGATTGCGCATTGGGTAATGCCACTGGAGGGCGTTGAACTTCGTTCTCTTTGGAGTATAAAACAGGTAAGCAGAGCTTGTTTGAGTGTACTTAATCTTTTGCAAAGGAAACTCTGAGGCAGACATGCCGTTACGCCGCCATCGAAGACAATATGAGCAGCTGTCAAAGTTCGAGAGGGGAAGAATCATCGGGATGATGGAAGCTGGGTGATCAGCTCGGCAAGTAGCACGTCATGTAGGCCGTTCTAATTTTCCTGCGAGGAGGTGTTGGGACCAGTGGACAGAAGAGACGTCATTTACACGGTGACCTGGCTCAGGACGCCCTCGACAGACCAGTCGTCGAGAAGACCGTCACATCATACGAAACGCAAGCGTAGAGCCAACTGCTTCATTGGCCGCTATCCAGACACAGACAGCACCTTCACTACGAGCCCATGTGTCTTCCCGAACCATCGCAAGGCGCCTGGCTCAAGGACATCTGGTATCGCGGCGCCCATTTCGAGTGCTGCCTATGACATCCTCCCATCGACGCCTTTGTTTGGAGTGGTGTCGAGCATGACGGGATTGGACTGCAACGGAATGGAACCAGGTCTTCTTCAGCTACGAATCAAGATTCAATTTGAGCAGTGATGACAATCGTGTTCGTGTGTGGAGGCCCCGTGGTGAACGCCTCAATCCTGCCTTCGCTTTACAGCGACACACCGTTCCCACAGCTGGTGTGATGGTATGGGGTGCCATTGCTTACGATACACGGTCTCCCCTAATATTGATCCATGGCACAATGACAGCCCAGCGGTACGTCCATGACATCCTTCAGTCACATGTGATGACACTCATAGCAGGGATCCCAGGAGCCCTTTTTCAACTAGACAATGCTCGGCCACACACAGAAAGGATGTCATAAGACTGCCTCAGTCACATTACTACCCTTCCCTGGACTGCTCGATCCCCAGATTTGTCCCCAATCGAACATATCTGGGATCATTTTGGACGGAAAGGTGGACACCCAACGAGTTTGGTCGAACTAGAGGCGCGTTTACAGCAACTGTGGTACGAGATGTCTCAGGACATCATACGGAACTTGTATGCTTCAATGCCCGCTCGTATCGCATCGTGCATTCGTGTCAGAGGGGGTCCAACAGAGTACTATAACTTCCGTTTATTTGTACTTTTTTCTGCAATAAATGATCTTTTTCCTTTGATTTTCTAATCACTTACATATATCAAAGTAATACTTACATATGTAAAATTTCGTTTTATTTTGACGACTTTTTCTTGGTGCGCAAATTTTTATGGCAATGCGCGTACGTATTTGACGTTGTTTGAAATAGCTTAGATATAACGCATGCTTAAAATCCAACGAACCAATATATATATATATATATATATATATATATATATATATATATATATATATATATATGTAGTATTGGCTCGGTGGGGTATGATTAAATAGTCGGAACAACACGATTAAACTTTGTTAAATTTTACTTCTAAATGATTGTGAATTATATACAATGAAATATATCAAACATAATTTCTGGATTACAATGTCATCACGGGAACGCCACCCGTGGACAATAACGAGCGAATCTGCTCGACTGAAGCACTCAGCTTCCAGAATAAGAATCGTCCCGCATTCAGGGATCACATATATTTATAGGTTTCGTAAAACCGCTCATTTTCATTAGCTTCTGGAGCCTCACACGTGCAAGCACTTGCTGTGTATTGAGGTCATGGACATGATTCCTCGCGAGAAGCGATTTCCGATTCTACATATATATATATATATATATATATATATATATATATATATATATCAACGGATACGGACCCCGAAAACTGATATCAACGGATATCAGTTGCAACGGAAGTATGGTGTTAGCATTTAGTTGGATTGTGGAATTGGTGGCATTTGGTGGTAATTCTTAGGTTGGTTTTTGTTGATCTCCCGGCTGCGGGTTTGAGATTTCGTTTTGTTCCTGCTCTGTTTTTGTTTTTCTTGATTTTTGGTGGTGTTTGGGGAGTTTATTAGTAATTTTTCAGCCTAATGCTGCTTTTATGTAGAAAACACCACTTTATGTTGTCTGGGCCAGGCTCCTCCCTGATGACGCCCTGATCCACCAACATTTCTTCAATTTTTTAAGACTTTTGATGTAATTTTTTTTGGAAATTCCTGTGTTTTTGAAATTTATATATATATATATATATATATATATATATATATATATATATATTCTACTGTTTCTATATTTGTACTTGGAATAGATTCTATTGCTCCTTTTCGTAGAAACGAATTCTTTGGAAGGATTCTATTGCTCCTTTCCTTAGAATGGAAACCCCTGAAGTTCTTGTTGCTCATTTCTTTGCAATGGAATCCCAGGGAAAGATGTAATTGCTTATTTCCTTGAAAAGGAATCCTTTAGAAATTGTATATTGCTCCTATCTCTAGTAGAACAGAGTCCTGTGGGAATATTTTGTTGTACTTATCCTTAGAACAGACTGCTTTGGGAAGATTATGTTATTCTTGTCCTAATAACGGAATCCTTTGGAAATATTATGTTGGTTAATAAATATTATCCCCCCTATCCTTAGAACAGAATACTATAGAAACATTAGGTCGCTACTATCCTTAGAATAAAATCCTTTGAAAAGATTCTATTTCTCATATCCCTAGAACAGAATCCTTTGGGAAGATTTTGCTGCTCCTATTATTAGAACAGAATACTTTGGAAAGATTCGGTTGCTACTATCCCCAAAACAAAATCCTTTGAAAATATTCTATTGCTCGTATCCTTTGGAACAGAATCATTCGGAAAGATTATGTTGGCCAATAATGTCAGTTGGTAGAACTCATGCAGGAAGACTACCAGGTAGCAGAGTGGAACTATGCGTGTAAACACCACTAATGGTTCAATCGAATGCTGTCTTAAGATGGGTTTTGTTTCGGGGTATTCCAGTAAAAAAAAAAAAAACGACACTTTTTTTAAACAAATATTGCAGTCAGAAATGGTTTAAAGAACATATCTTGAATTCCGAACGCCTGAATACGTTACACAAAATTACCCATAACCGTCGAATATCGGTACATATTCCAAATTTTGATTTCGCCTTCCAAGGAATCCAGCTGATAAATTCAAATCTCATGAACAGGCATAGCACAATTCACAAACAAGTCTTCTCCAGTGACGATTCGAAGAACAACAAATATCGAATTTTCAGCGCTTGAATACCTTATAATAAATGCATACAATATTTTCCTGTGAATATACGTTTACGCGAGCTTCAAGAGGCATTATGCAAATGCCTAACTTTGTCCACCTACTTAATGCAAAGGGAATATCCAGTGACGATTTATCGCCGTTTGAAATAAAAACAAACCTGGTTCTGTCACCAACAAAATGCGCATACAAAATCAACGTATTTACAACCGGGAGAGAAAAGTTTTCCTGTGTACTTGGGAAATGCAAATGCCAGGAAATAAGACACTATTACTTTGAGAGGCTTTAGAACTGTAACATAGTGATTCGGACAGAAACTCAAAATATTTGTTTTGTGTCTGCCTATCAGCGCAGAAGACGGATAAATTTGAAACTTAATACTTTACGTCAGAGATTATGTTGTCTTGTATTTTCATGATTGAAAATTTTATTTCGGAATGTTTTACAGGCGTGGATATATCTAATTTCAGATGTGAATGGTAATACGGTGAACTGTGTTAAAATAAATAAATCATACTCGTGTGAATATATTCTTTAAAAAATAATTTTATAAAATAGTGTGCAGAACAAATTGTGGAGCGGGAGATGTTTGAAACTCTAAAAAAATCTTCATATTTAGAAACTTACATAAATTATATCAGCTAGAAGCACACACAAAAAGGCGATATTAAGCATAATATTTAGCAAGTATATATTTATAGTTTACACAGGTTTATTAAAATAGGTAGTTAGTTGAATTAACGTCCCACTGTAGCATCACAACGGTCTATTGGAGACGGTCCAGGATCAATTGATTCAAAATAATTTTATGTAAAAATTTTATTGAAAGAATATATGCAGGTGTTACAATAGTTTTTTTTTGTACAAAGTGCATATTGTGTGAAGGCATGGCTGTACAAAGAAAGCACAATACTTACAATAAACAATCCTCAGCTTTTATGTCAGGAAGGGATTTGGCCACTGTGAAGTGCGAGGCAACTTTCAACATGGCGTGGCATACTCGAAACATGATCCAGGAGCTGTTGAGGCAAGTTGTTCCACTACTCTCTCACTAAACGGATGAGGGTTTTCTTGTTTGTGGCAAGAAATTGTCGAGTAGCAATACGTCTCTCCAAGACATCCAGTACATTTTAATCGGATTCAGGTCAGGGGAACGTGTTGGCTGAGCTATGCGATGGATATCTTCGGCGTCAAGACAATTTTGTACAGCGTGTGCGCGATGACTAGTCACGGTATCATCCATAAAAAGAAACTTTTCGCAAAACAGCACCTCGAAAAAGTCGAACATGTGGTAGCAGAACATAATCAATGTACATTTGGCCGGTCATAGATAACAATGCGTAATTTTGAACCACGGGCAGACGACGAGGTCATACTTGATCTGACACCCCACAATCCAAACTTCCACACAACTTGAGAAAATTTGTGGCCATGAGAGATTTAATCTCGATTTGACCCCCGCACGTTTCGATCTTGTTACTCTCCGGTTGCAAATCTAACTTTTCAAACCGGACAACCTCTTATTCGAACACATTGCATTGTATTATTTTGTTTACAGAAGACTAGATTTGCTCAGCGGCTTTCTCCGAGAAATTTCGCTGCTTATGACATACGAAGTCACGCTCATTTCTCAGTAGTTTCGCTACATTTAGTTAGAAATTCTAGACGAAAGGTAAAATTTATAAGCTTTATTTCATTTCGACTTTTGAGCTTGAATTTTTTGACAAGAGTTTAAAAATACTTTTTTGAATTACCCTTATAATTATTTGAGAACAATTTAGTGTTTGAATTTTTTTCCTTCGCAAAGTTTGGTTTCAGTACCCTTTTAAGGGAAATATTATGTTACTATTTTTTTTATATGATTTATAAATTGATTGATTGATTATTATAATTATACCTTTGTTTTTATCAGATCTTCAAAAAATATTTTTTCCTGGTTTATATGTGTCATGCGATGAAAAATATCAAAAAATCGCTGATCTAAAGCATTGACCCTCAACAAAATCTTTCATATACCCAATTTCTCTAATAATTCACCCTCAGATGAGGCTTTCAGAACTAGAGTGAATCAAGTCCATTTTATAACAGTTTGAGTTACAACGAGATAAAGTTTCTTTTCGATTGTACTTTCCCTTTTTGTCTGCTCTACTACTGTCATTTCTTGGAAACATAAGCAACTATCTTTATCTTTCAAATATACATATCTTTCGAAGATGCACTAAAAAGATGCAACTTACAGGGTTGTGAGACAAAAAAAAATGAAAAAGAAGTCCAATTTTTTTATTTTTATTATATTTAAAAACAATATAGATATTTTTGAATAAAACAACACTTAAACTTTGTTTCTACCATCAATAGAATCGGAAATACTTAAATTTTTATATCAAGACAGCTGCAAATCAAACGAGCCTTTATAATTTTAAACGCTCTTATTCTCCTTTTGTGTTAAATGGGATTTCAATAGTGAAAAATGGATATAACTTTTAAAAACTACTTGTCATAAATGAAAGAAATTTTCTACACTTATCTTTCTAATCTATTTCTTTAATTTGTCTTCAGCAAATATGTGTACATATTTAATACATTTCTATAATTTTTAGAACTTTGTATAGTATGTGTCATGTAGATTTTGAGCAAAATATTTTTTATAATTTTTCTTATTGTTTTATTCAAAAATCACGAAAACAGACCATTGTATGAATTTTTAGGAGTTAATTAATGCAAAAAGGAAGTGATTTGTTATAAAATATTTTAAAATGTATCAGTTTTGTTTAAAATCAAAATTAAAAATTTTAATTTTAACAATTTTTTTTTAATTTTGAAAATATAAAATAGTTAGTATAATTACAAAATACAATGCTTACAAAAAAGTGTGTTTTGAAATGTTTACAATACAAAATAAAAGTGTAGATTTTAGAATTTTGAGTCCTGGCCCCCCTAACATGAGTTGGGGTGAGTGATTATCAGAGTTTGACCAGAAAGTTGACTTAATCGACTCTAGTTCTAAACGCCTCATAATTCAACAACTCGAAAGCAAAGAAGGATACATTCAATTTAAAGTTTAGTCCACAGCAAACAAAACAAGATTCGTTGGAAAATGCGATTAAAACCGAACAACAGCTCTCAAAATCTTGCTATTTATAAAAGGGTGTCATGATTTAGTTTTGCAACAGCGTTAGGTGCGTTTGGGATTCCTCAGATCCTAGAAAAGCTCTCTCAGTGCCATAAATCACTCCCACAAAGCAATATTTGTTGCAGGTTTTGCTTGCATCTTTGCAGCATGGCTAAAAACTATAAAATATCCTGTGTTCTCGCTGCTGGTTGTCTTCCATTTAACAGTGACGAATGGATACCTTCCGAGTACCATTTGTCAAAAGTATTGGGTAAGTACCAAATACTTTAGATTGTTCCGTGACTATTGAATGGTATTTACGTTGGATTCACTAGCGTTGATGGATGGAACAGTCATGTAATTTACTGTCAATATTGCGAGTAGCACGAAAAGCTCGCTGTTTTTCGGCTTGGATCTTTAACTATTACTCAGAGTTTATTGATGTTGAAAAATTCTTTTAGGAGCGAATTAACGAAAGAATGATTCTTCGTAACAGTTCAATGTAATGGCTTGGGCAAGTTGTTCCGAGTCGAGTAAAAAAAATAAATAATGGATGTGCTTAAATACACTGGAGTGCAAAGCTTCCGTCTACGTTTATAGCGGTGGCAACGGTTTTGGCGCACTTCTAGTAGCGAGTTATGCCAGGTTAAGGCAACCCATCTATACTACGGTTATAACGGTTTTTCCTGGCAACCTCGGCAAGCAGAAAGTTTAAATTTTCATTTTGAATATTCTAGAAAGTTCTTAAAAAATCCGGTAAACTGTCGTTTGATTTCATTTGTTCATTTGAAATAATTCTTTCCTCCCCCCTCTCCCCCTCCCAGTACAAGGGACAGGTAAAAGTGTTTTTCTGCGGCCACACTGCGGAAAAGTGGTTAGAGCTCACCAAGGCAGAGCGTGACAGCTTCGGGCGGACCCTTGGACCCTTGGCTGTGTGTTTTTGCTTCAGGACGATTTTGGAATTGTTAGTCTAGTTGAGTTTGATTTGCAAAATGGACTGAGACCAACTGACGCGAGGAATGCTCCCACCTATTGCCAAACGCGTGGCAGGTGTGAGCACTCTTATTACTTTCTTTACATAGTGGGAACTTCTCAAGTGAGTGTTCCCGGTATGTAATCCAAAAATAAGAAGAAAACATAATAATACAGATAATATAAATAGAAGAAAATACATCAAAATTATGTTTGTTGAAAGCAAAAGTTAAAAGTTAACAAAAAAGGGCTATTTATTATAAAATCATAAGATGAAACTCTTTAACAAGTAATGAACATAGTTAAAATTAATTGGATTGGACGACTTAGACGGACATTGTTTCACCTGTACGGCTTTCAGCTGTATAGTCCGTCTTACGGAGGAGATTCGGGAATAAGGGAGAGCTAAGTAATCCACAATACATACATAAAACATTTAAGTACACAGAAGGAGAAAGGCAGGTGAAGGGCAAAACGTGTAAGCACAAAAATACAAAATGACAAAAGAAGAGGATGATAAAGTTTGAAAAATTGATACAGAACAAAATGAGAAAACAAAAACGAAAAAAGGACATAAACATAACAAAAAACAAAATCAGAACAAAAAAAACCCAGAAAATCATTAAAAAAAAATGTTAAATACAGAAGTCAGAACGTTTAAAAGACAGCCAAATGACCTATCAAAGTTTCGAAAGAAAAGCAAAGTTATTTTGAGAACTTTCGACTTAGACTTCTCGGCTCTCACAGATGTAATCAATGTTGGAGCTGAGAAATTCCATCATTTTAAGGATTTTGTGGTGGCAGTGTCTGTTCTTGGCAGTGCTTTGGCAACAATGTGAGTAGTGTTGCAGAGAAGGCTTCAACAAATGACAAGCGCCTCAGCGTACAGCGTAAGTGTCCGACAAGTTGACTCTGATTGGCTGGTATGATCATGTGCCTGAGACGTAAAGGTGTTTCATTTGGCTATTTATCTACGTTTTGGCGCAGATCTCTTTGACTGATAGGAACGGTTTTCGAAAGGTTTTAACATTTTGAACCGAAAATTGTATCATTTTATTATATAAGTTAATAATTATATAAGTTAGTGTTTTATGTATGCTTTTTGTTACATCAGAATGGTCCTAAACCAGGGATGGATACGACACCATCATCCTAAAGCAAAGGGGACGGCAGAGGGGCGGAAAAATATCAGCTGGTAGTGAGTTCAGGAGTGGTTTTTAGATTATTTATGTAAAATCAACGGAAGTTTGGAAAAATAAAAAAAGGGTATTAAAAATTAGGAAAAGTAATTTAGAATCAAAAGGAATTGTTTTAAAATAATTTGGATGATCTAAAAATATTTCCGCCAGTTGGGTTCGAACTCGGGAAGTCATCCTCTGCCGCTAACGCCAATCTGATGGAAATGGACTTTAGCCATTTGGCGATGATTGCTTCACCAAGAGGAGCTCTTTAAAAGAAGAGTTCATTTTTGCCTCCCCTTATTATAAGTTGTCGAGAAATACTACTAACAACAACCATACAACATGTATATGAGGAGCCAATCAGAGTCAACTTGTCGGACACTTACGCTGTACGCTGAGGCGCTAGTCAACAAATGCCACTGACTTGTGAGATCACAGTCAAAAAGGTAGTG
Organism: Metellina segmentata; assembly: GCA_947359465.1. NCBI lineage: Eukaryota > Metazoa > Arthropoda > Arachnida > Araneae > Tetragnathidae > Metellina > Metellina segmentata. Next base: position 43,699,326 of record OX375883.1, read on the forward strand.
GATGTGATTACCTTCTTGGGCGCAGATACACAGCGCATTAGTTCGAAGGTGGAAACGCTCTAGATATGCTGGAAATGGTCCATGGCCTGCGAAAAATTATACCAGATTATCGGCAACTTTATACTTGCGCCAACAAAAGCGCCAAGGCTATTACCACCGCTATAAATGTTGACTGAAGCTGTACCGCTTACGAAACGCCATCAATTTTGGGATGCGGGAGCCTGATTGCAATAGTAACGGATAACCAACTGGAGGGTTGCAATTTCGAATTAAACTATAAACCGGCGGGTGCAAAAGGGGCTGCAACACGTTAAATCTGTTAGGCCTTAAATGTCCTCACGATGGCGAGGTCTCGAAGTTAGGAGAGTAATGCGCAAGCTCAGGTGTTGCCTCTTCATCAGGTAATTGGTAATTATTAGTTAACGTCTTACTAGACCAACACAACGGGCTATTGACCACGGTCCGGGATCAATCCCTTAAGTTAAAGATCCGAGGACAACACCTCGTAATTTTGAACCACGGTCAGATGCTGAAGCAACACCTGAGCTGGTTTCAAAAAAGCTGGCAAGTCAACAGCAAAAGTTGTATATAAAGCCATGCAAATCTTGCTAAGGAAAACGGCTCTGCCATACGCATAATTATGCACAGCAATAACAATAGGTGAGCATTTGTTTCGCCAGCTCATAGTTACTGCTATCAAGTCCGGCATTGACCGATAAACTAGGAACCGAGACCCCATAGATCACTTACACAAGTATGCACTTTCGATTGACATATCTTAAATTGACTTTTGCTAGTGGATAGCTCGTATATGCTAGGTATCCAATGTGATTGTCTCTACTAGGTATCTTGCCATTTACAAAACTGGAGTGATATTGATGGACGATATATTTGCAACTAGTTACCACCGTCCCAGCCTAAGCGATTCGGTGTATCGGCATGTAATTTTGAACCACGGTCAGATGACGTGGCAACACCTGTGCTGACATCCCACTCTCCAAACTTCCATACCAACCCAACGTGAGGACTTTCGGCCACGACATATTTAAGGTGCCCCAACCGACTCCACACCATATGCTTACGAACATCCATGCCCGGACCCGGATTCGAACCAGGAACTTTCGATCTAGAGGCTAACACCTTAACCACTATACCGGTTGGTCGGCCCTCCCTCTTCATCAGACCGTGGTACAACATTTCATGGTGCGGTCCGCGATCTTTCCCTTCCAGCTCGATCCCGGTCCTTCGAATATAGCTATTTGTGTTGCTCCAGTGCGATAGTAATTAAAATACATGCCTACCGTAATTTATAATCTCAAAATGGCAGCATGTGGTAATTTTCGTAACCAACGATATTTTGTAAAAAACCTGTGCATATTCAAATTTTAAATTGTGGCTTCAGAGGATTTAACCCTATACGTGGTTTCTACAAAACATCCCGTCCGTCAAAATCTGAACAATTTTGCCAATAACGATAGATCTCGTCTTATGAATATTACAGATTTCTTTATGTTGTCGAGATCAATACCTGGTGTCTTCTAATGACGAGATATCTCATCCATCAAGATGTGATTAGCATTTTGCTAATGACGAGATACCTCGTTAAGACAACCACCAGGAGGGTTAACATAGGAATGAGTTCTTCTAAACAGAACTTCATCATACGTGAGCAGAGTTTAGGCCACGCTTCATTTAACATGCACCACCGCCCACTTACACCGACGGTCTTTTGGTTGGATCGAGGTTTGCAATTGCAACCTTGCGGTTGCCAATCCAAAACAATCCCATCTGGGCTACAGCGGCTCAAAGAAAATACAGTATGTTACTTTATACATTACAGCCACTGCGTGGCTAGCCCGGCGTTGCCCGTGCGCTATTTTCCAAACCCTCACAGATACTACAACTGGGGACGGGGCTGACCATAACGGCAAATGAGACTGAAATCAACCAAATATAAAATGATGTCTTCTTTTAAAGAGCTTCATTTCGTGAAGAAACGATGGCCTAATGGCTAAAGTCGCCTACCTTCAGTTTGGCGTCGGCAGCGGAGGATGACTTTCCGAGTTCGAACCCAACTGGTGGAAAAATTTTTAGATCCTCCAAATTATTTTTAAAAAAATTCCAATTTAATTCCTTTTTATTCTAAATTACTTTTCCTAATTTTTAATACCCTTTTTATATTTTTCCAAGCTACCATTGATTTTACATAAATAATCTAAGAACCACTCCTGAACTCACTACCAGCTGATATTTTTCCGCCCCTCTGCCGTCCCCATTGCTTTAGGATGATGGTGCCGTATCCACCCCTGGTTTAGGACCATTCTGATGTAACAAAAAGCATACATAAAACACTAACTTATATAATTATTAACTTATATAACAAAAGGATACAATTTTCGGCTCCCACCTCTACCCACCCATAGCCATGGATCTGAAAAGATAAGAACAAACAGAAAAATTATTTAACATGTTTCATTTATTACACTGCAAACAGGATCACACAGGATTTCAGTTGTCTTTAGCGTAGTGAAGGAGATTCCTATCCAGCGCTCACGATCATTGGCCGTTACAGTTAGCCCCGCCCCCAGCTGTAGTACCTATGAGAGTTTGGAAAATCGCTGCCCGTGCCCGTGGTTCGCAAACCAAAACCACGGGCAAGCGAGATGTAAAGTATTAATTTGGTGTAAAATTTTCCGCAGATTTCAAATACGTTATAATTTTCAATCTATCTTTAATGATTCAAATTTTACGAAAACGAACTTAACAATCCCAGTCAAAAAAAATTTTTTTTTTTTGCTCTCATTCGCTCAAATGGAAGAGGGCAGGAAATGTAATCTGTTTGATTATTTTTTAACGCGAATGGCCGAAGATGCAATCTGTTTATTTTTGGAAAGAGAAAGTTCACGGTGACGTCACAATCTCTCTTGCAAAAATATAAGATATATTCAATTTAAAAATTATTTATTTAAAGAAAATCATATTTTTAGGTATCGATCTAAAGTGAAATCTTCCACAGATTTCAAATCCGTTAAAATTTTTACTCTATCTTTAACGGTCTAGGAGAAAAAAAAATTAAGTGACTATAGTTAAGAGATTATTTGTTTTTGATTATTTGTCTGGCTGCAAAATCATTCCTCCGCGCAAACTCAAAATGGAAACGAAAAAAAATAATTTAGAATCTGTGATCTCTCTTATCAATACCTATAGCAGGTGTTACTTATGTGCTGTTGTATTGAATAATGATTAAATTTCATTAAATTCATTTAAGAATGCTCTTGATTGAATTTTAAAATTCGCCTCTACCCTAAAATTACAAAAAATTCGGACTACCTGTATGCCAAATCCCATTGCTGTATGTGCCATAGATTCTTCAGGACTTTGATCACAAGAAACAAACAAACACTTCCTTTTATAATAGTAGAAACAAATGCGGTTTTTTTTTGTGTTTGCTTCTCAAGACAACTTTACTCAATTCGGCCCAGACACATCATAAGATTGGTCACCTCTGCTTTAGATATTATTTTAAACATCAGTGTGTAAAATGCATTCCAACGACCAAATGGCCTACGAAGAATGCAGGAATTAGCTTGATTTTTAAATAGTTATGGAAAAGACTACCCTCCAAGTGGCTTTGACGAGATATATCGTTCAACAAGATGAGACCAATTTTATTAATAACGAGATTTCTGGTTATTATTACATTAATGTGACCACCAACTACTTTCGACGTCAACGTGAAATAACCAATCACAAAAGGCAGGTGGCAGCACATTGCAGTGGAGTGTATATAAAGGATGTCCTAGGGCATCGTAAAGCATTTCAATCGTTGGCGTAATGCAGAAACGTAGCGATATATCCGACGTCCAAAAGGGCATGATTATTGGCTTTCGGGCCAAGGGTGGAAGCATTTCGGAAACGGCTAATTTTGTGAACTAATCGCGTGCCGCCCTAATAAAAGTATACCGTACATGGCAAAATGGCACTATCCAAAATCAGCGGCGCATGTGGTGCAACCACGGGCTATAGATGACAGAGGTGAACGAAGGCTACGGAGATTCGTTCGGGCGAATAGACGTGCAACTGTTGAGTAACTGACCGCCCAGATGAACCAAGGGGCTACCAAGAGTGTATCCTCAACAACGGTTCAGCGAACGTTGCTGCGCATGGGCCTCGCAGCAGACGCCTGGTTAATGCACCTATGCTGACTGCTGTTCATCGGCAACGAAGGCTGGAATTTGCACGTCAGTACCGCAACCGGACGTCCACAGAGTGGCGACAGGTGACTTTTTCCGATGAATCACGTCTTATGCTCCATCGGAGAGATGGACGTTGGCGTATACGGCGTGAAACATCTGAAAGCAAACACCCTGCAACAATTGCCGGAAGGATCCATGCTGGAGGAGGGAGCATTATGGTTTGGGGAATGTTTTCCTGGCATTCACTGGGTGCACTTATTATTGTGATGGCACGATGGATCAGTACAAGTACGCATCTGTCCTTGCGGACCATGTCCACCCCTACATGCGAATTATTTTCCCTCAGAATGATGGCATCTACCAGCAGGACAATGCGAGGTGTCATACAGCTCTTAGTGTAATTGCGTGGTTCGAAGAGCACCAGGATGAGTTTACCGTACTCCCCTGGCCAGCAAACTCACCGGATTTAAACCAATCGAGAATCTGTGGGACCACCTCGATCGGGTTGTTCGCGTCATGGATCCTCCACCGCGTAATCTAGCGCAGCTGGCCACGACACTGGAGTTGGCATTTCTCAACATCCCAGTGAACACTTTCAGAAACCTAATTGACTCTCTTCCTGCACGTCTCGCAGCGGTCCGCTCTGCCAAAGGTGGTCATTCTGGCTTTTGACAGGTGGCCACATTAATGTGACTGGACTGTGTATATTGATTCGATCCTCTATTTTTGAAAGTAATTTTTAGAAATGTATTCTGCACCAATCATTGTTAAAAACAATGCGAGGAACATTAATTACCATATATTTTATATTTGTGATTTTAGGGAGTGAGAAGTTATTGCTTGCCAAAAAAGTGTAAAAAATTATGTAGTTCATGTGTGTTTATGAAGTAAGTTTTTTCTATTGTTTCAAAAATTAACCTTTTGAGGATCTCACACGAACATAACAAGCAACTTGTTTCAGGCCATTACTTCAAACCAGCCTTTGACTTTCTTGGCAAATATATTGTTTTTTCCTGATTTCTTCAATCAATAGATATGGTTACTTAAGCATTATATAAATTGCGGGGGAAAAAGAAATACTAGATTACTAGGAAATTTTATTTAGATAAGAAGGTTACCACGATTAATTTTCAAATTACAAAATGCATGGAAAATGTTTTTAATCACCACAACGTGTTTTTGATGCAGAACGGAGTTTTTTCCGCACAAAAATTAACAATAGATAAGTGTTCCAAAAAAAAAATAACACTCAAACACCTCGAATTCAACAGGAAAAAAAACGTGCTCTCAAGTCTAAGGATTTTCTAAATACACGCCAAAATAAAAAACCGAAAAACCTTCTCCACCTTTGGTAATGGATGAATTCAATTAGATCAAACTCCCGCACTTTCTTAAAGCAAAGGATTTCTGGGAAGAATTTGCATAGCTCCGCGAGCCAACATGGCGGCCTTTTTTTCGCACCTCTGGAAAACTTGGCAGAGAAAAATGACTTCGCCGTTAGTAGATGGGCAATCAATTCCTTAACGGGAAGTTTTAGTACAGTTGCGGTTTTTAATTAAAACTTATGAGCGCCGAGCCAGACTTGCTTTAAACGGTATTACTCCGTGGTTATTGGCAAAAAGAACACGTTTTTTTGGCTACTTCCACCTCGTCAATCATTGTTCTGAGGCAAAATATTTACTCCCGAAAAGCTTGTTTTGAGGTTTTGGAGAAAGTAATCTTGGACGAGAGAAAAAATGCTGCAGCTTAGCGGTTTCTGGAAGGTCTGCTTTTATTATACAACACCAATCTTGTTTATTTATAGACCATACTTGCTGAACAAGAAGCCATTACTAGTGGCTTTCGAAAATATTTTGGTTTGATTTTTTTTTTGTAGATTTGGCTGTAGCTTTATACACTGGCGTGTAAAAATTGATGCTAAGACCTCGAAATAAAACGAAGCAGCATGTGGTGAGGATTTTCAGTTGAAAGCTAGGGCGTATTGAAAGTTTGGTTTCGTTGTGGTCGGAGTGTCTGAGTCTGGAGAGCATTCCTTCAACCCAAATCAGTACCCGGTAGCTTGGACTTTTGAACAATTCCCCTTGTAAACATTGTCACCTCAAACTCTTATCTAAATGACCGTGATCTATATTATTCATATTTCCTTCATTAACTTACATCTATAGTCAAAAGTGTCTAATTAAAAGCGGTAAAAGTAACTTTTCATCACTCAGTTATATCAATAACACTACTGCATCTGAAGTATTTGAGGCTGAGATCAAGGTATTTTTTGTCTCCAATCAATTAAGGGAATATCCAGGTGTGTTTCCAAAACCTAATTTCGTTTATATGACTTGAAAGTACATTAAATCAGGATTCTAAAGGGGTTATTATTTCCAAAAATAGCTGTTATTAACCTCTGTCGTGTGTATGTTTGTGTTGACTGAGCTGTGTTCCTTATATCGCCTACCGACCGGATGGAGAACCTATTTTCATTTACCTACCAATCTACATCACAGTTTTTCAATCTTATTTTCTTCTTAAATTTGTTATATATTTTTAAAATTAATATTAATTCATTAACTAAATTTGCATTTTAAAATTTTGTTCATTCAATTTTTTATTTTTAATTGCTGCAGGAAACGTACATAAGATACCAAGGCATAATAAAAGTAATAAAAGGAAGATGTGGAGCACGTCAAATCGTGAGGCTGAAAGTCGGGCAGTTCGAAAGAAAGAAATGGGAACGCTGAGCGCATCAAAAGCGTTTAGATTACCAAGATAATTCGAGACAACATTAAAAAAAAGGGTAATATGAAGAAAAATATGCAGTGGTAAAGTAATAAACTTGGAATGAAACCTCTGCTGACGCACGATTTAGAAAAAGAACTTGTTGAGTACTGCATGGAAATCGAAAAGAAATTTTTTGGTTTGACTTGAAATTATGTAAAGCAGATCGCCTTCCAACTTGCCTTAAGGAACAATCTTCATCATTCCTACTCTAAAAAAACTAACAGTGGAGATCGAAAGTGGTTGAACTTGTTTTTGAAAAGAAATTCCAAGAACAATAAGAACTAACCGTCACTATTAAGAGCCAGAATCTTGAGGGTTCACTCAAACAAGGCATGTGTGAAATCTTTTTTCAATATTTTTCTAAAGTAGAACTTGACAAAATCAAGTTCAACTCAGCCAGAACTTTTAATATCGACGAAACTGGTATAACAACTGTGCAAAGCAAAAATGTGCATGTGATTTGCACTAAAGGGAAAGCAACAGTCTATAAAATGTCATCGGCGGAGAGTGGTCGGAGAGGGGTCATCTGCTGTCGGTCAGTACGTTTATACCATGATAGTTTTCCCCAGAAAGAAGCAGGACTTGAAGCTAATGAAAGGAGCTCCTCCTGGGGCTATTCCTGGATTTCGCCTATGAGGCTGTAAGCCTACTAATTGTAAATACGTTTTTCAATTTTCTGAGAAATTATTAAATTAAAAACAAAGACAAAGAAAATTGCTATGTCCTTTTTCGAAGTCGTTTCAGCAGTTTGAAATTAGTTTACTAAAGGTAAGTATGTGTGCTCTACTAGCAACTCGTTCTTAATAGTAGTTCCTAAATTTTCCTGGTGAATGGTAATAGGAACAGGGTAGGTGATATTAGGAACCTACTATTAAAAATTCCCTTGGGAAATTTTTTGAAATTTTACTGCTCAACTTAAACTGGCATAGGTAAAGAAGCCTACATGATCTCTGGGAAACCAAAGGAGTACAGTTCCTAGTGATATTCATTCAGTTTCCAGCTTGATTTCCCAACCAAGGAGGTTGAGACACAGAAGCATAGTTAGAATAGGCGATATTTTGAACACTTACCCTATACTTTAACCAAATCTCAATTATTAATTCGTCGCGAGTCGTCCGAATTCAACCAAAGACCGTCGTGTACAAAAGTGGATGGTGCACGTTAAACACGTCGTGGCTTTAAACGTTCTCATGTTGTCGTGGTGTGGAAGTTTTTTGAAAGGGGATTGACCTCATCTCCTCTGACCGTGGTTCAAAATTGCCAATGTCCTACTGCGTTGCTCCAGTGAGACGTTAATTAAAATACATACCTTCTTTCGTCTGCGTAAATTTCCTGCCGGAATTCGAAGCGCTCTAGGAGAGAAACTAATATATAGAACTTCCCCGATCTTTTAGATCAGGTGGCAGTCCTTAATTTAGTTAGACACGTTTCATATTCAGTAGACGCAATTTTCCCGACGAACGCACCATTAATTCTCTCCAGATGTGCTACAAGCAATCATGTCCGGTTCGGAGTTAATGTATAACCATAACTTCGAAGTAAGAATTGCGTTCTTAAAACTTCATTCCATCGATTTTCGCCTTTACAACAGTGGTTAAGCTGACTGAATTTGTGTAGTACACTACAGGTAATTGTATTAACGTCACACTGGAGCAGCACAACAAGCTTATGGAGATATAAATTTATATAACCTTCCAGGTGATTGTCTAGACGTGGTATCTTGCCATCAGAAGACCGTAACCAATATTCCGTTCTGTTGCTCAAGTGTGACTTTAATTAAAAACCTATATATCTTCGTTTTTTAGAATCTCTTCATAAAATACCTCTATGGTATTCAATTATTTTCAATCTGAACGATAGTAGTATAGGTATTTTAACACTACGGCGTGAAATGGTGGTTAATCCTGAGGTTGGAAATCACTCTCCAGCTGTGGAATATGTCTGTGAACTGGTGTGGAAATAATAAAGTAAAACAATAACATACAGGACCTACCCAATTACAGTTTATTGATGCACAACACACAAATACCAAAGCTGCAGCTGTAGATTGCCTCGGAGAATGCCGAGGGGATCCAAGGCCTGACGGTGGTCTTGAGATCAGACATAAAGGCGTTGGACAAAATAATGTGACCACCTGTGAAAAGAGAATTTTTTTTATTAATAGGTCGTTGGTCCTCCTTTTGCATGAATTGCAGCTTGTATCCGACGTGGAATTGACAAATACAAGTCACGTACAACCTTCAGAGGGATACGTTCCCACTCAAATTGCGAAAAAGTCCCTTATTCAGAAAGTGTTTTTGGAGAAGGGAATCAACTGCGCAGCATGTTTTCAAAAGTACCACACAAAGGTTCACTTATACTGAGATCAAGAGACGGAGGGCTTTTAGATGAGGTGCTCTATTACATCGTCGTGTTCATAAAACCAGTCTCAGGCAATTTCACAGGTGTGAAAGAGGGCATTATCATCTTGGAAGACTGGTCGTTTATCAGGAAATACAGTTTGCACCATTGGGTGAAGATGGTCGGCCAGAAGACTGACATGATCCTTTCCTGTAACACAGCCATTCAGAACAACAAGTGGGCCAAGACCACGATGTGATATCGCACCCCAGATCATCACTGAACCGCCGCCATGCTTAACCGTAGACCGAAGACAGTCAACTTGATAGGCTTCTGGTGGCGTTCTCCAAACGTAAACACGTCTATTTGTCGGGAATAATGTGCGCGACGATTCGTCTGACCATATTACATTCTCCCATTGTTGTTGGGTTCAATTTTTATGCTCTCGACACCATATTCGTCGCATCAAGTCATTGTATGGTGTAATCAATGGTTTTGAAATAGCCGCTTTACCATGAATATTTGCCATATGCAGTTCACGCCGGATAATTTGTGATGAAACTGATTCCTGTAGATGTGTGTTCATCTCAGATGTTATATGGGAAGCTGTTGTCTTGTGTTTTTTGCCACAATCCGCTTCAAAACCCTTCTGTCTCGGTCATTCAGCTTCGATTTTCGATCACTGTTGTGCTTTTTAGATTATGTTTTTCGCTTTTTCAAATATGCTGACATTACAGTCGATGGTTGTTCTCAGTCGAACAAGTTGAGTGTTGCAAGCAGGAATCAAACGAATAAGTGGAAGAAATGTTCGTCATGGAGATGTCCCACATTCACTCTTTCTGAAGCAATCTTGCTTTGTGCTTGTAGAATGCAAAACTGTGATACACATATATCACAACCTCTATATAGAATCACAGCTCCTTTCCTCTGTAGGTATCGATAGAATTATGGACAAGTTTTTCTACATAAACGACATTTAGTTTATAGAAATCTCTAAAAATTATTAACCAGCCCGTTGTGTTTCTCTAGTACGACGTTAATAAAAAATTGCCATTCTGAACTTATTGCTATCGAGGAGGGATTAAAAACTATTAAAACTGAAACCTCGTACCATGATGTTTGGATCTAGATAGACAGCCGCTGTACCATCCAGCACCTGAGTAACTTTACAAGAATCGGTGATCAAGCTTCGATACTGGAGATCCTCAAGGATCTTTCTCAACAACATGAGGTCTACTTCCAATCGGTACCGTTCCATGTAGTGCTTTCTGGAAATGAGACCGCTGATGATCTGACCAAGGAAGGAGCCTCTCTTTTTCTTACTTCCAGAGATACTTTGATCTACCTTGGGAGTAATCAAGAAGGAAAATCTGAAGCCAGAATTCATGGAAGACCCCCTCTGACACACGCCTGGTACGTATCTACTGGTGGTACTCTTACTGCCTAAGGCGATAGAGGGATGCAGACCAGCATTTGCAGATTTGCTAGTGGACACTTAAAGTGTATAATTTTTATCCACGGGCAAAAATCATATCCTGTTTGCTCCAAATGCAACTCTGTGGAAGCCTCTACTGACCATATTTTAAATTGCCTGGGGCTTGACAAGGAGGATATCTATAGCAACTCTTTGCTTTTTTTTTTACTTAATCGTGATTTTTGGTCTCTTGAACCTGGTCTAGCCGACGGATAGATCGAGTGGAATAAGTCACACACACCATTACCCAATTACCTAAAAACTTTTTAGACTTCAATTGAACTCTTAAAGTCAAGGAGAACTTGAACCTTAACCCAATCCATATAGCTATGTAGTTATTTAATTAACGATGCTGTAGAGCTACACAACGGGCTATTAGAGACAGTCCTAGTGGTTATTAAAAAAATTAACGTCATACTGGAGTAACACAACGCGTTAGTCAATCTCCTAAAGGAAAGATTCGAGGACAACACCATGTAATTTTGAACCACGGACAGATAACGAGGCAACACCTGAGCTGGCATCCCACTCTCCAAACATTCACATCACACCAACGTGAGGACATCTGGGGCTAGACGGATTTAAAGTGTACCAGCCCCTTTTGTACACAATAAACAGTCTGGTGGTTAAGGTGTTGGCCTCTAAATCAGAAGGTTCCTGTTTTGAATCCGGGTCAGTGCATGGATGTTTGTTAGTGCATAGCGTAGAGGCGGATGGTGGACTTTTAAGTGTGTCGTGGCTGAAAGTCATCGCGTTTCGATGATATGGAAGTTTGGAAAGTAGGGTACCAGCTCAGGTGTTGCCTCGTCATCTGACCGTAGTTAAAAACTACATGGTGTTTTCCTCGATAATTCCCTTCGGGGATTGAATCCGGATTGTCAACAAAATCCCATTGCGTTGCTCAAGTGTGACGTTAGTTAAAAATACCAAATACCAGTGAAACGAAAATAAAAATGACAATGCCGTAAAGGGGTGTTTGAATCTTAACTCCATCTAAAAGGTAATGGTAATGGTAGTTTTTAATTATCGTAGCACTAGATCAATGCAACGGGCTATTGACGACAATCCAGGATCAATCACATTGAGAAAGATCCGAGGACAATACCACGTTATTTTGAACCACGATGAGATGACGAAGCAATATCTCACTTTCCAAACATCGGCCACGACATATTTAAGGTCCACCAGCCTTCTCTACACCATACGCTTACAAACATCCATGCACTGACCAGGATTCAATCCAGAGGCTAACACCTCAACCATCAGACCGGTTGGTCGAACCCCATCTAAAAGAAATTTATTACAGTCATTTAATAAATCCGATTTGCCTTTGTACTGGTTTTGAAAATATTTTCACCGGCGAAAAATTTGCGTATCCAATAGAGATAAGACATGCAGAAAAAGCTCTTGGTAGAAATAATATATTTCAATCTACGCAACATCTCCATTTCTTTGAACAACTCCTTGTAAGGACAACACCTCGTAATTTTGAACCAAGGTCAAATGACGAGGCAACACTTGAGCTGGCACTCCACTCTCAAAACTTCCATACCAACCCAACGTGATTACACTTGGTCACATATTTAAGGTACACCATACGCTTACAAACATCCATGCACTGACCAGTATTCGATCCAGAAACCTTCCGATCTAGAGGCTAACACCTTAACCACAAGACCGGTTGGTGGGCTCCCATCTTAACCTATAGACTACGGCTGGTACAGCAGGTGTACTATGATCGCGCCAAGAAAGAATTTAGACTGTCGCCAGTACATCAGTCGGGTACCTTACAGAAGAAGTCTACCTTCCAGTAGAAGTCTACCTACTTCTACCTACCTTCCAGAAGACCACCTTCCAGTAGAAGTCTACCTTCTTCTACCTACCTTCCAGAAGACCACCTTCCAGTTGAAGTCCAGAAACCTTCCGATCTAGAGGCTAACGACACCTTAATATCAAGAATGGTTGGTTGGCTCCCATCTTAACCTATTGACTACGGCTGGTACAACAGGTGTACTATGATCGCGCAAAGAAAGAATTTAGACTGTCGCCAGTACATCAGTCGGGTAACTTCCAGAAGACCACCTTCCAGTAGAAGTCTACCTTCTTCTACCTACCTTCCAGAAGACCACCTTCCAGTTGAAGTCCAGAAACTTTCCGATCTAGAGGCTAACACCTTAACATCAAGACTGGTTGGTTGGCTCCCATCTTAACCTATTGACTACGGCTGGTACAACACAGGTGTACTATGATCGCGCCAAGAAATAATTTAGACTGTCGCCAGTACATCAGTCGGGTACCTTCCAGAAGAAGTCTACCTTCCAGTAGAAGTCTACCTTCTACCTACCTTCCAGAAGACCACCTTCCAGTTGAAGTCCAGAAACTTTCCAATCTAGAGGCTAACACCTTAACATCAAGACTGGTTGGTTGGCTCCCATCTTAACCTATTGACTACGGCTGGTACAACACAGGTGTATTATGATCACGCCAAGAAATAATTTCGACTGTCGCCAGTACATCAGTCGGGTACCTTCCAGAAGAAGTCTACCTTCCAGTAGAAGTCTACCTTCTACCTACCTTCCAGAAGACCACCTTCCAGTTGAAGTCCAGAAACTTTCCGATCTAGAGGCTAACACCTTAACATCAAGACTGGTTGGTTGGCTCCCATCTTAACCTATTGACTACGGCTGGTACAACACAGGTGTACTATGATCGCGCCAAGAAATAATTTAGACTGTCGCCAGTACATCAGTCGGGTACCTTCCAGAAGAAGTCTACCTTCCAGTAGAAGTCTACCTTCTACCTACCTTCCAGAAGACCACCTTCCAGTTGAAGTCCAGAAACTTTCCGATCTAGAGGCTAACACCTTAACATCAAGACTGGTTGGTTGGCTCCCATCTTAACCTATTGACTACGGCTGGTACAACACAGGTGTACTATGATCGCGCCAAGAAATAATTTAGACTGTCGCCAGTACATCAGTCGGGTACCTTCCAGAAGAAGTCTACCTTCCAGTAGAAGTCTACCTTCTACCTACCTTCCAGAAGACCACCTTCCAGTTGAAGTCCAGAAACTTTCCGATCTAGAGGCTAACACCTTAACATCAAGACTGGTTGGTTGGCTCTCATCTTAACCTATTGACTACGGCTGGTACAACAGGTGTACTATGATCACGCCAAGAAAGAATTTAGACTGTGGCCAGTACATCAGTCGGGTACATTATTCTCGGGTACTCGATTCTTGTTCCTTGAAAGGTATAAGAATCGAGCAAAAAATAATCGCGCTTGTTATATCTATAGCCGTAGTAAAAAGGTTAAGTGAATTTCTTACTGTCATTTAACAAATACGATTTGCCTTTTCACTGTTTTTGAATATTTATACACCGGCGCAAAATTTTCGTATCCAAAAGGGATAAGACTAGCAGAAAAAGTTATTGGCAGAAACAATGCATTTCAATCTATGCAACATCTCCATTTTTAGGAACCTTAGCAACATACGGGTGTCGGTTTAAAAATGGAACGAACGCGATACTGTTTCATCTTGACATAAATCCAATGTTGAAGAGGAGTAAGGAATAGAAAGAAATCTCCGAAGAATATTATATTATTCCTCCTGTATCAAATGTCTTCTTTTCCCTTCTCGCCTAGCTGTTCCGCAAGGATATAAATTTCCCCGTGAAGGATATTAAAGATGCCGTCTATTTTTATGTTAATATCCAAACGACACAGTGGAATAAAGTAGATTGAGCCCGATCTGTAACTGCGACCGTGATCCTCGCGACATTATGTAGTGAAAAATAGAAGATGGAATTGATTCGAATTTATTTTATTTTATTCCCCTCGTTGCCACAAACAAAATGGAATCGTGCTGTAAATTCCCTTTATTCTTACGGTATATTTTCTGGATGTAGTTTGTTTTTCGCACTGAATGTTTTTTTTTTGCATTTTTCTTGTTTTTGGAATGTGTTTGGAGGATTGTAAAATATCATGAGTTTCTTATTTGTGCGTGAATTTGGAATTTATTTTCTACCGTCTTGGATAGTAATAATAAAAATAAAGGAATATCCACGTTTCCTGGGGATAATGAATGTTTCTTTTGGCATTTGTGTCGCTGGAAATGAATTTTTCAGTTTCTCGTTGCAGGAAATGACTGGCACTTTTGTTTGATAAAGAAGTGCGTTTAAATCCTCGCTTTTCTTTATTCGGAATCGAGGAGATTATAAAGAATAAATTATTGCTTTTTATTTGTCCCGTCATGATACTACCGGCTCTATTTGGATTCAATGTGTTATCTCTAAGAGTCCCACTTCTCAATTTGTTTTCAAGGAGAATGGGGTATTTTTATTGGCTATCATCGACATTTATATGTATTGGGAGAAAATGGCGCAAATCAGGTTTTGGAATTTTGCAAATTTCAGTTGTCTTCAAAAGCGCCAATTATCCACATCCACATCTTTCAGTAATTCATCATAATCTTCGGGGATTGATCCCGGACTGCCATCAATAGCCCGTTGTGTTGCTCTAGTACGCCGTTCATTAAAAAATACCAATACCATAATGTAAACATTTAGTAAGACGTGTACATATATTACGATGAAAGATGTGTACATATATTACGATGTAAGATGGTCACATAAATAGCTTTTGCACGTCTCACTAATAGACATTACACACTTCAGAATTACACACTTAATAGACATTACACACTTAATAGACATTACACACTTAATAGACATTCGTACTGAATTTCCATATTTTACAATGAATGAATATTTAATAGCTCACCCGTTACTTTTCAAAAAATATCAAATCTCCTCAGTTAATTGTCATGGAGAATGTGATGTTTTCATTTGTTGTCAACATCGCATATTTTATTGACTAGTATAGACAATCGCCGACCAACCGATATAGTAGTTAAGGTGTTAGCCTCTAGATCGGAAGGTCCCCGGTTCGAATCCGGGTTCGGGCATGGATGTTTGTAAGCGTATACAAGCTCAGGTGTTGCTTCGTCATCTGAACATGGTTCAAAATTACGAAGTATAAATTGTTAGGGGCAATGATGGTCCTCCCACTGGGTGCTCCTTCTCAAGTGGCCATCACTTCCGGCCTTGTAGTGGCCAATGTCTTAGGTCAAATATGCCCGCCATTAGAAAAAAAAAGTGTAGACAATCTGGTGTAATTGGAGAAAAATGGCACTTACAGAGGAATTTTGAACATGGTTCAAAATTACGAAGCATAAATTGTTAGGGGCAATGATGGTCCTCCCACTGGGTGCTCCTTCACAAGTGGCCATCACTTCCGGCCTTGTAGTGGCCAATGACTTAGGTCAAATGTGCCCGCCATTAGAAAAAAAAAGTATAGACAATCTGGTGTAATTGGAGAAAAATGGCACTTACCGAGGTTTGGAAATTCGCGACGAGAAGACATCCAACACAATCCTATTCAAAAAGTAAAATTATCTGCTTCTAATTTCAGTAATCCATATACTTCCTTTCAGGATTGATCCCAGAAAAAAATTGAATTTTAGCTGAAATATTTAAGTATTGTAAATTTCTGAGTATTGTACAACTGCTTTCACCCCACGATGCCTCCCTTTGGACCGTCGCCAATTGACATTGGTGTTGCTCCTATGTGACGTTAGTTGAACTACTTACCTATTATATTTCCAGCACGTCTTTGTTTCAAACAAAATGCAATCGTGCTGTAAATTTCACTTATATTACCTTTGGTATCTTTTCTGGGTGCCATTTGTTTTCACAATGCAGTCTCTATATTATTTTTCGTTTCGTACCACGAAATAAGTTTCGATGTCAAAAGTATCATCAGTTTGTTATTTACACTTAAATTTGTGTGTGTGTGTGGAATTTATTTCCTACTGAATAGAATGGAAAACAAACAGAATATACTTTCGTAAGAATATTAACCGTTTCTTTGGAGTTTGTGCTACGCGAACTGAAAATTTCAAATTCTTTTTGGACGACTCAACAGGCTAACTTGAATAATAGTACCTTTAAATCCTAGATTTTTTGTTCTTTAAAAGAAGAATATAATAAAGAATAAATAATGACTTTACTTGTCTCGTAACTCGATATTTTGGATTTGACTTATTACTTCTAGTCTCCGATCTTCTGAATTGATTTTCATTGAGAACTCAGGAAATGTTTTATTGGTAATCGTCAACAAATTGTTGCATGTAAAGAAAATGGCGTAAATAAAGTTTCGGAATATTGCCATGCAGTCGATAATAAGTCGTCTTCAGAAAAGCTATGGTTTCAGTAATTGATTCAGTAGCCGTATAGCGATGTTTCTTGATCGCATTAGAAACTCTTAACGAAATCTGAATTCATTCCCGGCAGGTTGGTTGACAACCTGGTATCTCATGAAAAGCATGCTGTTGGACGAATATATGCGTGCCCAGCCGGAATCAAGCGTTTTTACTACATATATCTAGAATCGAGTACTAACTGAGTTCTGTAAGCAATTCGAAAAAGATGGTTCATCCACAATACAATTGCTTGCAACTGGACAATAATTTATTCGCATTCAACTCGTACATCAGACTCACAAACCGTAGTCATGTTGCAGTGCTAGTAAACCCCATTCACAACGCCCTTAATTCCAATAGGGCGTGTCATACTTACATTAATAAGTGCACGTTCATAATTTAATATAGTTTATAAATCCCTCAACATTACCATTAATGTTTTATCAGCTTAACCCTTCATTGCATAGTGGTGGAAATTTCCATCATAACATAGAATGCCCAAAAATTATATAAAAGAACAAGTTCACTTTAAGTCGATCGTGTCTGGATACCTTTATAATGTCCATTGCATAAAAAAAAACATAGCTGTCAAAAATAAGCAAGTGTCATTAACAGTAAAACGAGCTTGAAGTTGTCATTCCGCTGTTTGTTGTAGTTGCAATAAAAGTATGATTTCGTTTTTAATTTTGTTTTATTATATTTGAGTTTCTATTGCTAAAAAAGTGAAAATTAGTGGAAGAAAGGTTTGTAACATGTGTTTCTGTTATTTTTAGAGCAATTTCTGAAAAAGTTAGCGTTTAAGTTAAAAAATACCACATGATACCATCATATTGTTTTTTGCTAAATTTATACTATAAATATATGCTAAGATTTTTTTAACCATTTTTCCTTTAATTTTGAACATGAATTATATCCCCTTGATTTATTTCACCAATAAAGAAAAAATCATGTAAAGAAGGGTTAAACAAACTATTCCAAATTACCAGCATTTTACCCATCTCCCTCATCTATTAAGAATGCACTACATTTTGTAGTACTGACGTAGTATAACACACGCGCATTATCACATTCATGTAACTAAATGACCGCATATATTAATAAAAGAATCCTAGAGAAAATTCTTTTGTTTAAGAAAGTCAAAATTCGCGAGAAGTTATACAGGGCTACATACGATTAAAAAAAAATGGTTCATCCACATAGGAAACTGAACAATTATTGAAAAGTTTTATTCGCATTGAACACTCGTTCATTTCACATTCCACTAACAAATCGCAGTCGTGCGCTAGTCAACTTCATTCAACCTCCCAATTCCGAAATGGCGGTTCATACATTGATGCTATTCCTCAAGAAGGCTCATACATAGAAGAAATTCATACAAGAAGGTTCATACATAGATTCTATTCATTAAGAAGGTTCAAACTGATTAGATAACACTCGTTCATTTCACATTCCACAAACAAATCGTCGTCGTGTATCAGTGCTAGTCAACTTCATTCAACCACCCAATTCCGAAATGGCGGTTCATACATTGACGCTATTCCTCAAGAAGGCTCATACATAGAAGAAATTCATACAAGAAGGTTCATACATAGATTCTATTCATTAAGAAAGTTCAAACTGATTAGATAACACTCGTTCATTTCACATTCCACAAACAAATCGTCGTCGTGTATCAGTGCTAGTCAACTTCATTCAACCACCCAATTCCGAAATGGCGGTTCATACATTGATGCTATTCCTCAAGAAGGCTCATACATAGAAGAAATTCATACAAGAAGGTTCATACATAGATTCTATTCATTAAGAAGGTTCAAACTGATTAGATAACACTCGTTCATTTCACATTCCACAAACAAATCGTCGTCGTGTATCAGTGCTAGTCAACTTCATTCAACCACCCAATTCCGAAATGGCGGTTCATACATTGATGCTATTCCTCAAGAAGGCTCATACATAGAAGAAATTCATACAAGAAGGTTCATACATAGATTTTATTCATTAAGAAGGTTCAAACTGAATAGATAACACTCGTTCATTTCACATTCCACAAACAAATCGTCGTCGTGTATCAGTGCTAGTCAACTTCATTCAACCACCCAATTCCGAAATGGCGGTTCATACATACATTAATAACTGCGCTTCCATAATACAATATGGGCAACAAATATCTCCAATCATTCAATTGAATTGGTTTTAAGTTGAAAAGTTGATCATTTTGCTCATTTCCCTCATTTATTAACTATCCACTGATATTTGTGGAGTTAGTTGCCTTTTCCTTAGAACACACATTTAATAACTGAAAGACCAGATATATTTCTTGAAAGAATTCTATTTAAGATTCTATTCCTCAAGAAGGTTCAAACTGATTAGATATCACGCCGGGAAGACTGAATGCTGCGAAGCGGACACATATGCATATATACAACAGTCACAATTAAGATAGTTTCTACTACTTATATAGTACAGAAATTAACACAGTTCTACCTGCAATTTGTAAAAGATGGTTCGTATATATATCACATGCTAGGAACAAGACAAATATTTGTTCACATTAAAAATGTTCTTCCGACTAAAAATTGAAATAAAATTACAGTGCTAGTCAACTTCAATGAATTCGAAAATGGCGGTTAATAGTTATATTAATAACTGTACTTCCATAATTCAACATAGTTAATAAATACACAGTCCAGTCACATTAATGTGACCACCTGTCAAAAGCCAGAATAACCACCTTCGGCAGAGCGGACCGCTGCGAGACGTGCAGGAAGAGAATCAATTAGGTTTCTGAAGGTGTTCACTGGGATGTTGAGCCTTGCCGACTCCAGTGCCGTGGCCAGCTGCGCTAGATTACCTCCCTCCTCCAGCCTGGATCCTTCCAGCAATTGTTGCAGCGTGCTTGCTTTCTGGCGTTTCACGCCGTATACGCCAACGTCCATCTGTCCGATGGAGCATAAAACGTGATTCATCGGAAAAAGCCACATGTCGCCATTCTGTGGACGTCCAATTGCGGTACTGGCGTGCAAATTCCAGCCTTCGTCGCCGATGAACAGCAGTCAGCATAGGTGCATTAACCAGGCATCTGCTACGAGGCCCATACGCAGCAACGTTCGCTGAACCGTTGTTGAGGATACACTCTTGGTAGCCCCTTGGTTCATCTGGGCGGTCAGTTGCTCAACAGTTGCACGTCTATTCGCCCGAACGCATCTCCGTAGCCTTCGTTCGCCTCTGTCATCTATAGCCCGTGGTGCACCACATGTGCCTCTGATTTTGGATAGTGCCATTTTGCCATGCACGGTATACTTTTACCACGACGGCACGCGAACAGTTCACAAAATTAGCCGTTTCCGAAATGCTTCCACCCTTGGCCCGAAAGCCAATAATCATGCCCTTTTGGACGTTGGATAAATCGCTACGTTTCTGCATTACGCCAACGATTGAAATGCTTTCTGATGCCGTATCACATCCTTTATATACACTCCACTGCAATGTGCTGCCACCTGCCTTTTGTGATTGGTTATTTCACGTTGACGTCGAAAGTAGTTGGTGGTCACATTAATGTGACTGTAATGTGTATCTTCATTCATTGCATTGTATTTCTTCTTTGCTTAAGCAAATGGTCATTCCATAATTCCAAGAATATCGCTCATCTATTAAATCTGCACAAATTGCGCAGTTTTTCCGTTTTTCCACAAGGTTCACACAATGACCAAATCACCACATCTATTGTTTGTAAGTATCCCAGGAAATATTCTATTGGTCAAGAATGTCAAAAGCTGTTATAAGTACTACAGGGAAGACTGAATGCTGAATAACGGATATGTAGGTGCATTTCTTCAAGTTTCCCAGCACATTTATAAAAGTTTCGACTTCATATCTGTAGCTACATAAATTAACACAGTTCAGCTTGCTGTTCAAAAAAGAGGGTTAATCCATACCACACATGCTGAAAACTGGACAGTGATCAATTAACTATAAACGCAAACATCCGACTAACAAATCTTAGTCGCGTTACAGTGCTAGTCAACTTCATTCAACGCGAAATGGCGCTTCATCTATGCATTAATAAGTGCACTTCCATAATTCAACACGAACAATAAATCTCTCCATTCATTACCTTGCATTTGTCCTCAGCTTAAACAAATGGCCATCCCAAATTACCAGCATTTAGTTGATCCCCGTCATTTATTAAATATCCACAGCCCATAGTTCCCCGACAAAGAGGCGGGCAATAACAGCCCTCGCGAAACCAGACCAAGTACTTTATTTTTAATTAGATATATGCACTGTAGCATTTACGGGATAAGAGCTTCCGGGCTGCGTCTTATTCAGCGTTTGTTTGTACATACCGCGAAGGAAGTACCTGGAGCGGACCTTGGCGAATTCGTGGCATTCCTACCCCTCTCGGAATTGTTCTCTAAGCAGTTGTTACGGTTGGTCTCTCTTTCTGGAAGGGTGGAGGAGGTGGATTTTATTATCGCCCGCGATCGTGATGATTGCGGAAATTATCGGTCGCTGGGAGGAATTATGGATGATTTGGTGGCAACCTTTTGATCCGGGTTTGTTTGTGGAGGGTGGGGATTTGTGCGCGATGAAAGTAAGCAAAATAGGCAAGAGGGGTGGGTTTACTTTAGCTTACGATGGCTTTAATAGGAGTTTGGCTGTGGTGTGTTTGTGGTGAGTTAACGTTTTCTCTGTGGTACATTCCATTGTTTGTTTTATCTCACAGCGAATATGGAAGTTTTACAGTGGTGAACGAAAACGTTTAATTTGATAAATCGGAGTTGGTTGTTAATTAACGTCGCACTTAAGGGACATAACGGGCTATCGGTGACGGTCTGGGGTCATTCATCCGAGGATAACACTGCAAATTTTTGAACTATTGTCGGATGACAAGGTCAAGACATGAGCTGGCGACCCACTTTTCAATCTTCCACATGACGCCATTGTGAGGATTCTTGAGGCCCAAACCAATTTAAATAGCACTTGTCTCTGTTCGCACGTCAGTGTATGGACTGAGTCTCAAACTCCTGACCCTCAGGTTGCTGATTCGTTACAGTTCGAACTGTGTTACTGTAGCACTTTCATGTTAAAGTGACAGGATGTTTAATTTGAGATACATAATCGAATAGTCAGCTTAATTTCATAAAATTATTTACCCATAACTCGTAGCGAGGGGTGGCTAGAAACCCCCAAATTCTATAACGAATTTTTTAAATTATATTCATCCCAAATATAATTTGTCGTCATTTGACCGTGGTTCAAAATTACGAGGTGTTGTCCTCGGATCTTTTTCTTAAGGGACTGATCCCGGACCGCCGTCAATAGCCCGTTGTGTTGCACTAGTATGACGTTAACTAAAATTACCATTACCATTACCCAAATAAAATTTGAATATATTTTCATATTCTTTCAAAATAGCGTTTCTTGTGCGTGGCATATCCACTATTTTTTTCAATCTTACTACGAATCTAAGAAGCTTTACTGTGGTAAAGTTTATTAATTTATATAAACCTTCCAAGTGTTTTCGAAGAGATACCTCGTCTATCAAAGTCTGATTAATTTTGCCAATGTTGAAATATCTCTCCATCACGTTATTGCCGAATTTACAGCGATGATATAATGATGTGGTCAGCTTTATATTATCGATATATATCGTCTATCAGGCTTAGGCTGTGACGGTGGTAACTAGTTGAATATGTTGTCCATCAACCGACTAACCGTTATAGTGGTTAAGGAGTTAGCCTCTAGATAGGAAGGTTCCTGGTTCAAATCCGGGTCAAGCATGGATGTTTGTAAGCGTATGGTGTAGAGGCGGCTTTTGCACCAAATCTGTCGTGACCGTAAGTCCTCACGTTGGGTTGGTGTGAAAGTTTGGAGAGTGGGGTGTCAGCACAGGTGTAGTCACGTCATCTGACCGTGGTTCAAAATTACGTGCCGATACACCGAATCGCTTAGGCTGGGACGGTGGTAACAAGTTGCAAATATATCGTCCATCAATATCACTCCAGTTTTGTAAATGGCAAGAAACCTAGTCGAGACAATCACATTGGAAGCCTAGCATATACGAGTTATCCACTAGCAAAAGTCAATTTAAGATATGTCAATAAAGTGCATACTTGTGTAATTGATGTATGGGGTCTCGGTTCCGAGTTTATGGGTCAATGCCGGACTTGATAGCAGTAACTATGAGGTGGCGAAACAAATGCTCACCTATTGTTATTGCCGTGCATAATTATGCGTATGGCAGAGCCGTTTTCCATAGCAAGATTTGCATGGCTTTATATACAACTTTTTTTGTTGACTTGCCAGCTATTTTGAAAATTTCCCGGTTTTAATGATTGGTTTAATGGCGCAAGGTCCAGAAATGGGCACGCTGCGCTAATCAAAAGACAAAAAAAATTAGAGAATAGATTTAAATGATATCAGAATGATAATCAGACCAACATTCAAAGATATCAGAATTATAATCAGACCAACATTAAAAGATATCAGAATGATAATCAGACCAACATTGAAAGATATCAGAATGATAATCATACCAACATCAAAAGAGAATAAAATTAATGAAACCAAATGAATTTTACAAAAATCAAGCATGAAGATTATATTTTACATCAAATTTGGTACAAGAAGAATTGTAACTATGACGGGGTGTCCCCATCTTAGATTATAGAGCTTTATGAAATTCAATTGAAAATCTGATGCATTATACGTAGATATGGTTAAACTCTTGAATTTTGATGGAAGGTAAGAAGCAATGAATTGCGAGGTTGACCCAATAAATCCGATAAAATTGATGATTATATGTTAAAAGAATCGACGGGAGCCGCGGTAGCTCAGTCAGTAGAGCGTCGGGCTCGCATCAGAAGGGTTGTGGGTTCTGTCCTCGGCGGAGCCTACAATTCTGATGATTACGAGATCGGCGCTTCGATCTGGCTAAAGACCGTCGTGTTCACTAATGGTGACTGGGGCACGTTAAATAGGTCGTGGTCACAATGTCCCCCATGTTACCATACCAAATCAATACCTCTGGGGGTACCTGATCAGGGGGTTATCGGCCTCTGATTGGGATCTAAATTACGATATGTGTGAGTGAATGGATGTATGAAAGGGACCTTCCTGTAAAACGGATGTGTCATGTATGTCAAGCAAAGTCCGACTTCCTCCCAATGGGGCTCAATAACATGGAAGGCGCACCCCCCTCGCCTCTTGCCGTCTTCGACGGGCCTGGCACTCCTCTGGTATGCCAGTGTAGGCATAAGAAACAACAACACAACAACAAGAATCGAAGGTAAAGAGATTTAAGATTAGGTCAAGAGATTAAAATATGGCTTATGTTTAAAAACTTTTGGCAATGATGGCAAGATAGAGGTGCTTCCCCCATTAGTAAGTGTCACTGCCTGCCTCTCGAATGGCTGATAGGAAGACGAATAATTAAAACATCTAGTCGTGTTGATTGTGAAGATGACAGGAGTGGAATTGTTGGCAGGAAGGTAAATAGTTTATCATTGATTTGTTTACTCCATCCTTCGTGCTTTATATTCCATACAATGCCCCGCACAAAGGGATGGTCATATTTACTACTGTGGGCTGTTTTTATTGAATTGCTAAAAATGTATGTACACACTAGAAATCCTGAAAATCGAACAAAAAGTCTAAATTTTTTTCTATTTTCTCAAAATAATCTTCAATTTTTTTTTGCTTTAAAACGATGCTAATATCTTGAAAATATTCAAAATAGTTTTCGAGGAATAATGGTCTTTGTTAGGTACTATCACCATGAAAGACATCTTTCCAAAATTTTAAACTCAATTTCTGAAGAAACAAGTTTTTGTAATAGGATGCTTTGTTCAGACAGTGATAACTCAACAATAAATTAACCTATTACAATTATTTTTGTATCATTATAATATGTAAAAGAGAACGGATGTTTTGAGACTTAATCAGAGTTATTAGTTTGAGAAATAAATTTTTAGTGGATTTTTTAATCCTAAATTTCCAGAAAAAATCTTGATTTTTATGCATTTTTGGCGAAAAAAGTTGTAACATAAAAACCTTTCTCTCTAGCAACTTGTTTTAGGGTCGAAACATGAAGAATAAATAATTTAAAACTAGAATAGTCTTTCTAGACAAATTAGAATTTGAGATATGACTGTTCAAAAGACATGCTAATTAGCTTATTATATCTTAATTAAGTAATTAATAATTAGCTTAATATGATTTTTTTCATTGAAATAATTTCAAGCATAAACCACTGACCAACTGTGAAAAAACTGGATTTTAAAGTTAAAATTAAAAAAAAATTTTAGTCTGTACGTACACCGTAAACCCTTTTGACTACGGCTATAGATATAACAAGCGCGATTATTTATTGGTTTGATTCTTTCTTGGCGAGCATCTTACAACTTTGATCGTACAACTGGATATACCGACCGTAGACTAGTTTCTTTCTTAGCGCGATTCTTATAACGTTTAAGGTAAAAACTGCTGTATTGTCCAGTCTAAATTGGCGCGTTCACGGTACAACTGAATTACCTGCAGTAGTCTGAAGATTAATATCTATAGCCGTGTTTAGGATCCTGAGATATACGACTGCCAAATTTAGCAGCATTTGCACGAATGGACATCAGTTACATTCTCACCGGAATATCACTGTATACCTTTACTTCTCAAATTGCCTGGAGAGCACAAAACAAAACACTGGAGGATCTCCTTTTAACAATTCGTTAGGGAGACGCTTTATATCTCCAAGTGGATTCGACGAGATTTCTCGTCCATTGAGATCTGACCGATTTCGGCAATGACCAGATTTTTGTGATAACAAGATCAAAATCTGGCCGGTTTTCTTCTGAAGGCAAGGTATCTCGCCCATCGATAGCTGGTCAGTTTTGCTATACCCGTCTCTACAGCAACAAATGTGCACGGGCTTTGTATCTGGATTAGTTATTGTTTCAGACTTACAGTTATACTTTATCGTAGTGTGGTATGCATAGAGCAGTTTGAGAGATTGGAACTGTCATTTCCATAACAAAGCTCATTTCATATTTCGGTTTTCCACAATAACACATTTTACTCATTTGGATAAATCATTTAAAATAGCGCTCTTCCATTAAATAACTTGTTGGAAGTAAACAGTAAATAATAATTCTCAGACTGGTATATCTACAATCACGCGCTTATTTGAAATAAAAAGAAGAATTGGATACCCCAACAAGAGTCACCGAAATATTTATCTCGCCTTTGTCAACCTAACTTTCCTACCGATTGAAATACATGTCGATAGCGGTCGTAAATATTGATTGATAAGGATTGCTTTGAACTTTCTTTCGGACATTTGCTTTAAGTTATCTGTCTAGACATAATTAGGATGCAGCGTAATTCATTCTACGGAAGCTCAATAACGCCCGTGTTGACTTCTAAACTGCCGTCGATGCAAGTCTGGAGCAAACTAGGAGATAATTTTCTATCCGGGAAAATTGAGGACAGTAAAGAGTTCTCTTTTAAGCACATTTAAAATTGAAAGCAAATTGGTAAGTTGTTTTGAGGACACAAACCGAAGTTTTGATGTGAATGCTTATCTATGATGTTCTTATTAAGAAACAATGTACATTCTTAACAAGTTCTGAACAATTGTTTATTACGTGTGAACATTCAACAATTTATATACAGTTTTAACGTGTAAAGTGTAGTTTGTTACATTAATATTGGATATATATATATTTCTTAGACTAGTGATTGTAGCACATATTGGTAGCTTTGGAACGTCACCACTTATGTACTTATGTAATTTTCACTTCACTAACTGAAAAGTCACATTGTCCCAAAGCACGCCCAACACCGTAGAATTGGTAGTCAGTGCGACTGCGCACAAGGTCCAAAGTTATGTCAGATACAGGCATTATTTGTCCATGGGAGGCTATATTTATCTTCTGGTTGTTTCTACCAGTTCTAAAACCATAAGACTAAACAGTTAGAATACTTTTTTGTAGAGCTCAAAATTTCATATATATACCCCAGTACTGTGTGTTCAGATTTCAAAAACGTATTTTCATCAAAAACTAGTATCATTAAGGCCCGGTGCACACATCCGGTTTTTCAACGTACGGCGCCGCTGCGGCACCGAAGCCCAACTATGCACACATAACCGTGAAATCACGCAAGAACTCATTTCGCGCCATTTGCGATAAATATTCTATCGAAGAAAACGTGTTTTTTACGCTTACTTGGTGTAAAAAAAGTATATTTTCAAACAAAATATACGTTTCTGGATACAACCATTTATTAATTATTATTTATATTCTATTTATTTATGAAAACAAGGTTCTTCACAACGGAGATTCAAGTGCGGCGAGCTGCGGCGCCGTGGGGAACTGCGGTACAAATTATAAGCAAGTTGGACGTGCGTCGCCTGTGTCGCCGGAGGTATGTGTGTACTGCTCCATTGAATCTATAGTATCTCAGACCGCACTTGCGTTGCCGCAGCGGCGCCATGCGTTGAAAAACCGAATGTATGCACCGGGCCTAAGTGTAAACATAAATTACCTCTTATATGAATAGTTTCTTTTTTCCTTACTATTTACTAGGGCCACGGTAGCTCGTTTAAGAGTAACAAATTTACAACCGGAGAGTTGCATGTTTAAATCCAACTAAACTAGGGGGGTGGGGGCTGCTGCACGTTAAATTTGTCGTGGCCTCAAATGTACCAACGTTGGCGTGGTGTAGAAGTTTGGAGAGGTGGGAGGTGCGAGCTTAGGTGTGACCTCGTTATCTGACCATAACACAAAATTACGTGGTATTTTCCTTCCGGTTTGATCCTGGACCGTCGCCAATAGCCTATTGTGTTGCTCTATTAAACTTTAAGTAAAATACTTGACTATCTATCTCATAATTTATATGCAGCAGTTAAATATCGATTTTAAATCCCGAAAATGTAAATTTAATAGTTAATGAGCAGACCCTTAAGATACTAATGGGTCAATAGGGAATCCTTGCTGTCGAAATACACTGCACATCTTGGGGATTATTATTTTATACCTACACTACCCTACAATAATGGACCGGACTCCAGAGGACTTGCGTAAAATCCGACTATATGTTTGGGGTGTTTTCGTGGTATGGCCTGGAACCTTTGCATAATGTTCCTGGTAAATTGAACGCCGACGACTTCGTGAGCATTTTGGATAATCAGGTTCTTCCTGCGCTCTGTGTATTTTATGGAATGGACGAATGTTACTTCCAGGACGAAAACGTTTTGTGTCATGTTGCAGCCTCTGTCAAGCAGTGGTATAGATATGGATGTAAAACGTCTTTCCTGGTCTGCTCAGAGTACCGAACTAAACCCCATAGAACATTTGTGGGACGAGTTACAGCGACGCTTACGGACCAGGGAACCACGTCCGAAATCTACAGTTGTGCTAGCGACATTCTTGCAACATCAATGGACACTAATACCCATAGCTGTGTATCAAAACCGTATTGAAAGTACGCCCTGAAGTGTTGTTAGTGTAATTGCAGCACGTGGGGGACAATCCACCTATTAAAGCATGTATAATTTCCCTTATACCATGGATGGCGAACCTTTTTCTAGCGCGTCAAAAAATGTCTTGAAACCGTAGAAATTAACATCGCGTGACACTTAAAATTTTTTTTTCGGCCATTTTTAGACCTTCGGATATTAAAAAAACTATACGATATATACAAAGGGCGTACCATAAACACAGAGAGTGAATTTTTTACGCAGTGGCAACATAGCAAAACTAAAAAATAAAAGTGCAGGCAATTTTTTCAAACTGTTAACTGTACAATTATAAATATTCTAAACGAAGCAGACGATTTTATTTTCCTAGTTTCGTGCTTGTTTAAATAATTATTTTTATTTGCCCTACAGAAATGGAGGTGAGTGATTCAAAGTTAAAAAGCGAAATTCGTTCTGCCTTTAATTTTGCTATCGTTTTAGCAAAACAGCTCCAGAAACAATTAAGTTAATGAAAGAAGCTTACAAAGACAAATGTTTTGGTGAGTCTACGATTTTTAGGTTGCATGGTGATTTAAAAAAAGGACGTTTGTCTGCAGAACTAGTTCCTAAGCCTGGCCGACCAGAAAGTGTTGTGAATGATTGAAATGTTAACACTGTGTGGGCAATATTACAAGAAAATAGGCGAATGACACGTGAGGAGATAGCGGCATCAACTAACATTTCCAAAACGTTGATATTTCGTATCCTACGCAACAATTTACAGCTTCGCCATGTTTGTTCCAGATGGGTCTTTCGTCATCTTACTATCGAACAAATACAAACAAGAATTCACCAATGTTGTGAGTAGAAACAGATACTTCAAAATCATCCGAATTTCCTAAAGACTGTAATAACAAGTGATGAAACGTGGGTGCATCATTTTGATCCCCTTACCAAATCTGCAACAAGTGTATGGAAACACACTGATTCTCCGCCTCCGAAAAAAATCCGACAAACCAAATCTGCTGGAAAGGTCATGATGATTATTTTCTTTGATCATAAAGATGTAATTTATCAGCATGCTGTGCCTCCAAAAACTACTGTTAATGGTGAATATTAGATTTCAGTTTTGAAAATTTTGCGACAACACATATCGAGAAAGCGACTTGAACTGGAAGGGAATTGGACTTTACATCACGATAATACTCGCCCTTATGTCGCTACTTCTGTTTTGTTTTCGACATTGCTGGCAAAATAGGATTATGTTAGAAAATGTTCCTTTAATGATGGATAATACAACGATTTTCCAGGAAATAGGTCATTTGAATATATGTCTAGCTTTATTAATATTCATGTTAATAATCATGTTTATTAATCTTCATGTTTGTTAGCATCAAAATTGCTTTGAGAATTTCGTACATTGTTAAGACGATTTGACCACTGCCTTGAAGTTTCGTATTTAGCTCATTAAAGTGCCCTGAGAAATCACAAAAGAACATAAGATAATTCAACCAATTCAAATTTGTGAGTTCTTGTTGTTGCACATCCCCCTGGTGTAGGAAAGCCTACACCAGGTCCAGAAGGCCCCGTCGTGCCAGATCCCCATATACCTGCAAAAAGTCCTGATCAACCAACAGCTGCTTATACGAAGCGCCAAGACAGAGAAGAAGGTGATCAGGACTGGCAGGTAGGGAACAGGAACAAGGAGGGAAAATTCTCTCCCCGTTCTGAAATTTGATACTTTTAAGATGGCCACTTCGAAATCTGGCCATGGCCGATTGAAAAGGCCGAGGGCCACAGCATGTGATTGAGAGTCCAGGGTGATTGCCAGCATACCAATGGTGGGATGGCGTACGGCGCCACAAGGAAAGCAAACGTTGTTTTCCCAGGGAGTGGACCTCAGTGGGAGTGAGGCGATTCAAACAGTCCATAGGGAGATCACAGCCATTCTTGGCGAGTACATCGGCTGTCTCGTTTCCATACACCCCGATATGCGATGGAATCCATTGGAGGCTTATTGGTGTTTTCAGGCCAATCTCGCAGAGATTTGTGAGTTCTGGAAAAACTTTACCCTTTTCATCAAAAAATAAGCTAATTTCATTTAACAACTAAAGAAACGTTCCAAACTTGACCTCGACTTAGCCATCGAACGTTATTGTACATAACCAAACCCGAATACCAAGCATCCACTTCCTCCAATAAATTTTAAATTTGCCGTTTAGCAAGAGCATGTGCTGCAATAAAATTAACGTCGTTACAACGTAAAATACATTTTCTAGACAATTTAAAATGTCCTTTGCCCTTTGTGCCTCTTGGTGCACAATGCAGTGAAATTCGACCAGAGTGTCCCATTTCTCTTGCTAGAAGCTTAACGAAACCAACATGCTTTCCTATCATGCTTGGAACTCCATCAGACATTACGGATACGATCTTCTTTAGGTCAACATTCAATTCAGTAAACTCTTTCATAACTTCATTCATAACATCAATACCAGTAGTTATTCCTCTTAATGTCAGCAATTTAATCAATTCCTCCATCATCATATTTCTAGAAGTGTATCTGACAATAACTGCAAGTCGGGCAAATCCAGTGACATCTGTGCTCTAGTCCAAAGATATAGAATACATATATGCATTTTTTTTTTAAATCGGACGAAAGTTGGTCGGAAACATCTTTGTTCAGTGACAAGATTCTATCTTTTACTGTATTCCAACTTAACGGCAATTCTTGGATACGTTTAATTATCGAGTCTTTATTTTCAAAATTTTTGTGATTTGTTTCAAAATGGCGTTTTACGTTGTAGCTACGTTTAACAACAGTTTTGTTACAATTAACGCATAACACTTTTTCTATGACCCCGAATTTGTGAAAGCTCTCCTCGTGATACGATCTTCCAATTCCACTCGCTACGCTTCCATGCTTTCGTTTCAGAGTCTTCGACATACCACCACCCATATCACAAACACACGAGAAGTATCTATCAATCACAGACGTCTGACGCAAAATAAAAATGGCACTGGAAACTGGCAGCTTCGGCGAGAGGAAGTTATGAATGCGGGTTAGGAGTGTGGTAGTAGTGCCTTCTAGCGAAAGTTTCACGCGGTTATAATGAAATGCTTCGGCTTAAGGAATTGAAATTTAGCGAAAAGAAGAAAAAATAAATTTCAAACTATATTTATTTTCTAAAAATTATTTCTTGTATAAATTACGTTATGGACCTCTCAGTCCGACGAATGAAAATCAAAATTTGAAAAGTTAAATTAACTTGATGTTAAAACAGTGTGATCGTCTCGCGTGTCGTCTAAAATTGCTTCGCGTGTCACAATGTGACCCGCGGGTCACAGGTTCGCCATCCTTCCCTTATACCATCACATGTTTCTGTCTGGTCCATTATTGTAAGGTTGTGAAAATTGTGCTTAAATGCTTTATCATATCAAACGAAAACCCTTCAATTGCGTTAGCCCAGGTGTTTACTCGTTACTGAACGTGGATCAAAATTATGTGGCATTGTCTTCAGATTGTCTCTTTCACGATTGGCACCGGACCATCAACAATTTTCCGTTGTGATTTTTCAGGTAGACGTTAATTTAAATACCTAACTAGCAGGTTTGTGTTAATATCAATATTTACTGATTTCAATAAACATTACAAATTATTTTTATCAAAATTAATGCATTTCATTCTACAAAAAAATGAAACAAGCGTATTAAGTGTATGTACACTCATTTCCATAAAAATTTGAGCACCAAGAAATAATTGTGGGATCGTAACGAAACTTGGCATGAAAGTACGTGTCGGCTAGATATGCAAATGATTACAAATGCAGCGTGACTGCGCATTGAGTAATGCCACTAGAGGGCGTTGAACTTCGGTCTCCTTGGAGTATAAAACAAGAAAGCAGAGCTTGTTTGAGTGTACTTAATTTTTTGCAAAGGAAAGGCTGAGGTAGACATGCCGTTACGCCGCCATCGAAGACAATATAAGCAGCTGTCAGAGTTCAAGAGGGGAAGAATCATCGGGGGATGATGGAAGCTGGGTGGCCAGCTCGGCGAGTCGCTCGTCAAGTAGGCCGTTCTGATTTTACTGTGAGCAGGTGTTGGGACCAGTGGACAGAAGATACGTCATTTACACGGTGACCAGGCTCAGGACGCCCTCGACAGACCAGTAGTCGAGAAGACCGTCACATCATACGAAACGCACGCGTAGAGCCAACTGCCTCATTGGCCGCTATCCAGACACAGACAGCACCTTCACTACGAGCCCATGTGTCTTCCCAAACTATCGCAAGGCGCCTGGCTGAAGGACATCTGGTATCGTGGCGCCCATTACGGGTGCTGCCAATGACACCCACCCACCGACGCCTCCGTTTGGAATGGTGTCGCGCACGACGGGATTGGACTGCAATGGAATGGAACCAGGTCGTCTTCAGCGACGAATCTAGATTCAATTTGAGCAGTGATGACAATCGTGTTCGTGTGTGGAGGCCCCGTAGCGAACGCCTCAATCCTGCCTTCGCTTAACAGCGACACACCGTTCCCACAGCTGGTGTGATGGTATGGGGTGCCATTGCTTACGATACACGGTCTCACCTAATATTGATCCATGGCACAATGACAGCCCAGCGGTACGTCCATGACATCCTTCAGTCACATGTGATGCCACTCATGGCAGAGCTCCCAGGAGCCCTTTTTCATCTAGACAATGCTCGGCCACACACAGCAAGGATGTCACAAGACTGCCTCCACCACATTACCACCCTTCCCTGGCCTGCTCGATCCCTAGATTTGTCCCCAATCGAACATATCTGGGATCATTTTGGACGGAAAGGTGGACACCCTACGAGTTTGGTCGAACTAGAGGCGCGTTTACAGCAACTGTGGAACGAGATGTCTCAGGACGTCATACGGAACTTGTATGCCTCAATGCTCGCTCGTATCGCATCGTGCATTCGCGCTAGAGGGGGTCCAACAGAGTACTAAAACTTTCGTTCATTTGTTCTTTTTTCTGCAATAAAGGATCCTTTTTCTTTGATTTTCTAATCACTTATACTTATATGAAAGTAGTACTTACATGTGTAAAATTTCGCTTTATTTTGACGACTTTTTCTTATCTTTATTTTTATGGCAATGAATGTAGTTTATTAATTATATTAAGCTTTTTAAAGAATGAAGTCATTAAACCATTAGTTGAATGAAGTTAAGGAATCACTGTAGAATGGTGGAATAAGTTAAAACTTCAAAAGTTTTTATAAAAAGAAATTATTAAATTTTCTGTCGAATGATGTTATTAAAATATTAGTGAATAAATAATTTTTTTAAACGCCTTGAGAAATTTACGATTAAAACATTGAGTTTCAGTGTACATTAATTAAATAACATGCACGGTTAAGTATTTTCAGCTCCAGATGTCAATTACTTTTTATCTAAAATCTAGTTTTAAACTATTTGACTGAGAAAATTTTGTGAATAGATAATCCATTTACCGTCCAAGAGGTTTCGACGCGATATCTCGTCCATCAAATTCTGACCAATTTTACTGATGACAAGATATCTCTTCATCAAAATATTGCCGATTTTTTTTATGATGGCGACACCCAGGTCTGGTTAGGGCTCTTGTAATGGTGAGATATCTCGTTCATCCAGATCTGGTCAGTGCTCTTCTAATGGTGAGATAGCTCGACCATAAGGATCTGGTAAGTGTTCTTCTAATGGTGAGATAGATCGTTCGTCCAGATCTGGTCAGGGCTCTTATAATGGCGACAGAGCTAGTTCATCTCGATCTGGTCAGTGCTTTCCTAATGGTGCGATAGCTCGTTCATCCAGATCTGGTCAGTGCTCTTCTGATGACGAGATAGCTCGTCCATCAAGATATGGTCAGTACTTTACTAACGGTGAGATAACTCGTCCATCAAGATCTGGTCAGGGCTTTTATAATGGCGAGATAAAGCGTACATCAAGTAGTGGTCAGTTGTGCTAATGCAATACCTCGTCGCGAGAAACACCAGGAGGGGGTAAAACACTTTTTTTAAAGATTTAAGAAACTCTTAAAAACAATAAACGTTTTGACACAAACATCTAAGAAAAACGTTAATAAGACCTTAACGAATTCAGAATTATGCATACAAATCAATTATCTTCATGCTCGAGTTTATTGCTCTCATGTATCTATGGTAATTCATTTAAAGAAACATCTTATGTACGAAGTAACCTTCATTCAACCTTGAACTTTACTTCAATAAACATCCTCTGCACTGATCTCTTTAGCAGAAGAGGTTCTTAATTCCCCTCCATTCAATTATATTTCACATAGCAATCAGAAACGGTTTTCGGAATTCAAGTCGGTTATTTCGAATGCATTGAGAATGAAATTTAATTATTTCATATAAAAGGCCTTAACGTTATTATAGATAGGCTTTGATCTTGTGGATAAAAGACTTTCAATGTGCAGTTAAGGTTTCAGCGATTAATTTGCATTCCCTCATGTGTTTTCGTTGATAATTTCGCTTTAATTTAATAAAATCCAGTGGGTATTAGAACAAGAGTCTGCATTTTGAATTTCCCTGTGGTTGTTTTCTCTGTGATTGCCTGAGGATGGACTTATTCTAACGAGCAAAGTTTATGTTTACGCTATGACAGTAGCTCATGTTTTAGACATAATGGATACATAAAAGTTAAGTGAGCAATGAGGACCTTTAAGTTAAGTGAGCAATGGTGACCTTTAAGTTAAGTGTGCAAGGGTGACTTTTCAATCTGTCCAGGATCGTGTGATCAAAACTATTAGTAACGTGATACTTAGTCTACTTTCGTTTGCTGGGTGGAATCTAACGTTCATCAAAAGATTGGCGAATGGAATAAGAAATATGAGAGTAAAGTGAGAAATGGTGACCTTTTTATGTGTACAGGATCGTGCGATCAAAACTGCAGGGTGTCCTAAAACTTCCCGTACTGACGATTCGTGAATTGGTCATACAAAGGGCGTTCCATAAAAACTGAGAGTAAAATCATAAAAAATCAAGAAATATATTTACAGAAAAAAATATATCATTATTTTTCAAAATACCTTCCCTCAGATGATATTCAACGATCCCATCGTTCAACCCACTTTTCAAAACAGGTAGAGATGCCTTTTTCTGGAAACTACTTCAAAGAACCCTGCACTGCTGAAATAACTTCAGAATCTATATATATAATTCTCTTACGTGGCTCACGAAAAAGAAGTAATTTGTAATCGCGTTTTGGCAACACTGTACGATTGTTTGTTTATCGCGAAGTCTCGCGCATCGATTGAATTTATAGCGTTATCGGATAAAATTTTATTGAAAAAAAAAGGAAATTTTAATGAGCTGTTGCAGTTAGTTTAAAATAGAAATCAAATAAAGCGGAGGATCTTTTCAGGGCCATTTAAGAAACGGTCCTTTTCAGGGTCAACAATTATAGTTCAACAAGACGCTTGCACTACAACTTTCGGCAACAAACTCAATGAAAAAGTGTGGGTCGTTTGAGTGCTGGGAAAATGTACCCACAAACAACATGCTGGGTATTCAATTTCCAAAGCAACGCTCACATTTCGAGTCAAAATTTGCACAAAGTTTTCATTTGAATTCTGATTTTAGAGATACTGTATATATTTTTTCTGTAATACAGCAAATTTAGATTTGAAAAACATTTTTTTTGGTAACATATTTTGTAAACAATCCCTTCAGCTAGGACACATGTCTTCATTGAGGCGAGCGAAGCGAGCATAGGTTCGCGCAGCGAACCAATCAGGATTGCGAAGCAATCCTCCTAGACTTGGCGAGCGTTAGCGAGCATGGGGCAGGCCCCCTAGTCTGTATTAAATTTTCTACCACGGCGCTTCTCCTTCAACGTCGGAAACAGCCAGAAATCGTATGATGCAAGATATGGACTGTAAGGGGGAAATGGCATGTTTTTAATATTGCATTTACTAAGGTATTGTTGAACAGAAGTAGCGAAATGCGGGCGAGCATTATCGTGATGTAATGTCCAATTCTTTGAATCACTCATCTCCATTCCTGTAGGGCAAATAAAAACAGTTCTTTAAACAAGCACGAAACTAAAAAAATAAAATCGTCTGCTTCGTTTAGAATACTTATAATTGTACAGTTAACAGTTTGAAAAAAATCGCCTGCACTTCTATTTTTTAGTTTCACGGTGTTGCCACTCGTTAAAAAATTCACTCAGTTTTTATGAAATGCCCTTTGTACAAAATCAAGAACCTTTGATACAATTATTTTTATGCCAATGGAAAAAAGCACTTTTAACCTAACGTAGAAAAAAAATTTGAACTTACATTTATAATAAATGTTTAAAATTTCCGCCCTTTTCTTGGAGGCGAAGCGGAATTCGTTTTCGCATATTTTTAGAAACGTGTTTCAAGATGCTGGAAGTGACTTCTTGTATCCTTTGAGTAATGGCAATTTTCAGATCACCTATTGTTTGGTGATTACCTTCATTAACTTTGTTCTTTTAATAACCCCACGGAAAAAAGCCAGGGATGCTCAGATCAGGGAACTAGGTGGCCAAAGGTTTTTTGAGATGCAATGCCATCGGTAATAATAAAGATGTTTCTCATTGTCTGGTGGCTTTAGCTCCTGTAACATTTTTACACGATAAGCACGAAAATGCAAAGCTCTGAAAGCCTTATGTATCGAACCCTGTGATGTGCCCATTTGTTGCGACAAACGCCTCACGGATTGTTGAGGGGATTGCAATGTCATCCGTTGAGTTTCTTTCACGAAGTCAGGTGTAACGACTTTCGGTCTTCCACTCCTGTGTTTTGTGTTAAAACCGAACCTGTCACGAAATCACCGAACGAGTTGAAATAGCGTATCATTACTCGATATTGCATCATTTGGATAGTTATATCGCCAAAATTCTTAACATATTTCACATGATTTACATTCAAAATAAACTTCAAACAGCGCAATTCTCTGAATGCGTGATAAACTCATCTTGCAATGATGAACAAAATGACGTGGAACTTTATTATCGTACAACTTGAGCGCGAAGAAAACCAAACGATAAATTTTAAAGACTCGATAAAATTAGAAGCAGCCGATAAAATTCAATAATTAAAAAAAAACCACGGGTAATTACTTTTTAAAGTTGGAGTACGGGAACTTTTAGGACACTGTATTTCCAAACATATTTCACAGAATACTGGATTAAGATGCATTCTTTAATGAAATTTCCAAAATTAAAACCTTCCAAATTTAACTCCAAGGAACTCACACGAAGAAACATTTTAAAAACACTAGACACTAATGTATAGTCTAAATAAAAGTACTCGATAAAATTATAAGCAACCGATAAAATTCAATAATTAAAAAAAAAGAACACGGGCAATAATTTTTTAAAGTTGGAGTACGGGATCTTTTAGGACACTCTGTAATAGTAACGTGATACTTAGTCTACTTTCGTTTTCTGGGTGGAATCTAACATTCATAAGAAGATTGGTCTATAGAATAGGAAAAGACGCTCATCCACTGTTTCATCATCTGATTGTTACACTGATTGATCATTTGATACTAGTCATTGGTGGTTTCATAACTTTCGTCGATACATAAAAATGGAGATTCATAAACCTACCCGGTCGTAAGGGGTTACATCACCAAGAGAAGCGATAAGTTATTTAATTGACCAACCAAGACAATTTTTCAGAGTAGTCACGTGACTACTGGTCGACATGTTGATCACACGTTTCAAAAGTCCTTACAATAACAACGCTGGTTCTATTTACAATTCACGTCTCTTGTGTATACCGTCATATTCTTAGATCTTTGAAATCGAATTGTCTACATAACTGTCTATAACTGGTTTATATAACAACAACAATATACACTCAAACCTGGTTCAACGAACAATATACACTATACTGGTTCAACGAAACAATATACACTCAAACCTGTTTTTGTGTAGTAGATAGGGACCGCATAAAAGTAAATGCAAAAAAGAAATTACAAAACATTACGAGTAGCTATACAAAATATTTTTCGCAACATATTTAAAAGTATTTTTTTATGCGGTGAATAGGGACCGCATAAAAAAAAGACCCACGTAGAAAATAAATCAAAACCTTACGAAATAACTAGAAATTGCTTTTTTAAACGAAATCAAGACACGAGGCTTGAATTCTTTTAGACATTCGATATGCTAAATTTTTTTTAAATGTAAGTCATTTTTATTGATAAATTCATTAATCATGTTCTAATTTGATTGAAATTTTGAAAGGTCTATAAGTAGATTGTACTGAATACATTTTTTCATACACCGCACAAAAAAAGATCGCACAAAAAGCAGGTTTGAGTGCTTTTGCTAAAAATAGTAACTATTTCAATGTGTCACTACATTTTTTTTATTTATAATCCCTGCCCATTGACTTAATCGTTCTTTGGCACTACAAGGGGTGAACTAACGTCTATATTTTGGGATCTAGTTAAGCCTTACAGAAACAATCACCAACATTAATGCTCTTACAAACCGAGATTCCTGCTAGGGTACAAGCGCTATAACTATTATACCAGTGTCCCTAAAGAAAATTATACTTAACATATAAGTATATGTCTGTTATGAGTTGGTTCTTATGTCAAGATGGAACAATGGAGCAACACAATAGACTATTGGTGACGCTACGAAATTCGAAAGAAAGGTTCCGAGGACAACACCTCACAAATTTGATACAGAATCAGATAACAAGATCATACCTGTCGAAAACAATACTTATTAGGAAAGCTTACCTTCTTTTTCACACTTGTATTGCTTCAACTTCTTTAAGAACCCGGATAGTTGAATAAGTATAACCTTTTCTCTTGTACATTACAGCAATCAATCTGTTTTCAATATCAGCAATGAAACGTAAATAGCCTTTTTACTTTTACTAATAACTTAGAGAATTTATTCCAATCACCAAGTATTTACAAGAATTTTGTACAAGTTTTTAAATATTACAGTTTTTCGCATCATTTCTCGTGACAGTACAATCGGCTGCCAGAAAATCGCTGTTTTCGCAGCAGTGCTGTCACGTATAGTCAGCGAAATACTAGTTCGCAGTTGTTCGCGACAACTTATTTTAGGATCATATCATAGGATCATAGGACTCTGATACTAGATCTTATCATAGGACTCTGGTATGATAACAAGATCATACCTGAGCTGACATACCCTTCCCAAAGTTCCACATATCACCAACGTGAGTCCTTTTGAGGCTACGACAGATTTAACACGTACTAGCCCCCCTGTCGTACATGACGGTCTTTGTTTGTATTTGAACTCGTGAACTTCCGTTAGCTGGTCTGTTACTCTCTATTCCAAAAGAGATACCTCGTCATCTGACCGTGTTTAAAAATTACGTGGGGTGGACTTTAGATATTTCCCTTAGAGGATTGATCCCGGACCGTCTCGTGAATAACCCATTGTGTTGCTCTAGTACGACGTTAATTAAAAATTACCATTACCTTACCACAAGAGAGATATCGTGGTAGGTGGGTATTTTAATTAACGTCGTACTGGAGCATCACATCGGGCTTTTGGCACTCGTCCGAGATCAATCCCAGAGGGAAAGAACAGAGGCCATCACCACGTAATTTTGACAGAGATACACCGGACTCAAAACCCTGGGTAATGGTAATGGTAATTTTAGTTAACGTCGTACTAGAGCAACACAACGGGCTCTCAAAACCCTGGGTAATGGTAATGGTAATTTTAGTTAACGTCGTACTAGAGCAACACAACGGGCTCTCAAAACCCTGGGACATAGTAATTTCAAACCACAACCAGATGACGAGGTCAACATCTGAACTGTCACTCCCACTCTCCACATTTTAAATTAACACTAATGCGAGGAAATTTGAGGTAACGACAGATTTAACACGCACTAGTCCCCCGTACACGACGGTATTTAACGGGGATACAATATTGTACTAGCAACAATCCGGTTGATAATCTACTATAACAGTGAAACATATGCTACCAGGCTGGTAGTAAATTAACATCGCTCTGGAACAACACAACGTACTATTGGCAACGGTTCGGGATGACTTTGGAAAGGAAATATCTTTAATTACGGAATTTTTAACCACGATCAGATGACGAGGTCAAATTTGAGCTGGCCTCCCACTCTCCAAATTTCACTCCAAGGTATTTGCTTATGCTGCAGATTTTGGACGTGACGTAATTTAACTCATTTCCCCCTAAGGGGAATATACGAGGGCAATACCACGTCATTTTCTACCACGGTCAGATGACACGGCAACACATGAGCTGGCACCCCACTCTCTGGAATACGATTAGAAAATATCGCTTACGAAAATTTTACTGAATTAATTACGATTCAGTGTTTTACATTTCATTAGCCAACGACTTTTATATGCGTCGAAAGTCACGGTCTTCCCTGGCCTCTTCGCAGCCCCGACCTAAACCCCATAGAACATTTGTGGGACGAGTTAGAGCGACGCTTACGGACCAGGGAACCATGTACGAAATCAGCAGCTGAGCTGGCGACAATCTTGCAGCAGGAATGGACACAAATACCCATAGCTGTGTATCAAAACCTTGTTGAAAGTATGCCCAGAAGGATTGCTACTGTTATTGCAGCACGTGGGTGACCATCGCCCTATTAAGCATGTATTATTTCCCTTATACCATCACATCTTGCTGTCCTGTCCATTATTGTAGGGTAGTGTATATTAGAATATATTCAGTGTTTATAGTAAAGCCGGGGTAACACGTCTGGAAGTTTAACAGACTGCCAACCTGATCAGCAATGATGCTCAGATAGTTCGCAGCATTTATGGTCTGTTCTATCACAACTACGGGTCCCAGAGGCGCCCATAAGAACGTCCCCCAAAGCATAATACCGCAACTGTGTATGACCTGCTGTACAAGAGGGGAGCAACTATTCGCCAGGCAGACGGCGTACCCTGAGACGACCATCGACGTGATGAATGAAATATCGGGATTCATCTGACCAGGCAACTCTCTTCCACTTATCCATGATACAGTCTCGATGTTTACGGGCCCACTGTTTGCGTAGTTGACGATGACGCTTGGTCAACAGAGGCACACTAGTGAGACGTCGTATGGTACAGTCCCATATTCAACAATGTCAGCTGAACGGTGTGTTCCGAAATACTTGCGCTTGGACCTGCATTGTATTGGGCTTTCAGCTGAGCCACTGTCTCGAGCCGATTTTGCTTCACCAAGCGAGAAAGTCCCCGACGTCCTTTTTCTTTGATGACGCGTGGACGACCAACACCTTGGAGTCTACTGCTGATGTCACCGTCATTTATCCACTTTGCATGAATATTAAATCCGGCAGATCGTGAACATGAACAACCTACCAGTCGTGTAGTTTCGGTGATACTCATTCCGAGTCTTCGGGCCATTACGATCTGCCCTCTATCAAATTCGCATAGATCATCACCATCACTCGCAAAAGTAAGTGCAAGAATGATTACTTACCTTCTCCAGCAGCAGGTAAATACCATTCTCACTTAATCGCGTGCCCTCCACGTCATCCAGACGAGTTCATTGAAAAATGTGGGTATGGTCATAATGTTTTGACTCGTCAGTGTATATACTGTATCTACTATTATAAAAGGAAATGGTTGTATATTATATAAGTTAAACACCATTACAAAATCAGTTTCCTCTTCAAGCTATGAGACCTCTGTTTGAAAGATCGAATTCAACGATTTCAATCTGCACGGAATCTTAAATGAGCAAAGACAGCTGAATCCCTTTCGGAATAAATGCACGTAATTTCGGGTGTAGGAATTTCCGTTCATTTCTAGAGGAAATTGAATATTGAAATACGGTTCATTTTACCCACTTTGATAAGAATTTCTATTAAAAGTCGAGTGTTGGGTGCGATATCTATATGCAAAGCAAAGTTGGCGTATGTCTGTTCTCTGATACAAATCTACAGTTTGACCAACGAACAAATCATTTGGTACACTTGATTCTTTAGAATCGCACCTATAGTATGGGCTTCATATTAACCCCCGTTCTGTTAGTCCTAGGTGTGTATAGGGGATTCAAAACATTTCGGAACGCTCATAACATTGAATATTATTACGATAGCGGTATGTGCAACTCAGACTGCTTTAATGGTATTGCAGAAAAAAACAACTTTAAAAAGCATAAATAGCCCGTTGTGTTGCTTCCGTGCGGCGTTGTTAAATTACCTACTTACATATCTCAAAATTATATATTTGTGCAATTAAATTACATTGAAATATCTATATTTGAACTGAAATTTTTTATTCCATTACAAACATCAATACCATTTTAGCAGTTGCGAGTTGGAATGCACATAATGACCATTGTGTACATAGGGGGCTGGTGCATGTTAAATCTATCGCGGCTTCAAACGTCCTAACGTTGACGTGGTGTGGAAATTTGAAAAGTTGGGTGCCATCTTGTCATACATCCATGTTTCAAAATGATGTGGTGGTGTCCTCGATTCTTTCCCTTTGGGATTAATTCCGGATCGTCGCCGATAGCCCATTTTGTTTCTCCAGTGCGACGGCAATTAAAATACCTTCCTACAATCTTTACTGACATGTATTACGCATAACCTGTATGGTAGTTATGTACATGTACCATCTCAGAGAAAAACATGTATTTCTTAATTTTTTGTGGCTTAGAATACTTTTTTCGAGTAAACCACCCGGTAGCTCTTTGGATGAGGTCTATCGTGCTTATGAAAACTGACCAAACCTTGACGAACTAGATAACTCGGATATAATATGGAAAATATCTTAAGTTTAGAAGAGCAGGTTGTTCCGTAATCATAAAAATTTTCGCAATATCTTGATAATTATTAGCAAAATTGGTCAGATTATAAGAAATGAAATATTTCATCGAAACCACTCGATGTTTTTTAAATAGAGTCTTTTAATTAAATTGTTGTAAATCTTAATCCTCTTGTTGATTGTCCGGGCAAGGTATAGCGTCAGTAACAAAACTGACCAAATCGACCATATAGTCTCATAACCAAATCAACTATAATTTCATAACAAGATATATCGCCATTAGCAAAATTAGTCATATCTTTATAGAAACCATATATTGAGATAATCCGTTGGAGAGTTATCAATCGTGTTTTTTACCTTATTTTAAATCTGTTAACTCTCTTGGAGATTACCTCGACTAAGTATCTTGTTATTAGCAAAACTGGTCAAATCTTGATTTACGAGATACCTTGGAAATCTCATTGGAAATACACAGTCCAGTCACATTAATGTGACCACCTGTCAAAAGCCAGAATAACCCTCTTTGGCAGCGCGGACCGCTGCGAGGCGTGAAGGAAGAGAGTCAATTAGGTTACTGAAGGTGTTCACTGGGATGTTGAGCCATGCTGATTCCAGTGCCGTGGCCAACTGCGCTAGATTTCCTCCCTCCTCCAGCCTGGATCCTTCCGGCAATTATTGCAGGGTGTTTGCTTTCAGACGTTTCACGCCGTATACGCCAACGTCCATCTGTCCGATGGAGCATAAAACGTGATTCATCGGAAAAAGCCACCTGTCGCCACTCTGTGGGCGTCCAGTTGCGGTACTGGCGTGCAAATTCCAGCCCTAGTCGCCGATGAAAGGCAGTCAGCATAGGTGCATTAACCAGGCGTCTGCCGCGAAGGCCCATGCGCAGCAACGTTCGCCGAACCGTTGTTGAGGATACACTCTTGGTAGCCCCTTGGTTCATCTGGGCGGTCAGTTGCTCAACAGTTGCACGTCTATTTGCCCGAACGCATCTCCGTAGTCTTCGTTCGCCTCTGTCATCTATAGCCCGTGATGGACCACATGTGGCGCTGATGTCGGAGAGTGCCATTTCGCCATGCACGGTATACTTTTACCACGGCGGCACGCGATCAGTTCACAAAATTAGCCGTTTCCGAAATGCTTCCACCCTTGGCCCGAAAGCTAATAATCATGCCCTTTTGGACGTCGGATAAATTGCTACATTTCTGCATTA
Organism: Metellina segmentata; assembly: GCA_947359465.1. Classification (NCBI taxonomy): domain Eukaryota; kingdom Metazoa; phylum Arthropoda; class Arachnida; order Araneae; family Tetragnathidae; genus Metellina; species Metellina segmentata. The sequence goes on from OX375883.1 coordinate 43,743,814, forward strand.
CACCAACGATTGAAATGCTTTCCGATGCCGTAGGACATCCTTTATATACACTCCACTGCAACGTGCTGCCACCTGACTTTTGTGATTGGTTATTTCACGTTGACGTCGAAAATAGGTGGTGGTCACATTAATGGGACTGGACTGTGCATTATGTCAATAGAAAAAAAGTGATCAGGTCCTGATCACATCATCTTGAAGAAATCGGAAGTATCTCGATGACGAAATATCTCAGATCAGCAAAATTTCCCAGATCTTGATAAAAGTAACGTCTTGTTGAAACCACTTGGAAGGTTAAATGTTTTATTAAACCGAACGAAACACATTTGGTGGTGTCAATATCAATATTAATTACTGATTTTAATAAACATGTAACTATTTATTATTATTAAATATAGCTTATTTCATTCAGCAGAAAAAAAAAGCAGAGGATAAAGTGTATGTAGTTTGTTAATTATATTAAACTTTTTCTAGAATAAAGGTATTAAACTATTAGCAGAATGAGCTTTGTGAGGTGTTTTTTTCTTGATATTACTTGTGTCTCCAGCAAAAACTGACGACATATGGACGGACGACATTGGAAAATAATGTACCAGATATTGTTCTCGTCTTTAAGCAATTCGGGTTTATATTGCCAAAGAGATATCTCGTCATTAGCAAAACTGGTCAAATCTTGATGAACAAGATATCTCGCTATTAGAAAAAACGTCTTACAGATATTTTCCTCATCATACCAGATATCGACAATATCCATAACATTTTACCATTAGAAAAATTTGCCAAATCCTGATGGACAAAATATCTTCCATTAGCAAAATTGGTGAGATTTTTATGGACGAAATATATCATCGAAACCACAGTGAGGTTAAGTAATGGTGCTCTTTTTATAGGACATTAAATCTGGTAATAGATTTATTGCAATATAATATTTCAAACTCAGTCATAACAATCAGTTTCGCTTGAAGCTATTGAGACGATTCGATTCCAGAGATGTGGGAAACCGGCAATATACCCACAATCCGTAAATGATTTACGGTGAAACCCTTCGCATCACCATCCGGATAAATGCGCGTAATTTGGTGTCGGGAATTCCCTCTGCTAAGCAAATTGCTCCGTTCCTCTTTTTGCTTCCCCCAGAAAGCCAAACGCTGTCTTTGTCGGATCAGCGGGATCCCTTCCACTACCTGCACTCTACCCGGCTTGCCTCTCAGGTCAACAAGCTCTGATCATATAAGGACGAAGAAACATCGAAGGAGCTGCAAAAAATATAGAGAGAAGCGTTTTTTTTTTGCTTTCCGTCGTGATCCACTGAAAGAGACATCGTCTAGCAGCAAACGATGATGGAGTAAATAAACTGAGCGAGATGCTGAGCTTGGTGCTTCGGCGGCCATTGTTGGTCACGGGTCTTGATAGAAAGCTTGCATAGAAATCTTTTTTATTGACAGCACTAACCATTTGACGGGTTGTTCCATATTGCATCCTTCAGTCTTCCCTGCATTGCATCGGTGATACCGTGACTCAGTGGGTTTGCCCTGAAGAACCTGAGTGTTGCAGGTGACGCAGGTGTTATATTCCTCCTTTGACGACTTTCTTTTGTGCGAGTAAAACTTTCCTTGCCTAGTTATGTCCATTACTTGGCGTTGTATCCTTTGTATTTGGTGAAGCTTGGTCAAATATGGGCCTTTAAAACTAACAGAACTGTAGCGCAATAGCTATTTTATAGACAGCACTAACCATTTCAGGTGTTGTTCCACATTGTCTTCCCTACATAGCATCGGGACTACCGTGGCTCAGTGGGTTTGCCCTGAGGAACCTGAGTGTTGTAGGTGACGCAGGTGTTATATTCCTCCCTTGACGCCTATCTTTTGTGTGAGTAAAACTTTACTTGTGTAGGTATGTCCATTACTTGGCATTGTATCCTTTGTGTTTGGTGAAGCTTGGTCAAATATGAACTATGTGCCGTTAAACTGAACAGAACTATAGCTATATAGCTATTTTATTGACAGCACTAACCATTTGACGGGTTGTTCCATATTGCATAATTCAGTCTTCACTGTATTGTATCGGTGCTACCGTGACACAGTGGGTTTGCCCTGAGGAACCTGAGTGTTGTAGGTGACGCAGGTGTTATATTCCTCCTTTGACGCCTTTCTTTTGTGTGAGTAAAACTTTCCTTGTGTAGGTATGTCCATTACTTGGCGTTGTATCCTTTGTGTTTGGTGAAGCTTGGTCAAATATGAGCCGTTAAACCGAACAGAACTATAGCGCAATAGCTATTTTATTGACAGCACTAACCATTTCAGGTGTTGTTCCACATTGTTTTCTCTACATGGCATTGGAGCTACCGTGGCTCAGTGGGTTTGCCTTGAGGAACCTGAGTGTTGTAGGTGACGCAGGTGTTATATTCCTCCCTTGACGCCTATCTTTTGTGTGAGTAAAACTTTCCTTGCGTAGCTATGTCCATTACTTGGCATTGTATCCTTTGTGTTTGGTGAAGCTTGGTCAAATATGAACTATGTGCCGTTAAACTGAACAGAACTATAGCTCAATAGCTATTTTATTGACAGCATTAACCATTTCAGGGGTTGTTTCACATTGCAACCTTCAGTCTTCCCTACATGGCATCGGTGCTACCGTGACTCAATGGGTTTTCCCTGAGGAACCTGAGTGTAGTAGGTGACGCAGGTGTTCAATTCCTCCTTTGACGCCTTTTATTTATGTGAGTAAAACTTTCCTTATGTAGGTATGTCCATTGCTTGGCGTTGTATCCTTTGTGTTTGGTGAAGCTCGGTCAAATATGATCTATGAGCCATTAAATCCAACATAACTATAGCTCAATAAAATAGAATTCGACTGTAATATTTCCGAAGGATCTTATTGCGATGAACATACCAATAAAATGTTTCCAAAATATTCTATTCTATGGAAAGAACCAGTGGAATCCCTCTCTTGAAAGTATTATGTTGGATAGAGGAGAACAACTGGAGCCTTTCTAAAGATTTCATTTCAAGGTAAAAGACAATTGGAATATTGACGTGGTGTGAAAGTTTGAAGAGAAGGTTGTCAGCTCAGGTGTAAACTTCGTCATCTGACTGGGTTTATAATTTACGAAGTATCCCTTACGAGGATCTTTCCATTCCGAGAATAATCCCGAACTGTCGCCAATACCCCGTTTTTTTTCCTCATATGCGACGCTGATTCATCTACCTACCAAATTATTTTATTCTGAGGAATTAACCAATATAATGTTTTAAATAGAATTTTGGCAAGCTGGAGGGAAACAATGAAACTCTATCTTTCACAAGTACTTCACGGAGGAGTTGGGTTACACCAGCGTTTCTCAACCTTTCATTATTCGCGGCCCAGTTTTCAATCATAATTTTCATCGCGCCCCTCTCCCTTCCCCCCCCCCCCGCATACAATAAAATGTATACAACAATAAAATATATTGAGTATTTTGATTTCTGTTTTTAAATTATTTTTAACTAACTGCCAAAACAAGAGTAAAATCGAGCCAACGTTGGCGAGAAACCACATCTGGCATGTTGCCAAGCGGGTGGTGAACAGATGAAGCGGGAAAAATTTAAATACTATATTTGAAATGAAAGCCAAACAGGGAGATAACGTTAAAAGAATGTGAAAGTACGAAAATTAGTTAATGAAAGTTAACCTAGACGGGGTGAGCTAAATTAAGAAACTGGGAATACTTTTTTTTGTAATAAAAAAAGAGATGATGATGTCAGCACCTGAGCTGGAATCCCAATCTCCAAAATCTACACCACGCCAACGTGAGCATATGTGGGACTACGGCAGATATAACGTGCACTAGCCCCCACGTACACGATGTTCTATGATTGAACCGAGTTTCAGACTCGCCACCATCCGGTTGCAACTTCCTTACTTTTCCAACTAGGTTAAAAGATGGTACCGTAAACACTTTCCAAATATGCAACTGCCTAATTCTCAAACGTATGGGATTCTGCTCGTCGTCAAAAAAAAAAAAAAAAAAAAAAAACGGTCATGTTACATCCATAGGGAAATGTAGATCAAAGTACGAAAAATAAATTTACCCTTGCCCTTAGAATTGCGGACAGTTTGAGATGGGTTTTTGCATCATAAGCTAGCCACTACAAAGTTGTAGTATTCAATTCTAAACTATTTTTGATAAACCACTGAGGATAAAACACATTAAAAATATTTGCAAGAATTATCTTCATCAAATAATCAATAATCGTAATAACACATATTAGATCTGTTTCGTGGGGTGATAAATATATGCTTATTAGGAGTGTAATATTCTTACAACAACGCCTACTTTCGTTGAAATGCTCGCAATTTACGATGTAGTCAGCATCAAGCTTCTCACTTCAATAGAGTAATGATCATTGCTTGCCCTTTTGAAATATTTTTAGTACTAAAAACAATTAAATACACGTGAAGTTAGTGCTTTATTAGCGTGAGCTGAAACTTACTGAGACATGAATTAAATAGTAGACGTCTGAAAGAGGAATGTTCTGGAATTACTGAGTTTAATTAACGGTGTTTGTTAACTGAGGGTGTAAGTAAATATAAGTTAAATTAAATCTGTGTTACATTAGAAGAAGTTAGTTTATCGACAATCACATCGACAGGACAGATATTTCTAAATTCAATAAACTATCTTCAGTATTGCCCATTAGGCAATAATTTTCTTTATTTGTAAAATGACCTTTATCATTTGCTATTTGATAATCATTAAATTGCTAAAGTAAGAAGCGTTGTTTGTGATGCGATTATTTCTCCGCATTTGTGCATTTTAGTGTACATCTCACAGTCTTCATGCACGAACAGTTCTTGTAATTAATCCCTGTGTACCTAGGTTAAGATCACAAGGCCATGCTTTAAAAATCGCGCAGGGGCCAACTCATGTTCATGCAGATGTCCCGCAGACATCGATGCAATATAAAAGATTTGAAAGGAGTTGTGGTTGTGTAGCATGGACGACAGGTTGGAAAGTTTTTAACTCCTCTCACAAGAGTTATATGGGCCGAAGTAGAACTCTGGAGACTGAGGTGCCATATCAGGTGCGACCTCTTCATCTGATCAAGGTTTAAAATTTTGTGATCTTATCATCGGATCTTTCCCTTCAGGTTTGATACCGGGCCTGCATTAATGTTCGTTGGAGTTCGTCGTTACCGTTCGTTCCAGTGTGACGTTAATTAAATGCCAATTCATTTGCCATTTCAGTATTTAGATCTTCCTTCTTGCTTGGAATACTATAGAGGTTTCGTTTGGACACGAACTACAATACACGACAATTAGCGGAATTGCCTAGATCTTGAACGAGATATCTGATTGAAACAGCATGAATTGTCAAATTGGAATCGATGACCAAAGATGGACGTTGGCGGCTGGCTCCGAATCCCACACGCAGCACCACAACCACAGAATAAATGGCTGGGAAGGAAGATGGCCATTTCGTGTCATAGGAGCTGTCCATTCCAAGTGGCCAGGCAACAGACACCGTACACCCAAGTGTTGCTTCGGAATCGGTAAATACGAAGAAAACAACGCTAGCGACACGGACACAGCCGTAGGCCAAAAAAAAAACAAGAAATCGCGACGCGAAAAGGAAAAAAAAACGGACCCAGGATTATGGTCGGAAGTAAAGAATGGTGTTTGCCCCATTTTTACGACGCGTGATCAAGGTTTAGGTTCGTGTTCCCATCCTTTTTTCCGCCGTCTTTATTCCGGTGTTTTCCCCGGAATCCTGGAGCAGGAACGTCCGTATTTACGAGTTTCAGAAAGAAACCGTTTACGCTTCGGATTCGTTTTACCCCAGGGATCATTTAGGGGCAACCGGGAAGTCAAGGCCGTTCTTCGGGAATGGACCCTGGAGGTTTTTGGCCTCCAAAATGAGTCGCTTTTTACCTCGTTTGTTTGCGGGTTCCTGTGGATAGATCGACCATATTAAAATTATCTTTGTGGTATGGGACGTCTCTCTTGAGAAACTGTTTCAGAGGAACTGCGATTAGTGCTTGAATTGTATCGATCAATGTTATAAATCGATGGCGCTGTTCTTTGCACTTTTTTTTTGTTCATTACTTTCATTTTAAACTGTAATGGTATAATTGTAAATACCTCGCGGGAAAATTGGATAGTTATTAGAACTTTCAAATCGTTGTATTGTAAGAGAAAAACGAATGTATATGTAATAAGGTTCTTTTTGCTGATGCAAAAGTTCGTCCCGTTCTTGCCGCTAGAACCATTGCATCACAAAACCGAAGTGTTACCTTCTTCATGAATGTGAAGCTTTGATGTTGTTTGACGGCATATCAGTAAGTAATTGGAAAAACATTGTATTATTAGGTCGTGTTTAAATTTTTTTTTTTAGCATTAAAACTAGCAGAAAATAAAGAGCATTTTCAACCTATTGTGCTTTTATTATATCTGAAAAGGCAAGAATGCTTCGCAGACGCAAAAGAAGACATTTGTCCTGTAGGGTGAGGGTTGCGTTGACGATTACACGTGCAGTAAGTGGTTTTAAAGGTTTCTTCAAGTAGATAAGTTCCTTAGCTGAAAACCTTATACCTTGCATGAGCACTGGATTATGCAGCTAGGAGAGATGGAGAAACATCAGTGAACAGAACAGAACATATTATAGAGATTAAATGTAATTTTTAGTAAATAAATAGTTTCTTCAATTTTAGGAAAAAAAAATGGTACGAACTTTGACATCAACCTATGCTCCAATATGCAAATGGAACAATGTTCCAATAGACAGAGCTAGAACATTAAAATTCAAATGCTATAACATTTCAAGATGCCACACAACAAATGAAAAAATACTCTAATAGGAAATGACAGTAATGCTCCGATATGCATATAATTACTCTTATATTGCCTTTCATATAACAATAAATGAAAAATTTGCGCAATTTGAACACCTTTTGATAAAGAAAAATGGAATACAGAGGCTGTTAGCGCATTTTTAGACGATTTTGGTTAGCGGTAATAAAAAATCGTTTACTGCAAAAGAAATAACTGCAGTTGTACTATGTGTTTAAAAGTCAAAATTATCGTCTGCGGCTTGAGAGGTTTATTTTTATTCAAAATAGCGTTTTTAACGAAGCAGTGGTTCGAAGGCTATATTTATGCTCTTTCCGAAGAGAAATATTCATATTCCGTTATCCAAAAACGATGTGAGATTCATGCTTTTGTGATATATAAAGCGTCTATAGGTAATATCGTCAACAAGAAAGGAAAAAAACATCAAATTGAGCCTCAAGTGGGACAAAAATTCCAAACAAGTATCCAAGGAAGAAACGAACATCTTCGACTATTGCAAAGGTACGTTGTTTAATGTTAAAAGAAAATCCCCCTAGTCAAAGGACAGTTGCAAAATCATTAAAATGCTCGGTGTCCACTGTAAACAAAATGATAAACGTCGATTTAAATCTTAAGAAAGCGAAAAAGCGCAATGCGCATCGTCTTTCTCCAAAGCATATCGCTCAACGCAGGACACGCTGCCGAATTCTATATGAGAAACACTTATCAAAAGAAAAATGGAAAAAGTATTCTCACAATAGATGAATCATGGGTGTATTTAAATGATTGCAGCAAAAAAAGAGCCATTTATTATCATAAAAGGGGAGAAAAAAATTTAAGTACATGGTTCACAGAATCGAAAGAAAGTTTTTCTAAGGGATTCATGATTGTTGCTGTTTTTTCATATAATGGCAACTTAAAAATAAAGAGAGTGGAAAAAATGTCAAGATTAACTCCAAATACTATCAGGAACATATTTTATTGCCAATTTTTCTGAATGAAATACCATCGCTTTACCCACAGTGCCATCAATCTGTGGAACTCCATCAAGACAAAACTAGCAGTCACACATCAAAATCCACTGTAAATTTCCTAAAAGAAATGGAACAAAAAACCAGTATCAAGGCCATACCCTCCACTGATATCCCTACTAAATCTCCCGATGTATCACCTATGGATTTTTGAGCTTTCAGACTTTTAAAATCTGCATTATCCAAACGTCGTCCCATAACCCTTACAGGTCTCTGGAAAGCTGTTTAGGAGGAATGGGATAGAATACCTCTTCTGACACTTCAAAAGGCATTATTATCCTGGAAATTACGGTGTCGAAAGATAGTTCAGAATAAGGCTATCAAATAGAACATTTAAAACACAAGATTTTATGTAATTTAGTTTGTGAATACAATATACATTGTCTAAAAAATGTGTGAACGGTCTCTGTATTTGGATTAATTTATAGTTTAAATCTTGTATAATTTAAAAGCAGCATCCAATTTCCTTTACATTCTTCATCTATGCTTAGCAGTAGTCACGTACTATTGTATACGATAGGTAAAGGTTGGTTGGTCGTTTAAAGGCGTAAAAGGAAAATATTTTGGCCAAGCTGTGCCAAACAGAAAATATAGACACCAAGAAAGAGAAACGTATTGGGTAGATGCTAAATTCAAACCCGTTTTTTGACAAAAATGAAAAAAAATTATGGACTGAAAATTACATTTCATCAATATAGTATGTGCCGTTCTGTTTGATGACATTTTTCCATCTCTCCGCTAGCTCCATCATACCCGCTCATACAAGTTCTCAGGTTTCTGGCTAAGCAACTGATTCAGGTGAGAAAACTTTTTGAACCATTTACTCACATGGAATCGTCAACGGCACCCTCACACAACATAACACATATCTTACTTTGCGTGTGCAAGGCATTCTTTCCTTTTCGGAAATAAAAAAGCATCATGTCGAAAATGCGCTTTATTTTCTGCCATATTGAGTATTCAACAAAATTTAAAAAACACAACCCAATAACACGATTTTTCCCTAAGTACTCGCTTAAATTACTTCTTCCCAACCACATCTAAACTTAACACGTGTGAAGACGACAACATTTCGTTCGTTTATGCCCGTTTGTTTTTCCATCTAGTGCCAAAAATTGGACGAACTTATGGCTTCAACCAATATTACTTCCAAAGAGAAATTCATCAAAGGTTACAAGAATCAAATCTGTACCGCTTACAACTAGCAAATTGTTAAATGAGTTATTATTTCATACAAATGTATAAACGTGTTCTGGAATACTTGAATAGATGTAAAGAAAGCATTTAAGTTATCTGAAATAGCATAGAATTTTTAACCTACATTCTCTTTAGTATAAAAGTTTTTCGTGTATATTTTGCTACAACTTTATCTACAGACCTGTAGATAACAGAAGAGTAGTGTTTGGATTGAGGTATTATATCGATGCCAAGTATATAACCAGATTTTGAAAGACGGATTATTTTTCTAATTAATTTTAAGTCGAGATATTTTCTCAGAATAGAATCTGTTTGTGTTAGGCCCATAAATTACGTCGCTTTTGACCTTGTTTGCATGGCTGGATCAATGACACCAAAATTATCAGTGTTTGTTGAGACATTTCTCTTTAGAATCTAACTAAGGGGAACTGCGACTAATGTTTGATTTACATCAGTCAATATTTGAAAAGGATGGTGGATTCTTTACGCTTATTTAGTCTCATCACCTACAACCTGACGTGTAATCATGTACAATTAGTTGCTGAATTTCCGTATGCATTTCTTTGATGGAAAAATTCGATAGATGAAAGGTATTGCAATAGAAACGATATATTCAACCATCTGAATCATGACAAGCATGTTTACACCTTGTTGAGGGAAGCCTTCCATGTATGACTTCTAACCTAGTTTGACCATGATCAGTGTAAGTTTCCAAAGAATTATTTGCTAAGAAAATGAGCAATGGAATAATTCCATATACTAGTATAATCTTTGCAAAAGATACTATTCTACAGAATGTGCCAATAGAATCTTTGCAAAAGATACTATTCTATAGAATGCGCTCGAGTCTCTGCAAAGGATACTATTCTACAGAATGTACCAATAGAATCTTTGTAAAGGATACTATTCTATAGAAAGTGCCAAGAGAATTTTTGCAAATGATACCAATGTACAGAATGTGGTAATCGAATCTGTGCAAAGGATAATATTCTATAGAATGTGTCAATCCAATCTTTGCAAAGGATACTATTCTCTAAAATATGACAAGAAAATCATTGCAAATGGTACTAATGTACGAAATGCGCCAGTAGAATCTTTGTAAAGGATACTATCATATAGAATGTGCCAACAGAATCTTTGCAACTTATATTAATGTACAGAATGCACCAATACAATCTTTGCAAAGGATACTATCCTATAGAATGTGCCAACAGAATCTTTGCACATGATACTAATGTACAGAATGTTCCAATAGAATCTTTGCAAAGGATACTATTCTATAGAATGTTCCAATAGAATCTTTGTAAAGGATATAATTCTATAAAATGTACCATTCGAGTTTTTGTAAAGGATACTATTCTATAGAATGTGCCAACAGAAACTTTGTAAATGATATTAATGTACAGAATGTGCCAGTAGAATCTTTGCAAAGGATACTATTCTACAGAATGTGGCAACAGAATCTTTGCAAATGATACTAACGTATGGAATACGCCAGTAAAATCTTTGTAAAGGATACTATTCTATAGAATGTTCCAACAGAATCTTTGCCAATGATATTAATGTACAGAATGCGCCAATAGAATCTTTGCATAGGACAAAGCAATATAGCGAACTACTGGCAATGGTCCGGCATAAAATCAGATAGGAAAGAACCTAGGACAACGCTACGTAATTTTGAACCACGCTCCGATGACGAGGTCAGCACCTTAGCTGAATTCCTCTACAAACTTCCGTACCCCGCCAACGTGAGGACATTTGCGGCCACGATAGATTTAACGAACACCAGCTTCCTCTTTACGCGACGATTTTTGATTGAATTCTAGATCACAACCCTACTCTTCTAATCGGGCTAACCCAGCCCTTCAATTGTAAGGTTGGATCTTAAAATTGACAGCTTGATTACAATTACTGCTAGAGAGAATCGATTTCAAGTGTCGCGATTGATAATTATCGAAGAGGAATGGTGAGGCTGTTTCTTTTATTTATTTCATGACCAGAATCTGGAGTTGTAGTTACATACCATTGTTTAAAGTAGCATATGAATTTATTGTTGTGGAATAATTGAATATGTAGAACGGCGAAATACTGACAAGTGATGTGTTTTGAAGGCATTGATGCTATATTTTAAACTTCGTACACATTGGTTTTACAGTTGTCGAATATACATATATCAATATACCTTCATTTGTAGACCTGATGAGTCTAAACGTGCAGTGCTTTGGAATTGAAATATAATAAATATTAGCTACAGGTAGCAAAAATAACCCTAATTTTTTTATTTGTCCTGACTTAAGCTGTTAGTATATAATATACGAAGAGAAGATTTTGATTATAATTATTTGTCTTAGCGAATGTATAATATTAACATATTAAGGGAATACATCGGAAGAGGATGTATCTTGTAACCCTTTAAGCATCGTGAGATTTAAGATTAATGTAGTATTGTTTTACCCCGCAACAGATACATAATTACTAAATAGCGCCAACTTTCTGAAACATCCATTAATTTTCCAACTTTAAGAAATATTTTAATGGTCCTATCCTAAGAATAGAATATTTTATAACGATTCTATTGGTCCTTTGCTTAGAATATAATTCTATAGAGCGATTCTAATTGCCAATTATATGGAATAAAATCAATCTGAAATATTCTATTAGTATTTTTCTTAAATTAGAAACACTTTGAAACACCTTATTACTCATTACCTTTTAAAAAAATCTTTAGGAAAGATTATATTGCTTATTTCCTTAGATTAGAATGACTTATAAAGACTATATTTGCCAATTATATCGAATATAATCAATCTGAAATATTCTATTGGTATTTTTCTTAAATTCGAATCACTTTGAAACACCTAACTGCCACTTTCCATATAAAAGAATCATTTGGAAAGAATATACTGCTTCTTTCTTTGGAGTAGAATCATTTGGAAATATTATATTTGTCCATTCTATAGAATAGAAACATTTGGAAATTTTCTATTGGTATTTTTCTTAAATTAGGATATAACTTCAAAATACCTTTTCCTTAGAAAAGAATCTTTTGGAAAGGTTATATTGCTTATTTCCTTGATATAGAATAATTTGAAAAGTTATATTGCTTATTTTCTTGGTATAGAATCATTTGGAAAGGTTATATTGCCTATATCAGTATAGAATTATTTGGAAAGATTCTCTCTCAATGTATTGATCAAAATAGTCAAATATTATTCATTGAATAAATAAATTCATAGAATTCCTATAGGTTGACCTATTAAAGTTTTGATTGTTTGCGTGACGTCAAAAGTAGGAACAGTTTCTAACTGTTTTGCTTGGTTGTGTTATGTCCCGAGCGAAAGGAGATACGACATTTAAAAAATTATTACATTTGAAATCACCATAGAAATAACGTTGGGTATAAAACGATTGTCGTAAGCAGCTCATTGTTTTACCAGTGCTGATCAAAAGTTAAGTTTTCCAATAATATTGTTTTACCCGTATTGCTAAAAAACAACACCATGCGAGAAAGCAAGGCATGTTGACAGATAGTGGTTAAAAAAAAGTTTATACATAGACAGTGATCAACAAAATTTGACTGATAGCGGTGAAGGAAGGTTTATGCATAGCCAATGAGTGATCGCCGTTCTTCAGGTTTTAAAAAATACATAAATGAAGTTTGACTAAAATAAATAAATTTTGTTATGCACCCGTGATATTACGGTCATTTATCCTAGTCCTTAATAAGACCAAAGTGTCTCTTATTTCCAAGGCAATAAGACGAACATGGGTTTTATTTTTCATAGAACAATTGACAACAAGTGGTAGCACCTCTTGCATGTAACTGCTGCTAAGTTTCAGGAAGTGGACAATCCTAGACAACAAGAATTAATTTCCTATGTCAACAGGGTACATAGCAGTGAAACGAATCTAAATCATGAATACTTTGAGGAATACTTCAATTGTAGCATCATTTTGAATACACATGTTTATGCAGAACTTAACGGATCTGAATCAGAATAGAGCAGTGACTAAAATGGAATTCGTCCAAGAAATAATAGTTTTTCGAACATCTATATTCCATTGAAAGTGAAATGGAATTTATTCTGGTATCCAGAAGCGTGCCATGCTGAATTGTAGTCACTTACCTTTGCCATAGATTATGGGGAAATTTATTGCTGTGGAATGATTGAATAGGTATAGAAAGAATACCGACAGAAAACGATGAATTTTAAGAGACAAATGGTTTATACTTTAATGGGTAATAAATGATTTATACGTCCAATTTTGCTGTGTACAACCTTTCTGGACATTTTGATGCAGGATTATTTATAAATCTGTTGATATCAGAGAAATTATCTTTTCGTCAAGTTGTCCACGAAGAATGAGTTTGGAAATGCTCTGTTGTTTTATCGAGAGTAACTATATTTGTGGCCAGATCATAGGTTGCTCAGGTTTACTAGACTTGTTTATTGGAAATCCTTTACAAGCTGAGGGTATTTAGATTTGGGAGTAAAGGTGTTACTTTTATTCCCACACTTATAATTAGTTACAGTTACTGGCTGTAGAAAGCAAGGATTTTTCATACTTTATAAAGATTTTATTGGTTCCCTTGGAATACTTTGTGTAAACATTCTATAGGCCCAATGTATAGAATATAATCTTTTTTGGAAGGATTCTATTCGTGTTTTCTTATATTATAGTCCTGAAATATTATATTCCTTCTCTCCTTGGGTAGGTGGCTATTTGATAAACGTCACACTGGAGCAACACATCGAGCTATTCTTATATTACAATCCTGAAACATTATATTCCTTCTCTCCTGGGGTAGGTGGCTATTTGATAAACGTCACACTTTAGCAACACATAGAGCTATTCTTATATTAGAATCCTGAAATATTACATTCCTACTCTCCTTGGGTAGGTGGCTATTTGATAAACGTCACACTGGAGCAACACATTGAGCTGTTCTTATATTAGAATCCTGAAATATTATATTCCTTCTCTCCTTGGGTAGGTGGCTATTTGATAAACGTCACACTGGAGCAACACATTGAGCTGTTCTTATATTAGAATCCTGAAATATTATATTCCTTCTCTCCTTGGGTAGGTGGCTATTTGATAAACGTCACACTGGAGCAACACATTGAGCTGTTCTTATATTAGAATCCTGAAATATTACATTCCTACTCTCCTTGGGTAGGTGGCTATTTGATAAACGTCACACTGGAGCAACACATTGAGCTGTTCTTATATTAGAATCCTGAAATATTATATTCCTTCTCTCCTTGGGAAGGTGGCTATTTGATAAACGTCACACTGGAGCAACACATCGGGCTATTCTTATATTAGAATCCTGAAACATTATATTCCTTCTCTCATTGGATAGGTGGCTATTTGATAAACGTCACACTGGAGCAACACATCGAGCTATTCTTATATTAGAATCCTGAAACATTATATTCCTTCTCTCCTGGGGTAGGTTGCTATTTGATAAACGTCACACTGGAGCAACACATAGAGCTATTCTTATATTAGAATCCTGAAACATTATATTCCTTCTCTCCTTGGATAGGTGGCTATTTGATAAACGTCACACTGGAGCAACCTATCGAGCTGTTCTTATATTAGAATCCTGAAACATTATATTCCTTCTCTCCTTGGGAAGGTGGCTATTTGATAAACGTCACACTGGAGCAACACAACGTTCTATTGAAGACGGTCAAGGGATCAAACCAGATAGGAAATATCCAAGGAATCGAGCTCGCATACCTTCGGTTGCTACTTCGTTACTCTTCCCGCAGGACCCTTTCCTTAGGAGAGAATGTTTTTGAAAGATTTTATTATTCATTTATTTTTAAAAGAAATCCTTGTAAAGATTATGTTGCTCAATTCATCAGATTAGAAGTCTATCTGGCATATTATATTGCTCCTTTCCTTAGAATAGATTACGATGAAAGCATTATATTTCACATTTCATTAGAAAATAATCTTTTAAAATATATTATTTTGCTTAAATCCCTTGAAAAGTCCGTTAGAAGCATTATACTTTTTCTCTTGGAATATTTATTGAGTTGAAAAGGTTTAAGGATTTTTCCTCTTAATCGAAACCCTTGGAAATATTCTCTTATTACGAAACATGGAATATTAAAACCTTTAGAAAAACCTTTATATACCTTTTAGAAAATTAAAATTTGCAAGTTGCCACACCACCTCATAGGGCGTGCGTGTGGTTTATATCATCTACTAGAGAGGGCTACAACTTCAAAGCTACCTGTATATTTATTTATCCTGAACATTTATTGGGTACAGGAAGATAATGCAATTTAATATTTACAATCTTTACAGACTGATCTCAATATCACTTCCATTTCCACCATCGCTGTTCTAAAGACGATGTCATCCCAATTCCCATTAATTAATCTCCCATCTCGTGACCTTGTAATATTGCTCACGTCTAAAGAATGAAACAAAATTAATTAAAATGAAAACTTCTCAGCGAGTAAGCTTTCAATGCGCGTGCACAAGCAATGTGAATACTATTAAAACTTGGTGATGATAGCCCATTCACCATTCTTTATGATCCATTTGGTGATGGCACATTCACAATTCTTCAGAATCCATCGTTCTCTCCGCCAACCATTCCTCAATGTATGGGCAAGAAAACCTCAGAACCGCATGACTCCTTTGCTAATTTTCCTTGAAAAAATCAGTTCGTAAGGTTATTTTGCTCATTCCCTTAAAATAGAATACTTAAGACATACACATCGGTCAAGAAATTAAAATTGGTTCGAAGTCAAGTCAGGGCACATTAAATGCTACAAGATGGAAATATGTGTCTGATCCCCTAAAAGGGGTTAAGTAGCATTATAATGCATTAATTCAATGTTTGTTCCTATTGTTAATATGTACAAAGCAATTGTAAGGTTTGAATTCAGAGGTGATGAATTTAAAATACGCTTTTAAAAGGTTTGTAAAATTACAGCCTGATTAACACATGGAAGTGTATGAATATTAATGAAGAGTAAACATTTGTTTTAGGCTCTAACATCAAATTTAGCATTTGATATGTAAATATTAAAACTTAAAAACTTCAAACCATTTCTGTGCATGTTGTATGGGTGATTATAAGGGAAAATACGAAGTTCCAAATCTTCTTTTCATCTTTAATACATTATTTTTTCGGGGTGAATTCTGTAAATCAGGGACGTTGTGGTGTTCTTTATTTCTAATGCAAATTGTTTTCTGCGAACCATGTTTCATTGGCTGACAGGCAGTAACCTTAAAGATTGTCATTTATATGTCCTTCCTCACAGTGACTGAATACAACAATGGTACGATATGCAAACGGAACAGTGTTACAACAAGCAGTGTAGGAATGTTACAATATGCAGTTGCGTCTATGTCTGAATATGCAAATGCAACAGTGTTCCAACAGGCATTGTAGGAATACACAATATGCAGATGTTCTTATGTAGCAATTCAATAGTTCAAATATGTAAATCAACAGTATTTCAATATGCAAATGCTACAATATTCCTAGATCCAATGTAAGAATGGTCTAATAGGCAAATACTATAAATGCATTGCTCCAAGATGAAAAGTTTTTTTTTTTCCTAATGGCGGGCACATTTGACCGAAGTCATTGGCCACTACAAGGCCGGAAGTGATGGCCACTTGTGAAGGAGCACCCAGTGGGAGGACCATCATTGCTCCTAACAATTACTTCGTAATTTTGCACCATGTTCAGATGACGAAGCAACACCTGAGCTGGTATACGCTTACAAACATCCATGCCCGAACCCGGATTCGAACCGGGGACCTTCCGATCTAAAGGCTAACACCTTAACCACTATACCGGTTGGTCGGCCCAAGATGAAAAGTAACAGTTCAAATATACAAATGATCATTATTTCAATATGAAAATGCTACAATATTCCTAGATCTAATGCAAGAATGATCTAATATTCAAATACAGTAAATACAATACTCCAAGATGAAATGAAACCCCAATATACTAAAAACATATGAAATAATATTCTAAGATTAATACAATTTTCCGATATGCAACGCAATTTCAAAATACAATGCATCACTGTTTCTAATATGCACGAGGCAATATTCCACGATTCAATGCAACAATGTTCTATTATAAAAATTCAATAATGTTCCGATATTTCTAATTCAACAGTGTCCCGACAGACAGTACGATAATTCTCCAATATTCAATGCAACAATTTTCCAATAGGAATACAACAATTTTTTTTAATAGAAAACGCAACAAGTGTTCAAGAGTAGAACATACCTTGGATAACCCTACATCCTTTGTGAAGGAAAATAACAGATGTGCTTAATTCTTGTTCAGTTAATATTAATTTTGTCCAGCTCATGTGATACAACCAAATTCCGTTCCTCCCATCCATCACAGAATTCCTATTCCCAGCCCGCGTTCACAAAATTTATTTACTCCGTTAATTTAATAAATTCCCCGTAATTAAACTTAACTTTCCTCCGTTAATTGAGAACACAGCTTTCTACTTTTAAGCCTTGCTCAGGAAAATGTAACGAGGCCTTAGATATTAAAGATGCCCAAGCAACCATTAATGAGCTACGAGCTACAATTACATCAGTGAAATGTACTCTAATTATTTTGGTGCTTAATGAACACTTAAAACGCTTCCTCATGAAACACGTGCGTCGAAGTCAGCTTTATCAACGGAGACATTTTTGCGTTACGACGGTGACATGCTATCGTATTAAATCTGGTGTTTGACAGTCGTAATTATAATAATTAATTGATTTGTGCTGGACTTGGATATTGGTGTGGGTAACAGAGTGCTGTGGTATAGTGTAGGATTTAGGACTAATATGAATTATCAGGGTGGTTGGATTTATTGAATTGCTTGCATTTGGGTAATCATGGCGCCTTAGATGTTTTGATACAGAATGTTATATGATGTATGAAGTTAATGTATAATCACATTAAGGCTGAGATGGCCCAATAAATCATAATTTAATTTCATGGGTAATACCATCCTTTGAAAATATTATTTTGCTAATTTCCTAGGAATTGAATCTTTTGGAGATATTATATTGTTGTTTTCTTTGAATACTATCCTTTTTGGGGAGAATTGTATTAGGATATTCCGAAGAATATCATCATTTGGAAATTTTCTATTGCTCATTTACATTGGAATATAATCCTTTGTAACAATTCCGTTGGCGTATGCTGTGTAATGGAATCATTTGGAACAATTATGTTGACAAATTGCGTATAATAGAATCATTTGGAAAGGATCTATTGCAAATTTCCATTGAATAAAAATCTTTGAAAAGGTTTCATTCATCAATTCTGCAGAATATACTCCTTTGGCTAACGTTCTATTGCTCATTTCTTTAAATTAGAATCCTTTGGGACGATTCTATAGGTAAATTCTTTAAAATGGAATCTTTTAAAAGGATTATGATGGCAAATTCTCAAATAATAGAATAATAGAATTTTTGGAAATATAATATTTGGAATTCAAAAATAATAGAATTTTTGTAAACATTCAATTGCTCATTTCCTTTGAATAGGACAATTTGGAACGATTCCATTTGCGAATTCTGTAAAATATCATCTTTTGGAATCGGAAATTTGTTCATTTCTTTGTAATAGAGTCCTTTCGAAAGATTGTGTCGCTCCTTTTCTTAGAATTTAATCCTTTAAAAGGATTCTATTGGCACATTCTGTAAATAATCATCTGTCGGACAGATTATTGTGCTCATTTATTTGGAATAGAATACATAGGAAAGCTTATCCGGCTCATTTTCCTAATACAGAATCCTTCGGAACAATTCTATTGTCACATCCTGCACAATAAAATCTTTTAAATATGTTCTATTGCTTTTTTCGTTGGAATTTTTTGGAAATATTCTATGAAACATCACCTTTTGGAAATATTCTTTAGCTTGTTTCTTTCGAATAGAATCATTTAAAAGATTATGTTGCTCACATTTCATTATAATAGAATCCTTAGGAAAGTTTCGATGAGCCAGAACGGTCAAAATTGATAAGAAGTCATGGAAGTTAGTCTTATAACTGCAGGTTACATGCTGAAATTATGCGTGTGAGCCTATTTCATAGGATTAATCGGAAAATCTAAATAAAAAATATCTAGATATTTGCGAGAAAAATGGCGTGTTTTGATAGGATCTATAACCTTTTCTTTTATTCGAAATCCCGTAAAACATTTCATTTTCAAAAATAAAAAAAAATAGCCAAGTGAACAGGGGAAAAAATGAAATCGGATTTTACTCCCCCCCCCTCTCTCTCGCTTTATTACCATAATTTAAAAATCCAAATCATCTTTATAACCTAGAGGCGGCCCCCATCAAACCGATCCAGTCGTAGCGAACACAGTTGCAGTGACTGGAGAATTTCATTTCGTGCCTCGGTCAATACACCGCACAAAGGCTCCAACCCCCTCTAAAAACGAACTGAACTGGGATGAGAAGGGGGAAACTTTTCTGGCAGAATCCTAACCTTGTTACGTATTTTCATTGGTAGAAGAAGGGTAATTCCCCATCAATTTATTCGCTTTAAGAGAAAACTTTTTCCTCTTGGCTGGAAAAAGGGAAAAAAAGAAGGGAAAAAAGAAACATAAAACATCCCAAATCCCTTCGTTAGGGAATCTCCGCTCGTCGTCCCTTTTGGCCCATGCCTTGAGAAAGGTTGTTCAGTAACTTTAAAACAACGTTGGGTTCTATTTGGAAACGATTTCTTTTGGAGGTAAGGGATAAATCGGCATTTATCATCGTCTGCAACTTTGCAATTCAATGGGTGTAAAAGAGAATTCCGGTTTTCGTTTGTGGCATCATTTCTTGGGGAGATAGAATTAAATGTGAGTTGGTTTCTGTACATTTTGAAGTATCGCAACAAATCGAAATGGCATTTAGGTTTTGATTTGGAAGCTGGACTTTTTCGTGTATTTCGGAGACCTTAGAAAATAAAATTGCTATTCATAAAGAGATAGTATCCGGTTTGTAATAATACTCATCACTTTACATAAGACTGTTCCCTTATGGCAACCCCTGGATTTTATTCCCGCTCAGCCATTGAGCTATATAATTGCGTAAACTATCTGGCAACACTGAATTAAAACTGAAGCGACGGTTTTAAAACTCATCAACTGACACTTTGGTGATAAACAAGCTACGAGGAGGAAGTATAGTACGTGATAGTACTTTTTAGGCCTATCAACTACACTCAAAACAGAACTTCCAGGTATCACAGACCATAATTAAGTTGGAATAAAAAAAAGCTTTCTAGCCGTTTCTTTTGCTGTTGATTGTTAATTTCCGTTGCTCGTAACAATACACATCACTTTACGTGAGACTGTTCCCTAATGGCAACCACTGGATTTTTTTCCCGCTCAGCCATTGAGCTATATAATTGCGTAAACTATCTGGCAACACTGAATTAAAACTGAAGCGACGGTTTTTAAACTCCTCAACTGACACTTTGGTGATAAACAAGCTACGTGGAGGGCGTATAGTACGTGATAGTACTTTTTACGCCTATCAACTGCATAAAAAACAGATCTTCCAGGTATCCATAATTAAGTTGGAATAAAAAAAAAAGCTTTCTAGCCGTATCTTTTGCTGTTGACTGTTAATTTCCGTTGCTCGTAACTCATGGTAAGCTGCCACAAACACATTGTAGTTTTTATGCAACATCATGAACAACACTCACAGGATCAACTGGTATCCTTCCCTCTGGTGCCTTGCCCTATTACCACTGCGCACTAACGTATAATTTCTCACCTCTTATTTTATTTAATGCCCACCCTATATCACACGGTTGTTGCCGGATTTCATACAATTATCATCAGTATTTTACAAATCCTAATATATTTGTTTAAATCACAACTTTTTGTCCTAGAGTTGAGGGCCACATTACCCCATTTGGAAGAGCAGCGGATTAGCAATCGGAAGGTTGCGAGTTCGAAACTCAGGGCATCCAAAGACCGAGGATATGTTTTTTTTTTAATATTTTGATGAATTGTCGTCAAGGCATAGACCTTTGGGACAATCTTGAGCATTTGGTATCTTCATGACTACTTACGTGAATACCATCCCCAGTGGATTTGTTGATTCTACTCAGTGCTATCGACCACCCTAAGAAAGTACCTGGACGTGTGAGAAGCACTAAATACCTCTAAACGTTAAGTTCAAACGTTCAGCGACGCTATAATAAACTTTACGTGAACATAGGAGGTTAGTTAGGATAGTTATTAGTTAGGATATAAGTGGTTAAGAGTTAGGACCGAAATTGTGTTAATAATTTACAGCCGTAGAATCAAAGCGACTCCATTGACACATTTTTTATTCTGTTTTCTAGCGATTTTATCAAACTGTATCTCATGCACAGAAATGATACGTAATTATTACCAGCCCGATGGATCTCATATTGCGTTTGCATTCGCGTAGAATGGAACTTACTACAAAAATAAGCATTGATCTTCTAATGATATAGGATGTGTATATACATGCGGCCTTATGTATTTTATCCCTATTATTTGGTTTGAAGATCAGTCTCGTGGCTGTGTTAAAAAGGATTGATGATAGGTAGGTAATTTAACTAACGTGCACACTGGAGCAACACTATTGGCTATTGGCGATGGTCCGGGATAAATCCCTAATGGAAAGATTCGAGGACATCGATTCGTGACTTTGAACCCCACTCAGATGACGAGGGCAACACATGAGTTGGCACCCCACTCTACAACTTTTAACACCATGCCAACATAAGAATATTTTAAGGCATGGCATATTTAATATGCACCAGCTTCCGTGTTCATGGCTGTATTTGGAAGAATTGGAGCTCCCAACTCACCGGTTGCTAATTCATTATTCTTGCAACTGGAGTACATCGATCCAACTATCGATGGGATATTAAGTTATCCATTGTGATTAAAAACACTAACCATATAACCACCAGAAGGACCCCTGTCCTTTTAAGGGACATCAGTTTGATGAGCACTCCTGGGTATTTTATTAAAAGCAAAAGAAATAAGTGAAAAAATTACAGAGTGCGGATTTTTGGGGAAAAAATCAGTGCTGCGGTAAAACAACCACATTCGTAGAAGGGATTGCCCACTGGAATAAATTAATTAAAAATACTAGTAATAAATAAAAAACAAAGGAAAGAAAAAAATAAGTTGTTGTATTTTAAAGACTAAGTTACTGCTGACATATCATGACCATACTTCAGTAGGAAAAATACACCGGCCCACAAATCCGATTCCTTGCCTCTCTGTGGCTAAATGCAATTTTTCTCCAAGCCATGTCCGGTTCGTTGGAAATCGAGTCATGAGGGGACATCGGATAGCATAGTGGAGAGGGGATCCTATAGACCCACAAGCAGAGATGTGTTTCGCTTTTCCCGTAACAGAAAAGATACTGTTGGAAAGGGCCCCATGGCCAGTAAAGAACACAATAAGCCTCCTGTCTCGGATCGCAGTGTGGTAGGATACTAAAAAGGGTCCGAAAAAGGGTCGTTCTGTATTCTCTGGTTCTCATACATCTCGTACATATCGCTCACTCAAAGGCTCGATCCTCAACATGAGCGGATTTATTCTTTATTAACAGCCAATTTGAAAAAAAAATATTCGACAAGTTCAGTTAAACCCTGTTATATTTACAGCCACTGAACTGTCAATTTCAAACCAACCATGTGATAAGTCAGTCGATGAACACTATTTGAGATCCACGGGGGAAGTTGAGCCATATAACAGCCCATTTCAAACCTACCGTGTGATAGTTAGTCATTGGCAGTATGACAGGCCAATTTCAAACCAACCTTGTTAAAATTATTCATTAACTGGCCCATTTCAAACAACCATGTGATTATTACAGCGCATAAGCAACTAATTTTAAACTGAGCATGCGATTATTATAGTCACTGACTGGTTGATTGAAAACCAACCATGCGATTGTTGCAGCCAATGAGGAATCGACTTCAATCCAAACATATGATCATTGCAGTCAATGAGCTACTTATTTTAAACCAATTATGCGATTGTTATTCCATGACCCGCCAATTCAAACCCACTAGGTGATTATTTCAGACAATGAGCAACCAATTCAGACTGATGCTTTTATTAGATTCATTATCCGGCTAATTTCAACCAACTATGTGATTATTACAGTCAATGAGCAACCAACTGAAAAACAGCCTTGCGGTTATAACAATCGAAAAGCAACCTATTTCAAATCTTCCATGTGATTAGTCATTTATCGGGCAGTTTGAAACCAACCATGTGAGTTAGTACAGTCCTTGGTCGGGCGATTTCAAAACATCCATGAGATAATTATATTTATTCATCGGCCAATTTGAAACCAGCCATGCGATTATTACAACCAATGAGCAGACAATTTCAAGCCATTCATGTGATTTTTATACACATTGACCGCCCAATTTCAAAACATCCATGCGATTATTATATTTATTCATCGACCAATTTTAAACCAGCCATGCGATTATTACAACCAATGAGCAGACAATTTCAGGCCATTCATATGATTTTTATACATATTGACCGCCCAATTTCAAAACATCCGTGCGATTATTATATTTATTCATCGACCAATTTGAAACCAGCCATGCGATTATTACAACCAATGAGCAGACAATTTCAGGCCATTCATATGATTTTTATACACATTGACCGCCCAATTTCAAAACATCCATGCGATTATTATATTTATTCATCGACCAATTTGAAACCAGCCATGCGATTATTACAACCAATGAGCACACAATTTCAGGCCATTCATATGATTTTTATACACATTGACCGCCCAATTTCAAAACATCCATGCGATTATTATATTTATTCATCGGCCAATTTAAAACCAGTCATGCGATTATTACAACCAATGAGCAGACAATTTCAAGCCATTCATGTGATTTTGATACACATTGACCGCCCAATTTCAAACCAACCATGTGATTCTAGCAACCAATTTGAAACCAACCATAGGAATTGCAACATGGAGTCAAATTGTCTTCCCCCTGTTCTTAAGGATTAATGACCAGTCTTGCGATGGAAATGATCGCCATTCTATGCAATCATCAAGCTTCCAGCTTGAAACGCAGGAACATCATAATCTGTGAAAATCCTACCTTTGCTGAGCGAACAACCAAGCCTCGCAAAACACAATTGCTGAAACGATAGGATCACAGGCTTTGCCGAAAATCGCTGAGCACAATAACAATTCCGGGAGAGAAAGGAGAAATGTTTGGAGTTAAAGATTAATCCATCGCTCTTTATACCGAACTTTTCTCTCGAGTTCTTATAATCCAATCTAAACAAGTTTCGATGCGATTTCAGCTTTCTTGTAATCTTTCATGTAATAGGATTTCAATGGGGCTTTTAAAAGGATTCTGGATCTTAGCGACGTCAAAAATCTCTTTGTTCCTGGGGTTTTTGTAGGAAGAAAAGCTTTTGTGTGCTTTGAATTTTATTGAATTTCCGTTTTCTTTTGGATGGGGATGATTGGCATCTGAAGCAGAATAAATTTTATTTGAAAAAAAAAATGGTTTCAAGAATTTAATGCGTATTTATGAATTTTTTGAGAGTCAATGTATTTATTAACTTTGCTAATTTAATCGGTTTCCTCGTGTTTGGCGCGGTTTGGCTAGACATAGCCATTGCTCGATAGGAAACTAACTCAACCAAACATAATAATTATAATTAGATTGATACCATTAGTTTATATATGTTTATTTGTCCATGAGAATAAGATATTATTTAGATTTTTTCTGTTCTTTGCTTATGCTAAGGTTACTAAACGAACTGAATTTATAAATGTTAATATGCAAATGGATATTGCTTTAAAAATTTAAAGATGGCCATAGAAATCCAATATGCTCAAATTTATGCTTCCTTGTAGTTGGATAACATTTCCATATGAAACTCTATAAGAAACTAACGCAGCCAGACATTATAATTAGATTGATAGCATTCGTATATATTTGTTTATTTGTCCACGAGAACAAAATAATTTTCAGAATATTTCTGTTCTCCACTTATGGTAAGGTTAGTAAACGAACTCAACTTATAATTTTTAATATGCAAAGGGGCATTGCTTTAAAAATGTAAAGACGACCATAGAGATCCAAAATATTCAAATTTACACCTCCTTGTAGTTGGATAACGTTTGTCTTTTATCAGATACAATGAATGATAGATTTTACTAAATGGTTCATATAATAATATATGATAAAATAAACCACATCATTACAGAAGAAATAAATAACAAACTCGCAGTAGCAGGTAATAATTTATTAACTCTCCAAATGGCTTCGACGAGGTAACTTTGATCCGACCATTTTTTGGTACGGACAGATGGCGAATTAAGATATAACCTATTTTTTTTATCAATATAAGATCTGGTCAGTTTTTCTAACAACCAGATACCTCGTCATCAAGGAAATATTGCCAATTTGTTCATGATGACGAGATCAATATCTGGACAGTTTTTTTCTTGACGAGATATCTCGCCCATCAAGATCTGGTCAGATTTATTAATGACAAGATACCACGATGAGACAACCACCAGGAGGCTTAAAAACTTATAAAATTATAACTGCAATCCTTCTTTATCAATTTAGTGGTAAAATTTGAAACTTGGTTTCGTAACCACTCGATCAATAGCAACTTATAAAACTATTACTATGTTCCCTCTTTATCCATTTAGTTGTAAGATTGAAAACTTTGGTATAGTAATCACTGCATCAACACTACGATACATATTCGTTCATGTTTATTAGCTGACTTCCAGTACTCAAATATTTAACGGATGTGATGCACAAAGTCAGCATCAAAGATATACATAGGACAGTTTAAACGTGTAAGGGAAATTCCCCTTTACATATCTATACTGTGTGCCTGCGTATTGAATATTTTCATTTGGTTTCCGATTTTAATTTCCAAATGGGGTTGAAGATGTATTTACATTGAGACCGTGAAGTATGTTGTATCAAAAGATTTGGAAAAACGTTTCTCTGCAATAGCTCTTAAGGGGGTCCGGGACACATTGAAATTTTTTTTTTATTAATTAATTTAGAATTTAGAATTTTTTTGTACTGATTACCCATCTAACTAATAAACGAAATCATAACACAATTTTTTTGTAAAAGTTTTTTAAAAATTTTAAATTAAAATTTTTTGATAAAAAGAGGGCTCTTTTTAAATTGCTAAAACTCAAACTATTCTTGATCAATTTTCAAAATTCTAGCAGTAAATTATTCACAAATTTATAAACTTTAATTTTGATTCAGCAATTTAAAAAATATTAATTTAATAAAGAATAAAAAATATTTGAATGAAAATTTGTGAAACTTTTAAGGTACTTTTTTAAAAAAAGTCATATTTTTAAAAGTAAATATTTGTATCAAATTTGCTGAATCAAAATTAAAGTGTAATGTTTGAAAAAGATATATTCAAAATTTTAACCCTTAAACTTTATCGGTTTTCGACTTATAGTAATTTGAATACAGGAAACGTTGAAAAAATGTATCATGGAGAAAAACGCATTTAAAGTTTTAAAGACAGATGTTGTTGCCATGACGACAATTGTCAAGAGTGTTAGATTTTCAAAACAACGCACCACAAAAATTACTATATCTCTAGTTCTAATTAAGATAGAAACATGATTTAGATGTCATTTTAAGCAGAAAAACAAAGATAATTTCTTAAAATAATAAAAAAAATTCGAAAATTTGACGATTTTTGTGTCCCGGACCCTCTTAAAATGTAGGCTCGCTGCTTGAAGAATAACAAAATAACGGTATTCGTGTGAAGTACTGTACCAAGTCTTGATTAGAATAATTTCAGAATACTGTTTTGGATCTTTTGCTTTTCAGTTTGCATGGAGAATTGGAGAACAAATACTTCGTCTTTTGAACCCAACCTAAGGATGGTAGGAAAGTAGTTCATTTAATGTCACACTGGAGCAACACAACGGGCGATTGGCGACGGTGGCAAGGATCAATCCCGATCGAAAAGATCCTAGACAAACAACCCTTAATTTTAAACCACGGTCAGAGGACGAGGCAGCATCTGAGCTGGCACGCCACTCTCCAAATTTTCACTCCACGTCAAGGCATTTAAGTACGCAACAGTTTTAAGGTGCACCAGCTCCCACAGACACGAATGTGTTTGGTTAGATAGAGTTTCATATTCGTAACCTACCTGTTGTTAATCAGCTACTCTGTTAACTGGGCTACTGTGGCTCCCAGGTGTAGAATTATATAGTGTTCTGCAAAACAACTCTAGGCAATTGCAATTGTTCTGCAGGCATTTTGTCCGAATTTTGAAAACTGCAGTAAAATTAAAAACAAACGTTAAACACAATTATCGGCTAAATATGTATTATATAGATATAATAAAACACATCAAAATTAATTCACTTACTTTATTTAAAACCAAGACATACTTTCAGAATTTTACATTATGTCATAAACTTTTGAAATCAAATATGTTGGCACTGACATAGAAGATGTGTTATTTATACAGTGTTTGTGGTAATTTGGGCGGTTTTGGGAGGTTGTACCCTAGCTAGGAAAGAAAAAAAAGTGTGGCGCTTTACACTGCAGAACATCGTAACGTTCTGCGACGTACGTCACAGTTTTAAGCACATTCCGCTCCCGGGCTAAGGCTCACCTAATAATGTAGTGGTGTTTATTCTTTTTGTATACATCGTAGGCATATATACAAGTTAAACAAACTTAGCCATAAATATATTTCTGAAAACGAAGGGGCAAAAATGTGTTCCTCAAAAAGAAATCTAACCTTATTCGAAATAAAACTGACTTTGTGCACTTCACCAGCTAAATTTCACCACCCCATTCTTGTCTAACAAAATCTAAAAACCTCGTATCTTAAAATTTTTAACTTAGTGTTTCGCTTGTAATCCAATGATATCTTCTTCAGAGATGTAAACTGCACTGTATAGTCGAAATTACATAAAACGAGATCTAATGAAAATTAATCCAATCTTGCTGCATGTTACTTAACACGTATATATTCCCTCAGCTATCAAATGACACAAAGTTGGAATGATTTGTATTGATAATATATACTATATGGACAAAAGTATTTGGACATAGCATGTTTTTCAGAAAAAGGGTTTTATTATTCTATTTAGTAACGGGTAGGATCTCCTTTTGCTTGTAATCTAGCTGCAACACGTCGAGGCGTACTTTCCACGAGTTCTCTGTAAGGTCGTCATGTATATTGCAAGGCTGTGAGAAAAGATTGTTGTGAAAATGGACGATGGCGTGTCGTACTCGTCGCACCCGTTTGCCCCTTGCGCGCTCTATCGGATTGAGATCGGGACTCTGAACAGGCCAGTCAAGCAAATTCACATCATTTTCAGGAAACCAGTCCAGCATACGTTTTGTAGAATGACATGGAGTTCGATCCTTGGAAGAAAAAACCACCATCGCCGTAGTTTTGCCAAGGCCGAACTATCCAGATTGGGTGCTTACTCCGAGAATTTCAATCCGAACCCTAATCTTTTATCATAAATTTGGATTTTACACAAAATATCAGGCGGAAATAAAAAAAGCTTATCAATTATATTGGATTTTTCAACGATTTGTAAGTGTTTGAAAATTGGATCTCCTAATGTTAAATTGATGTTTCACGTTTTTTTGTTGTATTTGCTAAAAGCATTAATTTACATTGGAAATTCTCTTTCCATCTTTTGCTGCCCCAAAACACAATCTATAAACATTTTAACTATCAAACTAAATGTTACTATTTTTTATTAAATTTTGAAATTAATATTCATAAAATTTATGAATTAAAACATAGACAAGTTATGACTACATGCGATTCAACTGTTACTAAAACCTTAAAATTTCAAATTTCAGCTCATTACGTGCATAATTAATACCGAAATGAGACTTTTTGCAAAATTCTGTGATTATTATCGTTATTAGGGATTGTTCACAAAGTGGAAAAAGAAATTTCTCGGAAATGTAAATCCACTGCAGATTTGCATATTGTTGAATGTGGAAATGTTGTCAACAAACTATCAACCTAAAAAATGGCAAACTCATAAGAATTTTGGTAAATACATCTATTCATTCAATGTATCGTAGTAACAAGTAAAGCAATGAATGCTAATATCAGAGTTTATGCAAATTCTTAGTGCGGTGGTTTTGTC
This sequence comes from Metellina segmentata, assembly GCA_947359465.1. NCBI lineage: Eukaryota > Metazoa > Arthropoda > Arachnida > Araneae > Tetragnathidae > Metellina > Metellina segmentata. The sequence continues at coordinate 43,773,048 of OX375883.1, forward strand.
AGAAACGGATCGTATAGATAAAATGTGGACGACAGAACAAAAATTCTGAAACGTAATTAACAACCTAGTTATAATACAAAGATATGGTTAGGATTGTAACAATCCACTTATTGGACACAACGACACTATCTATATGTGTCACACTCTTACAAACCTTCATCAAACAGTCGTTAAAAGCGACACTCAAGGAATCAGACTATCTGATCGGAATCCACCCTTTCCTACTGCGATTTTTACACGCTCCCTCAATGTTTTTCTATGGATTTTCTCGGTCAATTTTAAGCTGCTTTTCGTTATTTTTTCATCAAATCCACCGGAAATTTTGTGTAAAATCCAAATTTGTGATAACAGATTGGGGTTTGTATTGAAATTATCGAAGCAAGCATCCAATTTAAGGGGGTCCGGGACACAAAAATCGTCAAATTTTCGAATTTTTTTTTATTATTTTAAGAAATTCACTGTGTTCTTCTGCTTAAAATGACGTCTAAATCATGTTTCTATCTTAATTAGAACTAGAGATATAATGATTTTTGTGGTGCGTTGTTTTGAAAATCTAACACTCTTGACAGGTGTTCAGGTGTTGTCATGGCAACAACATTTGCCTTTAAAACTTTAAATACGTTTTTCTCTATGATACTTTTTTTTCAATATTTCTGTATTCAAATTGCTATAAGTCGAAAATCGTAAAGTTAAAGGGCTGAAATTTGGAATATATCTTTTTCATACATTATACTTAAATTTTGATTCAGCAAATTTGAAACAAATATTCACTTTTAAAAATATGACTTTAAAAAAAAAAAGTACCTTACATTTTTCAAAATTTTTCAATCAAATATTTTTTATTTTTTATTAAATTAATATTTTTTAAATTGCTGAGTCAAAATTAAAGTTTATAAATTTGTGAATAATTTACTGCTAGAATTTTGAATTTTGATCAAGAATATTTTGAGTTTTAGCAAATTTAAATAACCCAACCTTTTTTTCAAAAAAGTTTAATTTAAAATTTTTAAAAAACTTTTAGAAAAATTTTGTGTTGTGATTTTGTTTATTAGTTAGATGGCTAAACAGTACAAAAAAAAAATCAAGATTCTAAATTAATTGATAAAATTTTATTTTCAATGTGTCCCGGACCCCCTTAATATAAAGACGTTAGACAAATTTTAAACATTGATATTTGTAGAAAACATTAATCCTTATCGATTGCTTCCATCCGTTTAGTTCTGCGATGTCAATTGTACAATTGCGATCGGGTGAGTCGTTTTTTTACGGCTGTATATTGTTTTTATGGCTGAAGGAATATTTAATATTAAGAGGTTCCAATTCCAACAAATTGAATCTTAATACCTAATTTTCTTATTGGAACTATAGAAAGGCTGTTCACCCATTTTTTAGACAATGTATATTGTATTCACAAAACTAAATTACATAAAATTCTTGTGTTTTTAATGTTCTATTTGACAGCCCTTATTCTAAACTATCTTTCGACATCGTATTTTCCAGTATAATAATGCCTTTTGAAGTGTCAGAAGAGGTATTCTATCCCATTCCTCCTGAGCGGCTTTTCAAAGTCCTGTAAGGGTTGTGGGACGACGTTTGGATAATGCAGATTTTAAAAGTCCGAAAGAACAAAATTCCATAGGTGATACATCGGGAGATTCAGTAAGGATATCAGTGAAGGGTATGGCCTTGATACCTGTTTTTGTTCCATTTGTTTTAGGAAATTTACAGTGGATTTTGATGTGTGACTGCTAGCTTTGTCTTGATGGAGTTCCACAGATTAATGGCACTGTGGATAAAGCGATGGTATTTCATTCAGAAAAATTGACGATAAAATATGTTCCTGATAGTATTTGGAGTTAATCTTGACATATTTTTCCACTATCTTTATTTTTAACTTGCAATTATATGAAAAGCCAGCAACAATCATGAATCCCTTAGAAAACTTTCTTTCGATTCTGAGAACCATGAACTTAAATTTTTTTCTCCCCTTTTATAATAATAAATGGCTCTTTTTTTGCTGCAATCATTTAAATACATCCATGATTCATCTATTGTGACATTGTTTTTTTCATTTTTCTTGAGATAAGTGTTTCTCATATAGAATTCAGCAGCGTGTCCTGCGTTCAGCGATATACTTTGGAGAAAGACGATGCATATTGCGTTTTTTCGCTTTCTTAAGATTTAAATCAACGTTTATCATTTTGTTTACAGTGGACGCCGAGCATTTTAATGATTTTGTAACTGTCCTTTGACTAGGGCGATTTTCTTTTAACATTACACAACGTAACTTTGCAATAGTCGAAGATGTCCGTTTCTTCCTTGGATACTTGTTTGGAATTTTTGTCCCACTTGAGGCTCCAATTAGACGTTTGTTTCCTTTCTTGTTGACGATATTACCTATCGACGCCTTGGATATCACAAAACCATGACTCTCACATTGTTTTTGAATAACGGAATATAAATATTTCTCTTCGGAAAGAGCATAAATATAGCCTTCGAACCACTGCTTCGTTAAAAACGCCATTTTGAATAAAAACAAACCTCTCAAGCCGCAGACTATAATTTTGACTTTTAAAAACATAGTACAACTGCAATTATTTCTTTTGCAACAAATGGTTTTTTATTACCGCTAACCAAAATCGTCTAAAAAATGTGCGAACAGCTTCTGTATTCTAAGGAAAGAACTAGTGGTATCCCTCTTTTGAAAGTATTATGTTGGATAGAGAACAACTGGAGCCTTTCAAATGATTCCTCTCTGTGTATTCAATTTTTAGTTTTGTGAATAAAATTTTAAATCCTTGCTTATTCAAGTTTTTGTATTTGACAGGCCATTTAAAAAGCCACAATTTCCACGCCGTTGATGCTATTTTGGAATAAGAGGAAATTTCGAATTAATTTTTTAACTTTAATTCTGGAGTACATTTTGAAAAAGTGAATGGCAAAGTCCCTGTATCATCGGTTCCTCTAGATTTATGGAACTGTATTTTCGCTTCGAAGATAATGTATTTTCTAAACTCTATTTTAGGTAATTTACATAATTTTTAAATCTACCATTTTAAACAAAGAATCATTTTTTTTATACCTTAAACTAATATACTTTTTTAGACCACTACGAGTTTTTTCCTATTGTAATATTTGCAAGCAATGTTTGCCCATCCGACCTCAAATGAAGTTTTTCTGTGTTTAATCTAAAGCTTACTTAAATTTTCTTCAAATAAATAGGCGTATTAAGTACCAACTTACCTATCAATCCAATGCAAAGACGTTATTTTTATCGCGTTTTGGCAACACTGTACGATTGTTTGTTTACCACAAAGCCTCGCGCCTCAGTTGAATTTATAGCGTTATCGAATGAAATTGTATTGAAAAAAATTAATATTATTCGAGCTGTTGCACCTTACAAACAACATGCTGGGTATCCGATTTCCAAAGCAGCGCTCACATTTCGAGTCAAAATTTGGTCCAATTTTTCATTTGAATTTCAAATTGTTCGAGTTTTGATTCCAGAGGTGCTATATAACTTTTCTTTAGCACAACAAATTTATGTTTGAAAACTATTTTTCTGGGATATCATATTTTGTTAACAATTCTGTCTGCTGGGACACATGTTATCATTGATGCGAGCAAAGCGTGTAAGGTTCGTGAAGCGAAACAATGAGGATTGCAAAGTAATTCTCCGCGGATTGGCGAGCGTGAGCGAGCAGTGGGCGGTCCCTCTAGTACTAATATATTTTTATCCTATTTTTAATATCATTAATTACAAAGCAGTAAATTAAGGCAACTGAGTACTCCATTTAAGTGAAATATTTTCTATAAAATGAGATAAATAATCCTTTTTGTAGTGGTAATGAAAATCTTCATCCAATACGGCCAAATTTGTGTTACAAAAATATAAATGTTAGAATTAAATGATTATTTTTTAACGAAAATCAGATTTAAGGTATCGATCTAGTGTAAAATTTTTCCGCAGATTTCAAAACCGTTTAAATTTTTCCGATATCTTTAAAGATCGCGAAGATGGAAACTTGGACTACAGAATAAAAAAAAAGCCATAATGCCAGTCAAAACGTGTGTCATGTGAATAGCGCAATAGTTTCCTATATACCTCGAGGTCCAGTCGAAGCGCTTGACTGACCGGATCCTCTTGAAGCAACGGACCTCTCGGAACGCGACAGTCTCATGTTTTATGCATTTAAGGCTTCAGTAGAACACTATGATTTTTAGCTATCCCCGCGTTATGTTTCAACATCAAACGGGCTCTAGGCCCCGTTTACATGAGGCGCGTTAAACGCGTGTTTGGCGAGATTATCAGGGTCCCGCTCTTCAAGGTTGCAAAGATAGATACTTGAATTAGAGGAATAAATAATCATAATTTACTGTCGGGACCTTGCTAGCTTCGCCATACGCGCATGTGAACAGGGTCTAAATCATTGCGTATTATCACAAGGATTGCAACTGCCAAACGAAATGATAAGAATATGTATACAGGGAACAATAATGTAAATACAAGAAAGACTAAGGCCACGTTCACATGAGGCGTTTCAACGCGCGTATGGCGAGACCAACAAGGTCCGCCATTAAATTATGTTTATTTATTCCTCTAATTCAAGCATCCATATTTGCGACCTTGTAGGGCGGGACCCTGATAGCCTCTCCAAACACGCGTCTAACGCGCCTCACATGAAGGGGCCTAATAATAAGCACCATTAATTTACGACTCTTCAATCTAAACACACGAAGGAAATATGAAATAATTATAAATTACGATAGACATGAAGTTCAGAATTTTATGAGCATGAAATATTTTTTGCCTCAAAACAGTGCACAAGACAGCTATTTTTATGAATATAGACATTCATAATATTTAATAGAAGGCAACAATAACATTTCTTTTCTCAAATCAATTGGAAGTGAAAGATGTGAGAATGGAATGAACAGTGTTTTAGAATTTTCGGAAGTAGATGTCACATGTATTTTATATATTTCGGGAGTTGCCTCTAAATATTGAAGGAAAGGTGACGAATGGAATTCTTCCTAATGCTTCGAAATTCATGTCAAAATAGACGTGCATTTTTGAAATGATTGGGACTAAACGGAAATCAAATGCATATTTTATATTGTATGCGCATTTAATTGGGACTATATTAGCTCCAGAATGGTTATATTTCGTAGAGCAAATGTTTCACTGGGATTATCGTTTCCTAGTCACATTGTTTACACGAACTATTACACTTTTGGAAAGTCTAATTTTTTTTGGTGTTTGTTTATATCGAAATGAAATGCCACTGGAGAATCTTTTAAAGGATTTCGGCGAGATATATCGTCTATCAAGGTCTGACCAATTTTGCTTGACGAGATATCTCGTTATCAAGATAGCAAACAAATTTGTAATGATAACGGGATCAATATCGTGTCAGTATTTTTCTATGGACAATATATCTCGACAATCAAGATTTGATCAGGTTTAATGATAACGAGGTATATATATATATATATATTATATATATATATATATATATATATATATATATATTATATATATTATATATATATATATATATATATATATATATATATATATATATATATATATATATATATATATATATATAGTAATTAAGGTTGCACTGGAGCAACGCAATGGGCTATTGGCGACAGTCCGAGATCAAACGCAAAGGGAAAGATCGCAACACAACACGTAATTCTCAACCACAGTCAGATGTTGACGTACGTCTCATCTGAACTTGCACACAACTCCAAACTTCCTTACCGCGCCAACGTGAGAATATTTGAGGCCATGACAGGTTTAGCGTGTCCCAGCACCCTTTGTAAATGATGGTCTGATTGGATTCGAACACGCAATCCTTCGGTTGATGATCCGTTACATTTCCAACCGGGATACCATATACATTGAATGTTCTACCTTGGGGACAATTTTGAAATCTATTTCCTCATATATCGCTGCAAATTGTATAAATAAATGTATTAACACTAACATCATACATTTGTATAATTTTACCACCAATAAATATGCCCTTCGTAAGACCTTTTTCTGCGAAATAGTATCTTTGAAATCAATAATAATTGACTCTAAACATAACAACAAAGTATAGCATAAAATAGTTTATTTTTATAGAGATAAAGCAGTTAAACTTAATGGCATTGGATCGTATTAGACCATCTTGCGTCGAATGCAAGATGGTATAATATGGAAGTCGGTCTGTATCGAAGTCGGTCTAATATGAGAAGACGCAACGTAAAGATAACAAAGATATGATGTAAGTTATCTATCTATCTGACAACGCTTCATGTTATGTTGCAGCCTTTGTAAAGCATTGATATCAAGACATGGATGTACCCATGGAAACCCCCATAGAACATTTGCGGGACAAGTTAGAGCGCCATAAATGTTCTACGGGGTTTAGGTCGGGACTCTGAGCGGGCCAGGGAAGACGTTTTACATCCATATATTGATACCACTGCTTGACAGAGGTTGCAACATGACATGGAGCGTCGTTGCCCTGAAAGTAACATTCGTCCATTACATAAAATTGCCAGAGCGTAGGAAGAACCTGTTTGTTCAAAATGTCAACGTAGGCGTCGGTGTTCAATTTAACATGAACATCATGCAAAGGTCCCTGCCCACACCACGAAACACAGCTCCTAACAAGTACACCACCACCACCGAACTTGACTGTTGGAACGATGCACTCGAGTAACAGACGTTCGCCTGGTATATGCTAAACCCAAACACGCCCATCGGAGTGGAAGGACGTGTAGCATGACTCTTCGCTCCTTATATCAGTTTTCCAATGCTACACAGTCCAGTTGCGACGTTACAAACACCATGCGAGACTGTCGGCTTTCTTGGATGGGGTGATGCTTGGTTTGTGTGCGGCAACACATCCGTGGATATTAAGGGCGTGCAGTTCCTTCCGCTAGAGTGCCTATATATTAAGAGTGTAGACAAGGGACCAAATTTGGCCCAATGCGCATGCTCGGCAGCCATTTTTCTACCAGAATCGTCTCCAAGAAGGTTGCTGGGCGAATTAATATATCATTTCAGGGAGAACAAAAAGCATACGATTGTTAGAATATGGATACATTCGGTATAAATGAATCATATAAACGCTCAATTACATGCGTAATTGATGAGATGGATTGCACAACGCGCTAACTTAGATTGCGGGAAACACCATGTTGTTCGAAAAAAACTATTTATTTAAAAAGTCTTCAAATTTATACTTACAAAACACTAAAATAATAATAAATAAACATTCTAGAACACGAAATGGTACATGAATAAGCTATATTTTCTTTTTAATTTAATATATACACGTTTTTCTCGAACACACAAAAAGTTCCCATGTTAAGTCTACGGGAGCTAGGAAAAGGCTGCCTCGGGCGGTAGAAAAGCTCTCTAAGCCAATCAGAAAGTGTTTCCCGTATGTCGCCACTCTTATTATATAGGCACTCTACTTTCCGCAAAGTATTGGGGTGCACCGTAACCCCTGCTGCCAGTTGAAACTCACAGTTGATGATTTGGAGTGGTTTCTTGCTGTTTTTACGAACCTCACGCTTCAGGACACTCCGATCCCGTTCGGTCAGTTTACCGGGACGACCAACGTGTGCATTTCATGTCAAAACTCCACATCTTACACATCTTCCTTCACGACATCACCAACAATTGACCGTGGCTGTGATGATAATTCTACCGCAATTGCGCGAACAGATTTGCCACTTGTAGCAACCAACTCTTTCAAAGTTACCAAGTTTCTTTCGTTTCGATATATTGACACAATTTTACTCAGAACTAACGACGTTATCACTTCGCGCATCATATTTAACCTTAACAGTTCACGTGCAAGCACAGGATTTTATAGGATTTTACATGGATAGTACCAATCTATAATCTCTTGCCGTCTGTAAATGCTCTCTGATTATTGTAAAAGGTAACATCGTACTTAACTAAAACTAATTTAATATTTCACAACTGAGTGCTCTTACACTTGAAAAATTAGGACGGGAAGATAAAATCAAGCACATTTAATTAGCAAAGTACAAGTGAAGAATGCTCATAATATTTTGTTCATGCCACTTTAAAAAACAAAAGGCAAGTTCATTTAGACAAGATTAAATTCTACAAACGATATCCATTTTCGAGACATTTAAAAATGATCTCAAGCTGGAATACTTTCTACTTCTAGACGAAATTTGTTGGTGGCAGTAAATCAAAGCTAAGAGATTTGTCTAAAGAAACTCTAGCATTCAGCGAATTGAATGGAAGCCAAAGTTTGGAGTGTATTATATTTTCCAACGTATGTCCCGCCATTGTTGTTTCTCTGGAAACAGGAATATAATCAATGGGGTTTTCTGATTTCCAGTGCATTTGTTATTTGCCATTTCAGGAGCTTTGGAAATCAAATCCATCACTATTTTTAAGAGTTCGATGACTATTAGCCCTCATACTGGTTGTCTCAACGAGGTATATTGTCGCTAGGAAAATTGACCAGCTTTTGATGGACGAGATATCTCGTCCATTGAGATCTCTTTGTCTCTCGTCATTAGAAAAACCTGACAAGGTTTATTATCTCGGCATCTTAAAATAAAATCGGGGACCCTGGTAACCCGGTTGGATTGATCAGAATGATGCGAGTTCGAATCCATCCAATGATTGTCGGGTACAAAGACGAACTGGTGCACGTTAAGTCTATCGTGGCCTCACGTTGGTGTAGTTCCAAGTTTGGGATGCCATGATCTCAGGTGCGACCTCGTCATCTTACCGTGGTTCAAAAATTACGGGATGTTATCTTTAGATGATCCATAACCATCACCTCCTGCCTGTTGTGTTGTTCCAGTGCGACCTTAATTAAAAAAATCTTAAATACCATAAAAAATCGTCAATATCTGCATGACGAGGAAGGTAGGCATTATATTTAGCGTCACGCTGGTGAAACAACGGGCTATTGGCAACGGTTCTGATCAATCCGAAAGAAAATAATCCGAGGTCTACATCACATAACTTTGCACCATGGAGAAATGTCGAGGCAAGACCTATGCTTACACCCCACTCTCAAAACATCCATACCACGCCAATGTGAGGTCATTTGGGGTCACGATCTAATGAACGTTCACCAGCCCCCCTTGTACACGGCGATCATTTGTTTGTTTGGAATTCGCAACCCTCTAGTTGCTAATCCGTTACTTTTCCAACCGGGCTACAGTTAAGGTTGCCAGAACATCAACATATCTTTAAAAGAGAACATGTCCTCTTTTTCCGTTTGGATCTTTTCTTCACTCTCTTTTTTAAGTCGGATCTTAATGGACCTCTTTTTTTCGGTTGTTCACTTTTGGCCTTATTGTTCGTAATTTCGGATTGCGTTAAAAAATATGTTTCACGTTTCAAACGTTAAGTGTTATTTCATACACATTACCTACTAGATCGATATGTAAACCACATCTATTGATATACGTACTCGATAGAGTACATTGCAGAAAAATCGTATTATTAAAACGCATCAACATATAATAGGAAGTGCAACCTCCAGTGTATACTGAGTTCCATGTTTAAACGTCATTCAAATTGTTTATCTGGTTTAACTTAGTACCTAAATGCTCGTAATTCACGTATATTTGAAACTATAAAAATGTGAATAATCTGGTTTTAAACATCTTCGATTTAAAAAACATTTACATTGATATTTCGAAAATACATAAGTAATATGTTCAGCAGATTTTCTTTCAGTTATTGGTTAATACTTGGCATTCTGATATTCATCTTCTGGCAACTCTAGCTACAGCGGTCATTTTAATTATTTGTAAAAATGTGTAAATTTATTTGCAACTAGCAAAATATCCGACCTTACTCGGTTTGAATTGGTTTACTCTAATTTGAAGAGATAATCAAAATATATAATGACTTACGTTTTTTGTAGAATAAAAATTTATTTGAATACCTTTCATTATAATTTCTACAACTTACTTTGGACACAAATCCTACACATGCATATTCATTCATGTAATACATTTCACATACATCGCACCCTTGCTGTATGACAAAGCTACAAAATGACGACAGGTGACACTAAGGTTACTACTACAAAAGACGATTTTGAGGGAAATTTGGAATTCTCTTTCTTAAGTTCTTTTCATGTTCAACTCAATTAATAAAAATTATGATTTATGGCGTGTGCTCTCGCACTCATAGTCAACAAAATAAATTTTTTTTTTACTTGTGGCACTCTTGCATCCGGTATGTGACACAGTGAAATCTCGCAATCTTCTCCTGTCATTATGACAATGAATTTTTTAATGTTTGAAAAGTTCTAGTTCTGACTTTTTAAACATTATTTTTCTTTCAATAACGGCATTATTCTTTCAATAACGGCATTATTCTTTCAACAACGGCATTATTCTTTCAATAACGGCATTATTCTTTCAATAACGGCATTATTCTTTCAATAACGGCATTATTCTTTCAATAATGGAATAACTACACTTAAAATTTACTGAAAATTTATTCTGACTTACCTGCCATTTTTATGTCGAATACTTTGCGGTGGTATTGCGTGTGATGAGAAGGAAAACACATTTATTAAAATAATAAATATGTAAAACAGAAAACAGCGAAATAAAACAACATAAAAGATGTCGGAAAAAATTGTTCTAAGATATTAATTTGTGATTCATTTTTATCTTTTGATCCTGCACAGTTGCCACAACTTACAACTAAAAGTGCACAAAATTTAGAAATGTAAAATTAATTCAGAGCGAAAGAAACAGAAAATATCACTGCTCGCGCGATCTTGTTCATTCCCGTTCGTTGAAAAATATCGTCTGTCTCAAATATTCGAAAATGATTTTCATTGCGCAAAAAACAAAAATAAGACTCTAAATAAATGAAGTATCAAGGCTGATATTCTATTTAAACAAAAAGTTTTTTGAAGAATAATTACTTTTTTATCAGTACTGGTAAAGCAATCGAAGTAATCGTAATATTCATTATACATTCCAATTTTTCCAAAACTACCAAATTATGGTTGATTTAAGTATACTTACTCAGGTGTTTTAGCATGAAACTCAACAATAAAGAAATGTTTAATATTGCATTCAGTAAACTAATAGATAATGTATAAAATAAAATACATTGCAATCAAATATCTGGAATAAAATTTACGTGATGCTTACACAAACACACAGACACAAAATCGAACATAGAACAGAAAAACGGACAGACAGACTTTCGCAACCAATTCCACCCACTAAATGAAGATAAGTACTCACTGTATGCAAATTTTCATGAAAATATATTAAACCGTATGGACCTGTATAGGGCACAACATACATACATACAGACAGACAGACAGATGGACAGACAGAAAGACACCAAACGTAATAGAAGCGGATTCGGCATCAGTAGGGTCCAAAACGGATAGAAAACTTGAAATGGGTCGAAAATATTCACCGTACAAACAAACACTCCATTCTTATTTATATAGATGCGTAAATTTATTTATAATAATGTGTATATATATATTTGTAATAATGTTTAAATTTATTTGTAATAATCTGTAAATTTATTTTAATAATGTGTAAATGTAAATGCTAATGCACCAAAAAAATTATGTGTTATAATGCATTTCGCCAATTACATTTCGTAAATATAACCATGTAAATTAAAATAGGATATTGCTATCGGTAAATATATCTTATATTATCGGTAAAATATCGTGGATGTACTTTTTAGTTTGAAAAGTTAATATACCTCGTCTCTTAGAATTATGAACGCCTCATGCGAGTTCATACTGACATTTTTAAGGTCTCTGCACTACATTGTTTTTCTGTGCTGTCAAGAAACCTTCTACCGTGAAATAACACATTTTCTTATTATATTTCACTCTTATATTGTTATACATTATATATTGTTATCTAAGCTTTTGTATCTGCAGCTCTTTCAATGTTTCAATGCTCTTGAATGTCAGAAAAATTGTATTATATTACTTGTTTATATATTGTATCTGAATCAAATGCCATCTTCCATTTTATGTGTGTCTAGCTTTTAAAAAATATCCTATAAAACGTATTATTGCCTCGATATTCTTTTACTATTCTACAAATAAAACTAACCTAGTTTGTGGATATGGTAGTTCCACCACTAGGGATCTAAGGCAAACGCAAGCAATAATTGGTTTTTTTTCTCGAATCATTCTCTATACATTAAAAGTAATGTAAGTAAGCTACTTTATCCCTGATGTAACATTTATTTACTTTTTAAATGTACCCTTTAACCAACCGTAATTTACCCAATTTTATAATTGTAATACTTCCCTAAATAGAATACACAGGAAAACGTTTAATAATATGAAGACTGCTTTGTCAAAATACATTTAAAGTCACTTGCTAAACAATTATTCAGCCAATCGGAGCTAAAAAATTTTTTAATTTAAATCATTATAAATGTTTATATTCCTTAGCATATAATGTATTTAGGTTATAAAAGTTATTCCCTAAACAGGCTGTTTTTTTTATTTTATGACTACCTTAAATGCGAATATATTGGAATGATGCAAAAGTTCTTCGTATTTTTACGCTACAAGGCGTTGCATCGGAAGCTATGTGAAGTAAAATAAGAACACTCTGATGCCCCATGTTGTTTCTGTGGAAGGTAAAACACATCTAGAAAACAACTTAACATCGAAACCAACTTGAAAATATTTTTATCTTAATACTAGCAAAATACCCGACCTTACTCGGTTTGAATTGGTTTACTCTAGATTGAAGAGATGATCAAAATATATAATGACATGCTTTCGTAGAGTAAAATAATATTTTAACACCTTTCTCCATATCTTTATAATTTCTAAGACTTAGGACACAAATTCTACACATGCATAACGATTCAGGTAATAAATTTCATATACATCGCACCCTTGCTGTATGAAAAATCTACAAAATGACGAAAAGTGAAACTAAGGTTATTACTACCAAAGACTATTTTGAGGAAGATTTCGAATTCCCATTCTTAAGTTCTTTTCATGTTCAACTCCATTAATAAAAATATATGGTGAGTGTTCTCGAACTCATTGTCAACAAAACAATATTTTTTTACCTGTGACACTCTTACATCCGGCATGCGACATTGTGGAATTTCGCAATCTTCTCCTGTCACTGTGACAAAGAATTTTTAATGTTTGAGAAGTTCTAGTTCGGATTTTTTAAACATTATCGTTCTTTCAATAACGGAATTATTCTTTCAATAAAGACATAATTACACTTAAAATTTGCTTTATTCTGACTTACCTGCCCCTTTAAGTCGAATACTTTGTGGTGGTATTGCGTGTGATGAGAAAGAAAATATATTTATTAAAATAATAAATATTTAAAACAGAAAACAGCTAAATAAAACAGAATAAAAGATGTCGGGAGAAAGTTGTTCGATATTAATTTGTGATTCATTTTGATCTTTTGATCTCGCAGTTGCCACAACTTACAAGTAAAAAGTACTCAAAATTTAGAAATGAGAAATTAATTCAGAGCAAAAGAAACAAACAGTATTACAGCACGTGATCAACCAACACGACTTTCCGTTTCATTCTCGTTCGTTGAAAAATATCGTCTGACCCAAATATTCAGAAATGTTTACATTGCGCCAAAAAAAATAAGACTTGAAATAAATTAAGTATCAGATCTGAAATTCCGTAAAAAACAAATAATTTTCGGAAAAATAATTGCTTTTTCAGCAGTACTGGTAAAGCAATCTCAGTAATCGTAATACTCAATATACATTACGATTTTCCAATATTACCAAATTAAGGTTGATTTATTTACACTTACACGGGTGCTTTAGAAGGAAACTTGTCTAAATATAACAATAAATAAATGTTTACTATTTTGTAACTAAACTAATATATAATGTATAAAATAAAGCATATTGCAATCAAATATCTAGACTAAAATTCACGTGATGTGTTTACAAACACACTAACACAAAATCGAACATAGAACAGAAATACGGATACCCAGACTTACGCAGCCAAGTTCAGTCACTAAATGAAGATAAGTATTCACAGTATGCAAAAGTCCATGGAAATATATTAAACCGAGGGGACGTGTATGTGGCACTTACACACATATAGACAAATGAACAGACATACAGACAGATACTAAACTTGCAAGAGGCGCATTTGGCATCAGAAGGGTCCAAAGTGGATAGCAAACTTGAAATAGGTCGAAAATATTCAATGTACAAACAAACACCATTCTGATTTATATAGATTACAAGCTTAGTACTTTACGCCATGCCCTGAGGAAAATTTTCACTACTAATTCCAGTTGTTTATAGTTCTTTAGGCAAACAAAACCACACGATCCACAAGAATATGCCAAATAATATGAAGATATTTTTGTCAAAATCCTTTTTAAGTAAGTTTATCTTTCATATTGACAGCAGGAGCGAGAGAAATCCAGCATCTTACTAACTGGCACAGAGTCCGTGATAATACTGGAGTTGCTATCTTGGACAAGCTGAGGCGGCTCTCCTCATCTCGTGAGATTCACTTACAGTGGATCCCTTCCCACGTTGACCTTGCCGGTAACGAAATGGCTGATGCCCTGGCAAATAGAGGAACTGACGAGCCTATGCATACTCCGCCGTCTCTAACCTATACTGAACTATAGACATAAATGCCTTGTTCGGTCTGCATTTGCCACTCCTCCTGTGCACCATTGGTAGAAGAGTAATCGTCCCGGTGGATCTTTATTCCACCGGTGCAGCAGACAGGAACAAACTAAAATAACACGATTTCGTAGTGGCCACTTCAAAACATTGACTTATGCCAACAAAGAAAAGGACTTTACAATTTGTACCAAGTGTTCCAAAGGCCAGGCCACTCCGGATCATATCCTTGAGTGCTTGGGACTTGATAAAGAAGATCTTCTGGAGCGACCATTATTGGTCATTGATTTCTTGAGAGTGTGCGATATCATGGACATAGTCTAGCTCTGCTGGGCTACAGGGATCAGCAACAACAACATCTTTCATATTGGTCAAAAATTCTTCATAGTCAATCATAACTTCTTAGACTTCACTATAAATCATTATAAATGCTTATATCTCTTAACACAAAACGTATTTAGGTTATAAAGTCTCTCCTATCTATAGATCATCTTCATTCTATGCCTACAATAAATATGATATATAACATAATAAAAAAGAATTATTATCCAAATGAAGACAAATTGAAACATGATGTATTAGTCTTGAAAATGTTTGATGTACCCTATCATAAAATATAACAAACATGATTTACGAAAACATCTGTAGGAGTAAATATAGAAAGGTATTATCTTTTCATAATTTTAAATCGTTAATTCATTCGTGGAGACATGAGAATAAAAGTTTCTGTATATATTTGTAAAACTCAGTACACCCGAGAACATAAATCAGCTATGTATTTCATTGGATATCAATAATCCATTCATTTTTCCGAGCCTCTTTTCCAGTTATTCCAGACTTCCATTATTCAGATTCATTTTTTAACGAGCATGCAGCTGCGAGGCACATGCTCCGAACCAACCGATGCCATCTTTTTTTTCCGACTCACAAACTTCTATCTGAAAGCGAACCAATAAACAAAGGCTTCACAATCTGTCCCTACGCACTCGACATTTTGATATTGTCTATTGTCAGGCGGTGGAACAGACATGTCGAATATAAACACTGCATGAGGGAAAAAAAGGGGAAATAGGAGAAAAATCCTTTCGTTCTGAAACTCAGTCGTGCGTGGCTATGATCGTTTGCAGTGGAATATTGTTTTCTATGTATTCTGCTGTCACATAACCATGCAAGTCAATTGAAATCTTTATCTGTCTTATTACTGGCTGACATGTTAGGAATGTTTCGCATAAGGAATATTCGAAGGGGTATTTTTCTTTCTGAGAGAGACATACATAGCAAATTTACCGATTTAGGTATGGTTCCATAAGGAGTTCTGTCTTCGATAGAACATTTTAACTTGCGACTGATAATTTTTCTTTTATGTTGTAGTCAATCAAATCAAATATGACATTACACAAATAAATTTTTGTCCAGTTAATAGTCTGATAAATATTGATTGTTTGATGAAGTAATAATGAAGATACAATATGAAAAGTACTATGCATAAGGATCATAAATACATAAGGATAATTCAATCTGAGTTGAATCCCAGTCCTCAAGTACCTTTGCCAATGTATATAAATTTACAAATGAATGCTTTACAAGCTATGTGGAATAAAATAAGAACACTCAAATGAATCTGGGTGTTTCTCTAGTGCGACATAATTGCAAATACATACCTCCAAGGATCTCTGAGCATTCTGTTCTAATTAGATTTATGGCAACTTTATGTACCATAATAACTGCGTTTCCATAACAGTTATCGCGTACACTATATAGGAAATAATCGACTTTTTCAAAAAACAGAAGATGATAAGAAAACCAGTAATGATGTTTTGATAGCGGTATTTCTCACCAAATATCAAAAACGAATTTTATCTATGTACACTTGTTTTTATACCATACTACTGAAATTAGTATCTTGTATTAACTTTATTCTAAACCAGTAGTCCACAAAGTGTCTATCGGCCCCAGTGTGTGGCCAACGTAACAGGGGTTCCCAAACTTATCCAAGTCGTGGCACCTTTAAGAATATTAGAATTTTCGCACAGCGCCTTCGTCATGTAATATCCCCATCTGTGGTATATATATATATATATTTATATACACCCTTGGTGTTAAGCCAATGTAAAAGAACTAAGTTATATATATATACATATAATAAACACTAACTGTAAAGTAAATAATCTAAAACTCATATAAGCGGTTTTTTTTATTGTCCTATTATAATTAAGTATTATAAAAATAGAGAGGTACGATAAAAAATCTAGATATCTTGAAGGGGTCCAAACCAAAGAAATTTGGCAACCCCTTTTAAAAACCTACAACCGTGTGAAATTTATTGTTAAACTACTTGTAGATATAGATTAACTAGAGTAAATTGTATATTTCTATTCGCTACACTACTAAAATATTTTATAACATTTCATGAGATTGAAGCATGACATAAAATCACTTCATGTCATTTGAGAACTGTCTGGCTGGCTGTCACTCGTCTGACAGTCAGCTGTCAACGATCGTAACTGCTGTTATCTCGTCTACTAAACTGTTATTCTCTGGTGTGACCGAAAAGGGTTTTATTAACAATTATATCTAAATATGTAAATCATAAGTATTAAATATCAATAGCCTGTGTATATTGAGAAACAGCTATAAGGCTCTTTTAATACATGCTTTAGACGTGTAAATCTTTTACCTTCCA
The DNA here is from genome assembly GCA_947359465.1 of Metellina segmentata. Classification (NCBI taxonomy): domain Eukaryota; kingdom Metazoa; phylum Arthropoda; class Arachnida; order Araneae; family Tetragnathidae; genus Metellina; species Metellina segmentata. The sequence continues at coordinate 43,790,405 of OX375883.1, forward strand.
ATAAACATTATTGTTCATGCTTTTGAGAGCACTTAGACCGGTTAGGATTAACAACCGAAGGATTGCGAGTTCAAAACTCAATCCAACGAAACACCATAGGGACTGTTTCATGTTAAACTTGTGGTTACCTCAAATGCCATCACTCTGTCGTGGTGTTGACATTTGGAGGGTGGGGTAACAATTCAGGGGTCGACATCGTCTTCTGACACCGTAGTTTAAAATTATGTTGTCCTTCATCGTTTTCCTTCAGGGTTGATTCAGGTCAGTTGTCAACAATCAGCTGTGTAGCGCCAGTTTCATTTTAGTTAATCAAACTACCTTGTTCTTGTATTTAGTAAAAATTTCAATAGGTAGGTATTTAGTTTGGTATTAGGGAACGCTTTACTGGAGCAACACAACGGGCAATTGGCGTCAGTCCGGAATCAATTCCCTTGGAAAATATCCGAGGACAACACCACGTAAATTTGAACCATGGTCAGATGAAGACGTCATACTAGAGATGGTACCCCACTCTCCAAAGGTCATAACCACGCCAATGTGAGGACATTTCAAGGCCAAAACATATTTAGTGCACCAGCCTCCTTTGTACATGACAGGATAGGAACTGTTTGAATTGATTAGTTCGGATGGGTTGAATTCAAACTCGCAACCCTCCGATTGTTAATCCATTATCCTTCCAACCGGGCTACCACAGCCTTTGGTTTTAGAGTCACCTACTGTCCTTCGTCGAAAGACATAGAATTTACTTATCTTGGAGAGTTAATAAACAGGAAGGTTAAACTTGCCATCGAAATGTAATTAAAAAAAAAAACAGCTTTCAATACTATTTCATAGGGTGAAGGATGATAAGCACTTGCCTCATTATCTGGGGCCGCGGTATTCGAGATGGTACAGAAACGGTTTAGCAAGCGGAAGGCCGCGAGTTTAAGCTGTCAAACCCCAGACCGTCCTATGTGGGGTGCATGTAAAGTCTGTTCTGGACTCTAATATAATTTTGTTGTAGTGTAGATGTTTGAAGAGGGGTACCAGCTCCGGGTGTTGCATTGTCATATGACGATAGTTCGAATTTACGTGATGTTGTCCTCGGATTTTCCCTTTCTGGATTGATCCCTCGCCAAGATCCAGATGTGGTGCCCCAGTGCAAAGTTAATTAACTAACCACCAACATGGTCCATTGAAAATAATCATCGAGTCCTAGAATGTCTTTTTGTGGTTTATTTTGACACATGAAACAAACAGTATAACTATACAACAAATAGTACTATTAGACTGAAATGCGTTAGTACGAGAGTTTCTAGAACAAGGAGGTATCACATCAAGAAAGCTCACTCCCCGAAGCCGTGCCTTTAGGAAGTCTAAATGAATTATTTTAATCGCTTTCCTTTTCGAACGATCACGTGGTCTCCGAGAGTGACAGCAAGAAGCTCCACTCTCAACAACACCCACGTGGTACAATCGCATTCTCAACACCCATCATATGTGGCAAATCCATATCATTATTTTCTTGTCTCTATTGGGACAGTATAGTGAAGGGTATAAAATTCGAAGCGGTCAACCGATAGGTAGATACTCGATTTTAAGTCGCACTGATGAAAAACGACGGGCTATTGGACACGGCAGTAGACCAATCCCGGAGGAGCTCTCAAAGGCATTAGTGGGTATAGCCAATAGCAATTTGCGGTCAGCAACCAGAGAGTTATAGGTGGAATAGGGTTGATTCCCCAACGGATATAATTCTCTCTTATGTGTCAGTAAAACTTTTATTGTATGGTAAAAGTTAATTACTTCTTATCAACATGCCCATCATATGTGACAAATGCACATCGTGATTTTTTTTCCCGATGGGACAGTATTGTGAAGGATGTACGATTGTATCTATTAATTCATGCTCTTAGGGCTGTGAAGTATTCCTGAAGAAATTCGAAGTACTCTACCGATAGGTAGATAGTCGATTTTAAGTTGCATTGGAGATAAACGTCGGGCTATTGGCCGCGGCACAGGTTTAATCCCGAAGGAGTTCTCAGTGGGCATTATTGCGTGCAGTCACTAGCAATCTGCGCTCAATAACCTAAGAGTTGTAGTCGGCGTAGATTCGATTCCTTCGCGGATATAATTATCTCCGGTGTCAGTAAAACTTTTCTTGTGTGTTTCTAGTGACGCGGTAGCCCAGTTGTAATAGTTACGATTTCGAATCCAACCAAAGACCATCGTGTACAATGGAGAATGGTGCACATTAAATCCATCAATGTCTCAAATGTGCTCACATTGGCGTGTAAGTTTATAGAGTGAGATGTCATCTCAGGTGTGACCTCGTCATCTGACAGTGGTACAAAATTACTTGAAGCTGTCCTCGGCTCTTTTTTCCATCAGGAACGTCGCCAATAGCTCGTTGTGTTGCTCGAGTACAAAAAAGACTGGTGCACGTTAAATTCATCAATTTCTCAAATGTCCTCACATTGGCATGGAAATGTATTGATTGTGGTGGCAGTTCAGATGTGACCTCGTCATCTGACCGTGGTACAAAATTACTTGAAGTTATCCTTGGCTCTTTCCCGTCAGGAACGTCGCCAATAGCTCGTCGAGTTGCTAAAGTGCGACACTAATTAACTACCTAACTACATTCCGTGTGCGTTTCAATTACTTTATAGTGCCTGTTCGTTATCTGGCGCCGCCAGGCCAAATGTGGCCTTTACACAATAAAAAGTCCGAACAACCTCTAATAAGTGACACGTGACACCCCCTAATCAGATCTGTTTTGAATTCACTCATTACGAGGTCATATTTGTTCCACTACTACGATGTAAACTAGGTGATGTAGTAGACTTGGCAATCGAAGTGAGACTTCACGAAACACTTTTGCAATATGTGGTATCTATTTATCCTCTGAGAGTCCTGCAATTTCCGTGTGATGTAGTATTGTTCACAACGCATGAATGGATTAAAAACCACTAATACTGATTGAAATAATTCGTGGACTTCTAAGGCGGGTTTACACGCTACGATAAATGCTAGCAATTTATCGTAACGATCAAATTGTTTCGATTTATCGTTGGATGTAAACAGGACATTGTAGCGATTAATTGGAATTGGAATTGGATTGGATGGTTGATGCCAGCCGGCATCAATTTATGCGAATCGTAACGACATGTGAGGTAGATAGCGGTCGACAACGAATATTTGACAAGAAATTGTTACGATTTATCGTAGCGTGTAAAGAATACTCACACTTTCGATTTATTGGAACAATAAATTTGTCAATCACATCGTAACGATTTATCGTAGCGTGTAAACCTGCCTTTAAACCTTTAGCGAGATCATCCTAGTCCGTTTTTGGAAATAGGAAAGATCCTATTGGTCTTTTCCTTCAAACCCAAATCCTTTGGAAAGATCCTGTTGGTCTTTTCGTTAGAACTAAATCCTTTGGAAACATCCAATTGATATTTCCCCTATAACAAATTGCTTTGGAAACATCCAATTGGTACTTTCCTTAGAACGAAATGCTTTGAAAAGATTCTATTGGTATTTTCCTTAGAATGAAATCCTTTGAAAAAGTCCTATTGGTCTTCAAACGAAATCCTTAGGAATTATTACATTAATCTTTTCTTCAGAATGAAATCCTTTGGAAAAATCCTATTATTATTTTTAAGAATGAAATGCTTTGGACAGATCGTATTAGCCTTTTCCTTAGAACGAAATGCTTTGGTAATATCCTATTTTGTCTCTTCCTAAGAACAAAATTATTTGGAAGATCCTTCTTGATATTTTCCTTAGATCGAAATATTTTGGTAAAATCCTATTAATCTTTTCCTTAGAGCCAAAATACTTTAGAAGGATCATATTAGTTTTTTCGTTAGAACGAAATGTTATGGAAATATCTTATTGGTCGTTTTGTTAGAACGAAATGATTGGAAAAGATTCTATTGATATTTGAAGATTGATCCTTAGAATGAAATCTTTTGGAAAAAGTCCTATTTGTCTTCAAACTAAATCCTTAGGAATTAAAACCATTATTGGTATTTTCCTCAGAATGAAATCCTTTACAAAAATCATATTAGTCTTTTCCATAGAATGAAATAATTTGGAAAGATCGTATTAGCCTTTTCCTTAGAACGAAATGCTTTGATAATTTCTTATTTTGACTTTTCCTTAGAACAAAATGCATTGGAAAGATCATACTTGGTGTTTTCATCAGAACGAAATATTTTGGAAACCATTGATATTTTCCTTAAAACCAAATACTTGGGAAATATCCAATTGGTATTTTCCATAGAACGAAATCATTTGGAAATATCTTATTGGTCTTTTAATTAGAACGAAATGCTTCCAAAAAATGGTATGTTACTTAGAACCAAATATTTTGAAAGGACCTTATTGGTAGTATCCTCTCAGAACTAAATCATCTGGAAAGATCCTATTTGGTATTTTCGTTAGAGCCGAAATCCTTTCAAATTATTCTATTGCTTTCTGTAGAACAGAATCCCACAACTTGAAGGATTCTATTGGTCAAGAAGATTAAAATTGCAGAGAAGACTGCGTGTTTCAAGAACGCTTGTGAACCCCTCAGAGGGTCAATACTGAAGAAAGTTGAGTTTAGTAGCATTTCTCAAGTCTACACATTTTGTATTAACATACATTGAAAGTAGCGAAAACATTACAGTTTACAACCAAAATATTTCAGACCAGTCTTTTGGTATAAATTTCAATACATATCGTGGATATCACGTTAAAGAGGATACATACTTATAATGCATTAGTTCATTAATAAAATGTTTTTTCTAAATTGTGCAACTGGGATCAGTATAAGACCGACCACCATTTCTAAAGCCTTTCAGATTAACTTTAAACTTAATTTACTAGTAACATTGGAAAATATTTTTGATATAGGATTATGTTAACTATCAGTCTAGACACATATTTCATCACGAGTATTTTCCATTTATGTTGAAATTAATATACTTTGGGATTCAATTACATATTCCGAAACTTCACCAAATAATTTCATAACTCGGATTTCAATTACAGCTGCACTTTTATTTTGACTTTACATTAGTGTCTAGTGTTTCTAAAATGTTTCTTTGTGTGCGTTCTTTGGAGTTAAATTCGGAAGGTTTTAATTTTGGAAATTTCATTAAAGAATGCATCTTAATCCAGTATTCTGAGAAATATGTTTGGAAATACAGTTTCCCATAAGTTCCCGTACTCCAACTTTAAAAAATTATTGCACATGGTTTTTTTTTTAATTACTAGGGGGCTCCGCCCCCTGCTCGCTTACGCTCGCCAACCCCCGGGGATTGCTGCGCAATCCCATTTGGTTTGCTTCGCAAACCAACACTCCTTTCACAGATGTCATTTGGTTTGCTTCGCAAACCAACATTCCTTTCACAGAGTGAAACTATCTGAATAATTCGTACTATGCTGATTTCACTTTCCGGTACATGACGTCACAGCGAGGGCTTCGCGCCCTGCTCGCTTACGCTCGCCGACCCCGGGGATTGCTAAGCAATCCCGTTTGGTTTGCTTTCTCAAACCAATACTTCTTTCGCAATTGATTTCACTTTTTTTTGCTTTAACACTTAATGCACCCTAAACTAATAGCCGCATCAGTAAAAAATCTTCTGTATCTTGTTCCCTGTACAATTTTAAGTAAACAGTGTTAATATCAAAACTTTACGACTGTACTTTGTCGGTAAACTGTCTTGAGAACAGAGGGAAAAAAGCGAGCCTTTTTCCTCGCCAAATAAAAAGAAATCGTTTTTATGGCAATTGTTGCTACGATAAATTTGATATCTGGCAAACCCGATAGTATAAAATGCAACCCACTGCTGTTTTCGGAACCAGCTATGCGAACTGAAAAATACGAAATTTGTGTCACCAACTTTTGATTGCATCGAATTTATTTATGAACCAATTTTAAAAATAATTGTACCGTAAGAAAGAGTACATTGTGAGGTATACTGCAATATTTTTAAAATTAAAAACTAACAGTAATACTATATAGATATGACCATTTTAGTTTTGTATCGGAAGTTACGATCTGAAAGTTCCGAAAATTGTATGACCTACTTTTAATTGCATCGATTTTGTTTATTAACCAATTTGAAAAATAATTGTACCATAAGAAAGAGTGTAATGTAGTGTATTCAGTGATGTTCTCAAATTTAAAAAATAATGGTTTTTGCCGTAGACATAACGGTTTTAACAAAACGTAGCGAAAATATCCGAAGATTCCGAATTTTGTATCACGAACTTTTGATCGCATCCAATTTAATTATTAACCGATTTCAAAAATAATAGTACCGTAAGAAAGAGTATATTCTGAGGTATACTGCGATATTTTAAAAATTAAAAACTAATAGTAATTAGATATAGATACGGCAGTTTTAAAAAAAAGTAACAAAAATGTCCCGATTTTTCCCGAATTTCAAAAAAATATTATCAAGAACCACATTTAAATTTCAAAAAAAACTCGACGAGCTGCAAAAATCTACGTTGAGAGGTACTCTTAAAAAAAAACTCACGACTAAAGACTGAAATTTTGAATGTGTTTTGCTCACTCGCGGAAGAAATTTCACTTCTTCAACTTTAACACTTAATAAAACCTAAACTAATAGCCGCATCGGAAAAAAATCTTAATAATTATCCAGGGAATACGATGAAGAACAAAGCATGTTAATTTCATATTTTTCCGATCAGTACTTTCTCGGGAAACCGTCTAAGAATGGAGCTAAACAACAAAAATTTCAATTCTTCGGCGGCGGCGGCGGCGGTAACTTTTTTTTAATATAGAGAGATTAAATTTTATCGTCTGGTTATCATTTTATCGAGTCTTTAATATTTATCGTTTGGTTTTCTTCGAGCTGAAGTTGTGCGATAATAAAGTTCCATATCATTTTGTTCTTCATTGCAAGATGAGTTTATCACACATTCAGAGAATTGCGCTGTTTGAGGATTATTTTGAATGTAAATCCTGTGAAAGATGTAAAGAATTTTGGCAACATGAATATCCAAATGATGCAATACCGAGTAACGATACGCTATATCAACTCGTTCGGAGATTTCGTGAGACAGGTTCGGTGGAACACAAAACACAGGAGTGGAAGACCGAAAGTCGTTACACCAGACTTGGTGCAAAAAACTCATCAACGGAGGATATTGCAATCCCCTCATCAATCCATGAGGCGATTGTTGCAACAAATGGGCACATCACATGGATCGATACATAAGGCTTTAAGAGCTTTGCATTTCCGTGCTTATTGTGTAAAAATGTTACATGAGCTATAGCCACCGTACAATGAGAAGTGGCTTTTTTATTGCCGATGGTATTACGACCTTATTATTGCGATCGACTTATCTCAATAAACGTTTGGCCCTCTCGTTCCCCTGATCTGAGCATCCCTGACTTTTTCCGTGGGGATATTTAAAGAACAAAGTTAATGAAGATAATCGCCTAACAATAGGTAATCTGAAAATTACCATTACTCAAAGGGTACAAGAAGTCACTCCCAGATTCTAGAAACGTGTTTCTAAAAATATGCGCAAACGACTTCAGCTTTGACGGCAAGAAAAGGGCTGAAATTTTGAACATTTATTATAAATGTTAGTTCACATTTTTTTGCTACGTTATGTTAAAAGTGCTTTTCATCATTGGCATAAGAATAATTGTTTTAAAAATTGTTGTTTTTGTATAATAAATTCACGAATCGTCAGTACTGGAACTTTTAGGACACCCTGTAGCACTTTCCCTCGTACATGAATACTCTTGTGACTACAATAATTAAAAGTATTACTCCCTTCTCATTTGATTCCAAGCTTTATACACGGATTTTAAATTAGTACTCTTGATTAAGAAACAAACCAAAACTCTTGTTTATGTATTTATATTCTAGAATAGCATGATTTTTTTGAGATACATTATCGCTGTTGCAATTAAAAAGCCGCGTTCGAGACTCTAAACAAGGTTTTTAAAGTACACTCTGTGGCAAAAAAAAAATCACATTTCTCCGAAGCAAGTATTCCGTTGGATTGAATCTTAGCGAGCGTGCTTTACAAAAGGAGAAACATTTAACAAAATATCATTTCTGGAGGACACTTTATAATTGTAGATGTATATCAGAAAGGTAATAAATTAGCAAGACCCCATTGATGGCATGGATCTGATTATCTGAGAAATGTCATGAATTAGTAAGTTGGAAAGTCCCCTTTAGAGGCAATGCATGGTAAAGTGGCATGGAATCAAAAATTTCGTGCATCTCGTAGGAAATTATGTCCAGAATTTTGCACCTGCCACGCCATATCCTTTAAACACTCAGGGGGTAATTCAACTGAATATATTGGGAATATTCCAGACATGCTGAATGCGTGCACCATGGCCGATTTCGTAAGCTTCCTCCTAATAATATATATTGCGCTCATTTAGATAAGGTAAGAGATAATTTTTCTCGTTCAGGATCTGGTCAGTTTTCTACCAACAACGATAGATTTCGTCCATCACGATATGGTCAGTTTTCTTCTAAAACAGAGATATTTCAACCAACAAGAAATTGTACGTTTTCTTCTAATAACGAGACATTCCGTCCATTAAGATATGGTCTGTTTTCTTATAATAACGAGATATTTCATCCATCAAGATCTAATCAGTTTTCTTCCAACAACGAGATATTTCGTCGGCCACGATGTGGTCAGTTTTCTTCTAAAAACGAGATAGTTCAACTATCAAGATATGGTACGTTTTCATCTATAACGAGATATTTAGTCCATTAAAATCTGATCAGTTTTTGTCTAATAACAAGATGTTTCGTTCATCAAGATCTGGTAAATTTTGCTATTGACGATGCACCTCTTCGAGTCATCCACCAGGAGGGTTAATCCTTAAACGCAAAAAAGTTCCAGAATCTTCAAAACACCTCAACTTACGTTGCTATTTACCGAATCGGAATTGAGTGTCAGAGTAATCGAATCGATTTGATTTTGTGAGATCTTTCTTGTTTTAATTTCGTTCAGCGGAGTAATTGTGTCGAGTTCATTGGGCGGCGAAGGAAAATGAATAATTGAGCTATTCCATCTATTGATTTGGCTATCAGGTCCATACTTAACTTGCATTCAACGTCAGAAGTTTACGAACTCTGTTTACGATATTGGTTAAACAAGTTAGCGGCTTGTTGCTGAATCATGTCGGCTGGATATTTTGTGTTTATCTGAATATTTATAGGAAATAGAATTACGAAACACTACTCAACCTGTTCGAACTTTGTTATTATTTATGTATTATGATGCGAGTTATCCTGTCATTTGGCTTTGATGAATTGGAGGGAAGAGTTATCATTATTTTAAACAATTTAAATTGAGATTTAACAATTTACAGATGGAGCTGTAATACATACAAAGAAATTTAAAAGAATTAATGGTCAGTATCATCAAACTACATCTTTGTTCGTCATTTTTTTTTGACTAATCCTTCTCCGGCGTAGGTATTTTCGCCACAAGCGCTGACTGGAGCACCATTGATTGATTTCATTCAATGACTTGCCTGCTGACAAGGATTTCACTGTTGCTGGGGCCTCGATTCAGTAGTTGATGTTATAAAGACTGGTTAAGTTTTATGTTCACACGGCTGAGGTAAGAATCTTCCTGATTGTATATTTTGCAATTCACACTTATCATAATTAGGATTAAAATATCATTTTTTTATTAAACCCTCTTGGTGGTTAGGTGGTTATGTAGGCGATGTATCTTGTCCTTATAATAAACTGATCAGATCTTGATCAAGTCATCGAAAATGACATCTTAATTCGGAAATTAACTGGCATGTAATTAGAAAATTAGTCAGGCGAGTAGTTATAGACGTCCCAATGTAGTGACACAACAGCCTATTGGAGAAGTTCCGGGATCAATCCCAAATGGAAATATCCGAGGACATCACCACGTAAGTTTCAACCACTGTCAGATGACGAGGACCACACCTGGAATGGCCCTCTATTTTCCAAACTTCCACCCCACGTGAACGTGAGGACATTTGAGGCCACGAAAGATTTAAACTGCGCCATACGGAAGTGTTTGGTTGGACCTAGTTTCGAACTCGCAAGCATCTGTTAACTAATCCATTGTTCTTCCAACTGGGCTACCGCAGCCACAAATATTGGTCAGACCCTGTTGAACAAGATCGCAGTGATTTAGATCTGTGATTTTTAACATATTTTATCAGAGGGCAGACGTAAAATAATTTCTGCAATTCCTTCCTACAATTACAGTACAGTAGAACTCCAATTATCCGAATCAATTGGGACCGGACCCCATTCGGATAATCAAAAATTCGGATAATTTTATTTTTTTCCGAAAAAAGTGTCTAGTATGTATTTTAATTAATTACTGTATGTATGGCATGTTGAAAATGGGAGGAAAAAACTATTAAAGAAAAAGAGCTTTTAATTAATTAAATGAAAAGGCAACACTTTTACATGTTAAGCGCATTTGTTGTTGTACATTAGTACAGTATGTACGTACCGTACTGTAAATGAAAGTCATTGCTTGCTGAACATAGCGGAGAGAAAGACAATAGCGCGCGTAGACAGATTCATTATTTTGCGAATCGCAGTACGTATCCGTCTTAATTTTTTTTTCTTCTGAAATTCTGATAGCGATTCGGATAATCAGCGATTCGGATAGTCGGAGTTCGGATAATTGGAGTTCTACTGTATTACCTTTGTAAACGGTTGACTTGAGGAGTAAACATCTCGGGGTGCACTTAACATATCTATTAACATTTAGAATACAAATTATAAGCTATTAGGACGACCATAGCGCGCATGGACAGGAACTACCAAATATCTCATACTAAAAAAAAGGTTTACGATTCTGCTTCGCACTTGGCAAGGGACCAAGAATCAGTTACGCACTTGGCAAAGAGCCAAGAAGGGGATAGACTGTTTATATTGCAATTATTGTCAAGAGTTTTATCTGCTACACCTTCCAGTTTAGCTTCCAAAGGACAGAATGTTTTTACCGTCACTGAATATTAATGTCATACGTAAGTTCGACACATTAGATATAAGATAATTTATTTCATTGGATCTGATAATCTGACGACTGTGGTTCAAAATTACATGGTGTCCTCGTATGTTTTCCTTATGGCTTGATCCAGGATCTTCATCAATTGCAGGTTGTGTTACTCCAGTATGACAGTAATTAAATTCCTACCAACGTATAATAATCTGACCGTTTCTAAATAATGTTACAAAACAATATTACGAAAGCTACTTACGAAAGCAAAATTATTTTTAGCTCAAACTTCTTAAGGGAACTGAGACGTTCTCGACAACGCAAAACATGAAAATTTGTGGTGAACAAGACCTCCTTATTTTTAATAAAAAAAGAAATCCCTCAACTAAAAGACTATATTTATAAAAACTACATGCTTCATTCATTATATTACAGTAAAAGTATATTCATTCTTTGCATTATATTTTAAAATATGAGGAATCGAATAAGTACTTACAATAAAAAGCCTTCTAATACATGGTGATGAATAGGTACGCTCTTAAAAAATTCTATTCATATTAAAGAGGTGTAATTTTTTATGAACCTTTCTAGGGTAATAACTCATCCAATGAACATAATTGATTTCATTTCTTATTGATAGTATTTTTTTATTCACCAATTTTATGAGAAAAATCAGCCAATCAGAAAAAAAAAATTCAGAATTTCAAATTTTTTCGATTCAACTTTTTTTAATAATTTTTACATTCAACATACTGCAATAAAAATTAGTTTACTTCAATCCATATACATTTGTGTCAATATTAAAGCATGCATTCTGATTTTCCAATCAGTAGAAAAAATTTTAAGCGCACCTATTCATCACCATGTATTAGAAGGCTGTTTATTGTAAGTATTTATTCGATTCCTCATATTTTAAAAAATAATGCAAAGAATGAATATATTTTTACTGTAATATAATGAATGAAGCATGTAGTTTTTATAAATATAGTCTTTTACTTGAGGGATTTCTTTTTTATTGAAAAATAAAGAGGTCTTGTACACCACAAATTTTCATGTTTTGCGATGTCGAGAACGTCTCAGTTCCCTTAAAGGATCCAACTCATAAATCCGTTTTTGCATTCTGCATTAATAGCTTACATGAATTCTAAACAGTTCTGACCTTCATTAATATATTAATTCAATCAGTAAATATGGTTACATTGTCATGATGTATGTTGTGGAAAAAATTAACATTACGCTATGTTCAGAAGGTTAACTATTTTAAACTTCTGCAAACTGGATCTCTTTCTTTGTAGTATCGCACATCTTATATGCATTTATATATCGCTCGGCGTGGTTTGTAACAGTTTAATTCTTAAATCCTACTACGATTTCTATTTTGAAGCTTCAAAAGTTGCAAAAACACTAACTATGTTGAATATATGAATAAGCAGTTTCTATATTCACGTTTAATATATGTATAAAATATAAACGATGAAAAGAAACATACAGAGCAATGCATATTTCCGACTTACTGTAAAGAATATAGAAACTTAAATAAATAAATCTATATATATATATATACATACATATATTCCAAATTCGGTTACTCAGTTCTTTATTCAGATGTTAAGTAGTTCCCTTATCCTTCAAGCACACGCGATATACAGAGGAATCGCGCGACCCATGCACAAAAGTGCTCAAACACAAAACACTCCCACTCTATTTGCCCCGGCTTTCGGGGGAAAACATTTTATAAAAGGTGAGTAAAATCCCTCTAAAAAGGCGATAAAAGCGTTACTTAAACTGTACAGAAAATATATATTTCTACAAAAACGGGGTTTAAGGATTTCCCTCCCAATTCTTTGTTGGAAAAAAGAAAATGGCGCGCGCTTTCGCCAAAGAGAAACGAAATATTTTTCTTCCCATCCCTCAAGTTTTGATCTTTCTTCTTTCATTCTCTTCAAATATATTTTGTATTGAAGCTCTTGTGGCGGTTGTATCCCTACAATGCCCTGAATGGGGGAAAAATACCCTCTTCAATACAGAGACATTGGGGAAATGTAGTGGCATAGCCAGCTGACGATTACCGACTGAGTCTATATCGATAGAAATCGAAGAAAGCAAACGAAAATCGTGCGTATAACGAATTTCTATTTCGAACATCCTCCCCATTCCTTTTTTTACCTCGAGTTCTGACGGTGAAGTAAGTTCCAGTTTTCTTCAAAATCAGAAAATGACAATACGTTTTTGGCTCGTCTGCTTAAAATATTGTTTTAAGAAATTTGAATGTTTTAAATATCACTGGATCCTGCACAGATGAAGGAAATAAAGCTGCAGTTCAATCGGAACAAGACACCAGACGATTTTAATACTGAACTGATCGCAAAAAGGTAAAATAAAAGTAAAAACATTTGTGAAATCAACACCGATAGTGAAACAATCACCACAAATGCCAGGCTGATAACAGAACATTTCAAAGGTATAGAAATCAAATGATACAACCCCCAGAATGCATCGACATAGTACAAATTATCTGGGCGTTGAACTCACATTTCATATATTCACATGCTCTGCAATTGTAACTGCTCTTCAAATCATTGATTAATATCCTGAAGACCAGCTTCACAGCGTGAACATAATCGTCATCGACAAAGCTGTGCAAATGGCTTCGAATATCCTCACGTTGGTGTGGTGTGGAAGCTCAGGTGGTAACCTCGTCATCTGGACATGGTTTAAAATCACGAGGTTTTGTCCTATGATCTTTCCCTTAAGGGATTCATCCCGGATCGTCGTCAATAGCCCGTTGTGTTGCTCTAATACGATGTTAACTAATAATTACCAATTACCTAGGATCTTTACTTTGGGGATTGATCCCGGAACGTCTCCAAACCCACTGTGTTGCTTCAGTATGACGTTACCTTTACTAGACCATTTATCTCAAATGCTGAATTTTTGTATCGTGACACTATTGCAACCATCGACCTTCTAATAAAATAGATATGTTATATGCGAGCGCCTTTATGTTATATCTTCCGCTCGGTTTGAAGATATGTCATGTGATTGTGGGAAAAAGCACGAATCCTAATTTATTAATCGGTTAAAGTAATTATCCACCGTGATTCAAAAGCACTCATCTACGCTTTGATAGCCAATCGGCCTAGTCGATTCCTAACTACCCACATGCTCTGTCTGTTTCATTAGAAGATTCATGGTTGCAGCCCATGATCATTTTGAAGGTTGGTTGATTTTGGGGTTTTATGGTGCAAGGGCCACACTGCGACATACACAAGACATACAATACCAAGTAATAGACACACACTATGAAAGTTTTACTGACATTGAAGAGTAAGGAGGAATGCTCCTGACAGGAATCGAACCTGGGCCGCCTAACACTTGAAGGTTACAATATCAATGGGCATAACCGCGTAGACACGACGGACCCACGAGGCTTGAATAGGCAATCGGCTTTGTCTATTTCTAACTACCCACGTGCTCTGACGGTTTCATTAGAAGATTCATGGTTACAGCCCATGATCATTATGAAGGTTGGTTGATTTTGGTGTTTCATGGCGCAAGGGCCATACTCCGGCATACAATACCAAGTAGTAGACACACACAATGAAAGCTTTACTGACACAGAAGAGGAAGCACACGCCCAGGGAGGAATGATCCTGACAGGAATTGAACCTGGGCCGCCTAACACTTGAAGGTTACAATATCAATGGGCATATCCACGTAGCCACGACGGACCCACGACACTTCGATAACCAATTGGCTTAGTCGATTCCTAACAACCAACACAACCTATCTGTTTCATTAGAAGATTGATGGTTGCAGCCCATGACCATTATGAAGGTTGGTTAATTTTGGGGTTTTATGGCGCAAGGGCCATACTGCGTCATCCAATACCAAGTAGTAGACACACACAATGAAAGCTTTACTGACACAGAAGAGGAGGCACACACCCAGGGAGGAATGATCCTGACAGGAATCGAACCTTGGCCGCCTAACACTTGAAGGTTACAGTATCAATGGGCATATCCACGTAGCCACGACACTTCGATAACCAATTGGCTTAGTCGATTCCTAACAACCAACACAACCTATCTGTTTCGTTAGAAGATTGATGGTTGCAGCCCATGACGAGTATGAAAGTTGGTTGATTTTGGGGGTTCATGGCGTAAGTGCCATACAAAAGACATACAATACCGAGTAATAGACCCACACAATAAAATCTTTACTGACACAGAAGAAGAGGCACATACTCGGGGAGGAATGCTCCTGACAGGAATCGAACCTGTGTCGCCTACCAAGGTTACAAGCGCAATGAAACAAGACGGCCCTAAACATTTTGAAAGAACTTGGTAGGTAGTTATGGCCTAATTGCGACTATCATGTACTAAACCCGAAGTGCAAGATCCAACGACATCTCTTCATTTTGAAACATGGTAAAAAACGAGATCAGCAATGAAGAAAATTGGGATGTGTGCCATAAAATGCATTCCAAAATCGAAGCCCAGAACCTTTTCTTTTTTATTTTTACAAATATATATATACCCAAAACACTAACCTACACCATTCTAATTTAGAAACAAATAGATTCAAAACCAGCTACAAACAACCTCGATTATCTAATCATTTTCGAGATTACAAAATCGCAAAGATCCAATGATCATCACCAGATATTAATCACAGCCCATGATTTCCGCCTCGGAATCACTTTCCTCGTAAGACTTTCATAATAACTTTTGTTCTTGTGAGACGCAGCCATTTGATTTCCAGGAATATTGGGGGAGCGGTTTATGTCATGCTATTAATCCTGATAATATACGACTGTTTTGCTATCACGGATCCGTCATGGCCGTCACTAAAAGCCTCCCCTCTATTTGTTTGATGTTCTGCATTTGATAGCATTGTTCCTTGCTTTTTTCCAGAAGTGTGTACGGCATTCGTATATTTATTTGGTCCGTGCATTTGTCATTTCTCTATTATTCTTCGCTTAAGGGAATCGGATATTAGTTGCGGAATGAGATGATGTTTCATGTCGAGGTTTGTTTTGTTGGGATTTATTCGATGCGTGGCCAGTTCGTTCCGTAATTCGAAGATGATTGTTTTTAATTTTAGTTCGAATTCGGTGTTTATTTCTTGTGTATTTTTTCAACCTATGAGTGTCTAGAGGTTTCCGAATTGTGTGATGATTTTACTACGCAATACACATGACTCGATGATCACTTCCATGGGTTGATTGTTGTTTTATGGTTTGTGGTACGCGAACCATACTTTGTTCAACTGCTGCAAACACAAGACCACGTCAAGGAAAAAAAATATGAAGTCAAGGAAAGGGAATTGGTGGTAACAGGTTAGAGCGACGAAAGCATGAAAAGATCGTTTGGGTATCCCGGGAGCTCAACCCTTTTGTTTATTAAAGACAGTAAGCCCAATGATAGAAGAAAATATCACTAGACTAACTGGTCTAGGAAGTCAGTACACATCATAGAGGAGACGTACCTTTGAGGTCCCATTGACTGAAAATCAAGCTAGAGAATAGTGTGTTTTAAGGCTGCTTGGAAGTCCTGCAAGGAAGACAGCAGGTTGTAAAACACATATATTTAACTCAAACGGTGGAACCTTTGCCTTTTTGTCCAAATTGAGACCAAAAATAAATGTTATTACCTTTTGAAAAAAAACTGTTTTTTTTTCTAATGGCGGGCACACATTTTGACCTAAGTCATTGGCCACTACAAGGCCGGAAGTGATGCCACTTGCGAAGGAGCACCCAGTGTGAGGACCACCATTGCCCCTAACAATTTATATTTCGTAATTTTGAACCAGGTTCAGATGACGAAGCAACACCTGATCTGGTATACGCTTACGAACATCCATGCCCGAACCCGGATTCGAACCGGGGACCTTCCGATATAGAGGCTAACACCTCAACCACTATACCGGTTGGTCGGCCCTTTTGAAATGAGATGTGGTAAAATTACAAAAGATTCATGGTACGTTAGCCTGCAAGTATCATATAGAGGGGTTAAAGTTACAGTGGTGTAAGTCGCTTTTTCGAAAAAAAAAAGACAGAATTTCTACTGCCATCAGGTGGCCGTTGAGTAAAAGTCTGTTGGACAAGATATATCGTTATTAGAAGAAAACTGACCAGATCTTGAATGAAGAGTTATCTTTCCAACAGAAGAAAAATGACTAGATCTTGTTGGACAATATTTCTCGTAATTAGAAGAAAATTGACCAAATCTTAATCTCGTCATCATAAAAAAAAAATCAATGATAACTTGATAACGGGATATATTGGTCATTAGTAAAATTGATTAGATCTTTAAGGACGAGATATCTCGTCAAAATCACATGGAGAATTAGAAAATACAGCAAAAGCAAGACTCCTAGTTTGAAAACTTCTCAAAACAATGTTCCTAACTAATTTCAAAAGTTTAGCTCACCATACTGCTAAATCACAGTAACTAAAAAAGAAACAGAAGACGACAATAATATTCTCCCTCTTCAATGAATAAGTCTTTCCAAGAATAAATTAAATCGCAGGGCAAACGAATTCCACCAAGCCCTCTTGATTAAACAATTCTTCAATAAAAGTCGTTCCCGGTCTAATAGACTATTTAAAGTCAGCAATAAATCATATTATTTCACTAAACTTTGAAGCGAGTGGATCGGAGAGCGAATTTAAATCGCGCGATCTTTTCTTGGATCGAAAGAAATTTTCCTCCGATCATGTTTAACTTCTGTAATTGCGTTCTCATGTAAATACTCCTTCCATTAAAGGCCTTGAGGGTAGAAGAGGCCAAAGGGGACTCCTCTTTTTCTAGGGCACTTCGGGGATTGGGCAGAACAAAGGCCTAGCCAGGAACATTTTCATGAACTTCAAAGACAAATACGGAGCTCTAAGCTCATTTCCTGTGTTCCGATATCTGGATTTGATTTTGTCTAGGAAGCTGAGGAAATAATGCATTCAGATTTTTTAGAGGAATGTATAGATTTGTGAAGAAAATTCAGGTATAAAACGTTGTTCGTTCTTGATCTGGTCAATATAATCGTAATTTTGAATTTTGCTTATCTGTAAATTGCTGCTTTTTGCTTTTGGAGTGTCGTTGCCCCAAACGATAGCATGAAAACATTACGAATTATACACAAGGAGAGAACAACTAACAGCTAAAATTTTAAGTTCTTACTATTTGAAGAACGTAAAGATATATGTACAATAGTTACATCATAGCATTAATTGGGGCACACATATACATATCCGTATTTGTTCTCAGAGTCCCACGTAGTCACCAGCGTTACCCTCTGCCTCCGGCTCTTTCAATCGTCTCTCGTGCTCTGTCTTGCCTCTGCTAGTGCCGTTCGTCAGCAGTCCAAAAAGAGTCCAACGGTAAAAGTCGAGATCTAAACAGAGATCTTCTGGATGAACATCACCTGATCTACTCAAGTCGTTGTAACAGCAGAGGACGAGGAATAATAATCAGTCAGAATATGTTCGGCATTCGACAGGTGTGAGAAGGTAGTGTGAAAGTCTTTACAACAACCCTGGTGTTTGTCTCGAAGAGATAATTCCTCATTTGCAAAAAATTAATCAGATTCTGATGGATGAGATTCTTATCATTACAATAATACTGACCAGATCTTTGTTGGTTGGTTGGTTGTTCTTGGCTTTTATATTTTTACTAGCCACTGCGTGGCTAGCCCGGTGTTACCCGTGTCGATTTTTGCTTTGCAAACCAACACCACGTGCAACGCTGTGATGTAAGGTATTAATCTGGTGTATATAAAATTTTCCGCAGATTTCAAATCCGTTGAAGATATATTCAATTAAAAACTTATTTATTTAAAGAAAATCATATTTTTAGGTAACAATCTAAAGTAAAATTTTCCGCAGATTTAAAATCCGTTGAAATTTTTACTCTATCTTTAACGGTCTAGGAGATAGAAAAAAGAACTACATAACTAAAGTTAAAACTTTTTTTTATCCTCTGCTGGAAAATCATTCTTCTGTGTAAAATGAAAACGGAAACGGGAAAAACAAATTTGGAATCTGTCATATCTTTACGCGGTTGCCATTCCAAAGAAAACAAAATACTAATTAAATTTCATAAAATTCATTTAAAAATATTCTAGATTGAATTTTAAAATTCACCGAGACCCAAAAATTGCAAAAAATTCGGACTACCTGAGAGACAAATCTCATTGCTGTAAGTGCCATAGAATCGTCAGGATTTTGCGGCAAACAGACAAACACTTCCTTTTATAATAGTAGAGATATCAAAATTTTTATATCAACATTTTTCGTCAAAGAATTTGCTCCCGTAGATGACGCGCTTAGGATGTAGAGGGCAATGTTTAGTTCAGTCGATAACATCGCTTCTGTAGCGTAAAACGTCTTTCCACATTCGGAGCTCCAAGACAGCTCGTCCCTCAAGATTTGGTAATTTTTCTTCTAATGGCGATATACCTTGTACGTCAAAATCTGACCAGTTTCCTTCTAACGATTAGATTTTTTGTCCATTAACATATCCCAGCTGTAAAAACTGTGATACAGAATTAAGTCACGAACACGTCCTCTCTTGCCCGGCCATTTTGGCGAGCATTCAACAAATTAGTGACTCTCCCTTGGAGGACCTGTACTCGGACAGTTGCCTTAAAATAGCTGAGATTGTGTGGACCGTGCATGGCCCTATTTGAAGTGTTCTATCCATGGACAAGACAACAACAACATATGTTCCGTTTTCACACGCGATACATACTTCGACACAAAAAATGCCATAAGGTTATATGGAATATTGCAATTTCTTGGGATAGAAATAGTAATGTACGATTGTCCTTTCTCCGTTTTACTCCCATTAATTCTTTACAAAAAATTTTAATTTCCAATGAAGGACAGAGCAACAAAAATTAAAAAATACACACAGACAGTAAAATAAATTGATGAGAAATAGTTAAGTTTTAAAAGACAGATAGTTAGCTGCCCATCCGTCAACAAGTCACAGAGTATCGCCCATAGATGTCCGTGTAATAGTACGAAGAACACATTTATGGATGGTGACTGTCCGTTTCTTGGTATTGAGTTATCCTGTGACAAGGTATAAAGAAACTGACTATACGAAATGGAACGATTTATAGCATAATTTGGGAGGGGGTCAAGGAGCCAGTGATTAATTATGGGATACGTGAACTTACTGGCATTGGTCACAGCATTAAGTACGAACTTGAATTGTATTGGTGATGGAGCTAACGACAAAAGCAGACAAAACTGGGATTATCTAGGAGGAACATAAAACATCTGAAAAATGCTGAAAGTGATGGTTAAAGAAGCTTCTCTCGAACAACCAAAGTGAAAGCTATAAAAATATTCCTAGCCCGTAACTTCGTTCTCGATGTAACATTTAGTAAATGAAGTAATTTTTCTTCAATTTTTGTCAGAAAAACCCACAACAAAGTTTTGCATTAACTTTACTCAGAATATTCATTCATAAAGCTAATACAATCCAAGAGTGTTTGAGTGAACAAATAAAGATTCTTTGCACTCTGTGGCACGTCCGTTGGCGTGCATGCACTAATTAAACATTTCGCTTTCAAAAAGTTCAAACTTCATTCCTCCATAATATGAAATTTTTATTCCCACCTAATTTCATCATTCATTACAGCAGAAACAATCGCGAAGATATCCTTCAATAGCAAACAAAAACCGCAAAAAACTAAGAAAATTCAGCTTTGATCTTCAGAGGGATTACGTGCATCGAAAACGTGCGCGTCGCAGCGAAGCGTACTTTGTTTTCATCTTGGCACGCGCCCAGCAAACAAAGCTAGATATAAACAGTAAGAAGAGGTGAGATTAATAAATTACGGCGTAGATAAACAGTGAATAAAAAAGTGAAAGGCATTTCCCCGGCATCATTTCTCATTGGATGATTATAAATCTTCATTTCCTGATGCTTGAGCAACGAAGAGGGTGAACGCGCTTGTGCGAAGAGCAAAAAAATATTCAATCGCGAAGATTGGTTTGTTTGAAAAGTGTGTTTGATGTTTGTAATTTAAAGGGTATTTTTAAAGTTCCATCAGTCGTGTTATTAACAAACGCTTGGTGTTTTGAAGTATGGTGACGCTTTTAGATACCTTTTTTGTTTGTAGTTTTATGAAAAATAACTTTTTTGTCGTGTTCTGCAATCAGCCAATACGTACTTGTATTATTTGAAAGGATGGTTTTTGGTTTGGTTTGATGTGGAAGATCTAATTGGGTGCAAAGGTGTGTCAAACGCAAAATGTATTCTATCAGAAGATGGGTTTGTTTGATGTTTGTAATTTTAGGAACATTTAAAGTTTTATTGGGTCGTATTAACACATTTTAGTGCTTTCAAGTATGATGCATTTTTAGATGCCTTTTGGATTGTAGGTTTGTGAAAAATAATTTTTAGTCGTGTTCTGCAATCAGCAATACGTTCTTGTATTTTTTGAAAGGATGGTTTCTGGTTTGGTTTGATGTGGAAAATCTAATTGGGGTGCAAAAGTGTGCCAAACGTAAAAGATATTCTATCAGAAGATGGGTTTGCTTGATGTTTGTAATTTTAGGGGCGTTTAAGGATTCTTTGGACGGGTTAACACATTCTAGTGTTATAAAGTACATATGACGGTATTTTTAGATGCCTTTTTTGTTTGTAGGTTTGTGGAAAAAAGTTTCGGTAGGGTTCTTCATTCAGCAAAAAGTTCATGGATGGTTTTTGGTTTCATTTGGTTTGATGAAGAAAATCTAACTGGATGGAAAAGTTTACGAAACGCAAAAAATATTCAATCATAAGATGGGTTTGTTTGTTAAGTGTGCTCAATGTTCATAGTATCAAATGTATTTAAAGTTCTATCTGTTATGTAACAAATGAGTGATGTTTTGGAGTATGATGACGCTTTTAGATACCTTTTGTTAGTAAATTTTAGAAAAGTACCTTCTTGACTATGTTTAAGTTAGAACTTCTTTGGTTTCACGAACCTTTCGAATTAGAGCTTCTTCGTTTGCATAAACCTGTCTTTCTAATTAGAGCATTCAAATAAAAAAAAACATCCTGATCAAAAATCAAAAAATCAACTCTTAGCTGATTGCAGAACACAGTCAAAAGTTTTAAAAACAAAATTACAAACAAGAAAGCTCTAAAAAGGTCATCTTGCATCAAAAGATCAAGCGTTGAGTTTTAACACGATGGTTGAAACTTTAAATTCCCCTTATATAAGAAATTTCAAGAACTTTTGAAACAAACTCACTTTTACGATTGACTGTGTTTTGAGTTTCTAATTAAACTGTCTTCGTTTGCACGAACCTGTGTTTCTAATTAGAGCATTAAATTAGAGTTTCTTCAATCCAATAACTATCCAAAAATGTACACACTGATGATTACAGAACACGACCAAAACTTATTTTTTATTGTTCACAAAACTACATACAAAAGCGGCATGTGAAAAAGTCACCCTACGTAAAAGCTCCAATGTTTGCTAAGAGAATGGTCGTTGAAACTTTAAATCCCTTTTAGGTTGGAAAAATTAGGTAAGTACTTTTCAAACTTGTCAAAATTGACCATATTTTACTTCTATAATTAGAACTTCGTTTGCACAGAACCTGAATTTCTAATTCGAACACCTAATTAGAGCTTCTTAGTTTGTAACAACCTGCGTTTCTAATTAGAGCACACCTAATTAGAACTTTCTTCAAACCAAAAACGATCCTGATCAACCATGCAAAAATGTGCTCAGAACTGATTGCAGAACACTGCCAAAAGGCATATTTATTGTTCACAAACCTACAAACGAAATAGGTATCCAAAAGTGTCACCATACGTCAAAGCACCAATGTTTGTTAAAACACAACTGATGAAACTTTAAATACTCATATAATTACAATCAACAAAAACTTTAAAAAATTAACCCATCTTCGTTATTGAATAATTTTTGCTCTTGATTAGAGCTTCTGCGTCAAGCCAAAATCCATCTTCATCGACCCCCCAAAAAACTCATTCACAGTTGATTACAGAAACGACCAAAATGTATTTTTATTTTTCACAAAACTACAAAATACAAGCTATCTAATAGTGTCACCATGTGTCAAACACCTGCGTTTGTGAATAACACGATGATGAACTTTAAATACCCCTCAAATTAAAAACATCACTTTGGAAAGAAACCCATCTTCGTGATGGAATATTTTTTGCGTTTCGAACATTTTTGCTTCTTTACCAAACAAAACCAACATTCCAAACACTTAACTCACAACTGATTACACACAGTCAAAAGTTGTTTTATTTTCCACAAAAGTACAAACAAAAAATCTAATAGTGCCACCATACGTCAAAACTTCAAACATTTAAACACGAAACAACTGATGTGTGAAACTTTAAATACTCCTTAAGGGGGTCCGGGACACAAAAATCGTCAAATTTTCGAATTTTTTTTTATTATTTTAAGAAATTCTCTGTGTTTTTCTGCTTAAAATGACGTCTAAATCCTGTTTCTATCTTAATTAGAACTAGAGATGTAATAATTTTTGTGGTGCGTTGTTTTGAAAATCTAACACTCTTGACAGTTGTTGTCATGGCAACAACATCTGTCTTTAAAACTTTAAATGCGATTTTCTCCATGATGCATTTTTCAAGATTTCCTGTATTCAAATTGCTATAAGTCGAAAACCGATAAAGTTTAAGGGTTGAAATTTGGAATACATATTTTTAAAACATTATACTTTAATTTTGATTCAGCAAATTTGAAACAAATATTTACTTTTAAAAATATGACTTTTTAAAAAACAAGTACCTTACAATTTTCAAAAATTTTCATTCAAATATTTTTTATTTTTTATTAAATTAATAATTTTTAAATTGCTGAATCAAAATTAAAGTTTATAAATTTGTGAATAATTTACTGCAAGAATTTTGAAAATCGACCAGGAATATTTTGAGCCTTAGCAATTTAAAATGACCCTTGTTTTTTTCAAAAAATTTTAATTTAAAATTTTTTTTAAACTTTTGGAAAAATTTTGTGTTTTGATTTTGCTTATTAGTTGGATGGGTAATCAGTACAAAAAAATTAAAAATTCTAAATTAATTAATAAAAATATTTTTCTGATGTGTCCCGGACCCCCTTAAACTACATACATAAAATACTTTAATTAAAAACAAACTATCTTCATGATTGAGACACGACTAAAAGTTATATTTTTTAATGGTCGCGGTACTACAAACATACACACAAAGGGTGTATAAAAGTGTCACCTACATCGAAACTCCAAGCATTTGTTAATAATACGACAGATGGAACTTTAAATAAAAATAAAATTTGCAACGATTGTTAATTCTTCACGAGACAAGATATGAATGCGCGCGCGAAAAAGGATAGTCAAAATATTTTCTTCTATTTAAAATCCCAAGTGTGGAAAGTATTTTTGTGCAAGGTAAACCACCTGTTTTTATCTCCGCCCTTAACAACTCACACGTTTTTCTACCAGTAGCATCGCCTCCAATTATACCGATACGACTCAAGGGATTCTATTGTATCCCTTCAGAATAAAAATCCCGAATTTGCAATTTGTATATTTTTGTCGTCAGAAAGGAAGTGAGGAGGGTTAGATCTAGAACCTCCCCCTTCTCCCTTAGGAGCTTGTTTCGATAATACTGAGAGAAGAAAAGAACATTCGAAGAAATGTCGTTTGAAATTTTCACTGAGCAGAGCATTTCCTGAACTTCCTAATCCTATTGTAAATGAGGTGCAGACTTCAGTGAAGGAAATCTGAGGGGGTTGGCTCGCGGGGTGGATCTGACAGGTGCCCCTTTTCTGTGTCCACGGGGGATTGTGAGTTTCCTTATTTCTGACTTCTTCGGAGACGATCGTTGAAGAATTCAAATGGAATTGTAGAGTAATAACTGATCGGTCTTTTTCTATGTGACTGCTACATAAGGTATGAGTTCGTTACACTCGTTTCTCTTCATAAGATGGTTTTTCTGCAAAATTAAAAATAGGGGGCGCTAGAGATTTGGTAGCCTATTTCGTAATCTATGTCAGCATGTTTGCATCACTTGTGCTTTATCTGCAACTAGCTGAAAAACCCGACGTTGCTTAAGGTGAAATAATTAAGTGTGGATTGAAAAGTGAATTAGAATGATCACTTTCTTTCATAGAAAAATGCAATAATTTAAGTTGCACGGAAAATACTTTAAAACTTCGTTTTAATTTTTTCATAGATTCTACAATTGACTTCATACGCAAAATATAAATTTAATTCCCGATAATATATTGCATTATGCAAAAGACTAAAACATATAAACAGAAACGAAATTCCGATGAAAAAATGCAGAATTCTGAAAAACGAAAAATGTGTAAAGTGGCGAATTACGAGGCTAAAATAGGCTTCCTAGGCTAAAATAGAGCAATTCGAAAAAGTCATTAGAAAAATATTGATAAAGACGATAATAATTTATGATTGATGAAATTTAGTAATGTTCAAATATGACAGCGACATTTCCCCGTTTTTAAGTTTCCTGAAGAACGTGTTTCCTTGTCAATATTAATTCATCGTAAGAAAATGAACTTTAAAATTTAAAATTGGGGCTTCGAGAGGCACTTTTAGGACTACATGTATGCCAATTTTCATGGCCGTAAATGCTACATATTGTTTTGAAGAAAGGAAAGGAGAAGCCAATGTTTTTTTCCGCATTGTTCTAAAGTATAAGTGTACCAAATATGGTGTAGAGAGAGAGAGAACGAGATCCCTTAAGAGACAGGTCGTTAATCGGGGAGTAAATACACGCTTAACGACTAATATATTTAGAGACCACTCAAACTCAAAAACAGCTCACAGAGGATGTTGGTGTTTTGGTAGCCTCTTTTGTCATCAATCCATGGCAGTATGTCTCTTTGCAATAGTTGTGCTTTATCAACAACTAGCCACTGCGTGGATAGCCCGGAGTTCCCCGTGGTGTTGGTTTGCTTCGCTAACCCGGCGTTGGTTTGCTTCGCTAACCCGGCGTTGGTTTGCTTCGCTTCACGGCGTTGCCCGTGGTGTTGGTTTGCTTCGCTAACCAACATCACGGGCAACGCCGGGATGCAAGTTATTAATCTGGTGTAAAAATTTCCGCAGGTTTCAAATCCGTTGAAATTTTTACTCTATCTTTAACGGTCTAGGAGATAGAAAAAGAACTAAGTGACTCCAGTTAAATATTATTAGTTTTTATTGTCTTGTTGGAAAATCTATCCTCCGCGCAAAATCAAAACGTAAACGAAAACAAAAACTTTCTCCGGGTTCCTCTAAGATGAAAAAATTTGGCATGCTTCCAAAGGCTGACAGCAAGGACACGTGGGTAGAAAAGTCCAGATTCGGGTATTTCTTCTTTTGCGGAAGAAAGGCGTTGAAAAACCGATGGAGAATAAAACTATTAAATTCATTTTAAAATATTCCAGATTAAATTTTAAAATTCGCCGCGACCCCAAAATTGAAAACAATTTGGAGTACCTGTGTGCCAAATCTCATTGCTGTAAGTGCCATAGAATCTTCAGGATTTTGCGGCCGCGAAACAGACAACCAAGCACTTCCTTTTAAAATTGTATAGATTAAGCGAACGAAGAGGTTGTTAAATAGATAAATCGCTAAGCGAGGAGTAAATACTCGCTTAACGACCAATCGGTTTAACGGCCGCTTAAACTGACAACCAGATTACCAGTGCGCGGAATCCACCTGAATCCATTTTCGATTCCTTTTTACGCCGTTTTTAAATACCGGAGGAACTGGATCTGATGCTAACGCCGACTGTCGATAGCATGTAATCCAGTGGATAATTTCACATTTCGATTTAACCAGAAACCTATATCAGCAGATTGGATTTCAGAATGTTTGTCAGAGTGACGGAGCGATGTCTAATTTGATAGACAGTGTGTGTAGTAGTAGCCAAGAACGGATGGACACCTAAATTGGACGCTAAAATTTATTTACAATATAATAATAAAGTTTCCAAGATACACTCCGCACCGTCCGGTGCAAAAACATGTCTCAATCCTCTGAAGTGTACAACGAATTTGACCTTATTTGTCTTATTTTGCAGAACAGCACCCGAGGTTCCATGATCTTGATTGTTTCAGAACACAGGCACTGTCATACATCAATGTTCGTCCACTAGAGCAGTAGTAACCAGAACTGGTTATAAGAATTGGTTATAAGAACAACTGTTCTTATAACCAATCTGTGTCCGCAATCTCCTGTTGGGAGATCGTTACATTCCTCCCTTCTTAAGCTTGAAATACGCCCGAAAAGCCTATTTCATAAGATGCAAGACATATAACACAAAACATATTTGCACAACATACAACAATGTCACTTAATATGTGGAGTCGTTAATCCTGATTAGGACTAGGCCCATTGCTTTATGTACCTGGTACTATGATCGCTGACGTGTACCTCGACGCTCTGGATAATTCCGGTCTTACCTTCGCTATAGCAATACTACGGCGATGATGGTTGTTTCTTACAACAGGATCGAGCTCCATGTCATACTGATAAACATATGCTGGACTTGGCCATCTTAAATTCACTAACACAAGACCATGTTAAGTGTGCAGAATCGCTCTTGAGCATTGTTCAATTTTACACTCATAACTCCGTGTTAGTTATACCATCTCTAATCTCGGTATGGCCCATCTACACTCCCATTCTCCTTTCCGGGAGTATGTCGTATTGTTAGGTTATAATGCTGAAATGCCAATGCCCAACATGTCAAACTTCGGGTTTCTCGGAGTGGTCACTGATAGATATTTTAGAGGATTATGGTCCGTATATAAATGTATCTCAGATCCGAAAATCCAATGTTCGAATTTCCGTAACCCGAATAGTACACCATAGGCCTCCTTCTCGATGGTTGACCAATTCCGCTGAGTGTCCGATAACTTTTGACTTGCGAACCCAATTGGTTTAAAATTGCCTTCGTTGTCCTATTGGGATAAACATGCCAAAACTGATGCATTTGAAAAGGAATGTTGAAATCCTGAGTTGCGAGTGAATCGCTTACATTTTGTGTGCGCTGAAATTCGTTGGCGGGTGACTGTCTCTGGAACTTTTCTCTTTCTACCGTTTTGTCGCCACCCTTAGTCTCTTTTTCCACCAGGACAATTTCTATGCACCCTGTCATTTCTACTTCGCAAGTCTCGACTACCGCTAGTTCGTTATGGTCATTTTTGCCCTCTAGAATATTAACTATTTGTGGGTTAAGGAAATCTTCCTCAGAAATGTGGGGAGTAATCGTACATAATATTGGTCTGTGCACCACATGAGTATTACTATATGGGATTTCCAAATTCACGTGTATCAAGTCCGCGAGTATTGCCTCTCCGAAAGCTGGCTTCAGATGGGTTTTACCTCCCGCTTTCGACCTATTCTTGAGAAGGTTGTTTTCTCACAATACATATACTTAGTATTCGCTATCCAGCAAAACATTTATGATTTTGCCTTCCACACTGATTTTGATATGTCTTGGAGGTGCGATATATGGTTGTAGATTCGCATAAGTATTGCCATTATTATTTATTTTGGCTACACATGCACCGCAATTTTCTACATCTGAATCGGATGCAACTACTTTGTTTATTCCACGAGACTCCGAATTAAGTGGTCTACCCCTATCATTTAGAAATCTATTTTTACTTTTCGGACAGTCTTTCTTTTTGTGAAATTTTGATCCGCATATAAAGCAACCTATATCTTTTGTTGAGTTTTGCTTGAAACGTGGTTTGTATTCCTGATTTTACCGGTTGAATGAATTGGATTTATGTGTTGGTGTTCAGAAAAGTTTTTTTCCCTTTTCCCTAAATTCCCACCTGCCTCTAATTTTCCTTTTTGTACTTCACTCGTATAGTTATCTTCGTTAGCCATTTCCACTGGTTTCAACCATTTGCCTGTTTCCTTAAGATATATATGGGTTTTAATGTTTGAGGGTAAACCTTCTTTTATTTTGTCGGAAATTAGCAGGTATTTCCTCTCCTCATATGAGTTTGTTTTTCTCGCTTTTAAATACAAATCCAACACCGCTTCTACCCTAACCGAATATTGCGTAAGCGTTTCATTATCATTTCAATGACACGTATCTAAGTTATTTTTGTGTTCTATTGGAGTTATACGGAATTCTTTTAACACGATTTCCTTAATTTTTTCATACCGGCCGAATTCCTATTCTTGTAACCGTGAACTTAAG
Organism: Metellina segmentata; assembly: GCA_947359465.1. NCBI lineage: Eukaryota > Metazoa > Arthropoda > Arachnida > Araneae > Tetragnathidae > Metellina > Metellina segmentata. The sequence continues at coordinate 43,819,606 of OX375883.1, forward strand.
CATCTTACATGCTCCCTAGATTATACATAGTTACTTTTTCCTGATATTCCTCAGGCACCTCATACAATTTAAACATTTCTTCCTGTTTGATGGAAGAAAAATTGCCATTCCTTTAGATTTTCTCTGCGTATTTGGTAAAACTACATTTATCAAATTTAAATATCCAAGAAATGACTCTATCTTAAATTTGAAATGAATTTTCTCTAGACCTTGAATTTTTATGGGATTCACTGGTTTTTTCACTGCCTTGGGCCATATCTAATTCCTTTAATTTCAATTTGTGTTCCCCTTTTGTCTACACGTTCCATTATATCCCTTTCTTCCTTGTCCCTTTCTATACGTTCCATTTTATCCTTTTCTTCGTTTGGTTCACGTTCCCTTTGTTCCCGTTTACTTATAATGCTGTTCAGTAGTTCTCTCACAGAATGCTCCTCAAAACCACGACCATTCACAGTTAAATTTTTTAATTCGAAAATTTTAGCGTTTGGATGAATTTCCTCCCCTAATTCTAAATGAGACAAAATGACCAAATCTTTTTTCTACCCTTAACAAGGAAAACCATTTTATACCGTACAAATAATGCACACAAATACAATTCTTAAAAAGTTCCTTATATATCTATTAATATTCTTCATTCTACCCTGATTTCCACATTTAAATATAAATCGGGTCTCAAAGCCAAATAATTTAATTGTCACTCACCCAGATGATAAATACATCGGTCCACTGTCGGACCTTTAGAAGGTTCCCATTGTGGACAGAATTCACTGCAGGAGTTCTCTAAAACTGCTTGTATGGTTCACAGGATATCTCACTATCCCGAATCTAGCAACAGTCCAGTTGCTCTTCACGAAACGGAATCAGAAATTCAGGAGCGTCGTCAGTATATCGAGTCCAGCAACAATCCAGCTGCTCTTCACGAAACTCCAAAATGGCGCAGCGTCACCTCGTGCCGTTCGTTCTATACAATCACACCACAACACATCCTTACTCCTGACACCAATTATGTCAGAGTGACCGAGCGATGTCTAATTTGATAGACAGTGTGTAGTAGTTGCCAAGAACAGAGGGACACTGCAAATCTAAATTGGACATTCAAATTTATTGACAATAATAAAGTTTCCTATACGTCGCAACGTCCGGTGAAAAAACATGTCTCACTCCTCTGAAGTGTACAACGAATCTGTCCTTATTTGTCTTCTTATGCAGAATAGAACCCAAGATTTCATGTTTTTGATCGTATCAGAACACAGGCACTGTCATACATCGATGGTCGTACACTACAACAGTAACAACCAGAACACAAGAACAACTGTTCTTATAACATATCTGCTATTCGTAATCACCTGTCGGGAGATGGTTACAATGCTCTTATTGCATGTTCTGTTGGTGATGAGTTTTGCTTAACCTATAGCTATTATTCCCAGCTGTCATTCAGCAGCCTTGAGTCCTCTGAAACCAACTAGTTATCGACACTACAGATCCTTTCTGTTTTGTTTTGATCCCTATCTCTTTTCTTTATTCCAAATTGATACAAAGTACAAAAGTCATCGCTATTCAACCAATTCGCTTAGCAACCGCAATTAGCTTAGCGACTAATTCGCTTAGCGTCGAATTTGTTTACCGACCAATTCGTTTAATGACCAATTGCCTTAATGAACCACTTGTACCAGAACTCGCATTAAGAGAGGAGTCTCCGTAGTTTTGAAGAAACGGTGTAGAAATTTCTTGGTGAGTAAAAATGTGGAGAATTATCTACATTTTGGCAACTTTTATTATCTTTGAAACTTACTGACTCCCAAATTTAAGGATATGCATCGTATTACAACAATTTCGTACTACAAAACCAGTTTACTTAAACCCAAAAGAGGAAATAGTATATATTGAAATGCGTTTTTCAATGTGATGTTTTGGTACAACACTAAAATATACTTAAACTACAGTAATCTGTTTGACACAGCATGAATAAATAAAAGAAAAAGCTGTATAACACAATATAACTTTTGTTCACAGTCGTATGCTGTAAAACATACTGCTGTTATAGTCACATCAATGCCATTTTGATAACAGTACCTCAAAGGTGACCTTAACACTCTGGTAGCCCATTTGGAAGAGTAACGGATTATCAACCGGATGGTTCCGAGTTCGAATCCAACCAAAGACCATCGTGTTCAAAAGAGGCTAGTGCACGTTAAAATTGTCGCGGCCTCAAATATACTCATTTTGGCATGGTGTGGAAGTTTGGAGAGAAGGTTGCCAGCTCAGGTGTGACCTCGTCATCTTACCGTGGTTTAAAATTACTTGGTACTGTCCTCGGATCTTTCTCCTTAGGTTTGATGTCGGACCGTCACTAATAGCCCGTTGTGTTTCTCCAGCGCCACGTTAATTAAATACCCACCACTAAACTGTCTTCAGAATAATATTGCATTTCCTTACTGTTTAAACCTTTTAGCGGTAATAGTCTAGCAGCACATTCGCGTCTATTCTAACTAATTCGATTTACGCTGGCATTAAATTCCATCTCAAACTTGTTGAACTCCCTGACTTTTTCCAATACAATGCTCCGAACTTAATTACGATAGAGTTTGCAAACATAATGCTGAACATACGGTTCGACATCTTTCGAAACGCAGCACACCACCAAGATTTTATTTTGAAATCCCGCTCCAAGCTCAGATAATTGCAACCCCTTTCTATTCTCTTGTGCTCAAAGCACCACCAGAGTCCTGCTTTTAACAATGTCATTGTTATAAGAGGATTTGCACTCACGGCAGTTTCATTGTCGTAGCAGCACAGCAGGGGGGGAGGGCCTAACAATGAATTTTGGCTTGGGATATGCGAAGCATGAAATCTTTCATTTAGTTACATCCAACCGAGAATGAGAGCATTCATATTTTCCTACATTTAATAGGATGTTCTTGAAGGACTGAATAATATCTCTTTCGTTTCAAATAGCCTGGATTTTGATTAACCAGTCACACGGAAATGATTGATCTGTTTCGGAATTCCTAACGTCAAAGGCTGGATGTCATTGGAAATGAATGCAATGAATGTAGAGTGGATTGTAGTTTTTGTTTGAGGACCGGGAATGCGCATCCATTTTCGTGAGGAAAGTATTTAATATTAGGCTAATAGTAATGATTATAATGTGTGTGAGGATAGAAATGAACTGTCATCGACAAATTATTTGATCGCGAGTCAAAATGTAAGTGGTTTCATATATTGTGTACATGGAGCAGATGTATTCGTAAGAGTATTTACTGTGGTTGTTCACAATCTATTGACAATTAAGTTAATGACTCAGTTTTCGATGGGTAGACATGAAAATGAATGCAAAGAATATGGTCGAAATTGCACTTTTTCTTTGTTGGACAGAACGCGCTTAATCCATTTTAGTTAAGAATGGTATTAAATATTATTTTAACATCTGTATGGGGGTTATTTCAGTATAAAACGTGCATCAATAAGGAGGTAGTTGAAATAAATAATTATACACCAGATATTTGAACGTGAGTCCAAATATTGATGAATTGGTTCCAAATATAGTGTTTTTGGAGTAAACTTTTTGGTTATACATATTCTTGATTGTAAAATAATTTTTTACATTTAATAGGATGTTCTTGAAGGACTGAATAAACTAAATATCGTTTCAAATTGCCGGGATAAACTGCCTGTTTGATAAACCATTCACGCGGAAATGATTGATCTGTTTTGGATTTCCTAATGTCGAAGGATATATTACAGTGGTAGAGGTTACATCTACATAGGATATATTACAGTGGTTGCACATATTATGTACATGAAGCAATTGTACTTGTAGGAGTATTTATTGTGGTTATTTACACTCACTTGACAAGTTTCAGTTTCCTCATCAGTTTCGAATAGTTGACGATTGAAAATGAATGTAAATAATGTAGTGGAAATTGCAGCTTTTCATTGTTGGACAGAATATATCATAATTCATTTTAGTTAAGATATTCAACATTACTTTAACGTCTGTCTGAATTTTTTCAGTAGAAATGTGAGCATTAATAAAGAGGTAATACATATGAATTATGATACACAAGATATACTACCCTACAATAAAAGACCGGACAGAAAAATGTGATGGTATGATGGTAAGAATACATGTCTAAATAAATGGATGGTCCCATACGTGCTTCAATTACACTAGCAACCCTCCTGGACATACTTTCAACAAGGTCTAGAGACACAGCTATGGATATTTGTGTCCATTCCTGCTGCAAGAATGTCGCCAGCACAGCTGTAAATTTTGGATGTGGTTCCCTGGTCCGTAAGCGTCGCTCTAACTCGTCCTACAATTGTTCTATGTGTTTTAGGTCGAGACTCTGAGCAGGCCAGAAAAGGCGTTTTCATCACATTGCTTGACAGCGGCTGCAACGTGACATGGAGCTTTGTCGTCTTGGAAGTAACATTCGTCCATTCCACAAAATTGCCAGAGAGTAGGGCCGACCAACCGGTATAGTGGTTAAGGTGTTAGCCTCTAGATCGGAAGGTTCCTGGTTCGAATCCGGGTCCGGGCATGGATGTTTGTAAACGTATGGTGTAGAGTCGGCTGGTGCACCTTAAATCTGTCGTGGCCGAAAGTCCTCACGTTGGGTTGGCGTGGAAGTTTGGAGAGTGGGGTGCCAGCTCAGGTGTTGCTTCGTCATCTGACCGTGGTTCAAAATTACGAGGTGTTGTCCTCGGATCTTTCCCTTAAGGGACTGATCCCGGACCGTCGTCAATAGCCCGTTGTGTTGCTCTAGTACGACGTTAACTTAACTTACCATTACCATTACCATTGCCAGAGAGTAGGAAGAACCTGATTGTCCATGAACCTGATGTTCATGAAGGCGTCGGCGTTTAATTGACCAGGAACAACATGCAAAGGTCCCACACCACGAAAAACATCCCCAAACAAGCAGTCAGATTTTATGCAAATCCACTGGCGTCCGGTCCATTATTGTAGGGTAGTGTATTTGAACGCGAGTCAAAATATGATGAATTGGTTCACCACGTTCAAGACGATCTTTGGTTGAATCAAGTATCGAACTTACAACCCTCCTATTGCTAATACGCCACTCTTCCAAACGGACTACCGCGACCCCTATCATACACATTAACTATTGAAAATTTGTTCGAGTAAAAAAGATCCGTGGACAAAAAATGATTCAAAATACTGTCTTAATCTTCCTCGTGGTTTTCACGAGATACCACGTCCTACAAGATCTGAAAAATTTTTACTAATGCCGAGATACGTAATGATCAAAATACTGGCAATTTTTTTTATGGCGACGTGATCAAGATTTAATTATGTCGTCATGACAACCACCAGGGACATATATACAGTTTTGACCCCAGTATTCAGGTATATGCAAAAGTAAATCCCAATCTATATATGAGCCTGTTACGGCCGTATTCACAAGTCCGAGTTAACTCGAGAATCCACGATAATCCACGAGTTATCGAAAAAACCGTATTCACAAGTCCTGATCCGTGGTTTAAACTGCCGGTTCGGTGTTACATTTTGATCCTCCGAAATCGGCGAGTTAACTCGCGAGTAAGAGTTACGCATGCGCAGTACTACCTTTTTGCGAAGGATATTCTGCAAAACAAAATGGATGACACATTTCATTCTATGCTAAAGTATAGTATTCTTGCGACGACTGGTCATTGGATTCTACGTATCATTACGGAGCACCTGCTCCATAGCAGCTCATGTCCTCATCATAATGTTGCTTAAATGGAAAATTTAAAACATAATTTTATTGAAATTCAAAAGAAAAATGAAAATAGATGTAGCTGCGTAAACAAGCAGCTTAGCGAAAAGATAGATGGCGCCACCTCTGTCCTCTAAGCCGGAGAGAGCGAACGGTAGAAAACGACCATGGCAGATACAAATTCGTCGTAGAATAAAAATTATTATGTTGATTTATTACGAATGAAAGAAAATTGACAATGCAAGTCACTTTTCACACCACCAACACACACCCATACTGACAAGTACAAAGATAATCGGATTACATATATCTGTCAATACATTGTATACAATTATTTCTTGCAAAATTTAGGTTTCTATAAAAATCCAATTTTAAATTAAATACTTTTGCATTTCTATTCCCAAACCCATATTAAAATGCTGTATGAGTCCTATTTATTCACAATTTGGAATCAATTCTACGGCGAAGTACGTGCTTGATCAGTATGAATGCAGATTCGGGCGTCGTAGCCAATGTAAACAATACCACGTGATCGTTAGGTAGCCAATCACAGCTAGCGTCTCATTTTAATCCCCGGATCACTTAACACGCTGTTTGAGAATACTGTTCTTGATAATCCTCCAGTTAACTTTTACTCGCGGATCAGTTGGCCGCTAAAAATGGCCGCTAAAGTCAAAGTGGTGTAACTCCTTCTTCTGAAAAATCTGAGATGATGCTGGTAATAAATTCTGAATATCGAAAACTACTTATAGGAAAGGTAGTGTAACTCCCAGTTTCCCAATTAACCACGCAGATGGCGGCGCAAGATTATGCAGTCCATTGGCTATCTAACTAATCTATATATATAATTCTCTTACGTGGCACGCAAAAAAGACGTTATTAGTTATCGCGTTTTGGCAACATTGTACGATTGTTTGTTTATCACAAAGCCTCGCGCTTCAATTGAATTTATAGCGTTATCGGATGAAATTTTATTGGAAAAAAAATGAATTTTAGTCGAGCTGTGCATTTAATAATAGAAATCAAATAAAGCGGAGGATCTTTTCTGGGACATTTAAAAAAAGGTCCTTTTCAGGGTCAACAATTATAGTTCAACAAGACGCTTGCACTGCAACTTTCTACTACAAACTCAATGAAAAAGTGTGGGTGAATCAAGTTCAGGGGTAAATGTACATACAAACAACATGCTGAGTATTCAATTTCCAAATCAGCGCTCACATTTCGAGTCAAAATTTGCTCAAAGTTTTCATTTGAATTCTGATTTTAGAGGTACTGTATACATCTTTTCTGAAAAACAGCAAAAAATTTAGATTTGAAAAGTATTTTTTTGGAATATCATATTTTGTAAACAATTCCTTCTGCTAGTACACATGTCTTCATTGATGCGAGCGAAGCGAGCTTTGGTTCGCGAAGCGATCCAATGCGGATTGCGAAGCAATCCTCCGGGGGTTGGCGAGCGTCAGCGAGCAGGGGGCGGACCCCCTAGTATTTACTAAAAGTCTCTTTATCTCGTAACAATGTTTAATGGACTTACACCACTTGGGCTTTAAACGGCTCATATATAAATCACTAACGTAAGTACGTGGATTCGATATCGACGTTATTTGTTAAGTATGAACGATTGCTGTACGCAGCGCAGATTGTTTTACCAGTATTGATCAAAAAAACAATTTTTCTTAAACGAATTCAACTATATTATTTATGTTTTAACTTACTTTTTATTTCTTCTTTCGATGTGAGTAATTTATAAATACTTGATTGAAGAAGGAATATTTAAAACATTTAATTTTACGTAACTTACATTTTGTAATGCAACTTGAAATGCCCCAAAGAAAAACTCACAGATCATAAAAGCGTAATTTTCCTACTCGGGGGGTATTCTGGCCACGTCAGTATTAATCTTTACTTTCTTAATTTGATTTAGAATTATGTGTTTCGGTCTTTGAGTTGATTGCGGGATGTTGCGGTCATATTTGAGGATTCCCAAGTATTATAAATATATGTTTTTTTTGTTAATAAATCATTATTGCCTTTATCAATATCGTTGAAAAGTGTTTTGTAGAATTATTCTATTTTACAATATATTCAGGAAGTCAAAATTCAACACGTTTGAATAGATATGTATACGTTTTTTTCAAAATTCTGCGTTTATGCAAGGATTGGAATAATGTTTCTGTTTGCTTATGTGTTCCGGTATATTACCTATTGCAGAAATATTATTTATGAGTTAGGTTTTAATGATTTGTATATTTACTGCAAAATATCACTAGACATGGGTAATTTCATAGCGGTATGCATAGTGTATATTTCGACCAACTTTCCTTAAATAGTTGATTGAATGCGTAATGATTTGTAGAATGAGGTATTTTCACCTCTTTTGGTTTCAATTTTATTATGTTAGAGGATGAAGATCCATGAAAAATGACGTATATATTATTGAAATTGGAAAACTATTCCCAGAGTTATTAATTTTTAAATTTCGTTTCCGGTATTGGCGGGAAAACAGGAATTTCGTAAGGGCTGCTGTGTGACGTCACAGTGCATAGTAACCCACTGCGCCGGCGTTGCTATGGTTGTTTACATTCGTTTTCGCCATGTGTGTTTAGCTTGCTTCACTCTGTATAACGTTTTTACCTAGAAGATTACATGGAGAACAAAGTTTCTATATATAAATCTATATATATATTTCTCTTACGTGGCACGCAAAAAAGACGTTATTTGTTACCGCGTTTTGGCAACATTGTGCGATTGTTTGTTTACTAGGAGCCTCGCGCCTCATTTGAATCTATAGCGTTATCGGATGAAATTTTATTGAAAAAAAAAAAAAAAAAGGAATTTTAGACGAGCTGTTGCGGTTTGTAATAGAAATCTAAGAAAGCGGAGGATCTTTTCACGGCTATTTAAAAAACGGTCCTTTTCAAGGCTAACAATTATAGTACAACAAGACGCGTGCACTACAACTTTCGACAACAAACTCAGTCAAAAAGTGTATGGGTGGCTCGAGTACTGGGGAAAAGTACACACAAACAACATGCTGGGTATTCAATTTCCAAAGCAGCGCTCACATTGCGAGTAAAAATTTGCTCAAAGTTTTCATTTAAATTCTGATTCCAGAGGTACTGTATATATCTTTTATGTAATACAACAAATTTAGATTTGGTAAAATTTTTTTTTGGAATATCATATTTTGTAAACAATCCCTTCTGCTAGGACACGTGTATTCATTGATGCGAGCATAGGTTCGCGCAGCGAACCAATGAGAATTGTGAAGCAATCCTCCGGGGGTTGACGAGCGTTAGCGAACAGGGGGCGGGCCCCCTAGTACTGTATTGTACCTGGAAGTAAAAGTACAAAAGTGAAAACGCCAGAAAAGTTTTTTTTTTTTTTTTTACGTTTCGAGAGATTCTGGGAAAAGGAAAGCTTGGATAAAAGCTATAAGGAGAGACGATTTGTCTTGTAAGACTTCTCTTAACTGCTGTGAATACCATTTTTTGGTAAGAAGTAATTATAAAGTTTGAAATGAATTTTTTTTATTTTTTGTTGGTTTTATCTTGATATTTTCAATGCTTATTAAGCTAATTCCATGGTATTAATAATGCAACAGTTTGTTTTTCCAAAATTGCATTTTCAAATATAGTTTTATTAAATATTACGCTGCTTTTCGTTCAAAACTGTTATTCTGAGTGATATTCAAGGCAATTTTAAAATAAGCATTATAAATCATCTGATTGTGTTAGTTTTTGGTATTATTTGAATACGCTTGGTAATTCATACCATGAAATGCAAGATGTTAAAGCAAAACCAATGATGTTTTTCAATGCTGTTAGTTTATGAATTGTTTAAATGTAAATTAATTATCACAAATTAAAAACTAATTTAATTTGGGATACACAGTATAATTAGTTAATAATCTAAAAGAATACGTGATTATACATAAATGGCATAGTTTCAGAAATCCATTGGAAACATACAATAATTTACTTTACACATTTATTTATCCAAGAATAATCTTAAATGCAATTTTTTTGGCTTACACAATTCTAAAAGTAACACTTTTCATGAACATTGATTGTTTTATTATATTTATTGGTATAATCAATTTGCTTCCATCTTGATTGTTGCATTTGGCAAAATGTTATAATTTGGACAAGTTGAGTAATGATACTTAGTGTAAAAAGGCTTTATGCATTTCTAAAACCTTTTCCAAAACTCTTCGAATATTTCTGTTCTACATAATACTTTAAATTATTAATTGAACCTTTCACTTGTTTATTTTTTATTATTGCCCTTTTGTAAACAGTATTTGTACTAGTGATTTGTCGGTTCATGAAATACTTTTTATAAACCGTTACTATCTTATTTACTGCTGCTTATGAAATAAATTTGCGAATCAATATAGACACGTGTTGATTTCATACAAGAGCGACTGCGAGTGTACAGGGAGCATAGATGAGTAAACAAAAGCTCAGCTATGCGCAATGACGTCACATCCAATGGCGGCCTGTTTTCGGATCACGTGACTTTGTTTCGTTTTCAACAAAATAAAAATTAATTTTACATTCATTTCAAAATTATTTTAAAAGTGAAACGCAATATTTAAGGATTTTTAAACTTAGAAATGCTAGAAAGATCATTTGTAAGCAAAACCCCCGCAAATGAAATACCTCATTATGTCATAAAAATAAATGAAATTTACAAATCAAATCATGTTTAATTAAGGTATGTAAAAAAGATTAAAAAAAGTACTATTACAAACCGCCGAGCGTTAGCACTGCCTTCTAGATAAACATAGATAGATAAACAAATGATAGATATCTCTAGAACACAGTGGCGCCAGCTCGGCCATTATTTTTATATTCCTCCATCTCCATTGTAAGTAGCAATAGCCCGTTGTGTGGCTCTAGTACGTCGTTTATTAAAATCCCCTTACCTTACCTTTTCAAGTAGCTTGGGAGAGTAACGAATTAGCAACAAGAGAGTTGCGTGTTTATATCCAACCAAAGACCGTCGTGTAGAACGGTGGCTGGTATACGTTAAATCTCTCGTGGCCTCAAATGATCCTTCGATAGCGTTGTGTGAAAGTTTGGAGAGTGGTGTTCCAGGACAGGTGTAACCTCGTCATCTGACCGTGATTCAAAATTACGTCGAGCTCTTATCCGATTTTTTCCTTCAGGTTTGATACCAAACCTTGCCAATAGCCCATTGTGTTCCTACAATGCGACGTCAATAAAATACCTACTGAGCTTTACAAATACACCTATAGATCGCAGATAATTTCCCCTCTTCCTTTATTACCTGAATTAATGTGATCTTCTGCTCAGTGTAACTTTCTGTTTGTGTCCAAAGAAATAAAATATTGCTTACCGTATTTTTGGTTTGGTATGTCCCCGGTATTAAAAAGGAATACCAACCAAACTTCATTCTGCGCATCAGTGCACAAATAATTGCATTTAAACCCATTATCTATGCAACCAAAATTACTCTTACTTGCTCTTTTATATCACATTACCTACGGAAACAAATGGATGAATCCTGTGCTCTCTTGCCTTTGAACAGAATTCTCGGTATCTTCCCCGAAACGCGCAACTTTTGGAAGCGAGATTTTTTCACCTTCACGATCTATTAGTAACATTTACTTCGTTAGCAACACTGTTATTAATTTATTTTTGCGTTATCGGGAAAAAACGATCCTGGTCTTGTCTTCCATTTCCCAGCTTCGCCAATGCCTCCTTTCTTGGAGCAAGTATCGACACGCTCGGTCCAGGAGGAGAACAACGCAACTCTTCTCCGCGCTATTAATTAAAAGCCGCGGGTTTATTTGTTTTATTCTTTTCCTGATCGCACATTATATCAATATACAAAGCATGAAAGATCGGTAAGGAATAAAAATTTGGGGAGTTTGCCTGCGATGGTTTTTTTACGGTTATAAATGAAGTGTTGGGATTTTTGGAAGTAAGGAAGTGAGTATTAATAAAGGGTGTTACTCGCCCGTTTTCGGTAACATGTGGTGGGGTATAGCGAACATCTCTCGGCAATTCTAATGAAATTGGGATATTTATTTTTCCGTTACTTGTATTTTATCGTTGCTTTTTAAAAAAACAAATTGCGCCTTTCAGCGTACGAGAAGATGAGTTATATTTGTATGGTCAAACTTATATCTCTTTTGTTGTTCTAATACCGTCTTTATTGATTTAGGTACCGAAAGGAAAGAGGAATATTGTCAAGTTAAACGTTTGTTTGGATGTAATTCTGGAAAATGAGAATAAAAAAAAAGACGGAAACCTTTAGATGAGAGGAAAACCTGTATTATTTTTAAGAATTCAATTTACCTTTCTAATGATTTATCTTCGCATCAAAAACTGATCTGTAGTGGTTAGCCTCTGCTGCTAATAACTTTTCCAAGCTTTAACCCGTTTTAGTCATACGAAAATGCGGTTTTCTTATTTGGATCTTTAATTTTCCTTGGTAAGGTTTTAATTAACGTCGCACTGGAGCAACACAACGTGTTATTGGCGACGGTCTGGGATCAAATCCAAAGGACAAGATGTGAGGACAACGCCGCGTGATTTTGTATCACCCTCAGATGATGATATCACACCAGAGCTGCCATCCCACTCTACAAACTTCTACATCACGGTAACGTGAGGATATTTTAGGCCACGCCAGATTTAACGTGCACCAGCTTCTCTTGCACACGCCAGTCTTTGGTTGGATTCCAACTCGCATCCCTTGTGCTTAGAGTTCGAATCCAACGTTTCTCTTCCAAATGGGCTACCGCCACCTCCTGGTACTTCAAAGAATAAACAACATAAAACATATTGTACATAAATAATGTATCGTTATCTGACCGTGGCTCAAAATTACGTGGTGTTGTCCTTGAATCTTTCCTTTTGGAAATGATCCCGGGAAGTCGTCTGTAGCCCATTGTGTTGCTCTAGTGTGACATCAATTAAAAATACCAGAATAGCATAAGCATTGTAAGTGTAATACAGAAGCGCGTTTTTCTACGATTGAGATACTTTTTTATTTTTTTAAGATCTCACATCATCATCAAGATTCATAGCGAATTTGGACATTTTTGTACATTTTTTATTTATTTTAACGGAATAGAAATATCTCTTGAATTGCTTTATTTAATAACTGATATATCAATATTCAGTGTATTCAAAAAGCCATTTTTGTTTTGGGAGATCTGTGATTGCCTGGAAGGTCCCTTCTTTTCGTTTATGAGAAACGGGAACAAACTACCAACAAAAGGGCACTTCTCTGATAAATGTCGCCGACCAACCGGTATAGTGGTTAAGGTGTTAGTCTCTAGATCGGAAGGTTCCTGGTTCGAATCCGGGTCCGGGCATGGATGTTTGTAAGCGTATGGTGTTAGGGGCGGCTGGTGCACCTTAAACTGTCGTGACCGAAAGTCCTCACGTTGGGTTGGCGTGGAAGTTTGGAGAGTGGGGTGCCAGCTCAGGTGTTGCTTCGTCATCTGACCGTGGGTCAAAATTACGAGGTGCTGTCCTCGGATCTTTCCCTTAAGGGACTGATCCCGGACCGTCGTCAATAGCCCGTTGTGTTGCTCTAGTATGACGTTAACTAAAATTACCAATTACCAATTACTCTGATAAATGTCAATACTAATCACTACACTACCCAATGTTAATTCCATCTATCCAAAACATAATACAAAAATAATTTATCATCACAAACCTATCAAAGATATGGCTGGTGTGGAGGTTTGGAGAGTGGGATGACAGCTCAGATGTGACCTCGTCATCTGTCCGTGGTACAAAATTACGTGATGTTGTCCTAGGTTCTTTCTCTTCGGGGGTTTAAGCCAAACGGTCTCCAATAGCCCATTGTGTTGCTCCAATGCGACGTTAATTAAATATCTTATACCTATCCTTTAACATACCATTGATAAATCCCGAAAAGAAATTGCTGAACCACTGTTAGATGTCTGGAATATCTCCTGACCTAGCAACTAATTCTCTGTTACCGCTCGATAAATAATGCAAAATTTGAATGGCGAGTTGCAATCAATGCAAACACATGTGTTTTTATTACAATCAGCCGGAAATACGTACTTAACTAGTCTCTAAGCATAAAAACGACTCATAAATACTGTTTAAAGTGTACTAAAGGAGACCATTTAGATTGTTCTAATGACTATAAAAGCCCTCTTGCATAAAAAAATCATTACTCCTACACCATTTATCCCACCTAACACGATTTCCAGTACAAATGACCGGTAATAGGTGTAATGGTTAGTTGTGAATTAGTAATTAAGCTGGTTAGCAGTAATTAGATAAGCAGGTGAGTAATTATCATGTCGTAACGTAGCAGCATCCAGCTTGGAGGGTATTTCTCTAATGAAATCAATATGCAATCACGGTTTTCCGCTGTCTCGCTTGTTAATTAAGTTAATTACTTTAACTATTGAAACAGTGGATTCATTCATTTCTGAGATCCGCTCGAGTTTAAGTTTGAGCAGCTAGAATGTCATCGGAAAACAGACCTCGATTGGAGTCTCCTGTATTGATATTTGAATTGAAGTGTTTTATGGGTACTTTAAGTAAAGTTTATTGATTCTCATAGGTCGCGTCATGTTTACACAGTAAATTATCTGGAGAATTCAAAATTAAACGCTACAGTAAGAAGTTCTAAAATTATAAATACAATTTTCAAAGCAACACGACCGATTTACAGCCTATTATGCGTCTGACCCCTGGAGGTGCTTTAAACGAGATGTGTATCAAGATCTGGAGGATCTTGCTAATGATGAAATATATTTACACTAAGGTATTGATATGTCTGACTTTTTTATGAAGATGAGATCAAGTTCTTGTCAGTTTTTCTTATGACATCTCGTCCATCAATTTCTGGTCAGATTTTTCTAATGTACTCTCGTACATCAAGATCTGGTCAATTTTTTTCTTATGCCATCTCGTCCATCAAGATTTGGTCATTTTTTTCTAATGACATCTCGTCCATCAAGATCTGGTGAGTTTTTTTTAATGATAACTCGTCCATCAAGATGTCAGGTTTTTCTCATGAAATCTAGTGTACCACGATCTGGTCCGTTTTTTCTAATGACATCTTGTCCATCACGATTTGGTCAGTTTTTTCAAATGACATCTTGTCCATCAACACCTGGTCAGTTTTTTTTAATGACATCTTGTCCATCGAGATTTGGTCAGTTTTTTTTAATGACATCTCGTTCATCAAGATTTAGTCAGTTTTTCTAATGACATCTCGTCCATCACGATTTGGTCAGTTTTTTCAAATGACATCGTGTCCATCAAGATCTGGTTACTTTTTTCTAATGACATCTCGTCCATCAAGATTTGGTCAGTTTTTTCAAACAACATCTTATCCGTCCAGATCTGGTCACTTTTTTCTAATGACATCTCGTCCATCACGATTTGGTCAGTTTTTTCAAATGACATCTTGTCCATCAACATCTGGTCAGTTTTTTTTAATGACATCTTGTCCATCAAGATCTGGTCAGTTTTTTTTAATGACATCTCGTTCATCAAGATTTAGTCAGTTTTTCTAATGGCGAGATATCTCGTCCTTCAAGATGTGGTCAGTTTTTTCTAATAACTAGATACCTCGTCCAAAACGATTTCGAATAATTTTTCTCGTGGAAAGATACCACTTAAAGGCAACCACCAAGTGGGTTAAATTAATTCAAAAAATTAAATCAAATTCAAATCTTTGCTTTGTATTTTAATTTTCTGAACTTTCTGAAAAATCAGTTGAGTTAACAATTGGCTTCTATGTATTCCTCTTTTAGCTCTATTTGAAAATATTTTTTACGCATTCATTCAAATCATATCCATAATTACTAATTAAAGTCTAAAATAAATTCTTCTCTGCGATTTCATAAGATAAAGTTGCATTCCAGTGATAGTAGAGCTATAAACTTTAAAAACAGCTAACGATCATTAAAGACTCAAACGCTGAAAACAGCAAACTATCCCTTTGATGTTCCTAGTGCTGCGGTAGCCCAGTTGGAAGTATTAGCTTCCAAAGGGTCTGGAGTTCAAAACTCAGTCCAACTATGAAATGAACGAAAGAGCAAAATAAAAAGGTGTTTTAAACCAGAACACGAAAGTTAAAACTAACCATGCAAGTTCACTGAAAGCTGCAGACGTAGCATGTTAACCAATATAATTTTTTAAACAAGAGGAAATTCAAAATGTAACCAAGTATAATGATTTAATGTAATTAATGTATAGATGTAATGATGTATATAACTAATGTGCTCTAACATTCTGAGTAGACATGTCATCTCGGTGGCATGCTGTACTCATCCAACCACACTTATTTAAATCGGTACAGTGTCTCGGAAATGAGTGTGTGTTGGTGTTCGTTCGTTAGTTAGTTGCTCGATGTCCTTTGTATCTGACGTACCATGGACAAATATGACTCTTGCGCAATAAAACCCAAAAACCTTTTATTGAGATAACCATCAGGAAGGTTAAACAATGAGTTATAAGTTAAGCCGTTTGGGCATATTCGGAATGCCACAATCCTTCGAAAGAATCGATTTTGTGCTTAGCGTAGTTGGGCAAACAGCCCATTTGTCATAAAACCCAAAAAACAACCAACCATACGAAAAACGAACATTTTCGACAAAGAATCGCGTGGTATGTGTTTTATGCGCAGTTGTTTCATACAACCTTGCATTGAATTCTAAAATAATCTTATCCCATTTATTGCTTGTGAATAATAGTATGGCAGAAAATCCAAAATTTAATTTTTGATCATATTCTTTTGAGAAGATATCTAAGGAAAGTTCCAACTTTATACGCTGATTGAATAAATACATAAAATACAAAATGAAAATTGTATTGGGTGACAGAGAGTACATGCACTTTTAGATTTTGTGCTAAGTATATTTTCTCTAAGAGAATCAAATTCGAGCAAATTCTATCAAGAAAGGAACCAAACGCATCAAGAAAGACCATTACGTATTTCCTGAGTAAATGAAGTAAATGGATTACGGAATGTATTTCGCGTTTTCTTCGTCTGGAACTTTTACAAGATTTTATCGACATTCTTATAATGACACAGTGCTTCAGGAAGCTTTTCTATCAGACGTTGTGACCGAGTGTGTGACTTTGAATCTTATTCTTTTAACTACAACTCTTTTCTATAACGGTATCAATTATATTTCATACTTGCTTTGGCTTTTAGGTGAGGTTACTACTCAATGTGTTGGTTATTTAAGCATTATGTGATTATCTGTCAACTTTTATTTACCAAGTGCACACAGCTCAATATTTCTTGAAATATTAAGTGGATGCGGAGGACTCAAGTCATGTGGATGAACACTTTTTTATTGATTTAAGCAACAAAAAAAGAGCAGGATGGATATTTTAGTCATCTGATTTTGTTCAAAGTAAGTACACATCTAAGTGGATGACGGTTTCGATGTGAAATGTCCTCCGGACAAAGACAACTTGGTCTCTTTTGTTCAACCACGCTCTATCCACTCTATCCACAACCACTCTATCCATTCATGTGCCTCTCTCTAGTAAGCCAAGTATTCTTCTCTGTCCTTCCGTATATCCTTCTATTCTTCCACGTATCCCTCTTTGACCGTCTGCCCACGCTCTTTCTATCAATACATGTGTATCCTCATATTCACGTGTCCTTCTGTCTGTACACGTATCCTGTTCCGTAGATCCACGTATACCTCTTTGCCCGTCCACGTGTCCCCTCTATCCATTCATGTGCCTCTCTCTAGTAAACCAAGTATTATTCTCTGTCCTTCCATATATCCTTCTATTCTTCCACGTATCCCTCTTTGACCGTCTGCCCACGCTCTTTCTATCAATACATGTGTATCCTCATATTCACGTGTCCTTCTGTCTGTACACGTATCATGTTCCGTAGATCCACGTATACCTCTTTGCCCGTCCACGTGTCCCCCTCTATCCATTCATGTGCCTCTCTCTAGTAAACCAAGTATTATTCTCTGTCCTTCCATATATCCTTCTATTCTTCCACGTATCCCTCTTTGACCGTCTGCCCACGCTCTTTCTATCAATACATGTGTATCCTCATATTCACGTGTCCTTCTGTCTGTACACGTATCCTGTTCCGTAGATCCACGTATACCTCTTTGCCCGTCCACGTGTCCCCCTCTATCCATTCATGTGCCTCTCTCTAGTAAGCCAAGTGTTCTTCTCTGTCCTTCCATATGTACTTCTATTCTTCCACGTATCCCTCTTTGTGCATCCACGTATTCCTCGTTGTCCGTTCATGTGTCCCTCTATATCTATACATGTGTTTTTTTACCGTTTCACCCCGTCCATCCGTCCGCGTGTCCCTCTATGTCCGTCCCCATATACTTCTAAGCCCATTCATATGTTCCTCTCTGTCCGTCTACGTGTTCTTTGTCCATCCATATGCGTCCCTCTCCGTTCATCTACGTTTTCACGCGTTCTACACTATCCATCCACGTATGCCTAATGTGACCATACGTCCCGTTTTGAAAGGGACTGTCCCGCTTTTAGGTAGGCGGTCCCGTTGTCCCCAAGTACAGCTTCCGAGACGTCGAAATGGCCCGTTTTCAGAAAGTGATCAACCCACGGTAACAATTTCAAAAAGAGGCGAGAAAAAAAAATCCGACGGTGTAGCGCATAAGTAGATTGGCGATGAAGGCATGTGCAATAAGTCTCACACATCTAAATCAGTCAGAAGTAAAGATGGAAAATACTATTCTTTTGTAACAGCTCTTTTCCGTCCCTGTTCTTTCAAAAAAAAAAATACTGTTCTCACATGCTATTTAAGACATACGAGCTTTGTTCCTATTGCAAACGCCACCTTTTTGGCGGGAGTTTTCGTGGTATACAGGGCCCAGATTCTGTTGACATCTCATCCTTTTGTAAGTACTTGTTGTAGTCTAGCCACTGCGTGGCCAGCACGGCGTTGCCCGCGACAGTTTTTTTCGTGAAGTCAAGAGTGACCACTGCTCTCTAATCGCCGGTGATTGCTACCAATTCTCATCCTATAAGCTATACAAATGCGGCCAAATTCGAATTACGAAGAAATCCAATCGGCGTGACGTCACAATCTCTTGCGAAAATATAAATATTTAACTAAAAAATTATTGATTAAAAGAAAACCAAACGTATATGTTCTCTATGTTTCTATCTGGTGTAAAATTTTCCGCAGATTTCAAAACCGCTGAAATTTTTTTTATCTAACTTTAACGGTCCCGATTTCACAAAAAAAGAACTAAACAATGACAGTCAAAAATGTTTTCATTTGTTTTGTTTTCGTTCGCTAGAATCTTTTGAGCGCAGAAAATGGAATCTGTGATTTCTCTAACACGATCGAGGTCAAATTCGTATGGGAAAAAATATAACAGTTACAGTTAAAAAATTATTTATTTAAAGAAAATCATATTTTTAAGTATAGATCTAATGTGAAATTTTCCGCAGATTTCAAATCCGTTGAAAATTTTTACTCTGTATTTAACGAACTAATAGTTAGAAAAAAGAACTCCATAACTCCATTTAAAACTTTATTTGGGTTTTTTTTCGTCCGCTGAAAAATCCTTCCTCATAAAATGAAAAGGAAACACGGAAAAAATATATTTAGAATCTGTCATATCGTTCTGGTGTTGACATTTTAAGGAAAACGATTATAACCAAATTCCATTAAATTCATTTAAAATCATTTAATTGATTACATTCATTTAAAATTATTTAATTAATTAAAATAATATAATTCATTAAATTCATTTAAAATAATTTAATTCATTAAATACATTTAAATTAATATCGGAGAAATATGTGTTTCCTTGTATACTCATGCTACTACCTAAAATTTAGATGTACCATTTTGAGGGAAAATATAAATGGTCACGTTAGATATGCGCTTCCGTCTGTTAGCATATCTCTCTGACCATTCACGTGTGCATATCTGTCAGTTCACATTTAACACTCCGTTCTTCCAAGTTTCCCAGTACGTACGCCCATGTGTCTCTCTCAGTTCGTCCGCGTGCCTCGCCACCCGACTATGTGTCCTCAGTCCGTTCACGTGTGGTACTCCGTTCATTCACGTGTCCCTCTCCGTTAGCCCATTTTCCTTCGTTGTGTAGTACTCCGTCCGTCAACATGTCCTTCTCTGTCCGTCCATGTTTCCCTCTTCGTCAGGCCATTTGTCTCTGTTTGTATATCTACGCGTAGTACATCCGTCTACGTGTTGTACAACAACGGTCGAAATGTACCTCTCCGTCTGTCCACCTGTTCCTCTCCGGTTGACCACGTGTCACTCTCCATCAGCCCATGTGTCAATCTGTGTATATCCACGTGTAGTATGCCGTCCATGTTTCCCTCTCCTCCAGGCCATTTGTCCCACTTTGTATATCCACGTGCAGTACATCTGTCCACGTGTAGTACATCATCCGTTCAAGTGTATTACACTGTATGTCCGTCTGTCATCGTGCCACTCTCCATCAGCCCTTGGGTCCATCTGTGTATATCCACGTGTAGTACTCCGTCCGTCCACGTTCCTCTCTGTCCGTCCATGTTTCCCTCGCTGTCAGGCCACTTGTCCTTCTTTGTATATCCACATGTAGTACATCCGTCCCCTTCTAGTATACCATCCATCCAAATGTACCTCTCCGTTTGTCCACCTGTTCCTCTCCGCCTGTTCACTTGTCACTCTCCATCAGCCCATGGGTCCATCTGTGTATATCCAAGTGTAGTATTCCGTCCGTCCACGTTCCTCTCTGTCCGTCCATGTTTCCCTCTCCGTCAGGCCATTTGTCCCTCTTTGTATATCCACGAGTAGTACTCCATCCATCCACGTATTCCTTTCTGTCCGTCCATATGTTTGGAACACCCTGTATTTTACTAGTATGTTTATAATATAACTAGCCACTGCGTGACTAGCACGGCGTTGCCCGTGCTGTACTTTGTGGGGTTAGGTGTGTCCATTGTGAACGTTTGTAAACCACCGGTGTTTGCTACGCATTCCCATTTGGTTTGCTTCGCAAACCAACACCACGGATAACGCCGTGATGGCCTCGTTATTGTGAAATTGGAATTGCGAAGAGATCCAATTGGTGTGACGTGACAATTTATTGGAGGGTGGGGTGCCAGCTGAGGTGTTATGTTATAATTTGACCGTGGTTGTACACGTATATTTGCCTTATTGGATAAAACTTCAACCCTAGTTAATAGGTAATTGTAGTGCTTGAGAACGTTAGTTAAAAATTACCCATTTTCTCGGATACTTTCCTTAGGCGATTGATCCCGGACCGTAGTTAAGAGCCCGTTGAGTTTCTATAGTACGACGTTAATTAAAAATTACCTCGGATCTCAAAATTAGGGAATTAATCCCATACCCTCGTTAATAGCCAATTGTGTTGATTTTGTGTGATGTTAATTAAAAATTTCCTCAGATTTCAAATTCGCTGAAATTTTTAATAAAAACATGTAGAATTTCTGTCGATTGTTGTATTATTTTTAAAATCCGTCTTATACACATGCATATTTTACACATTTTACTGCGATGCCAAAAATTGTATTTTCAAAGAATTAAGAGATTTAAGTTTTTGGAAAAGGCAGTTGAGAAAATTGAAGGGAGAGAGAAAACACGCCTTTGTACTCAAAACCGAAAAAATGAGTCTCTTCTTTTTTAAATTTTACAACTTGAATGTGTGGTGTATCTTATTTTTAACACAACAATGAAATCTGTTGATTTGGGCAAAAGAGTATATTTTAACCCCAAATTACTTAAATAATAGGGAGACAGAAAAATTATAAATATTTTTGTAAGTTGAGGTAATTTTGAATAAAATAGATTAATAGACCAAAATAAAAGGTATTTTTTTTTTGAGTACAAAGTGAATTATTTTATTCCTTATCTGAATTTTTAAAATTAGCAATGTTTGTAGATGTGAAATGCAACTTTAGAAACAATTAAATGAAATGAAATAAGTCTGTGCATTTGGGAAAGGAAAACAAATTATAAAAATTAGCATTTTATACTTGATTATTTTTCCACGAGATAGTATACATGTACACTTATTAAAATAACCATATGTGGCAAGAAATGATATCTATTTATGATATCTATAGAAATGATATCTATTTATAAAAAGTAAAAAGGTATTAAATTATGTTGAACACTTGACCTTTGGAGAAACACGGTTTAATGAGACCGAGTCGTATGACTTTAAGTGATTGTGCCTTGTTGATGCTGACAGTGAAACTTAACCGAACTGGGAATTGAAGTTTTTAAAATTGGAATGGGATATAAGAAGTGATGATTGGTATTCTAGGAATGAATATGTTTCAACTTGCAGCATGTGTAGTGACGATGGTGGCTTGAATAATATTTGGCATGAGTTTCTTGACAGAGTGTTGTGCCATTGCATAGTGAAGGTGGATTCTGATTCGTGAGAAGCATAATCGGTGCTCCAATATGTGAGAGAGTACTCCAGATGGTTCCAATGTGTAAAAAAACTGTGTTGTGTGTTTTAAGGACTAATTTCTGTTATGCGTAATGTCTGTAGATTTGTAAATTTAAAAACTATGGGGTAATTATCGCAAGACTTGCTTTATGATGACATTGACATCTTTATTTATTTGGGAAAGATTTGCCCTGTGGCACAGTCATGCATGATGAGTGTTTTGCTACAACAGCAATATATAGATGAACCGCAGGGGTTGTAACCTTTTGGGTGTGGGCCACAGGTGTTTTGACAACTGTTTATGTTAGCGTAATGATGAAATGACGGAATGAACGCCAAAGAAAAGAGCAACATGAGTGATTGATTGCCAAACTTGAGGGCATCCCACAGAGCGGCAGCGCTTGCTTTATGTGTTGTGGAAGTGACAGAAACACGTCCGTCTTGAAAACCAATCCTACAAAAGTTGCAAACACTTTTTACAGCACTTACATGCAACTCCTCTAACCCTTCACAATGCTGGCTTCTTATAGGACTGCCTTTTTTTATATTTGTCAACACGAAACTGTGATTGGCTGTTACATAACACATTTGCATAGTTCCATCTAACTCTGCAGCAAATTGCAGCCTCTCAAATTTAGATTAGCTTCCAGAAATTAACATTTTCCACGATATGCTTAACTTTTGCCAGCGAGTGTAGACAATTATAAAATGAAGTACTACGTGTGTTGTCTGTTCGGCGTGTCCTGACGAATATGTAGTACTTCCAATAATTAAATTTGGCACATAGGTAGTGTGAATATTTTACAATTTTATAGTCCACCACAAATTTTAAAATTTAATCCAGAATATTTAAAAAGTAATGTAATGAGATATTTAATTAATATTGTGTTCCTCCGAATAGCAAATGTTCAATTAGTATTGACTAAATACGTATTTACAGTGCGTATGTAGCTGCCCCTTTAATGGATATACTTTCTAAAAATTTATTGCTTTTTTAAAAGCATATTAACATTTAGTTAGCGTAAACTTTTAGTTTGGATTATCATAATGTATAATATAAGTATATATATTTTTGTGTTTCCTCCATTTTTGGAACTGGAAGACAGTTGTGCAATATGTTATTTGTTATTGCTTCTGTTTTAGAGTACGATAGTTTGATTATAATTTTTAAAGCATATAAACTTTTTGTTTGGATTATTTGGATATCTTTTTCAAAAGCAGAGACCTGTTTAATAAATTTATTGTCGCTATGTATTCCGAGATTGAATCGGAGAAGGTGTTGCACATACGACTGAATGAGATTACTCAGAGTGGAACAGTATGCACATTTGAGAGATGCGTTGATGAACGGTGGAAATGCTGCGATAAAAAAACTGAAGTACACAGAAATCACTAAACTTCCAAAAAGATATAAAAACCAAAAGTAAAAGTTTATGCTTTTGTAAATTTATGTGTTGCATAAATTAATAAAAATAAGTATTGTTATGCTTTCCAAAAGACACCCAAATACAGAAAGAAAAAAAATTAGCATTAAAAATCAACAAAATAACAGCATTTCGCAAAAACATTTTTTTTTAAATTTACAGCCCCCAATATGCAAAAAAGGTAGTTGTAAGGTTCGCCATCTCGCATCTTGCAAGAAGTGAAACGCCAAGTTGGCAACCCTACATAGAAAACGCCAAGCTGGCAACCTAAGAACAAAGCTTTTTCAATTAAAAGAAACGTCCACAAGATTTCAAGCGAGGAAGTGCGGCAAAAGCCAATTAAAAAAGTCAGAGCAATAAATAGTTACCGATACAACTAAAAGATAAAATCCATCTTTAGAACAGGAGGTCAAGTAAAGATTATATACAGCCGGTGGGAGGAAAGTTACACTTTTCAATGCCTATCCAAATATAATTGCTACTTTATACTACATGTAACTTACGTGACGTGACCGATTAAATTTAGTAAAATATACTCCAAATATGGAATTTAGACTCTGTGTCTTTTGAGTCTTTTACTGAACTTTCACGACGGAGCTCATCAACAACCATCGGCCTCGGACCACTACTGGCGCAGTCATCATGGATCTTCGAACCCTGGAAATGAAGGTGAGAGCTCATCCTGAGTTTTTATTTTTTTAATTCATGCAACTCCCACACAATTACGGAGCGAAAGTAGACTTTGTTGAAATATAATGCTATTCATTTTTGTTTAGAACACTTACGTGTTATGTGCACCACAGTGCAAATTTTATTTAGCACACCATGTGTTAATTAGTTCAATGGTTTATTGGGAAAAAGTTCATCAGAACTAGATAACTGTTGCGTTTTGGTTTTAGAAAGAATAGCTACTTTCGTTTCGGTAATGCATGTATGTAAATGCGATTTATCTGTATTATTGTATTAATATATGCAAATTTTGATTAGCACACCATGTGTTAATTGGTATAGAGGTTAATTGAGAAAAAGTTCACCAGAACTAGAAACCTTTTGTGTTATTGAGTTAAAGAATAACTACATTCGTTTCGGTAATGCATGTATGTAAATGCTATTTACCTGTATTATTGTATTAATATATGCAAATTTTGATTAGCACACCATGTGTTAATTGGTATAGAGGTTAATTGAGAAAAAGTTCACCAGAACTATATACTTTTTGTGTTATTGAGTTAAAGAATAACTACATTCGTTTCGGTAATGCATGTATGTAAATGCTATTTATGTGTACTATTGTATTAATATATGCAAATTTTGACTAACTAGCACACCAGGTGTTAATTAGATTAATGGTTAATTGAGAAACAGTTCATCAGAACTAGATGCTTTTTGTGTTATTGGGTTAGAGAATAACTATTTCGTTTTGGAAAACGGGTATTTCTGCGAATGCTTGTTGCTAAGGCGTAAAGTTAATATAAATCATAATTTTAGACTATTTAGAGTGAGGTTTCCACCACCACCCTTTTCTTTCTGCATTCTGTGGCGTAAATTTAATTCCTGCGTTAAATTCGTTTGGGATGGCGTATCTCGCGAAAGCAAGGAAGGAGGATTTGAAGGTGTTGGCAGATGAATTGGGGTTAGATGTGTTGCCGCAACACAAAATCATCGATTTAAAGAAATCAATATTGCACAGCGAAGAATATGAACAGGAGTTTACCGAAAATCTTTTAAACAGTATCATAACAGATCGGAAAAATGCCGAGGAAAGGCGTTTCTTGGCTGAAAGTGAGGAAAAGCGCTTCGCTGCTGAAACTGAGCAAATGCGCCTCGCTGCTGAAACTGAGCAAATGCGCCTCGCTGCTGAAACTGAGGAAAAGCGCATCGCTGCTGAAGAAAGACGTTTTGTGATGGAACTCGAAAAACGTTCTGCTTTCGAGTTAGAAAAGCTAAGAATCGAAATGGAAGGCCGTCACAATACGGAAACATCAAATGAAGGGAATTCGAGCAACTCTAAGCACATCTACGATTTACAAAGAGTGATGCAGAAGTTCGATCCTAAAGAAGGAGACAATGTTACTGCGCAGCAAATTGCAGCCTCTGAAATTAAGATTGGCTTCTGGAAATTAAACAGAAACATAAAAACAGCGTTTTTTTTGGCCATATAACGAAATTTTGTGTGCCGTTAATAAAAAAAAAAGGCAGTTATAACGAAATGCCATAGTTTTGTTGCTCTTTTAGGCAATTTTTTGTTTGTTTCTGTGTTTGGGTGACTTTTGGAAAACATAGCAATATTGAATTATGATAATTTAGGCAACATAAATTTACAAAAGTATCAACTTTTGTTTTGAATATCGTTGAATCAGAGGGACTCTGAGATTGGAACACTATGCACATTTGAGAGATGCTTTGATGAAAGGTGGAAACGTTGCTATACGTAAACTCCACAAAAATTGCTTAACTTCCAAAAAGATATAAAAACCAAAAGTTAAAGTATATGCTTTTGTAAATTTATACGTTACATCTATGAACATAATTAAATATTGCTATGCTTTCCAAAAGACACCCAAACACAGAAACAAACAAAAATAGCATAAAAGATGAACAAAATAACAACATTTCGTAATAACAGTATTTTTTTAATTTACAGCCCCCAATATGCAAAAAAGCCAGTGATATAAGAAGCCAGCATTGTGAAGGGTCAGAGCATTGGTGTCATTAATTTAATAATGTTTAAATCCAAGACTGCATTTTTAGTATATTTCTAAAAACAAAACCGTGATTGGCCGTTACGTAATACATTTTAATACTTCCTTATTTCTGTAGAGTGTATTGTAAGACGAATATGAAAAAGTAGCTTATGTTTAACTACACCTATTAGTCTGAACCGACTTCAGTTCGTATCGTAGCGTGTAAAAGTAGCCTCGCGATAGGATTTTGAGTTGTGACGTGGGCTTGTATAAAGTCGATGTTGGTCTAAGTACATTATAGCGACAACGCAGTAAGATTATGCCAATGTTATGCAAACATTACTGATATTTTCGTGAGGCAAAATGTAGCAGTGTCGCCTAAAGGGAGAAGCTGATACTAAACAAAAGCATAAAAACAGCATTTGTTTTGGTAATTTAACAAAACATTGTGGGGCGTAAATTAAAAGAGGCCGTTTTAGCGAAATGCCATAATTTAGTTATTATTTTATGCAATTTTTTGTTTCTTTCTGTGTTTGAGTGTGTTTAGGAAAGAATAGGAATAATTAAGTATAGCAATACTTAAATTTGATAATTTATGCAACATAAAAATGTACAAAAGTATCACCTTGAACTTTTGGTTTTGATATCTTTTTGGAAGTTTAGCGATTTCTGTGTGTTTTTGTTTTGCAACATTTCCATCCTTCATCAACGCATCTCTCAAATGTGCATACTGTTCCATTCTGAGTGATCTGATTCAGTCGTATCTACAACACCTTCTCCGATTGAATCTCGGATTACATGGCGACAATAAATTGATGGAACATGTGTTTGCCTCTTAGTAAAATGTTGAAATTCGAAGAGTATATCATGATCCTGTGAGCGTAGAGCTGCATAGAAGAAATGTTCTTAGTTTGCATAAATGATAGAAATGCAAGATTGGCGTGAGTGCAGTAAAGACCCTTTCAATACTGTGGACATTTTTAGGAAACCAAATAAAACAAAAATACAATAATAAATTAATTTTTAAATGTTGTACATTAAATATCGCTTTTCTTTCCATAAGACATCAAAACAAAAATGATAAAAATTTACTATATAAAATCCGAAGTACTATACAGAAACAAACAAAAGATTGCATAAATGAAACAAACCATAAATTGCACAAAAGATTTAAAAAAAATATCGCTAGACTTTGAAAAAAATATCCAAATAATCGAAACTAAAAGTGAATATGCTTAAAAAATCAAAATCCAAAGTATCGTAGTCTAAAAACGAAACAATAACAAACGTATTGTACAACCGTTATCCAGTTCAAAAAATGAAGTAAGCACAATATAAAAATACAAATATAAAAGATTAAAAGTTAACGCTAACTAAAAGTTAATATGCTTTTAAAAAAGCAATACATTTCATAAAGGATATTCAGTAATACTAAAAGTGAATATGCTTAAAAAATCAAATCCCAAACAACGGTAGTCTAAAAAATAAACAATAACAAACGTATTGCACAACCGTTATCCAGTTGCAAAAATTAAGTAAGCACAATAAAAAAATTCAAATATAAAAGTTGACGCTAACTAAAAGTTAATATGCCTTGAAAAAGGCAATACATTTCATAAAGGATATCTATCCAGTAATAGGGCAGACGCGCAGAAAATACGGATTCATTCAATACCGATCATGACTGTTGCCATTCGGAGGAAAGGGAATAATAATTAAACATCGCATTAAATTAATTTTAAAATTTTCTAGATCAAATTTTAAAAATCGGGCTGTCTATAAAATTGCTAAAAAATTCGTACTACATGTTTGCCAAATTTCATTAGTGTAAATGCCATAAATTCGTCAGGGCACCATTTCACGAACATACACCACACAAAAAAACTTTACTTTATAATAGTAGAGAAGATAAGTGAGTCTGAATTTATCTTACTGAACTTAGATATATTCGTAAAGACTGTACATGGCCCACGGTAGAGATAAATCGAGTAACTTGAATTGCTCACTTGCACTCTAACTAACCTGATTAGTCACAAAGGGCTATAAACAGTACAAGAATAAAAATTAACTGTGGCTCTTAAAATCCTAATTGGCTTGTAGCGAAAACGAATATAATGAGGAAAGCATGAGGATAATTCCTTTTAAAATTATCAGTACCGAAAATGGAGGAAAATAATAAGCTAGAAGACAAAATTGTTTTGTCGGTATCCGATTTACAAGAGGGCCAATAAAACCAAAACAAAGGGAGCCATAAAATCATAATGGTTTTTTAAATTACCAAATATTTCAACTTAATGAAGACTAAGGCAATCCAAAAATATACTTTCAATTCTTGAACTTGGAAACGAAGTTGAGTAATGACCAACTTTAAAATTTAACAGAAAATGCCATCCAATTACCTTTTTTATAGTTGAGGTATAATTTTATTTGGAATATGGGAATAATAATTTATAATACGCCCTAAAATTTTATTTGTCTTTCTTAAATTACAGTCTCTTTATGCTTCTATATTTCAGTTAATATATTAAATTAGAATATTCAACTACCTAGTTAGGGAGACTGGATAAAATGTTCTTTTTATAAATTACAGAGTATAATTTATGTAGGATTTTAAATATTTTTGTAAAACACTAATTAACCCTCCAAGTTTATTGAACGAAATATCTCTTCCGGCAAGATCTCACCAATTTTGCTTGATGACAAAATATATCTTCAAAAGATTACCGATTTCTTTTTATGATGACGAGAACAAAATGTAGTCGCTTTTCAACATATGACGAGATCTATCATCCATCATGATATGATTATGGTTTTGCAAAAGACAAGATACGTCTTCAAGACATTGCAGAATTTTTTATGATTACAAAAGTCGGTATTTAACGTATGACGAGATATCGCGTCCATCAAGATCTGCTAATGGTGTTGATAATGACAAGATATATCTTCAAGACATTGCTGATTTTTTATGATGACAAAACAATGATGGAGTCGGTTTTCTTCGTATGACGAGATATCACGTCCATCAGGATATGTTGACGGTTTTGCTAATTACAACATATATCATCAAGGCATTGCAGTTTTTTTATGGTGACAAGACCATGATGGAGTCGGTTTTCAACGCATGGCGAGTTATCTTGCCATGCGTTGAACGCCAAATCGAGGATTGATATACCTCGTCCATCAAGATGTGTTGTTAGTTTTGCTAATGACAAGATTGATATACCTCGTCCATCACGATCGGTTGTTAGTTTTGCTAATGACAAGTTAGATATACCTCGCCCATCAAGATGTGTTGATAGTTTTGCTAATGACAAGATTGATATACCTCGTCCATCACGATCGGTTGTTAGTTTTGCTAATGACAAGATTGATATACCTCGTCAAGACAACCAGTTGAAGATTTGAGAGAAATTTGCCATTTCTGAGGTTATAAAATATAAAATAGACAGTTTTAAAAACATTTTCAGTACTGAATAATTCTTGTACACATTTAAATATCGACGGTTATGGTTACAATATGAAATGCATCACTTAAAGCGAATACTTAAATTGACATAAAATTTTATGTACCATCTATAAGTTCTAACTGCAATTATTTACTCACTAGTTCAGCGTTAAAAATAATACCTAGTACCTACAAATAATCAAAGCACGCAAGTTACAAAACACGAAACAAAGTATTCAGTAAATGGGGAATTACAAGATGTAATCTATCATGGTTGGAACGTCGAAAAATACATAAATTTCAATCATTAATGGAAATTAGCGAGACTTACAAGGCATCAAACTTTTCTGTTACGTTAATTATTTTATATATATGATATGTTGTTGTAGTATAAACAAGCCGTCTGCACTGATTACACAAACTATGGGGATTACGCTGATCATATGCCACAAACTGTTTTGAATAATTGCCAGTCTCATTTATAGTAAAAAAGTAATTGCATTTTCCTCCTTGGTATATGTTTTAAATATTTTATGAAACTAAAATGTATGTTGTAAATTTCATTGAAATCATTTGGTTTATTTATTCTTAAGAGGTTTAAAATTCACTATGCAAATGTGTCCCAAGTAGTATTTGCCTTAAATTCAGTGCAAATCAAAATTAAGTTATTTGCACACTTTGAAGCAGATAAAAGTTTCGCTTCATTTTTCTCTATATAATATATGGATTTACACATAGTATATCAACATAGACTTTGTTGTCAGTTCTAATTTCCCAATTCAAAATAATGTTAATGTAGTTGTATGCAAATATTTTTCATTTAAAATTGCTTTAATCAGTTAAAACAGCAAATAAATCACATATTTAACATGATAGAAATAATATTCGCGTTCTGTATAA
The DNA here is from genome assembly GCA_947359465.1 of Metellina segmentata. Taxonomy (NCBI): domain Eukaryota; kingdom Metazoa; phylum Arthropoda; class Arachnida; order Araneae; family Tetragnathidae; genus Metellina; species Metellina segmentata. The sequence goes on from OX375883.1 coordinate 43,850,220, forward strand.
TTTGTGATACAGTCCTGTTGAAAAATATACTGTTTCTACCCCTGTATAGGATTATTATGGAAATTTAATGACTATACAATTTGATAAACGGCTCCATTTTATTAAAATTATCTGTTTATCAGGTTGCAAATCCATTACTGGTTCTTATTTAAAACAAACATAGGAGGATACATTTTTTCCAGACACAACAAGATGGAGGTTTTATTGATAATATTTTTAAGAATGAGGTCATTACATTGTACTTCAATTTTAAAAGATTGTATTGCACCTCCATTATTGTTCGTGAGAGGACATAGTTCATATTGTCTGCATTATTTTGAATTTCATTCATTTGAGTATATATATTTTGATTTATAAACAAAAAATCCAAGAACTATCTAGCAATATACTGTACTATAGTTAAATGTGGTAAACTATTTATTTTTCAGTCAGTGCAAAATTGTCATTAAAATTCTCACATTTGAAATCTGCCATGAAATACTCTCAAGGGACTGATCCCGGACCATCGTCAATAGCCCGTTGTGTTGCTCTAGTACGACGTTAACTAAAATTACCAATTAACTGCCATGAAATACGAACACAGTGTTAACTGCATCATGACAACAATATAAAAATAAAATAAAATCTCAGTACGATACACAACATATATTTACAGACAAGAAACGAAACAGTATACAACTCCTAAACGGACAACACAACGACTACACTCTCGCTTCTTAACATTAACTACGCTCTCGCTTTCAAAACAGAACATAAACTTGCACTTTTAAACGGGGCATATTCGCACAAACATGCGTCCTTGAAAACAGCTGATAAACAGTTCGTCGTTCCGATTGGGGAGGAGAGAAGAAAAACACAGGTGATCTGCCCTACAAATTTTAATAAAAATAAATTCTATGTCTTCTTACTTGTTTATATAAAATCCAAAATGTCCTTGTTTCGTAATGAAAAGCAATTTCTGGTACAGCATAAGTACGACAGTTTGTATATTTCATATCTAATGATATCTAAAGGTTGATTTTACGGTCATGGGACTAACTTGGAAGAGTGGTACAGCTTACTAAAACATACATTTTTCGTACAGGAATGTAGGGTCGGAAGTGACGCGTGGAGGCACGAACACAAAAAATGAGACGCTAACAGAAAATTATTGTTTATTGACAACATCATTGCAAAGTGCTTCTTTGCAGCAATGTTTACAATAAATGCTCAAAATTGAGATCCTTAACAGCAATATGAGATTGGCGGCTGTGATTGGCAGGCAATGCTATGTGTAGAGGTCAGTAGTGTGTTTGGCCATCAGTGATCTGATGCATTTGCGGGAAAATGTCATTTACAACTGTAACGTCAGCAGTGATGGGAGATATTACAAATAGTAAAAAGGCGGATATGCATGTGATGTACGGTGTTGTTAATGGAGACGGCAGAGAAGCGCTACGGCTGTATCAGGAACGTTTCTGAGCAAGTGTATGCCGAACTACAAAATGTTTGAGCAGTTGCATCGGAACCTTTGTGAAAATGGTTTATTCATCTCCAGCTCTGAAGGAAGAACTGGATCAAGAACTGCACGACAACCAACATGGACGAAACCAACCATCTTCAACATTGTGGATGAAGCAACCACACAAGTACAAGAGCTATTGCACGTCGTGTACATATGAGTCAGACCACCGTTTGGAGAGTCTAAATCAAGAACGTTAACACCCATTCCACATACAGAGAGTCCACACGTTGCAGGCAAGTGATTACCCGCTGTGCGTGGAATTCTGCCAATGGTTCTTGCAGCAGTGTGCGTTACAGCCTGATTTCCCAGCTTCTGTGCTATTCACAGATGAGGCGACTTTTACACAGGAAGGTGTTTTCAATGTGCACAATACTCATGTGTGGGTAATAGAAAATTCACTCGCTACACATCCACATGCATTCTTAAACCGCTTCTCTGTGAATGTTTGGGCGGGTATTGTGAACAATTTTCTTCATAGGCCCAACCACAAAATGTTTGAGCAGTTGCATCGGAACCTTTGTGAAAATGGTTCATTCATCGCCAGCTCTGAAGTAAGAACTGGATCAAGAACTGCACGACAACCAACATGGAAGAAATCAACCATCTTCAACATTGGGGATGAAACAACCCACACAAGTACAAGAGCTATTGCACGTCGTGTGCATGTGAGTCAACACACCGTTTGGAGAGTCTTAAATGAAGAACTTTTACACCCATTTCATTTTCAGAGAAGAGTCCAAGTGTAGCAGGCAAGTGATTACCCGCTGCGCGTAGAATTCTGCCAATGGTTTTTGCAGCCGTGTGCGTTGCAGCCAGATTTCCCAGCTTCTGTGCTATTCACAGATGAGGCGACTTTTACACAGGAAGGTGTTTTCAGTGTGCACAATAGTCACGTGTAGCCAACAGAAAATTAACACGCTACACATCCACATGCATTCTTAAACGATTTTCTTCATAGGCCCATATCTCCTACAAACGCGACTCAAAGGCTCACATTATCATATTTTTCTGGAAGAGGTTTTACCAGAATTGATGCAAGATGTTCCGACTGTCGTTCGTAATCACATGTGGTTTCAGCATGATGGTGCGCCAGCCCATTTCAATGTGGTTGTCCGCAATTTCCTGGATTCCAGTTTTGCAGGGGATGGATTGGGCGTGGTGGACCAGTACGAAGACCATACCGATCACCAGATTTATCAAGCTTCGATTACTTCTTATGGAGGCATCGGAAAACCATTGTTTACGGGATCCCAGTTGACTCAATTGAGAACCTCGTTGCTCGAGTATCCATAACGGCTACAAGTAGGGTTGCAAACCGTCCGGATTGGCCGGAATTGTTCCGGAATTGCAGTTGCGGTCCAGAATCTTGGTTTAATGTCTAACTGTCCCAGAATTTCAGAGTCCATAATTACCTACTTTCCAAAAAGGTTCTTTCTACTGTACATGACTTTTCGTGTCCATCCGTTAAAAGTCCCCATTAGTATCCCCCTACTACCTATATATGTCAGTCTGTTCAGTTCGTTTGACTTGTTGAATTGTTTGTGGGCATGTCTTTGGTTTTCTTTACTTTTTACTATCCCTTCTTTCAGATGGAAGAAGGAAAGAGTATTTCAGATAGTGATAATGAACAAGAACCTACCAGACGATATGCATGTACACGGCCGAAAAAAATTAAAAGATGGTTCTGTTTACAAAGATAAATGGACGCAGGATGTGAAATGTAAAGGATTGCTTGCTAAAAAAGACATTACAATGGTCGATGTAATTGGTGTCAATCTACATTTTCGATAAAGTACGAAGACTTAGGAGAAGTAAGGACAAGTGAATTACAAAAAGCACAACGAGTAGAAAAATGCTATTAGTCAAACTCAATTAATTAAAAGTATTTTTATTGAAACAAATTCAACCGAAGAAAATAAAGTGGTTAAGCAGAGCTTCTCTCAGTGTTTCCCTGTACAAAACATGATTTAAGTTTTAATAGTTATGACTCATTCAAAACGTTTTGGTAATACTTTAGAAGACAGTAGCACGACACACACACACATATATATATATATATATATATATATATATATATATATATATATATATATATATATATATATATATATATATATATATATATATATATATATATATATATATATATATATATATATATATATATATATATATATATATATATATATATATATATATAAATGTATATATATACATATATAAATGTATATATATATATATATATATATATATATATATATATATATATATATATATATATATATATATATATATATATATATATATACCACCTACTTTCGACGTCAATGTGAAATAACCAATCACAAAAGGAAAGTCGCAGAGCAATTGCAGTGGAGTGTAAATAAAGGATGTCCTACGGCATCGGAAAGCTTTTCAATCGTTGGCGTAATGCAGAAACATAACGATTTATCCGACGTCCAAAAGGGCATGATTATTGGCTTTCGGGTCAAGGGTGGAAGCATTTCGGAAACGGCTAATTTTGTGAACTGTTCGCGTTCCGCCGGGGTAAAAGCATACCATGCATGGCAAAATGGCACTATCCAAAATCAGTGGCGTGGCACATGTGGGGCACCACGGGCTATAGATGACAGAGGCTAACGAAGGCTACGGAAATGCGTTCGGGCGAATAGACGTGCAACTGTTGAGCAACTGACCGCCCAGATGAACCAAGGGGCTACCAAGAGTGTATCCTCAACAACGGTTCAGCGAACGTCGCTGCGCATGGGCCTCCGCAGCAGACGCCTGGTTAATGCACCTATGCTGACTGCTGTTCATCGGCGACGAAGGCTGGAATTTTCACGCCAGTACCGCAAGTGGACGTCCACAGAGTGGCGACAGGTGGCTTTTTCCAATGAATCACTTTTTATGCTCCATCGGACAGATTGAAGTTGTTGTATACGGAGTGAAACGTCTGAAAACAAACACCCTGCAAATGTTGCCGGAATAATCCAGTCTGGAGGAGGGAACATCATGGTTTTGGGAAAGTTTTCCTGGCATTCACTGGGTTCACTTATCATTGTGGAAGGCACGATGGATCAGAACAAGTACGCATCTGTCCTTGCGGACCATGTCCATCCCTACATGCACTTTTGACAGGTGGTCACATTAATGTGACTGGACTATATATATATATATATATATATATATATATATATATATATATATATATATATATATATATATATATATATATATATATATATATATATATATATGTATATATATGTATATATATACAGGGTGGTCCCGAATTCATGGTACAAACTTTAATGGTAGGCACAGGACATTGTAACAATGATTTATTGTATAGGAATGTATAGTCGCAAGTGACGCGGTGAGGCGTAAACAGGGGAAATAAAAGGAAAGAGAAATGGAGTGATCGGTTGGTATCATTGCCGGTAGAGGGCAGTAGATGTCTAGCCGCTGTTGAACATGATGCATCGCAGTAGGAATTACCTGAATGCCACGTTTGGTACTCGATGGATTGGGCGTGGTGGACCAGTCCCTTGGCCACCCCGATCTCCCGATTTATCGAGCCTCGATTACTTTTTATGGGGACATCTAAAGCATCTTGTTTATGAGATTCCAGTTGACTCAGATGAGGATCTCGTCGCTCGCTTATCTGTAGCTGCTGCAGGTGTGCGTGAAATACCAGGCATCTTTGAACGTGTACGCCAATCGCTCCACCGACGCTGTCAAGCATGTATCGATACTGGTGGAGGCAATTTTGAACAATTACTGTAAACATGACACTTGTCAACAACGCTTTCAATAAAATCTTTGTTTTTCCTTTCGGCCGTTATTTCCCTGTTTTCGCCTCACCGCGTCATTTGCGACTATACATTCCTATACAATAAATCATTGTTACAATGTCCTGTACCTACCATTAAAGTTTGTACCATGAATTCGGGACCACCCTGTATATATATATATATATATATATATATATATATATATATATATATATATATATATATATATATATATATATATATATATATATATATATATATATATATATATATATATATATATATATATATATATATATATATATGTATATATATATATATATGTATATATATATGTATATATATATATATATATATATATATATATATATTATATATATATATATATATATATATATATATAATTCAAAGTATATGTAAGAAGAAGCAAAAGTCTTGCCCTACACTAGTCAAGACTTTTGGAAAGCAGCTATATGTAGTCAATATAATAAATTAAAGGATGAGGAACTGTAAAAGTTGTACTATTTTAACATTCTATTTTATACATAAAGAAGTAGAAAACAAAGCTCAAACCACGAATGATTGCTCTTCATCGTAAACACGACAGACATAGTTCACAACACCCAAATCCCAACCTTAAATATAATCGCGGAACGACGAAACACGAACAAGGAACAAAACTCATCGAAGTGAACGTCTCAAAAATCAAAGACCTAGTTGGATGAAAGAGAAATGACACCCCTTTAACACCAACCTCTCTGCGTATGAAATACGTGTTGTCGTCATGAAAGATTCAACAGATCGGAGAAGTTTTATGCAAGTGTTATATGCGCATCGCATCGCCGGTTAATTACCACGCCATTTCATCTCTACAGTTAAAAATATACTTCTGGAAAGCAACTTAAAGTATGCGAGATAGTAAAACAAAGGGTAAACTTGAGGGACTATAAAAAAACTACATTATTGTATTATACGATTTGGTTTTATTCTTAAAGAAGTCAAAAACGAAGCTACAAACAGGAATGATTGCCCTTCATCACAAACACCACAAATGTATTTCGCAACATCCCCGAATCCAACTTTTAATCTAATGGCAGCATGATGAAATGCAACAAAGAAAAGTTAATCGAAGTTATGGTTTCAAAAACCAAACCTGTTTGTTTGGTGAAAGAAAAATGACACAATTTCTCTTTTTTTGCACCGACCTTCTTCCTGTTTATGAAATGCGTACTGTCGAAATCAAAGATTCAACAGATTGTATCGCTGGTAAATTTACTCATTTTATCTCCATACTGTCAGACTTATGGAAAGCATATATTGAAGTATGAAAGATAGAAAAAAACACGAACTTATAGGACTTGCAGAAACAGCATCATTCTACCATTATATGAAGTAAAGAGCCGTAAACATAGCGAAGATCCTGAACAATTGCCTTCATCACATACAAAGTACGTTTTGCACAACTCAAACTTGACCTCTAATCTAATTGCGGTACGATAAAACACGATCAAGAAACAAAACTCATCGAAGTGATCGACGAACAAAGACCTGTTTGGGTAAAAGAGAAATGACACCCTTTTTACACCGACATTTTTTCCGTGTCTGAAATACTTATTTTCGACATCAAAGATTCGACAGATCGCATCGCTGGTTAATTAACACATTTTATCTCCAAACAGTCAAGGAGACCCTTGGAAAGCATCTTGAAGCATGCAAAATAGCAAAACAAAGCATAAGCTTCGAGACTTGAATAAACCGCATCATTATACCAATATATAAAAAAAAAGAGATCATGAACGGTTGCCTTCATCACAAACACCCCAAACATTTTTCACAACACCCCATTCCTAACATCCAATCTAATCGCAACACGACCGAGAAACAAAGCTCATCGAATTGAAGATCTCAAGAAATCAAAGACCTATTTGCTGGAGGAAGGGGAAATGACACCTTTTTTACACCGACCTCTCCACTACGTATGAAATACGTATTGTCGACGTCAAAAATTGAGTAGAGGAGAAAATTCCCTTCGTTTATCGCCGAATAGTCTATTTTTTCCCTATCGATTCCCCAAGGATAATGTCGCTTTCCGGGAAGGCTGGGATATCTCAAGGGGGAAAAGATGAACTGGGTTTTCCCCTTTCCGTTACGAGCGACGTTATTTTTTGTTCGACGTTCTTCACACAACATTATATTTCGCTTAAAGCGGCTAAGTATTCAAAGGATGGAATTTTTTCGTAACCTAGACTCAACACACTGGATCCAGCTGTGCTCTGCGAGATATCCGGGGTAGGAATTTTTGTCTTAACGCCGCTTGTGTGCGTCGCAAGGGCGACGTAAAAAATGTGTTTTTGCGAAATCAAAAGAAGAGGAGCGTCGTTAAAGCGTTGATTATGTCTGGTCCGATATGCAGGTGCTTTATCAGGAATCGGGTTTTGTCTTCGTCTTTTTTTTCTTCCCCGAGGAATGCAAATTTCGCTTTGGTTTTGCATGATCGAGTTGTGCGCGGTGTCGGATGTATTTATTTTGCCCTCTCTCGAAGTTTCCTTACGGAGGGTATTCTAAAATTACATTTTTTTCTCATTGATTTACACTGCTCTATTCAAACATAATTAGATCGTGATTATTATTAGATTTCGTTTTGGTAATCCATCGAATCCAGTTATGCTGTGCCTGAAGCATTTCCTTTGTGTTTTTGGCCGTGGTAGCCCGAATGGAGCAGTAACGGATTACCAAACGGAGGATTTCGAGTTTCCAACCATAGACCGTCCTGTAAAAGGGGACTGGTGCACGTTAAAACTTTCGTGACAGTTGAATTCTCCTTCCTTACCTCCTTCAAAGGTGCTCGGATGAACACGCCGTGGCCATTTTGTAGAATGTTGAAGGAATCATTGAATATAAGCTCAATTAAAACAGGAACGGAGCAATTAAGTTAAAATTAAGGTTTATTTATAAGGTCGCTATAAATTTACAGACAAGTTTCAAGATAATTGGATAGTTTAAAATTATGTTATTAGTTTACAGAAGAGCTATTGCGTACGAGCAAAACGCCTACGCAAAGGTCTCCCTCTATTCTTTCCACTCTCGCTTCCTTCCTCCAAAACACCCCGTTGGGTTCTTCGCGACACCCCTACAAGGGGTCGTACACAATTTGCCAACATCTCAAGGGTGCTCGGGACCAGACTGTACAGTGACCTCGAATGTCTTCACGTTGGCGTGGTGTGGAAGTTTGGAGAGTGGGGTTCCAGCTTATGGTGTTGTCCTCGGTTCTTTCCCTTGGGGGATTGATCCCAAACCGTCACCAAAATCAAGTTGTGTTGTTCCATTACGACGTTAATTGAAATATCTAATTACCTATTCACAGGAACAGCGAGAAAGCAATACTTCCAATACTTATAGTCGACTAGTGATTGCTCTTTTTGTGATGCTAACATGGAGTGTTACTTGAGCACATGATTTACTCTGTACTGCAAATCATTTGTATAGTCTTCTTTAATCTACATATCGTTCAAATTTCAAAGCTATTTGATCATGTTGGTATGGTTTTCCTGGTCTTGTCCTTTCGATGACCAGCAGTGTTGTCACCTATCGAATTTTGCACTGATTTTGAATATTCTGTGAATGCATGATATTTGTGCTGCATTTACTTGCCCTTTCATGAAGTTTCTTTTTATTGTGGTTTTGTGGAAAATTTTAATATTTTCAAACACACTTTAACGAAGCAATTAACGCCCAGTTATTTAATTTTATAATAGTTTTTCATGACAATTGAATTGAGCTAATATTTATACGGTGTCTGTGACATTTCTTTAAGATTTTTCATGTATTTTCGGTTTTTATATGTTCAGTGAACTAAGTCATGCAGGGTGTCTGGATGCATTTTTTGGTGTTGTCTTCGGTTCTTTCCCATGGTGATTGGTCTCGGACAATCGTCAGTAGCCCGTCGAGTTGCTCCAGTGTGACGTTAATTAAAATACCTACCACACGTAGAATTATGGCAAAATAATACTCTGCTTACTCGGGTATATTCGTGCTTAATCCCCATTTGATACTCTATAAATTATAACAAAGCATATAATTGCTATGTAAAACAACTTTAAAGATTATTCTGCTGTGCCCAGCATTTCGAAAATCAACAAAAGTTTAATGTGTGGATTTCATTTAAGTGTGGTTGGTTAGATTTTCATGTCGTTAGGTAGAAAACAACATAGCAGCCGTGCCAAACACAAGATGAAACAATATAAAAGTAAAATAAATATAATAACATAAATATAATAATATAAATATATTATAAAAATATAAAAAAATAATACAATATATATAAAAGTGTAAACGTATAAAAATAAATAATATAAATAAATCTAATTTAATGATATAGTGAGATTAACTAGAATAGGTTGAAATTTAAATAACCACAAATGATGATATTGTTCAACAACAATTAAAAAATAAAATATCAAACACAAAAGTTAAATAAAATAGAGGACACATCATTAAAGTATCAAGCGGTTGTAAAGCCTATATTTCTTTAGGAAAGTAAACCTTCCCTGAAGAGTTATTAAAATGTGAAAATATTATCAAATACAACAAACTTTGCTGTCAGATTTATTTATTGAGAATGTGTTCTAAATTATAAAATACTTACCTTGTTAAATTCTTACCCTTAAACAATCCAACTTAAATTTCAAAATTTACCACAAATCCCGTAAACAATTCAGAACAATTTTTACAAAAACAATATAAATAATAGTCAGACATGCCCTTTGGGGATGTCTAGTGTCGAAAGAAAGGTCCCTGTAGACATCCACAAGGTTTTATATAGCTCTCAAAGATGCAGTTTTCATCATTTAAACTGTATTTGTTGCCATTTTTAAATAACAAATGGATAGCAATCATTTAACACTGGAACAGCAGTTACTGTCATTTCAACACCTGAAAGAGTTTGCCCCTTTCTCCCTTTTGTCGGATTTTAACATTTTCTCGTGACTTTTAATCATTTTATTTGATAAGAGGGTGGTAACAGAACCTGGAAAATCGGGAAATCAGGGAATTCTTAGGGAACATTTTAATTCGGAAAATATTTGGAAAATCTCAGGGAAAATTTCCAAATTTCACAAAAAGTCATGGAAATTTTGATAATTTAAACGGCTACTATTATCGTTTGTTCTATTTAGAGATAGACGATTACGAGTGCTTTAGAGAATCAGATAAATTATATTCGCCGAAATTGTAACTCAAATAAACAACCCTGACGTCGTAATTTTTAAACACTGCCGCCACCGTTTTTTTTTTTTTTTGAGGCTTCAGCGTCTTGTCGCCGTGAGGCTAGTGATACACCTTGTGGTATACAATTTGAAATTTGTGTAACTAAAGATGGTGTTTTGTGTATTACATTAATATCTTTTGTTTGTAATTGCATTTTTGTGTAATTTTTTATGTATATTTGCATTTGATTTCGATGAAGTATTATAATGTAGGGTCAGGTGTAAAAAATTCATAATTCAAATATTTTGTATTTTTTCTCCAGCTTTTTCCATTGCCATTAAGGGTTTCAACCTTTACAATAACAATTAAAATATCCATTGAGGAAAAATACAAAATATTTGTGGCAAATTATCCTTTTACCCCATCTGACCCTAAACATTTAAAAATATTGTTTTGTGGATACTGTATATCGATACCAAACACAGATCACAAAATTTTGTAAGGGAATTGTGAAATCAGGGAAATTTTTGTGAGACTATCAGGGAGCTTTTTTAAAGGATTTCGTTGCCACCCTGGATACGTTATAAAGCAGCATTTCGGAGAAATTATGTAACTGAATTTAACTAGAGCGTCCGCTGATTTGTTGTCGATGTTACCGCTAAAGTGCAGTAATCAATTATTCTACAGATTATCAAGGTAATGTGCAGATTAACTAGGATGCTCCGTTAAAGTGCCGAAATTTTTTTCATTTCTCAAATTACCTAGGTAATCTGCAAATTCCTTAGATAATCTGCACATTACCTACCAGGCACACGTTATAGTGAAAATAAGATGTTTGCTGGAACAACAACAACGTTTCTGTACGCTTAAATTAACATAAAGTGATTTATTTATTTTTCGATACATAAAGAATCAAGTTAATACAGTCAAAAAATCAACAAATTAGTTGTGATAGAATCTATCATCAAGCAATTAAAAATCTATAATAGAAATAATCAAACAGTTTAAAATATTATTAAAATGAGAGAAACAAACAAATTCAGAGTGGAGGGTGAGAGGGAAGAGGTAGGGAAAGGAAATGAGAGAAAGAAACTTTTGAACTTTAACGATGCGGATGACGTTGATGTGCAGATTACCTAAGCTAAATGCGGAAAACTCTCGATTCCGTACGTTAACGGAACAAATCACTTAATCTGAAGATTAGCTATGTAATGTGCACATTAACGGCTTTCAAGCTTTAGCGGTAACATCCACACTAAACACAATTCACCGACTAAATAGGCCGTGGTAGCCCGTTTGGAAGAGTTATGGACAAGCAACCGGAGAGTTGTGAGTTAGAATCCAACCAAAGACCGTCATGTACAAAGGAAGCTGGTGCATGGTAAATTTGTCAAGGCCTCAACAGTCCTCACGTTGATGTGTTGTGGAAGTTTGGACAGTGAGGTGCCAGGTCGTGTGTTGCCTCGTTATCTGACCGTGGTTCAAAATTATGTGGTATTACCATCGAATCTTTCCTTTGGAGGATTTATTCCGGACTGTCGTCAATAGTCCGTCACGATGTTCAAGTACGACGTTAATTAAAATATCAATCAACCTACTCGGCGGAGCCTGCAATTCTGATGATTGCGAGATCGGCGCTTCGACCTGGCTAAAGACCGTCGTGTTCACTAATGGTGACTGGGGCACGTTAAATAGGTCGTGTTCACAAAGTCCCCCATGTTCCCATACCAAATCAATACCTCTGGGGGTACCTGATCAGTGGGTTATCGGCCTCTGATTGCGATCTAAATTACGATATGTGTGAGTGAATGGATGTATGAAAGGGGCGTTCCTGTAAAACGGATGTGTCATGTATGTCGAGCAAAGTCGTACTTCCTCCCAATGAGGCTCAATAACATGGAAGGCGCACCCCCCTCGCCTCTTGCCGTCTTCGACGGGCCTGGCACTCCTCTGGTCTGCCAGTGTAGGCATAAGAAACAACAACATCAATCAACCTACCCGGTCTAAATAGATTTCGTTCTGCAAGAAATTATCATAAAATAAAAAATCATGCGGGTTTCTAAACACCATAAATTTTTCAGAGTAATTCTTATTCGTTTATTTGATCTTGAATGTAATATAATACCTTTCAAAGGTGGAAATGGTTGTTGTCTTGACTAGAAATCTGGATAACATTTGTCTGGCACATAATGGGAAATATATAATGGGTGAATGACTGATTTGCATTTAGATATATTTTACGTAAAAGTCAAGTCCTGCTAATTTTTATAATAAAAACGTCAAAGTCTGTCCTGGGTTCAAGAGCAAAGGGTAAAGCTCACTTGTCTGAAACTTTGGAAGAAGGAAAAGTTGTGTTTGATATTGTTTAAATTTGTCCACATTCTCGTAATATATTTATATATTTCAGCAGCACTACATTTCATGTTCAAATTCCATCAAATCAAAGATGTTCGTTAGTGGAAATAAGGCCATTTTAGAGCTCTCGCGAAGATACGGGAATCTGAAGTATTAAGGTTGAACAGCAGTGTTGAAATACGGAAACCACTGGTAAGTGAGATCAAGAAGAAAAAACAATTTACTAAGGAACATAAAGAATGGACTTAATCAATTAGGAAGATCATAAGTTCAGATTAATTCATCCAACATGGTGAAAGCATCAAGGTTAGAAATGCATAGGAAAGAATACCACTGGTTAGTGAGATTAAGCAGGGAAGTCTACAATTTACCAAGGAACATAGACATTGGACTTATGAGCAATTAGGAAGATCATAAGTTCAGATAAACTCTTTCAACGTGGTGAACGCATAAAGGTTTGTAGAAAACTGCATGAAGCATTGGAAAGGACACCACTGGTTAGTGAGATTAAGCAGAAAAGTCTACAATTTGCCAAGCCACATAAGCATTGAACGTATGAGCAATTAGGAGACATTTAATTCCAGATTGACTCTTTCAAAGTAGTGATAGCATCCAGTTAGAAAATAATTGCATGACCCACTGGAAAGGAAACCACTGTGATTTAGTGAGGTTAAGTAGATAAAAGACTCCAATTTGCCAAGAAACATATAGGTTGGACTTATGAGCAATTAGCAATTATGATAGTCACATGTACAGATATACCCTTCTAACATGGTGAACGCATTAAGATAAGGAAAGAACTGCATGAGTCAATAGTTATTGAGATTAAGCAGAAGAAAAGACTCCAAATTGCCAAGGAACAAAAATATTTTTTTCCCAAAGGTGGATACTATGCATAATACACTTGGTGCCATGCACTAGACATCATCCTTGGCCAACAAGGCCGGAAGTGTTAATGGTCACTACTTCCAATGGCGGTCACTAAAAACTTGTCCTTTGGCCACTACAAGGCCGGAAATGATGGTCACTTGTGAAAGGGCACCCACTAGGTGGACCGTCATTGCCACTACCAAAGGACAGCACAATTGACATTCATGCTCTGATTCCGTATTCGAACCAGGAACCTTCCGATCCAGAGGCTAGCACCTTGACCACTAGACCGGTTGGTCGGAGGAACAAAAATATTGGACTTACGAACATTTTATATGACGTGGTTGAAAATGACAAGGAGCTGTCCTCGGATCTTCTTCTTCCAGATTGCTCTCGGATTGGCGACAACAGCCCATAAAGTTTTTCCAGGGCATCGTTTATTAAAATACCTGCATACGTACCTAATCTAACACACCTATCAATAAAATCTGCTAAGATGTATGTCATACTGATGTAACAACACCAGCTAGTACTTATCTCCTTCCTCTATCTCTTCCTACGATTCTTTTCAAGAGGAATGACAGATGTTACAAACACAAGAGGACTCTTTTTAATACCCATCTCCAATCGACGGTGTTTTAAAAATCCAAGATAATAAATAAAACTGCTCCTTTCTATCCTGGGAACAGGTTACCATTGCTAACTCTAGTTTTACATTTCCTTTATAGTAGGGAGCTAGCTCTTCTGCTGAACTTGTCATTCAGCATTGGACCAAAATTACGAGGTGTTCTCCTCGGATCTTTCCTATTTCCGGACTGTCGCCAGTAGTACGTTGTGTTTCTTTAGTGTGACGTTAATTCAGCCATTTACATACCTTAGCATATACATTAAGCCTTCTAGAAGTTGTCTTGAAGATATATCTCGTAATTAGCCAAACCCATAACAGATTTTAAAGATGAGATATCTTACAATTAACAGAAACCCAACCAGATATTCATCTCATTGTCAAACAAGCGGCAATAAATTGATACTATTGCTCGTCATTAGCAAAGTTGTTCTGAGCTTAAGGAACAAGATATCTCGTCCAAATCACTTGGAGGGTTAATCTCCCATGTGGTTATCGCAATGAAGGTATCTTCTGCACTTCAAAAACTGACCAGATCTTGATAAACGAGATATCTAGTCTTTAGATGAAAACTGACAAGATCTTTATCTCATCGTCAAAAAATAAGGCTATATCTTGGCGATCTTTCTCGTCATTACCAAAATTGCGAGGAGCTTAAGGAACACGATATACCGACGAAACCACTTTTAGGGTTAATCCTCCTGATGATGATCTCAATGAAATTTTAACCACTCTCGTAATAACTGACCAGATCTTGATAAACGAGATATCTAGTCTTTAGATGAAAACTGAAAATATCTTTATCTCATCGTCAAAAAATAAAGCTATATCTTGGCGATCTTTCTCGTCATTAGCAAAATTGCGAGGAGCTTAAGGAACACGATATACCGTCGAAACCACTTTTAGGGTTAATCCTCCTGGTGATGATCTCAATGAAATTTTAACCACTCTCGCAATAACTGACCAGATCTTGTTGGAAGCTTCTCATGAGAAGAAAATTGACCAGATCTTCACCTCTTCATCACAAAATCGGCGATATCTCGATGACGAGATGTATCGTCATTGGAAAATTGATCAGGACGAGATATCTCGTCAAAGCCACTCGAAGGGATAATTAAATCTGATGAAATATATGCCCAACTGATAAGAACGCTTCAGCTATTACTTATTTCCCTTCACTATGTCTTCCAACGATTCCTCACCAACGGAATGAGCTCATAGAAACAACAAGAGGCCTCTCGCTGTTAACCAACTCCAATCGATGGCATTTTAAAACTCCACGAAAAGAAATAGAGAAGATGCTGCTCCCATCGATCCATTTATGTCTAGAATGCAAATAAGAGGCAAAGAAAGAGTTCTAAGGAGAATACCGCGGATCACATTTCTTCACTATTTTCCGGGTTTAATTTCCCGTGAACGAGTCTGGACCCCTTTTTTTCTCTGGTTCTGCCTCTATCTTCTAATGGCGCCGTAATCGTATACTTCCAGGGGTGTGTTCGAGAATTCACATGAATGGCCTTACTGATTTGTTTATTTTGTGCTGATAGAAAGTGTTCGAACCAAATGACGTAAAACTAAACGATGGAGAGGCTGTTGGAGGGTTTATTTTCTGGAGTTTTTCGAGAATTCTGGGCCTTTTTTTGCCGTCTTCCCCTGTGAATACTAAGTAAAGGGTTTGCTGTGTAATGCGTTTCTTTTGCTGAGGGAAAGGCTGCGTTGCCGGAGTAAAGGTTGAGGCTGCTTTTTATTTTTTTTTTATTTTGTGCATGCGTAGCTAGGGTTTCTGGTTGAAGTTTAAATAGAATGAAATAACAGTTTATTTTTGTTGTGTGAACGAGGGTGAATGAATAGTTATTCGAAAGGGATATATATATACTTTGTTTCAATAAAAATAGACAATTTAACAAGAATAGTTTTATACAACTCCACTATCATTTTTTACCTCCAGGTAATTTTCGACGAGATATCTCGTCCATCCCAAACTGATCAATTTTGCTAATGACGAGATATCTCGTCATCAAAATATTGCCGGTTTTTGACGATGATAAATCACGATCTGGTTATTTTTTTTAGTGACGAGATATCTCGTCCATAACAGCAGCTGTGACATTACTCATTACGCTATTTTTCACCTACCCTAGACAAATGTCGATTTAACTCTCCAAGTGGTTTCGACGAGATATCTCGTCCATCTAGATCTGATCAATTCTGCTAATAACGAGATATCTCGTCGAGACAGCCATCAGGAGAACTAACCGTTCTGATGGTTTATATTCGTGTCGATAACTGCCCCATCGAAGTCAGGCTCTGATAAGAAAATCCATTCCGAAATCTCACTACCTCTGGGCAAGGGAAAGTTTGTTATTCCTACTTACTAATAGGGTTGTTCTATCTCTTCTAGGCGATGAAGAGATCCAGTTCTGGTTAGTTTATAATGATATCTCTTCCATTACCACGGTTGTCCCATTTCGCCATTTGTTACTCACCTTAGACTAACGGCGAGTTAACTCACCAAGAGGCTTCGACGAGTTATCTCGTCCATCAGGATCTGGTCAGTTTTACTAATGACGAGTTAACTCGTCGAGACAGCCATCAGGAGAACTAACCGTTCTGATGGTTTATATTCGTGTCGATAACTGCCCCATCGAAGTCAGGCTCTGATAAGAAAAATCCATTCCGAAATCTCACTACCTCTGGGCAATTGAAAGTTTGTTATTCCTACTTACTAATAGTGTTGTTCTATCTCTTCTAGGCGATGAAGAGATCCAGTTCTGGTTAGTTTATAATGATATATCTTCCATTACCACAGTTGTCCCATTTCGCCATTTGTTACTCACCTTAGACTAACGGCGAGTTAACTCACCAAGAGGCTTCGACGAGTTATCTCGTCCATCAGGATCTGGTCAGTTTTACTAATGACGAGTTAAATCGTCGAGACAGCCATCAGGAGAACTAACCGTTCTGATGGTTTATATTCGTGTCGATAACTGCCCCATCGAAGTCACAGGCTCTGATAAGAAAAATCCATTCCGAAATCTCACTACCTCTGGGCAATTGAAAGTTTGTTATTCCTACTTACTAATAGGGTTGTTCTATCTCTTCTAGGCGATGAAGAGATCCAGTTCTGGTTAGTTTATAATGATATCTCTTCCATTACCACAGTTGTCCCATTTCGCCATTTGTTACTCACCTTAGACTAACGGCGAGTTAACTCACCAAGAGGCTTCGACGAGTTATCTCGTCCATCAGGATCTGGTCAGTTTTACTAATGACGAGTTAAATCGTCGAGACAGCCATCAGGAGAACTAACCGTTCTGATGGTTTATATTCGTGTCGATAACTTCCCCATCGAAGTCAGGCTCTGATAAGAAAATCCATTCCGAAATCTCACTACCTCTGGGCAAGGGAAAGTTTGTTATTCCTACTTACTAATAGGGTTGTTCTATCTCTTCTAGGCGATGAAGAGATCCAGTTCTGGTTAGTTTATAATGATATCTCTTCCATTACCACGGTTGTCCCATTTCGCCATTTGTTACTCACCTTAGACTAACGGCGAGTTAACTCACCAAGAGGCTTCGACGAGTTATCTCGTCCATCAGGATCTGGTCAGTTTTACTAATGACGAGTTAAATCGTCGAGACAGCCATCAGGAGAACTAACCGTTCTGATGGTTTATATTCGTGTCGATAACTGCCCCATCGAAGTCAGGCTCTGATAAGAAAATCCATTCCGAAATCTCACTACCTCTGGGCAAGGGAAAGTTTGTTATTCCTACTTACTAATAGGGTTGTTCTATCTCTTCTAGGCGATGAAGAGATCCAGTTCTGGTTAGTTTATAATGATATCTCTTCCATTACCACGGTTGTCCCATTTCGCCATTTGTTACTCACCTTAGACTAACGGCGAGTTAACTCACCAAGAGGCTTCGACGAGTTATCTCGTCCATCAGGATCTGGTCAGTTTTACTAATGACGAGTTAACTCGTCGAGACAGCCATCAGGAGAACTAACCGTTCTGATGGTTTATATTCGTGTCGATAACTGCCCCATCGAAGTCAGGCTCTGATAAGAAAATCCATTCCGAAATCTCACTACCTCCGGGCAAGTGAAAGTTTGTTATTCCTACTTAGAGTAATAGGGTTGTTCTATCTGTTCAAGGTATCTTGTCATTAGAAAAGCTGATCAGATATAGATGGTCAATACATTCGTCCCTAGCGAAATCGGGATGGACGAGATATCTCGTCCATAATCACATGGAGATTGAATGTTCCTATTCATTCGCACAAGGTCTTATATGATTTCAAAAATGGTCCTTTGGATGAGTACAGAAGTGCTAACTGCGCCTTTTATGTAAGTCCTTTGGTCCATGGCAATACTCTGTTGTTGTTTCTTATGCCTACACTGGCAGACCAGATGAGTGCCAGGCCCGTCGGCCCAAGAGGCGAGGGGGTGCGCCTTCCATGTTATTGAGCCCCATTGGGAGGAAGTCCGACTTTGCTCGACATACATGACACTTCCGTTTTACAGGAAGGCCCCTTTCATACATCCATTCACTCACACATATCGTAATTTAGATCCCAATCAGAGGCCGATAACTCCCTGATCAGGTACTCCCAGAGGTATTGGTTTGGTATGGGAACATGGGGGACTTTGTGACTACGACCTATTTAACGTGCCCCAGTCACCATTAGTGAACACGACGGTCTTTAGCCAGGTCGAAGCGCCGATCTCGCAATCATCAGAATTGCAGGCTCCACCGAGGACAGAACCCACAGCCCTTCTGATGCGAGCCCGACGTTCTACTGACTGAGCTACCGCGGCTCTGGCAATATTCTAATGTTCATAAGCCACTGTAGCCCAGTTGGAAGTGGAATTAATTCGCGTAGTCACTCCGTTGAGGTTAAGCTCTATTCTGGTACTGTGTTAAAATTCTTCAATGAGTTTTGGTTCGTGATACACCTACAGGACCATAAATACTGATTAATGATGATATGACGTTGCAGCATGATTTTCTGTTCTGTAACTTCTGCGATACTTATTTCATCCTTACTGTTGGCACTATATTCTGATTTGTACTATATTTACTATGGTATACGTTTTACTATACTACATATACTATACTATACCTTCAACCAATACTGTACTTTCGATAATATACGTTCTACAATATTATACTTTCTACCTTACAATGCTTTCTACTTTACTGTGTACTTAGTATAAAATATGTTGTACTGTACTATACGTTATACTATACTGTGCTTACTATACTATACGTTCTACTATACTGTGCTTACTATACTATACGTTCTACTATACTGTGCTTACTATACTATACGTTCTACTATACTGTGCTTACTATACTATAATTTATACTATACTTTTACATTATACACCTTATTATACTATGCAGAGATTATATTTTCTACTATATTGATGCTATGCAGCATGATGCTTTCTACTATACTGCATACTATACATTATACTATGCTATGCTGCATTATACTTTTTACCTTATACTGTATACTTACTATTTTATACATACTACTATGCTATACTGTATTATACTATTTACTATACTGTATAGGGGAAGGTGTCGTACCTTGGGACAGTTGTACCTTGAAACAATTAATATTGTACTGCCTCCTTTTAAGTAAGTAGCAAAATAACACATTGTAGTTTACCATTTGCTACCAGAAAACATTCTCACAAAGATTGGCACTCCACAGGTGTTTGTTGTGTTTGCTAAACAACTAATTGAAATACGTCCTTTAGAAAGTAAATATTTTGGATTTTTCAATTTTGATTCTTGTATTTTCACTGATTATAATTAAATTTTTTTAGGGTTGATAAAGTTATTTAAAAATCTGTTCTACTCAATGATGATACGATTTAAAAATGTAAATATAAACCTGATAATACTTTCTAGACTGTTTTATTTGTAAAGAAAACCTGTTGTATCTTTGGACAAAATAAATGTTGTACATTGGGACATCCCAAGGTACAGCAATTTATTTTGTCTTTTGATAAAACAGTCTGAGTTTACAAATACACTAATACCCTGAAGTTACACAATAGGTGGGACCAACGGAAAATCGCGTAAGTCGAATTCGCTTAAGTCGGGGCTTATAATTTTTTTTTAATTGAGACCAAGGACTAACAACAACATTTGTTTAGAAGAAAAATATTTAATAAAATTAGTTCATTTTATACATATTAAAAAACAAAACGTTAAAAAATTAATGTGCAACATAAAAAGTTATTTCGATGTCAATGGCTTCATAAAATCTAACAAATTCGTCTGACGATACAATGCGTTCTTTTTTTCACGCGGAATTTGTTCGTAGCAAGCTTATATATATATTTTTATTCCTTGCTTTGTATCTATAACGCGTTGTTCGTTGTAGTCAATGGTTTCTAAAATTTTTAACCCCCTTTCATCTTTTCGGGCCGCGCAGATGGTCCTCCACAGCCATCCCATTGGTTATGAGTGCAGGTGATTTTTAACTGATTTTCTGAAAAATCTGATGACACAGAGAGATCTGCTGGAGAGCTCCAGCTGAACAGAGGTTTTTGCTGTGTAGTGCTCGTTTATGGGGCCACGATCGTTGAATTTTCGCCTGTTATGCAGCGCCCAAGACACAGAGATGCAAATCTCTATTGTAATACAGTCTATATATAGTTTTTTTGAAAATTAAATAAAAGTTTTTTTGTAAATTAAGCTGTTTTGTTGTGTTGACAGGTGCACCACTCGGCCCACTACATTACAGCGTATCACAGCAAGAGAAACACTAAAATAATGACCAAGCGATAAAATGTTGAAATTGTGTGTAATTTTTTATAAATACGGAATTTAGTGTGTGGAATTGATTTATTATGAATATAGTCTACTTCAAAAAGTTGGAAACTCCGTATTCCAAGGTACAATATGTATCCCAAGGTACAACATGTATCCCAAGGTACAACATGTATCCCAAGTTACAACAACATGCATCCCAAGGTACAACAGCATGTATCCAAAGGTACAACATAATGTTGAACCTTGGGACATTTGAATAGATTAACAAAACAATTTATTAAACAGTTGTTGTTCGAGGTATATATATATACAAATAAATAAGAAATGGCAAATTCTTCCGAAAGTAATGAATGTAAATAGTTGATGGAAAAACAAACTTCAGCTACATTATAGCCTCAAGAAAAATATTTGTTTAAAACTGTCCCAAGATACGACACCTTCTCTTACTTACTTTACTATACATACTATGTACTATGCTATACTGCATTATACGTTTTACTATACTGTGTACTTACTATACTATGCTGCATTATCGTTTCTGTTATACTTTATACTTACTGTACTGTGTTGTTTTATGCTTTCTAATATATTATTTACTTACTATACTGTTCTTCATATTATAGTATACTATATACTTTATGTTGTACTGTACTTTCTCTACCATACTTTCTGTTATACTTTAATTACTATACTGTACTTTCTATGGTACTGAACTATTACTATACTCCCTACTATACTACCGCACTTAATATAATTTCTACTATAATACCATGCTTAGTATACTTTCCACTATAATATTTATTTACTATACTGTACTTCATATTATACAACAATACTTTCTGTTTTCTGTACTTACAATATTATAATTTCTGTTTTACTGTACTTACTATACTATACTTTCTATGATACTGAACTCTTACTAAACTCCATATTATACTACCGAATTTAAGATACTTTCTACTATACTACCGAATTTAATATACTTTCTACTATACTACCGCATTTAATATACTTTCTACTATACTACCTTGCTTAATATACTTTTTACTATACTACCGTAATCTTCTTCCTATTTTACTATATGGTACATTCTATTGGTTTTAATATATTTTCTTGGATACAATATACTTTCTACTGTACTGTACTATACTTTATTTTGTGCAGTATTATACTATCGATTGTAATGTACAGTACTTTCTATCGTACTTCTATACTCTACTGTTCTTTCTATTATATTACTGCCTTTGCTATGTTACTTTTACAACTAGCTAAATGCTGGCTATGTTTCAAGAGAGGGCTCCAGAGAATATGTAAAGCGAACCTAGAAAAATATACAACCTAAATCAGAGGTTTTGAATATTGATTAATACACATTCTTTTCTATTAGAAATATTGTTGTGAAACTAATGTCATTGGTTGAAGTCATAGTTGATGTAATTCGAGATGAATAAGGTGTTGACCTTGAAAAACTAAAGATTAGAAATCACTTAATTTTTAAATATGTTTGATACTAAAGTACGGGTACTGTGTAAGATAGGGGTTTTCAGCAATGGAAGTAATAATCAAACGTCGAAAAAAATAAAAATTTTAGATTTCACTTTAATCTTTGGATAAAGAAGCAATGCTAAACTAATAATTAGTCTTTAAAAGCTGAGCAGTAAGACAAAAATTATCAGTAGGGCAACTTTTTGCTACAAATGCAACTTTTTTCACACATTCTACGCTGCATGTAAAGTACTAAAACCAAAATTCCTCCTCCATGGGATGTATTGTAAATGAGTTATAACCGCAACATAAATGCAACTTTTTAAAATTTAGCTTAAAATTAATTAATATGGTAATTGGTAATTATTAGTTAACGTCGTACTAGAGCAACCCAACGGGCTATTGACAACGGTCAGGTATCAATCCCTTATTTTTAATTAATATGAAATTATTATTGCACTTTTTGCTGTCTGAACCAACCCTTTGATCACGTATGTCTGATCTTGCGAACGCCAAAGTATTGCGGATCAAACAAGGTTCATGGAAAGAAGGTGTTCGTCGTAACAGACGAAAGTGAAATAAATGGCAAGAAGTACTTTTAATACATTGGTTGGCACTCTTGATAATCCAGAGGAAACTTGCGTAAACGACTGCAGAGTTTGCGAGCCGAGTGTCGATTATCAATACGTTCGACTTGTAAATGACGATTTAAAATCTGAATGTTGAGCGAAAGGATTTTGCGCTTCTGCTATCCGATACAGAACATTATACGATTGCGGTTGGAGCAGTTTTTCAATGTTAAAGAAATTACTGGCCAAAGATTGGCCATTCAACGTTCTTCTGTGTTAAAGAATGTATTGTAATACTGTTGTACATGACTTAAATTGTCAATATAATTCGAATTTTTTCATTTTTTACGATTAATTTATTTTAAAATTCAGTGAATCAAAAATAAATGCAAATTTATTTCCATAAATGCAACTTTAGGGAATGATAAATGCCACTTTTCCCATTTTTACTGCAACAAAAAAGTTGCCCTAATTATCAGTTAATGACTTTCTGCTTTAAGCTGATGATGATGGATAAATAAGTTGAAATCTATTAGTCTAGACCATCTATTAGTTGAAACAATCCTAAATTATATTGGTCATTCAATGAGATCTTTCAATTTTGCATGAATTAAATATATGACGCTGAACTGCTAAATCAGAAATAAAATTGGTTAAGGTAAATCTACTTTTTCTATTCACCCACCGAAGGTTTCTTTTATAGAAGGAAGGAAATGTTTACTTTTTCACAGCATAAATAGCAAGGAAACCAATTTTCCCCCATCCAATTCATCATTTCATGCAGCATATTCTAGTCGGAATGCGATAAAAATAGTGAATGAATTGCATGTGATCGTTAAAATGCGGCGTATAACAACCGGCGTAATGAGTAATGACACAGTTTATTTTAGTCTCTTTGTATCTTGTTTCATTCGTCAAATTACATTACAGCAGAGACAAATGATTCATTTACAATCCTTTTTGAACTCAGCAACGACATCGCATTGAAAGATGGTAAGTTTGGAATACCATTTTAATTTCGGAGCTATCAGCCATTCTATTTACAATCACATCAGTTTTATATAATACATGATTCCAATATGTCTTTTTAACCCTCCTGGTGGCTTTTCCGACGAGGTACCTCGTCATTAACAAAATTGACCAGATCTGGAGTAATGGAATTGACCAGGTCTCATAAGTTGAAGATAACTAACCAGATCTTGATCTCGTCATATAAAAAAAAATCGGTAATATCTGGAAGACAACTCGTCGTAAAATTGGCGAGATCTTGTTGGCCGAGATATCTCGTTGAAACCACTTGGAGGTTCAACTGTATGTCAGTCTGTGACGGGTAACAAACGGCGTAATGAGAAATGGTACAGTTTATTTAAATCTATTTGTATCTTGTACCGTACGTCAAATTATATTAGAACAGAGACAAATAATTCATATACAGTCCTATGAACTCAGCAATGACATCAAATTTAAAGATAATTTTGGAATACCATTTTAATTTTGGAGTAATTACCCATTCTATTTACGATCACATTGATTTTTTTAATACAATATTCCAATACGTCTTTTTTTAAGAATAACTGTATTGTATAAGACATATTGTTCCATAAAAAAGTTTACCTAAGGTGAAATTTTATTAAATTCGAGGTCTACGTGATTCTGTAAAATATATGAATGCAGATTCATGCGTGATTGGTTTAAGAACAAATTTTGCCAATACCAATCTGAGAAATATGAAAAAAATGTCAAATAAGAATATAAAATGGATTCAACTAAGATTTAATCCGTAAATCTTAATAAATAATTTCATTAAAGCTGGTTTGTAATGTTCACGACAGTCTGAATTGTAGATTTTAAATAAAATAATTCGAAGAGTTTGAGTTTTAAATGTATTTGAAACTGGCATCACATTTAACAAGTATTCTTGTTGTTTATACTTATTATTTTCTGATGTGTACAGACCGTTATTGTTCTTCAACCGAAAACATATATTATTAAAAACTATTATTTTTATATTTGTTAGAATTTATGTTTTTTTTTTGTTGATAAATCTTAAATTAAAAAATATTCGCACCTATACAGCAACTAAATACAAATAATTGTTTCCGAAAAATGTAATTTTACGTTCACAGAAAATTATTTCTAACTTATCTTTCAAAAGAATTTTTGTAAAATGTCAGAACAAAACTAAATATTCACTTAGAAAAGCAATATAGCACTTATCGCTTAAGTACCGTTATATGATAAACTAAGCATAAATACAAATCTTGCCTTATTGGCACTTGTTTCGATTTGAAAACCCAGCTTTGTGACAATTTCCTCTGAATTATATTCTTTAATATTAAAACATTTAAATGCATGAAAGTGACTTTCTATGTATTGAATTTTTTTACTCTATTTTAGTAGTGCTGCATATTAAAGCTTTCGTGACATTTTTTTTTTTTTGCATTTGCATGCAACACTTTTGAAATATATAGTGTAAATTTTTTCATTCTCGCTTATCAAAAAAAAAATCAAATATCTTTCATCGCGTTTCAAACCATTCCTCAAGGTAGGAAAATCAAATAAATAATATAAAATCTCATTTCCCAAAGAGGAAGAAATTATAAATTTTTTCTCCCCCAAGCAGATAATACGTCTTTTCATTATTTCCCAGAAATAAAGAAACTAAATGAAAGTCTTCCCCTGTTACCCAAGGAATAAAAAAGTAATAAAAAATGGTCGTCTTTATTGATAATAAGATTTCAAAATGAAAAGATCCTGGAAGTTGAACCCAATAGTCGAGCTCCAGTATCGATTATTCAGATGCTAAATTGCGCAGCGGAAAATGCACTGCATTGTTGCCAACTGGAGTTAATGAATATGTCATATCATTCAGACGATTCTGCGTTTATAATTTTTTTTGATAAAAGAAGTTAAAGATGAAGGGGGGGGGGGAGGAACTGGAATTATAGATTGAAAAGCAACTGAGACAAGTTTTGATTGATGATGTATAAATATGGAGGATGTCGAATATTTTTTTCTCACCGAAGGATGCATACTGAATGGTTTATTCGAAGATTTATTTTTATAACAAATACTTGGATTAATTTATGTGTTATGGGTATGAAAGCAGAATCCAGAATTATTCATCGTTTAATCGAGTTCAAATGCTAAACAGAAAAGAAATTATGCTTACGGTATAGCAGAGAAATTGTTACAAATTCGAAAGAAAATGTTTGGTGTATTTGGTGAAAAGAGAAACAGCACACAAAGTAAAATAGAAGTGGAATTCAGAATGAATAATAATAATCAACTTCATATGTAACAGCAAACATCGTTTGATGTTATAGAAGTGATTAAAAGAAGCTTACAGGAAATTCTATGATGTCTTTACGAAAAATACAAAATGAAATGTTTAACTTCGATGAAATAATAGTTAGGTTAAAATATCGTTAGCCGTCAGTTTAATGACATTTTTGAACCCTAAACTATTTTTGCTTTCTTTCAATTATCATCGTTTACATAACTCACCATGTGGCAAAATATATTAAAAAATCTTCACGGAATAAACATTTATATATTAAATAAGGAAGTATACAATAGTAATAATAATCCTACAACATTTTCTGCAGGTTTCTTTTATGTATACAATGGAAGTTATTTTCTACATGTTTGATAAACAGTGTTTAAAATTATTTTTAGCACCATCTTTTTAAGATGCACTGCATTGTTTACAACCAAAGAAAATTAATGTCATAGTATTCAAAAGACTTCGTTAGTATGTTTTTAATAAAACGAAGAGTGGAAGAGAGGGAATAAACCATAATTATAAGCTGAAAATCAGTCGGAACAAGTTTTGATTGATGATGTATAATTGTTAATGAATTGAATATATTGTTTTCAAACTGAAAAAATATGAACTGAACGAACTGAAAACTTTAACTGTTCAAAAACTTTTAGTTGCGTAATATATGTATACTTTGTGTAATTCATGTATTCAAATGTATTGTTTGCGGAAAAACTGGACTTTAGCACTATGCATCGTTTAATAAGATATGTTAAAAGCTAGAAACAAAATTATGCAAAGATAGATTGAAGAACATAAGCGTGAAGCAAAGCATATCTATATCGAACAAGAAGTTATAAAAAAGTGATGATGAATTCAACATTATGCATCGTTTAATAAGATTACTTAAAGTTAGAAACAAAATTATGCACAGATTGAAGTATGTAAGCGAGATATAAAATATTTCGACATCGAATATAAAGTTAGAAAAAAGTGATGACTATTTAAATTAAGGCGCATTTTCGGTATACGTTCTGAAGATTTTTATGTGTTTTATGAACAAAAGTTTCTGTCTATATAGGTCTGCACTCAAAACGTGCTGCATTGTTGCCAGCTGAATTTAATGAATAGGACAAATTATTTAGGCGATTTTATATAAATTGGTTAAGTTAATTAAGATAAAATGTAAAGATCTTTAATCACTGAAAAGAAGAAAAATGTTTAGATCGATGATATACAAGTTTGAAAATTGACAAATACCATTTTGGCTCTGAAAGAATGAATATTCTGATTGGTTTATATACAAACATTTAATTTTTTATACAATTACAGAGTAGTATGTGTTCCGATGCACTGGAATGATTAAAAAATCATTCTGAATTATGCACTTTTTAGATCTTGATGTCGTCATCATCTTTAATATTCAATTTCAGCATGCCGAGATAACTCGTCAAAATCACTCGGATGATTAATCAGGTATTTTAAAGCCTCGAAAGAAAGCAAACTAAATATCAACATTCTTAACTATCTCCGATTTGTGTTTTATACATTTGCGCACTTTGGTGCAAAGATGTTTGAATATATATTGATGAATTTTTTTACTTTTTCAGTTTATAAAAAGAAAAGAATTCATACGCACTTAGAAGGGATTTAATACTAAAATAGAAATATGGTAGTTTTATGTTACAAAGACTAAAGTTAGGAAAACTATACACAGCCATTTTTTTGCATACATAATTATTACGCTCTATAACAGAGGTCTGGAACATATCGAAAACTATGAGCCATTTCAACAATACACGTACAAAAAATAAAAGTTAGGAAGCCACAATTTTAGATGGATTTATTTTTTGATTATTTCAGTATTTACAAACACATGTACTGAAGTTTCAAAAGAATTCTCATGTTTATTTATAATAGTTATTGCTTTTATGGGTACATTAAATAAATACATATTTTTCTAAATTTTTATTTTATTCGTGTAAATGTAAATACAATTCAATATAGCAAACATAATAATTCAACTATTTATTTCAATACATTTCATTTTATTCAATATTCCGTTCCATTCAATGCGATTTTTTTGTATTATCTGCTAATTTAGACAAATTTTGTGCGTGCTTCGTGCAGTTTAGAAGGAGTTAGGGAAGGATCGCTTTTAAAACTTGCCATCCATTAGTCTGCTTCTATGCTTGCGTTTAAATCTGAGTTGTATCGCTGAGAAAAATGTTCACAATTGTATGTGGTGTATTGTACTTTTATTTTTGAAATTTTATATTTTTATATAAATAACCGACACATTATGGATTTATTGGGTTAAGTGCTGACTCTGTGGCGGCCGCAGCAGATTTTTATGAAACATTTAAGAGCCGAATACGGCTTTGGCGCGGTTACAGCTACACTCTACGTTTATGAGCGGTGTCAACGGTCTTGGCGATATTTTTAGCGCACTTCTAGTAGCGAGTTACGGTAGATTAAGGCAACCGATCTGTCTTTACGGTTATTGTGGTTTTCGTGGCAACCTCGGCAAACGATAACTTTCAATTTTCATTTTGAATATTCTAGAAAGTTCTTCCAATATCTGTTTAAGTCGTTTGATTTCATTGGTTCGTTTGAAATTTTTTCTTTGCTTCCATTGGTTATTTTGATTTTAAACTATCCTTTGATTGCATTGGTCCTTTAAAATTATTTTCTTTGTTACCATTGGTTTATTTATTTGTATTTCTACAGTTGTGGAATTTTTATTTCATAATAATTTTTTTCACGACAGAGTTCTGACATGTATTGTTTTTTGCATTTGTTGAATATTCTTGTTTCGTATTTTTTTTCTCGGAACCGTTCTGATGTATCAGGTTGTATTATTTCTTGCTTTTTTTTTTCTTTTAAAAATCTTTTTCTTTTCAAACAGCCAACTGTAGTTTGTGTAATTGATAAGTTTTAGGGTATTCTTACCCAATATTCGCAGCTTAGTTTTTCTTCTGGTTCACAAATGTGTTGTGAAATGTGTTTAAAGCTTACTACTTTTTACGTTGGTTTTAAAAAAATATACTTTTCCAAAGTTCTCAAATGTGTTTACAAGCTTTCATTTTCCCCTGTAAAAAGAAAAATATTTTTGAAGGTAAAAGAGTTTTGAAATAATTCTTACTTTGGCGACTTTAGAAGTTCGCAAAAAAAAAAAATATCGACAATTCCGTTGCCACCGCTGATAAACGTAGACTGTAGCTGTACCAAGCCGCGATTTCCCCACCGCTACTCTAGAACATGCTACTATATTTTCTATGTAGATTATTAGAAAAAATTCTCTCCACGAAAATGAAATCTTTTCAAGTATATGTAGAAAAAGGAACAAAATTATGCTAGTTAAAAATGCCTTAAATCTTGTAATGAATTTAAAAAATTGAATTTACAAAATGATCTAAACTCTTTCACAAATGTATTTAAAATTTTTATTTAAGAGAATATTGGGGAGGGGAATAAACGTTTTCTCTGCTGCGTTTATTCTTAAGGTAGATTTAATATATTGATACCCGCGCATCAGATTCCAGACAATCGTAGTCACGGATCCTACAGCCAAGTATGTTTGATATAAACATAGATTAATTCCCAGAATTTACGGATTTTTAATAAAAGCGTACCGTTACTCTTTGCAAATTGATGCGTTAATCTCAAAGATTTTCCTGTGCATCACAAATTGAGGAGTTATCTTTAATTGAATTACGGACCTAAGAGTTCACTAAAGATAAGTAATTGACTTAAAAAACTGTTTCACTCAAAAAATAAGTATTTGATGTGAAGTACCATGTTTCACACGAAAAATAAGATAAGTTCCCGTTGTGTTGTCCTAGTGTGAAGTTAATTAACTACCTATCTACTCACACTAAGAATAAGTAACTGACGTAAAACTTTTCGTATTAAAAATGAGTATTGATGTTATGAACTGTTTCTTGTGACACAGGTAAAATTTCTTAACCTAAGAGGCAGCATGACTTATCAACAGATTGACCACTTTTGCGATTCATGTTTGTTTATTGGTGTCAATATATGCAACACCTCTTAAAATTTTAAAGTGAACTCGTTTCAAACTGATGTGGAAACTCTGGAATAACTATTTTCCAATAAATTTTGCAACCTGTTAGACGAAATAAAAAATTCTGATTCAAGAGACTGGAGAGGTAAGTCATACATTAGAACTCAACATCAATCATGCGACACCAAATTGGCATAGAAAGGGAGAGAGCATGCTAATCCAGTGTGACAGTCTTGCTCAACACTTATAATGCCTCCTTCAACTGATGAAATGTTTCTTTCCCTTATGACATTAATAAGTCTTTAAAATAGGAAGAGCAGTTGGGGCATGCGTGAAATGCTGAGTATTACAAAAAAAGTGTTGCAAATGTTTTGTCTTATGATTTTAGTACTAAGATAAACATCCAAAAGACAAATCTAGCGTCGTTTAGAGAAAGGATGTCAGTATCAGAAATGACCTTCGGACCGAGTGCGCAGGCGCGCTGAGCGCAGGTAAGTGGTCCGCAATATGTTAATAATCTACGTTGCTGGGCGAGATTTGGGCCAATGTGACTTTGGATTGTGTGGAGTGAGAACGGCATAAATGCTGTTGTTTTAAAGCTACAGACCTACGCTACGATAATAGGCCTTTAATGAATAAAATTGTTTTCCATTTTTTCTTAGATTACACTTTAATCTCGCTTAAAAATTAATTAATAGTTGACTATTCACACAGAATAAACAATCGTTCAAACTCCTTATGTCTGTTTCATTCTTTCCACAATCCAACACCGTGTATTCACGTCAAAACTATGTTTTGTGCCTTTTGACACAACCTGCCAATTTTTTTAAATTGAAAATTTACAAAAAAATAAGGTACTTCAAATCCGTGGTAGAATTATCAATATAATAGATGCAATCCTACTCTGGTTCTTCCTATATTCAAATGCTCGCTTTAGAGTTCATAAATGTTTGCTATCATTAGAAACTATTGAAGCTTTTGATTATTTATTTCAGCCAGATTCTTTCTAACAAATTGTTTATGAAACAAATACAACATTCCTTCGAAATAAATCTTACCTCATATTCATGAAAAGTTCCAAACGCGCAAAAAAAAAGTGTCGTTACAAAATGAAGCGACTGTCAAGCCTCACCGAAGGTGCGAAAACAGACGCAGCAGAAAACTGCAAAGCTAAGAGACAGAAAACGGTTTCATTCGAAAGGGAAAATACACAATAACCAACTTCAAATCCGTGGTAGATTTGTATATATAATAGATGCGATCCTATTCTGGTTTTTCCTGTATTCAAATTCTTGATTTAGATTCCATAAATGTTTGCTATCATTAGAAACTATTGAAGCTTTTGATTATTTGTTTCAACTAGCTTCGTTTTAAAAAATTGTTCATAAAACAAATACAGTATTCCTTCGAAATAAATCTTACCTCATACTCGTGAAAAGTTTCAAAAGCGCAAAAATGGTGTCGCTACAAAATGAAGCGACTGTCAAGCCTCGTTGAACGTGCGAAAACTGACGCAGCAAAAAACTGGAAAACTATGGGAGAGAAAACGGTTTCACTCGAAAGGGAAAGCACACAGTTTAGGTTTTTATTCAAAGCGTCTAGTTACACAAAACAAAACCCTTTAAAAAAGGCCCTGAATAGTTCCGAAAAGGAATGAAAAAAGAATTATTAGCGGACCGAAACGAAAAAACTACTAAGTACTCGCCAGCCAATGAATGAAAAGAATTATAATGACGTGTGACTCAACAATGCGAGGTATTTTTACAACTTAGTTTCTCCGGCAACAATTTCCGAATGGCAACGCGGAACAAAATGAGACATTAGACTTTTGGTCGATACCCAGCCTGTCTTTATTATTGTCTTTTTTATTATTTTTCTCTATTTGGATTCTCAGTCTTGCTCCATAGCAGAAAGATAATTGCGCTACATTCCTAAGGTTTCCATTTCAGCCAAATATTTTTTTGGGGTCGTTAATAAAAAAAGAATGGTCTGTAGGAAATGAAAGTTGAAAATATAAATCTACAATGAATCGAAATTACTGAGGGCCGGGTTCAGTTTCTACTTTTAAGCGTGAATGATAATAATAATAATAAATTCATATTTTTCATATTGAAAGTTTTGTCAGATGCTATTTTTTTTAATGAATTGTTAGTGTATGGAGGCGAAACAAAATGCTAGACCTCATCAGCCAATGGGTGGAAGGAACCATGATGACGTCATGTAGTGAGGGATGACTTTTATGTTGGTAATATTTTTTTAATTTCACCACTTCTGTGGAAAAAAAGCTAGAAAACTAACTTTATTTTTTAAAAGTATTTTGAGTGTAAATTGGATGATCGTTTTAGAACATTGTTTTTAGATAGCATACATCATGCATGGTGGTAATTACATATACTTTGTGGGATAAAATGCCCCTTTTTTTAAAAGTTTGTACATACAAAAGAATTTTAATTACTCATATCTAATGCTCCACCTTTGAGTCAAGTAGCATGATGCTCTGATTCTATATAAAATGCATTATGTAAGAAAAAAATAAAATATTCAATTTGTAATTAAGTGTGTATTTATTGAGATTTGATCTGAACAATTTATGGTTAAGCTGTTAGATATTTGTAGTTCTGAAACTTTAAGATTCCAACATTGCTACATTATTATATTTATACAACATTGTTATATTTATATATTTTATACACTTTGTATTCAAATTCAAAAAGAGAACGTATACAACCAAATCCATGGAAGGTTTCATTTATGCAAATGCGCTACATCTTCACACTAAAAATAGAAACAACATTTTGAACCACATATTGGGTTTTTCACAAACAATAGTTTTGTAGCATAGTTTCCATGGAAAATGTTTCCAAAGTAATAATTATATATAAAAATGGTCGTATAAATCTCCACATCACATTTGCATGAATATAGTATATCATTTGCTATGGTGGAACAGAAAATATTTTTAAGAGGTAATCCTGCAGCTTTTAAATTTAAAATTGCTTTCTCTGTACTCTGAACCGTAATTAAATTCATGTATGAGTTATTTATAGAACCGAATGTACTATGCTTAAAGTCTATTCATAGGAAAATTGAACAATGGTGGCAAAAATGGCAGTGAATATATACAAATATTAGTGTAATAAGATGTTTAAATGAAGATTGAAGTTTTCACTTTTTGAAAATTAACCAATGTTGCTTCATTTCCCATTAAGCAGACAGAAAAGACTGCAATATATAAATATGTAGACGAAAAAATGTCCAGGAATGTTCTCTATGTGCTTTATAAGGGAAGGTATAAACTAAAATTATTTCCAATAACTTATTAATTAGAACACCGTAAATTACGTAAGCCGTAAAAAAAATCAACTAAACTGGTTCTTGTCATATCATTTTTAACAATGTTAAATAAAGGTTATATCTGTAGCGAAGCTTTCAAGTTTAGAAAATGGATTAACGAACTAATCAAAAAGGGAAAATTGGAAATTATAAATAAAAAAAGTTATATTTACATATAGTTACGTAAACTGACCGTGGAGATCACGATAGCAGAAGAATATATGAATAGATTTGCATAATATATTAAAACATAACGTGATAAAATGAATATTTGTATTTAAAATAAAGCCTTCTATTTTAAAAACTCTATAACTAACCTTACTCCATTTTCAATTAGTTAAGGAAGCATCGATTGCAATCTATAAATAAGTACACAAACATTTCCAGGTATGTCCATGGTCAACTTTTTAATTAGAAATATTTCCAGCAACCCATTAAACAGAACACAGTGGATTAGGATAGTGTATAATTATATCAAAGTTTTTTTGTAATATAACTATTAACATTACTGAATTTGAAGAGTGGGAAGCCAGCTTAGGTGTTCTTGTCACATGACCGTTGTTCAAAATTATGTGGTATTGACCTGGATCTGTCATTTTTGGTTTGATCCCGGACCGTCGCCAAAAGTCCTCTTTGTTGTTCCAGTGTGACGTCAATTAAAATACCTACTTAACATTGTCAAAAATCGATTCAATCTATCGCGTGAATCTTTAACGTACGTTCAAAATGGATTAACATTGTTTCCTTTTCCTTTACAACTAATGAAAATGCGTAAACTTTAATACATAAATAAATAGATATAAATATCCAGGTATGTCCTCTTCTGCTTACGGTGCTTATGGCGGTTGTCTCAGTGAGTTATCTCGTCGTTAGCAAAACTGACCAGATCCTGTGAGGGATGAGCTATCTCGTCCAACAAGCCCGGGAGCAGAAAGTGGTTAAAACTGCGTCGTACGTCGCTGAACAAACAAAGCCTTCTCAAAACAATTTTTCTTAATTTTGTCAAAATTTTCGACGATTTTTTTGTTTCATCATAAGTTACGATGTTCTGCAGTGTGCAAAGCACCTCCTTGACACACCTTTTATTTCTTTTCTAGCTACGGAACACCCTCCCTACACCGCCCAAATTACCACAAATACTTTATAATTAACACATAGTTTATGTCAATGACCAAATATTTAACTTCAAAATTTATCGACAGAGTTGCAAATTCTGAAAATATGCCTTGGTTTTAAATAAAGTAAGCTAATTAATTTTGAAGTTTTGTTATTAATATGGTAATACATATTTAAGCCGATATTTGTGTTTTGTGTCTGTTTGTGATTTTACTGCAGTTTTCAAAATTCGGACAAAATACCACCAGAACAGTTGCAATTGCTTGGAGTTGTGTTGCAGAACACTGAATATACTTCTGCACCTGGGCCAACAAGTATGATAAAAACAGATCAGATATTGATATCAACATCAGCAAATTATCAGCAACAATTTTAGTACGAGGTAGCATCTCGTCGCAGCTTAACTAATCAGGTCTTAAGAAAGATTTCTAGTCTAAACCGCTTGGAGGATTATGTAGGCTTATTTTATTTCCCATCGAATTTGAATCAAACAATGAGATTAGAAGAATGTAGACTTAAAAATCATTTAACATGACGTAAGAAACAAATAAATGTACAGATATGATCTGTCTGCGGTGAGTCGGAATGAAAACAAAATAATTTCGCATTACCTTTTGAACCGAACACCGGAGATTAAAAGCAGGTAGACTTCAATAATCATTTAACATACTATAACAGATAGGTACAAATATGTTCTGTATGCAGTGTGGCTAAACCAAACCAGAATTATTTCCCATTATCTTTTGAATCGACCACAGGAGATTTCGATAGAATTTAATGACTCGAACTAATACCAACTGCAAAAGAACGACAAAGAGAGATCGCTTTTATTTTCCCATCCCTGTTGAATCACAAGCGGTGGGGGAGGGCAGACGAATCTATTCGAAATATCCAATCGAACCCTGGAAACCGGGTTTACTCTGTTGCCAACTTTTATAAATGAAAACGACGGCGGACAAAAGCAATCGAGGACGAGACAGAAGACCAACCCCAATAACCCCTTTATACTCCTTCCCTAATGGTAAAACTTTCCCCATTGGAATCTATTTCCTTTCTTCTGCACCCTCCCTGTGTCTTCCAGCCAAACAGAAAGTTTCAATTTCACGTCCACGCCCTATCAATCACAACGACAAAAATTGACGAAAAAGGAACAATGAACGGAACAAAAAAAAAAAGAACTGGAACAGACTCCATGTTTGTTTCGTGGACCGTCCTTCCACAAAACCGAGAGAACAAAACCAAACCATCTATTTCTGTGTTTGTCCGGGCAAGGGCTAAAATTAAACAATGGATATCCTCGAAATAAAGTTTTCTATAGCTCTGGAATTTATGGTCATGGCGTTGGAATAAAAGGACTAATCGTCTGTCCCCAGAGAACACTTTTAGCGGGCAGGAAAAAAAGGACAATGCATTGACCAGTGGTGTTTTTGGATGACAATGGCAAGGTACGGTCTGCCATTGTTCCGGATATGTTTCCAGTTTAAAAGAGTTTGAAGGTTTTCTGGTGATAAATTTTATTAGGGGGAGTGCTTTGGTCAATTGGATTTTCCTCCGGATGTTTTTGTGTTTCGGTTTTTGTAAGTGAAAGGAAGGACTTCTGGAAGTTTTAATTGTATTTCTGGAACACAAATAAATGTTCTGTGGAAATCGAGGGTAAGTGATGAAGAGAGTGTGTGAATTGGATGCTTTTTTGTATCGCTATTGAGAAAGAAGCTATTGTTCAGTCTTTGTAAAAGTATAACAGTTTTTCACTTGTTAAAGTTTTACAGACTGAACAACGTCTACCATTAATTGCAACATGAACAGGAGCTTTTTTCCTATCCCTACAAACCCATCCACTGCTAAACATAGAGATTATAATCCGTACTGGTAGATGTCTCAACGAGGTACTTCATCACTAACAAAACTGACAAGGTCTTGATGGACGATAAGGGCATTTGCGACGGAATCTGCAGTTTGGTCTTCCAAAGGAACAGCTTCAACCAGCTCAAGATGGAAGAGGTTTAATTCCTTCCGATGATACATCGTATCCTAAAAATTAAAATTTGCTCAGACCAAATTTACATTTTACAAAGTTTATGCACAGTCCGTAGTTATCGAGCCTTCGGAATACTAGTTCAAGGTGTTTTCCGTGTGTTTCTGCGTCGGGAGAGGCAATGAGAATGTCATCAAGATAGCAGAACACAAAATCGAGGCCGCTCAGCACAGTATTCATAAACCTTTGGAAGATTTGCGCGGCGTTGCGTAGACCAAATGTCATATAAGGAAATTCAAAAAGTCCGAAAGGTGTTATGATGGCGGTCTTCGGAATATCAGCTTCGTGAACAGGAATCTGTTGGTAGACTCTTATAAGATCTATAGTTGAAAACATCGTTTTTTTTTTGTAGAATATTTGTACAGTCCATTAGAAATGGTAGTGGGTAACGGTCTGGTATGGTGTTTGCATTAAGCCCACGGTAATCACCACATGGCCTCCAGTCGCCGGATTTTTTTAAAGTGAGATGTAATGGACTTGACCAGTTGCTTTTGGATGGTCTGCAGAGGCCTTCTTGTAGCATATAATCAAATTCCTTTTTCGTAGCACTCAACTTTTCTTGAGAAAGTCTTCTGGCTTTAGAGAATGTGGGGTTTCCTTTACTTTCAATGAAATGCTGCACATTATGTTCTTTAATTTTCTCATTTTTTATGTTGGGTTTAAGTAAGTTTGGGAATTTATTGAAAATGGCTGCGTATTGGTTTTGAAAAGTGGTAGCAATTAATTTAGGGGCGACGCTATTGTTACACAGAGTACCTTTAGTCGTCAATGAAGTTGTACCATCAATTAATTTTCTATTTTTAATAATAACTATAACTAATACTAATAAGTTAAAATGTGAAAGAAAGTCTATTCCCACAATAGGTCTATTTACATCTGCAATTATAAAAGGCCAGTTGAAAGGTCTACGTAGCCCCAAATCCAGTTCCAACAATTTTTGCCCATACGTTTTGATTTTTGTATCGTTAGCAGCAAATAGCTTAAGCTTAGACACGGTTCTTTTTTCTGATAGTGATGGTGGAATAACTGATATTTCTGCTCCGGTGTCAATTAAAAAATGGGTTGCTGATGCTTTGTCACGAATATATAGACGGCTCAGCTCGACCCCTTGACCTTCGGTCGTCATTAAAAGCCGGGGATTCAGTTTTCCTGTTTCGAAGCCTGATATTTGCATGGCGGTGTGCACTTGTAAGCTCTCTCGCCAAAGCGTTGGTGGAAATAACAGTTGTTTGGGTCATTGTTATTTTTGGAACGGTTTCTTGAATTAGATCTGTATCTTCGTCTTTGTGGACTGGAATACCTACGTCTATTCATCTCCGCTATTTGCAGTGCCAAGTTTGATATCTGTTTCTGCAAGATCTAGGGCGATCTCGTTACCAGTTGGTGTAGATTCGATGAGAGCTACCTGAGGTGAATTGGGATTTAATTCCCATATTTTTTCAGCCATTGTTGATAGTTTGGACAAATTATCGCTGCTTACAGACAAAATGCTCCGCATATTAAGTGGTAGTCGTTGCATCCACAAGGTTTTCAAAAATTCGTCCGGCACCTGATCCGTTGCCAAATTGCGCATTTCGCAGAGAAGTTGAGATGGTTTCTTATCACCCAATTCCAATTCGGTCAGAAGCTTCTGAGTTTTCTGTGTTTCAGAATCGGAAAAAATTTCAATCAGCCTCTTTTTAATGGCCGGATACTTCTCGTCGTCCGGTGGTTTGACGAGGATATTTGCAACTTGTGACAATGTCCCTGCTTCGATCGAACTGACTACATAATCATATTTTGTTTGATCAACTGTAATTCCAGCGTTGCGGAATTGGGCTTCGATCTGCAGGAACCATATTTTGGGGTCGGGTTTCCAAAAAGGAGGAATTTTTAGGCTTACCCTGGTGATTGTCGATTTCTCCGATGCTGTTCCGGCGTCATCGTTTGTAATCATTTTATCGTAATCAATCACGTCCGGTGGTCTCCAATGAAGTTCGCTGAATAAAGTCGGATAAATTAAAAAGAGCAAACTTCTTAAAATGCTTTTATTAGCGAAATATATATGCGTAAGACAATAGGTAAACTTCAAAGCGAAAAAGATGAAAGAACTAGTTTTGCTATTATTTTATTTTTGTTCTAAACTTTTTCTGATGCCACTCGAGCCAAGAGAAATCGTAACTGGTTGTTGCCTCAGTGCGCCACATGATGTCACCACAGTGTGATCCAATCACATGATGTCTGGTTTAGGAATGGCGCAGCTTGGGTTAATATGGTGATTGCGTAAATCATTATTTTGATTGCAAATTTAAAAATTTGTACTAAACAAATTTCTTTGCCTTTCCATAAATATGATTCTGTTTCCATTCTAAAGTATGTTAACCAGAATACCAAAGACCTATGTATGAAAGGCTTTGTTAATGATTGCCAATCAATTAAATCCAGGTAATAATTGATTTAGTCTGATTTTCAACGCATTTATGTAATTTCACAATTGCATTTTTTAAGTTACATGCAATATCCCTTATTTTTCAATAAATCCATTATTTTTAACTAAACGAAAAAAAAATACGATTAGAAAGAATTTATTATCATTTAATGTTTCTTCTGAGTTTTTCACATCATGTTAGCATGGTGTGGAAGCTTGAAAAACGGGTTGCCAGCTCAGGTGTGCCCAATTTTATTCAAACATACAGTAAGTGTTTAGTATTCGTTTTTATCGTGAATAAGGTTTGCTCAAAATCATAGGAAAATGCATATAAAAATTTGGAAACGAGTTACAAAAACAGCCCTCAGGATCTATTTAAATTGCTATACATATGAGGCTATCAGAGTAAAAGTGGCCTAACCCACAAAAATACGAAAATTTTACTATCACCTTTTACTCTTTTTTTGTGGCAGTTTAAGTGTGCTACAATTGAAAACTAACTTAATGTTGATCACTGAAAAACAAAATTTCAGAACCTCAAATCATCTTGCAGATAAATAGGAATATATAAAAAATGGTGGCAAGAAAATCGTATTTATCTTCATTGAATAAGCTGGTGGATTAAGCTAGTATGGCTTTGTTTGTCTCATATCTCCGCTGCTATTTAAAATACAAATTTCTATTTACAGACAAAATAAAAACTGTTTTCTAGAGAAAAAGATTACACATATTCAGAATATTGAAAAAAATTAAACTTCAGTCAAAAATCGACATTTAACGTATTTGTAGCAGTAAATAGTTCAAAAACTACCTCCGTGATTGAAGGGGAGGCCAAAAAACCAAAACAACCCCCACCATTTTTTACCCCCTTCCGAAAACCCTCCAATTTACCAAACCTTCCTCGGAAATCCTTCAACCTCCACAATATTTTATTACCTTCTCCCCATCTTTAATACCCCTCCACGGCTTTGTATACCCCCTGATGTGTTCTCTTACTTTTGAGATTGACTAATCTCCCCAGAAGATCCGCCTCAAACGCAGTGCATTAAAAAACGCATTCCGGGGGACCGTGGAAATATTACCTCACGAGAAAATAAAACGAACGTTAATCTGTGCCCAGTGTCAGAAACCGAAGCAGTGTGAGATAAATCTGCTTCTGACTGCCTGACTATTAATCATGCGGACGTCCTCTCTTGGGAGTTGGGGGGAATGTAGTTATTCATCAGCGCTGTGGCATTTGTGCTCTTTTTTCATTATTATTGTCGTTATTATTATTTTCAAAAAGGGACTTAGTGGAACTTTTCCATGGACTTCCATTTCCAGTACGTCGCAGGACTGCTTTCTCATTAGTCATGTACGTATGTATTTTGAAATGTCAGAGCTGCTTTGGAATGGTGGGGATAAATCAAGTAAGGATTTCTTACGGTGGTGTAATTGAAGTTTGCATTGATGGGAGTTGGGAGAGTGATGGGTTCGGTGATGAAAGTTCGTGAGATGTTTTAGGAGGTTTCCAAGTGTTTGTGGTAATGCAGTTCTGTCAATATCAGTTGGTGTTCGTGGTAATTATTAGAGAGGCACACTATATGAGATTTTCGTGGCTAATTGGAAGTAAACACTTGTAATTGAAATGTGTTGTATCTACACTCTGAGCGTCACGTGATTTTCAATTAGTGTAGGATCGCCTTTTCCCAATAACAACACCTAGGGACTAAATCGACTCGTCTATTGGTTGAAGGAATCCTAGAAAGGATTTCACTGGAGGAGAAGCTCAAAATTAGTAAGTCATGAAGGGGCGATAGCAGATTTCAGAACGGATATATATGCGTAAAAATCCATCAAATAAAACGAGGGCCACGATAGTCCGGTTTAAAGAATAACGGATTATCAAACAAAGGTAAAAGGGGGCTGGTGCACGTAAAATGTGTAGTGACCTCAAATATCCAATATCCTTCTAATGACGAGATATCTCGTCAATGCAAGCACCAGAAGGGTTAATTTGATGTACGGTAAAAGCAATTCAACACTACTACGTTACAGAGACGCGCAGAGGGTTAATGGATTTTGGTTAACCGATTTCGATTAATCAATTTTGCTTAAAAAGACATTTCGACGCGTTAGTTACAAGAGGTCGAGATCCAGATTGGAAGAATAACGATTTAGCAACTTGAGGATTGTGAGTTAGAATCCAACCAAAGACCGTCGTTTACAAAAGGGGTTTAGTGCTCATTTAATGTGTAGTGGCCTGAAAAATACTCACGTTTTCGTGGTGTAGACGTTTGGAGATTGGAGTGTATGCTCAAATGTGACCTCGTCATCTGACCGTGGTTCAAAATTACGTAATGTTGTCCTCTCAACTCGGGTTTGATCGGAGATCATCGCCAACGTTCCGTTATTGCAGTTGAGTGCGACGTACATTAAACACCTACCTACCGTTATTCACAAAATAAAATGAAACATAATTAGGATTGAGCATCTGGTAATGTGAACAATATGGCTGACCCTTCCAGAGCTGAATGAAGACTAATATTCATTATCAACGCTAATTCAGATAAAAAAATGTATTTATTAACATTTTTGTTGCGAAATATAAGTTGCGATAGTAAGCAATAAGTCTTCGGATTAAAACTGACTGAAACTTTACACGTAAATTGCATGTATTAATTATGTGGCTTTCCTCTGTTGGGAGTTGGAGGAAAATAATTATTCATGAGGAGAAGAGAGAGAGAGAGAAAGAGAGTTCTGGCGTGTCTCTCTCTCTCTCTCTCTCTCTCTCTATCTTAGCCTTTATTTCTATTATAATTATCAGTTATTATTTCCAAAAACGGACTTACGGGAAAAGTCACGGACTGCCATACCTAGTACATCAAATAACTGCATTCATGTGGAGTGCATTTTGGACGCTAGGAATAAACCAAGTGCGAATTTCTTACGACAGGTAAGTATTTTAATTCACGTCGCACTGGAGCAACACAACGAGCTATCGACGATGGTTCGGGAACATCCGAGGAGAACATCACGTAAATTTGAATCACGGTCAGATGATGAGGTCACAAATCAGCATTCACTACTCTCTCCAAACTACTACACCACGCCAAGGTCAAGATATTTGA
Source organism: Metellina segmentata (assembly GCA_947359465.1). Taxonomy (NCBI): domain Eukaryota; kingdom Metazoa; phylum Arthropoda; class Arachnida; order Araneae; family Tetragnathidae; genus Metellina; species Metellina segmentata. The sequence goes on from OX375883.1 coordinate 43,892,712, forward strand.
GTCCACAATGTAACGTGCACCAACCACCTTTGCACACGGCGGTCTTTGGTTGGATTCGAACTAGCAACCCTACAATTGATATCCCATTACTCCTTCCTCATTATGCTCATACATAGGAAGAATCAAGGACCATATCTTAACGTAACATATTATGCAATTCATCCCTTGTGCATAATATCTCCAAGTGGTTTTGACAAGTATCTCGTACAGCACGATCTGCTAATGGTTTTGACAAGTAACTCGTATTTCACGATCTGCTAATGGTTTCGACAAGTATCTCGTACATCACAATCTGCTAATGGTTTTGATAATGGCGACAAACATCAGGGAGACAACCAACAGATAATGGTTAAACAATCCATCCATGTGTATTTGTGAGTTCACACAGAGCATCATGTACACGGTGGCCTGTGTAAGTTAAATAGGTATCGGACCCAAATACCCTCACGTTGGCGTGTGGACTGGAGTTTGGAGTGTGACGTGCCAGTTAAGGTGTTGTCTTTGTCATCTCACCGTGGCTCAAAATTACGTGGTGTTTTCTCGGATCTTTATCTTGATGATGTATCCCGGACAATTGACAATAACCCGCTGTGTTGCTCTAATTAATTAACGTTACCGTTACCATGTAGATTACCGAAGGTATCGAGTTCAAGACGATCCAACCAAAGACTGTCTCGTCGTTAGAGGCTGGGATACGTTAATCGTGTTTTGGTCTCGAATGTCCCCACGTGGGCGTGGTGTGGAATTTTGAAGAGTGGGTTGACTTTGTCATCTTACCGTGGTTAAAAAGGACAAGGTGTTGTCCTCGGATATTTACTTACGGGAAGGATCTCGGAACTTCACCAATATACCGTGCACGCACTACCCTCAGATGGTTAAGAGACTGAATTTAACCCTTTTGGTGGTAGTCTCGATGAGACGTTTCACCATTGGAATAAAACTGACCAGATTTTGATGAACGAGGTATATCGTCATTCGAAGGCAACTGATCAGATAATAATGAACAAGATATCTAGTCATTAGAAGAAAACTCACCAGGTCGTTTGAAAGAGATATCTCGTCATTAAAAGGAAACTGGCCAGATATTAATGAACAAGATATCTAGTCAGTAGAAGAAAACTGCCCAGATATAGATAAACGAGATATCTCGTCATTAGAAAGAAACTGATCAGACCTTGATGAACGAGATATCTCGTCATTAGAAGGAAACTGATCACATATTTATAGATATCAGATCTTGATGAACTAGATATGTCGTCATTAGAAGAAAACTGATCATATCTTGAAAAGAGAGATATCTCGTTATTAGAAAACTGATCAGATCTTGAGGGACTAGATTTACTGTCAAAATAAGAAGAACGATTTGATCTTGAGGGACGAGATTAATCGTCAAAAGAAGAAAACTGACCAGATCTTGATGAACGAGATATCTCGTCATTAGAAGGAAACTGATCAGATGTTTATAGATATCAGATCTTGATGAACTAGGTATGTCGTCATAAGAAGAAAACTGATCAGATCTTGAAAAGAGAGATATCTCGTTATTAGAAAACTGATCAGATCTTGAAAAGAGAGATATCTCGTTATTAGAAAACTGATCAGATCTTGAAAAGAGAGATATCTCGTTATTAGAAAACTGATCAGATCTTGATGGACGAGATTTACTGTCAAAAGAAGAAGACCGATTCGATCTTGAGGGACGAGATTAATCGTCAAAAGAAGAAAACTGACCAGATCTTGATGAACGAGATATCTCGTCATTAGAAGGAAACTGATCAGATGTTTATAGATATCAGATCTTGATGAACTAGGTATGTCGTCATAAGAAGAAAACTGATCAGATCTTGAAAAGAGAGATATCTCGTTATTAGAAAACTGATCAGATCTTGAAAAGAGAGATATCTCGTTATTAGAAAACTGATCAGATCTTGATGGACGAGATTTACTGTCAAAAGAAGAAGACCGATTCGATCTTGAGGGACGAGATTAATCGTCAAAAGAAGAAAACTGACCAGATCTTGATGAACGAGATATCTCGTCATTAGAAGGAAACTAATCAGATATTTATAAGTAATAGATCTTGATGAACTAGATATGTCGTCATTAGAAGAAAACTGATCAGATCTTGAAAAGAGAGATATCTCGTTATTAGAAAACTGATCAGATCTTGATGGACGAGATTTACTGTCAAAAGAAGAAGACCGATTCGATCTTGAGGGACGAGATTAATCGTCAAAAGAAGAAAACTGACCAGATCTTGATGAACGAGATATCTCGTCATTAGAAGGAAACTGATCAGATATTTATAAGTAATAGATCTTGATGAACTAGATATGTCGTCATTAGAAGAAAACTGATCAGATCTTGAAAAGAGAGATATCTCGTTATTAGAAAACTGATCAGATCTTGATGGACGAGATTTACTGTCAAAAGAAGAAGACCGATTCGATCTTGAGGGACGAGATTAATCGTCAAAAGAAGAAAACTGACCAGATCTTGATGAACGAGATATCTCGTCATTAGAAGGAAACTGATCAGATATTTATAAGTAATAGATCTTGATGAACTAGATATGTCGTCATTAGAAGAAAACTGATCAGATCTTGAAAAGAGAGATATCTCGTTATTAGAAAACTGATCAGATCTTGATGGACGAGATTTACTGTCAAAAGAAGAAAACCGATTCGATCTTGAGGGACGAGATTAATCGTCAAAAGAAGAAAACTGACCAGATCTTGATGAACGAGATATCTCGTCATTAGAAGGAAACTGATCAGATGTTTATAGATATCAGATCTTGATGAACTAGATATTAGGGTAGGCCGAAAAACACTTTTTATCGAAATCGCTATTCTAATAGTGCGGAAAGGGTTCTCTCTGGGTTCAATAAACACGGTGTAAAATATTTTTGTTATTGCATAATATATTCTGCCCCCGCATCACACTTAAATTTTGGTAATTTGGGTAAAAATTGGCAATTTTTACTCAGTGTAGGAAATATAATTGTTTTTCAATATTGCTTTTCCAAAATTGCGGAAGAAGTGCCCACTGGGTTAAATAAGAAAGGTGTAAAATATCTTTTCGATCGAATAATATCTTCTATTTTCGCATCGCAATTGAAATTTTGCTATTTTGAAGAAAAATTCACTATTTCTTGTCTTTTTATGCTGCCTGTATCTTACAGAAGTGAAAGGAGGGGAGGTGTGTTCACAATTCACATTCCTACGCAGATATATCTCAAGTAGATTTAAATCTGGACAGTTACAAACTATCGACATCGAACCGTTTAATCTCTCTTACTGATCTTAAGTACAAACTATTAACTCCTTTTGTATCTAAATCATCACAAATGCGACATGGCCTCCCTTCAACTGCTGTGGTTGCCGACAGGTTTGGAGTCTCGGACCGGGCTGTGGCTGCAATTGCTTCAAGTGTTCTTTACGATGTCGGTCTGATAACTAGCGACAACTCAAATTTGGTGGTTGACAAAAAAAAGCTGTGACGGGAAAAGGCTAAAGTTATATAGTATTTAAAATTTCAAACTTTAAAGTGAAGCTCAGGCATTACTGTTGAAGGGGCTGTATTTCGATGTTTGTAAAGTTTCTACATTGATAGAGGAGAGATTAGATACTAAGATATACACGAGAAAAGCGAAAGAGGAACATTTATCTCTTATTAAAGAATCGGGTTCTCGTTACATAACTCATTTGAGTCCATCATTTAGCACTGAAAAACTGATTCTGACTGGACTATTATCAGATATTTTGAAGACATCACAATAGATATTTCACAGTCTGACAATTGCTGTGACTGCACATCTGTTAACACCGGATGGAAATCCGGTGTAATTCGGTGTTTGGAATTGAAACTTGGTAAACTTCTGCATTGGGTAATATGTCTCCTGCATTTTAATGAACTAACTCTGAGGCATCTGTTTGAAACGTTGGATGGGCCAACAAATGGTCAAAAATCATATTTTAGTAATATTGGGAAGTCGCTTCTTACATGTGAAACTTTGCCAGTGACAACTTTCGAAGTTATTGACGGCGAGTTACCAACAACTGATAGACGTAACTTAAGCTAGGATCAAATGTACTTACTAGAAATATTTCAAGCGGTGCGATTGGGTAATTGTTCTGATGAACTGGCTAGACGCAGTCCTGGTCCACTATCACCTTCACGCTGGCTAACAACAGCGAACAGAGTTCTAAGACTATATGTTAGTTCTCCAGATTCTTCTTTGAAGTTGAAACAAATTGCTGAGTTTGTTATGGAAGTTTACACTCCAAACTGGTTTAATATAAAGTCTAAACACTCGCTGAAAGATGGAGCTAAGCATGAGTGGAATACTATTTCTAGATCTAGGTATTTATCTCAAGATCTCAAGGACGTCGTTGATGGAGTAATTTGATGAAATTCGTTCTTTGCTCATCCTGAGAATATCTTGCTGTGTATGTTGAAGGATGAAAGACCGCACATCAGAGAACTTGCTGCACGACGCATAATTAAGTCTAGAGAGTCATCTTCCAATGAAAAGTCAGTACGTGTATTTCTCCCACCAAAAACTGAATTTTGAAGCTGCTGACTATACGAAATTGATTGACTGGTCATCAATTACTATTACTTCTCCACCAATCCTCCGTGATATATCCACTGCCGTATTTAGGTCCATTGTGCGTGTTTAGAAAAATCCAGAATAGGACTTGTTCACTTCCCATGTCACACACAGGCAGTTGAACGGTGTGTCAAGTTAGTGACAGAAGCATCCGCTAAGGGTTGTGGGTTTCAAAGTAGAGACGGGTTCATCAGATCCAAATTCGTTTCCCGATTATTTATGCCAGAATTCGACCATATGGCTCATTTCAAGCCTCTTCCTGCTGATTAAGTGTAAATAAACTCTTGGTATTGGCATATAATAACATTCTATGGTTACAATATTCTTAACAAATATTATATTAATAAATTGCGACTCAGCTATTATTTAATGATTTTCAGGCAATGTAATCAAATGTACAGTACAATACAACAATAAACAGTGTTTATATTCATCTATTTTTCGTATTTGATTTATTTCTATAACACATAAAAAAGTGCAATTTTCTTCAAAAACTGCAAAATTTCAATTGTGATCCGAAAATAGAAGATATTATTCGATCGAAAAGATATTTTACACCTTTCTTATTTAACCCAGTGGGCACTTCTTCCGCAATTTTGGAAAAGCAATATTGAAAAACAATTATATTTCCTACACTGAGTAAAAGTTGCCAACTTTTACCCAAATAACAAAATTTAAGTGCGATGCGGGGGCAGAAGATATTATCCAATCAAAAAAATATTTTACTCCGTGTTTATTGAACCCAGAGAGAACCCTTTCCGCACTATTAGAATACCGATTTCGAATAAAAATGTTTTTCGGCCCACCCTACTAGATATGTCGTCATTAAAAGAAAACTGATCAGATCTTGAAAAGAGAGATATCTCGCTATTAGAAAACTGATCAGATCTTGATGGACGAGATTTACTGTCAAAAGAAGAAGAACGATTCGATCTTGAGGGACATTAATCGTCAAAAGAAAACTGACCAGATCTTGATGAACGAGATATCTCGTCATTAGAAGGAAACTGATCAGATGTTTATAGATATCAGATCTTGATGAACTAGATATGTCGTCATTAGAAGAAAACTGATCAGATCTTGAAAAGAGAGATATCTCGTTATTAGAAAACTGATCAGATCTTGAAAAGAGATATCTCGTTATTAGAAAACTGATCAGATCTTGATGGACGAGATTTACTGTCAAAAGAAGAAGAACGATTCGATCTTGAGGGACGAGATTAATCGTCAAAAGAAGAAAACTGACCAGATCTTGATGAACCAGATATCTCGTCATTAGAAGGAAACTGATCAGATATTTATAGATATCAGATCTTGATGAACTAGATATGTCGTCATTAGAAGAAAACTGATCAGATCGTGAAAAGAGAGATATCTCGTTATTAAAAAACTGATCAGATCTTGAGGGACTAGATTTACTGTCAAAAGAAGAAGAACGATTCGATCTAGAGGGACGAGATTAATCGTCAAAAGAAGAAAACTGACCAGATCTTGATGAACGAGATATCTCGTAAGTACAAAGAAACTGATCAGATATTTATAGATATCAGATCTTGATGAACTAGATATGTCGTCATTAGAAGAAAACTGATCAGATCTTGAAAAGAGAGATATCTCGTTAATAGAAAACTGATCAGATCTTGAGGGACAAGATTTACTGTCAAAAGAAGAAGAACGATTCGATCTTGAGGGACGAGATTAATCGACAAAAGAAGAAAACTGATCAGATCTTATCTGCTAACCCTAAAAACAATTTTTAATGGACGAATTATCTCATTGAAACTACTTGAGGGTTAAAAGATCACACCTTCGAATGCTTCTTTATTGACTGGCATGTCAGTATTGCCGTTTATTGTTTCGCAGTGAACCTGCAAATCTGACTTGCGCAATATTATTGATCATGCTGACATGAAAGGAATTAATCATGAAAATCAAGTTCTTATGGTTGACGTAAGTTAAGGAACACTTGAAACTACCCGAGCTTTAAACCCATCAAAGCCACAACTTTGGCAACCAAATGAGTCATCTGCAGATTCGCATGCATCCCAAAAGTTTCTTATATCACAGAGAATTCGGATATAAATTCCCATCTCATAAATATATATCTTCATCTCACAGGAACCAAGAAACACTCTCTGAAGAGCAGAGTCCTAACTATCTGAAATTTATTGCTTCCTTATCGAAGATGTGACAATATTGTCATCTGCGCCTGACATCCAGGGCAGTTTGTCATGGAAAATTACGGCAAGTTAGGGGCAATTTGCGGTCAAGGCGTTCTCTAGAGTCAGCGGTAGGTCCCAATTTGAAGTTGGAAAACAATTTTCTGTGTAGCCGGATTGAATTACAAAAGGCATAAATCTGTTTTAAGTGTATGGATTTTATTTGCGCAAGACGGTATAAATCATCAATTTTCATTCCACATGTATGAAGTGTACAAAGATACTTTCAAAATAATGTGCCGGAAGTTATCTATTTTTCAAAGAGGGTAGAATATTCTTTGCATTTCTTGTAAAGTTGTATATTTATTCTACTGAAACATATATTCATTATTCGTTTTAGTTATTGGTCTAATTAGAACTCGTCTATTTTGCCAATTTGAAGTTGGAAAACATTTTATGTGTAGCTGGATTGAATTACAAAGAGCATAAATCTGTTTTAAGTGTATGGATTTTATTTTCTCAAGACGGTAAAAATCAATTTTCATTCCAGATGCAGGACGTGTAAAAGGATAATTTTCAGAATAATGTATCTGAAGATATATATTTTTCTAAGTATATAGAATATTATTGACGTACAGTTATATATTTATTCTAATGAAACATGAATATATATATATATATATATTCATTATTCGTTATTCATTTTAGTTACTGGTATAGTAAGTACTTTGGCTATCTTCCCAATTTGAAGTTGCTAAACAGTTTCTGTGTACAAGGATTGAATTACAAGGAATATAAATCTGTTTTAAGGATATGGATTTTATTTGCGCAAAACGGTATAAATCCTCATTTATCATTCCAGATGTAGGAAGTCTGAAAAGATATTTTTCAAAATATAGTACAAAGTTTAAGAGGATTGAATATTCGTAGTATTTTTTGTAAAGTTATATACATTTTCCAATGAAACCTATTATCATTATTCGTTTTAGTTAGAGATCTAATTTGTACTGGTCTGTCTCTTCTCAAATTGAAGTTGGGAAATAATTTTTTTGCAGCCGGATTGCATTAAGGGCATAAATCTGCTTTAAGTGTCTGAATTTTATTTGCGCAAGACGGTATAAATCATAAATTTTCCTCCCAGATGTATAAAGTCTAAAAAGATAGTTTTCAAAATAATGTATCCGAAGTTAACTATTTATCTAAAAGTAGATGTTATTAGCACTTTTTATAAAGTTGTATATTTATTCAAATGAAACATGTGAATGTATATTCATTATTCGTTTTAGTTACTGGTTTAATAAGAATTTGTCTAGCTTCCCAATTTGAAGTTGTCAAACAATTTTATGTGTAACCGGATTGAATTGCAAAGGGCACAAATCTGTTTTAAATGTGTGGATTTTATCAGTTTTATCAGTCACTCAAAGTACAAAAGGTCAAATGTCAAAATTCTGCATTTTTCAGGCGAGCAGAAAAACAAATTTTTCACTATGATTGGATTATATTATTCTGTACTTTTTTGGGGTTTTGTTCTTAGTTTCTTGGCTCATGACATAAGAGATTTTGCCACCAGGTGAAATTCACAAAAAGCCACAAACAGCAACAATAAAAAAAAAGTGGAATTTTGGACATACGACCTTTTACACTTTTCAGGGATGATATAAATCATCAAGTTTCATTCCGGTTGTATGAAGTCTAAAAAAATACTTTTCAAAACAATGTATCAAAAGTTATATATTTGTTTGATAAGGCAGGACATCGTTGTTTGTATTTTGAAGTTATATCTTCTTTCTGATGAATCCTATATTCAACATATTGCTATTCCTAGCATTTGATACGATTTCTTATACAAATTTGTATTCTTACATCCTTACACTGTGAAAGTAACTCGGTAAATATGATTTGATTATATTTTATAGAAAAGTAAAAAGATCATGATTTCTACAGCAAACCAATACTTTATTACATGACTTGTGAAACAGCTTCATATAACAGTTGGAAGCTTCGTAGGAGGTATAACATTCAATGATCCATGTAAATAATGTTAACATGTTTTTATTGTCATACAGCTTAACAGAATTTCTGAACACAAAGCCAATACGAAAATAAGCTAATGAATCAGAAATTCAAAACATAGAATTTGCAAAGCAACGTAACTCAATATTGAAATATATTCTGTAAGAGTGGAAAATATACAAATACACTGTAACAGTACCTTATATATTGATTATAATATTCACCAATGCATATAAACATATTATCTTTTAAAACATTGTTTAACCTATTTTCTGCACTGCTGTAGATAGATTCTACAATTGTATTTGTAAAAGCACCCACATTTGTGCGCTGCAAAGAAAAACAGTTCCATATTCCAGTAAAAACATACTACAGTAGTAAAAGTAAAATAGAGACATCCATTGAAGACTTTTATCAATTTAAAATGACGTACGTCGTAGTAAAAGACAAAATTTTGATGAAACAGAAATAATCCAAGCATACTGAAACTCAATCTATTCCAATTCCGATGCTTCTGCTATATAATCGAAAAAAAAACACATTTTGATCCGAAAAATCGTAATACATTTCACAACCGCGGACCAAGTCTGTTATATTATACAGCAAAATTGTTTATACTGGTTTTCCATTTATTAATGCATACTTCAAATATTTTACAATGGTACAGTATTTGATCAATACAAACTATTATAAATAACCCCATCGACTACTTCAACAGAAGACCACCATAAGGTTTTAAAATTTAGTTCGTGGCAAAATCTCTACGAGGGAATATCAATAAGTAATGCACATAATGTAAAAAATAATAATAATAAAAGGAATTAATGACAATATGAAACAGAAATGATAGTATTAATCCCTTTATTATACTTTTCCGTATAATTTCCATGCATATTAAGGCATTTTCCCCAACGATGGATCAGTTTGAAAATCCCGGTCTCATAGAACTCCGTCAGCTGCCAGAAGAGCCACCTTCCCTCAGCCCGTTAGAGTGCCGTTGTCAGAGTCAAACTTCCTACCGTCAAGGAACTTCTTTATGGGTTCAAACAAATGGAAATCGGAAGGTACCAGGTCCAGGGTGTATGGACGGTGCTCCAAAACTTCCCAACTGAGACCCTGCACTTTTGCACGAACTAGGCGAGACACATGCGGACGAGAGCTGTCGTGCAGCAGTCGAATGTGTTGATTTGTCGCACTGCGCTTTGAACATATAAAGAAGTTCCTTGACGGTAAGAAGTTTGACTCTGACGACTTCACTCAAACGGACCGTGCGAAGGTGGCTCTTCTTGCAGCCGACGGAGTTCTATGAGACCGGGATTTTCAAACTGATCCATCGTTGGGGAAAATGCCTTAACATGCATGGAAATTATACGGAAAAGTATAATAAAGGGATTAATACTATCATTTATGTTTCCTATTGTCATTAATTGCGTTTATTATTATTATTTTTTACATTGTGCGGTACTCATTGATACTCCCTCGTATCATCAACTGATCCAATAAACTAAGAACAAAATCCAAAGAATGTAATAATATAAACAAATCATAGGGAACAAATTAGTTTATATGCAGTCCTGAAAAATGCAGATTTTAGACACACAACCATTTGCACCTTGAGTGAAATATTGTGTCATTAAACAACTGATGGTTCGGGATCAACCCCCAATGGATAGATCTAAGGACAACACCATGTAGTTTAGAACCACATTCAGATGACGAGGTCACACCTGAGTTGGCACCCCGCACTCAAAATTTCCACACTAGGACCATTTAAGACTGCGTCAGGTTTAACGCGCAAAAGCCTTATTTTGTACACGACGGTCTTTGGTTGCATTCGAACTCGCAACTCTCCAGTTGCTACGGTACTCTTTCAACCGGGATGCGATTTTCCAAACCCTCATAGGTACAACAACTGGGGGCGGGGCTAACCGTAACGGCCAATGATCGCGAGCGCTGGATAGGAATCTCCTTCACTACTCTAAAGACAACTGAAATCCTGTCTGATCCTGTTTGCAGTGTAATAATTATATAAGTTAGTGTTTTATGTATGCTTTTTGTTACATCAGAATGGTCCTAAACCAGGGTTGGATACGACACCATCATCCTAAAGCAAAGGGGACGGCAGAGGGGCGGAAAAATATCAGCTGGTAGTGAGTTCAGGAGTGGTTCTTAGATTATTTATGTAAAATCAACGAAAACTTGGAAACATATAAAAAGGGTATTAAAAATTAGGAAAAGTAATTTAGAATCAAAAGGAATTAAATTGGAATTTTTTAAAAATAATTTGGAGGATCTAAAATTTTTTCCGCCAGCTGGGTTCGAACTCGGGAAGTCATCCTCCGCTGCCGACGCCAAACTGAAAGTAGGTGACTTTAGCCATTAGGCCATTGTTGCTTCACGGAAAGAAGCTCTTTAAAAGAAGAGATCATTTTATATTTTGTTGATTTCAGTCTCATTGGCTGTTATGGTTAGTTCGTTCCGTATCGTTAAAGTTCAAAAGTTTGTTTCTTTCATTTCCTTCCCCTACACCTTCAGCACTTTGAGTTTGGTTTTGCCTGTTTCTCTCATTTCCTTTCCCTACATCTTCCCCCTTTCCTTAAAAGTTTCACATTGGGTAATGTCATGTTTATATTCGTCATCCGTAAAAAGAACATGGATTTCATTATCAACCGTTTTCATTTAATTTAAGATGGTTGTTAAACGACTTACCGCATATTCCACATCTTCATTCGAAGTAACGTCTGTCATGAAATTAATTTCAGTTGAGAAACGAGTTATGTTACTTCGAATATTTTTTCGTTTCCGCTTCAATTGCAACACTTGTTTGTCTTTCGTCGCCATTTTTCTTCCGTGAGATCAAAGTTCGCAATAGTAAAAGTTTCGTAAATAAATTGCTAGTATTTTTGAGTAGTTCCAAGTCGCTGATTCTTCTGAGTATTTCGGCACCAGATATTAATTCGCGTAAACGTAATTATAAATCACAACTTCAGTATATTTGAAAGTACAACATCTACATTTATTTTATAACGACTACTACAGAGACAACTAAGTTATTTTATTTAATCTCGTACCGACGTGCAACAGCAATGGCATACACGATACCTTTAACATAACCCCATAGAAAGAAGCCGAGAGGAGAGAGATCTGGAGAACGAGGTGGCCACGGAATTGGGCCACCCGATCCAATTCATCGGTCTGGATACGTTTCAGTTAGGAACCCATGGACATACAGTCCAAAATGTGGTGGTGTATCGATCAAAGGTACGGGGCATCACTAATATAAAGCAGAGGAGCACTGATGCCATTGCCACCATTGATGAGGATATACTACAGCGAACATGGCATAAAATCGAGTACAGTCTTGATGCGCTTCGTGAAACTAAGGTTGCCCATATAGAGGGTATTAAATGAGGCAAAAAAACTTAAATATATACGTCTCATTTTGCAATAATTTCCACTTATCTGTCTTTTCATTTGCCTATGTAAACATTTTTGAAATTGTGAAGAGATTTTATGGGCACGCCGTATATTAAAGGGAAGAAAAATTCAAAAGAAATTAGATTGTTGATTGGGTTTTTAAAGCGCAATTTATATTTGGCCTTGCTGAGTCAGTCGCGAGATATTCAATATCAAGTCAAAAACATACATGCATACACAATGACGGTCTTAAGCTACGGTGTCCTAAGAAAGCGGAGCCGTTATCTAGCAGCCGTAATGTAGCTATTGATGACGTCACTAAATGTTGTTAATACAAACAGATGGCGCTGGTTTCCTAGAGAGCGTTGTTTGTGAGAATAGAGAAAATTTGCGGAACCGCCATTTGCATGACGATAGTCACAACGGTCTCAAACAGTTGGGGAACATTTTTTCTCTTGTAGCGGCAGCATTTCATTTCCTGCGTCAAACAATTCGGTCGGAGGGAAGCAAAATAAACAAAAAAATTATAATGCCATTGTTTAGCTCGTTTTTGTAAAATCGGGATCGTTAAAGATGGATTAAAAATTTCAACGGATTTTAAATCTGCGGGAAATTTTACACCAGATTGATACCTAAAATGTGATTTTCTTTAAATAAATATTTAAATAATCAAATGGTAAATAATTGAATAATAAATCAGTGTTTGATATCGATGTGGCGTAAAATTTTACGCTGATTTGAAATTCGTTTAAAATTTCACTTTATCTTCAACGATTCCAAAGTTGGAAACTTGGACTGGAGAATAAAAAAACCACTTTGTTTTGTTTCTCGAATAAAATAAACAACTACAGCCGTCTGTTTTTCCCAAATTCTCCACCATATTCTGTCCGTCTAAGTTAATATCTCTAGTCTCTGTTAAGACGGCCGCCTACTTATGCCCTCGGCATCATGACCTTCATGGCTGCTTGAAAATGGCTCCGCTTTCTTATGAAACCTTTGCTTTTGACACAGAATAGAGAAAAACGCTAGGGAGAAATATAATCCGTCACAAAACAAGCATGCAGCGCCTACATTTCGCAGGTTGGTAGCGCAGAGGGCATACCCACTGCATCTTATAACACAGACAAGAATTCACGTTAAACGGTTGTGGTGGTGTACCCATCACACAACAGACCCCGCTTTTTAATCAAATTCTTTTGATGTAGCTCCAAGTGATTTTTATGGTCCCTCGTGGACTTTGATTAAACGAACACAGCTAGAGGCTTGTTAAATATCTCTTTTGACGTTCTAATTAAAACGCTCGCATTCTTTTAGTGTCTTAATAGCTTCGGAGTTTTCTTTTTTACAATCTTCATTGTTTGGATCGAGCATTTACAAAACTGTGGCAGTTTCTCTTGCTGCTGAAACTGTATTGAATGCAATTGTTATATGGAGCTCAGACAATGAAGCCTGCTTGTTCAGTGATAAATATTTGTTTAGTGTATCACAGTATGCAATGTTGTGGTTTGTTGGTTTGAGATTTAAAAATAGGTTTTGTTCAACACACGGGATGGAAATTCTGACTCCTGAAGTTATGATGATGTTGAAATTGACACATCCTAAATGTTGCAACTTTTCAAGTTTGAGTCTTATAATGTTCTGTCCGTCTCAATATAAGTTTCACGTTTAGATCATGAATTCAGTTCCGAAGTAGTTGTCATATTTGTAAAATGCAAAAAGAAAGGCATTTATTTTTAGTTAAAACGCTTATTTTTCAAACAGTGATAAATAGCCTTTATGTTCTCTAGCTGTTTGCGAAGCAAACCAACACCACGGGCACGGGCAACGCAGTGACTAGTTACTAATAATATAACTTGTATGGTTATTAAGTAATATTTGGGATAAGATCACAATAGGCTTTAAAAATCGACTCATTGTTATTTATTCAAATGCTTATTTTTATGGAATAATCGCTATAATGGAATAATCGTTAATAAGGATGATGCTTTCAAATATAACCTTTATGAACTTCATTATTTACGGATATTTACAACTCGAAAGAAAACTCAATCAATTAAGTCTAGTAAGTTGAGTTAATAAGTCTCACAACTCAAAAATCCATTTTAGCCATCGGTAATAATCTCACAAGAACTCAGTCATACAAAAGACAGTAACTCAAACTCACAACTACATCGTGATGAATTGAGCTGAAACTAAAAAAAAATAAACTATTACTGGCACGGCTATGTATAGAAAATTAAGTGTACTTGTTAATAATTTATATAAGGTTGAAAATGAAGGTTTTTACCAAATCCCTGTATAAAAATCGTTTGGGAGTTTTACCTTTTCATAAAACTATTATCGCTTGTATTATCGTTTATTTACATCTTTTCTGATTTAATATCTGGTTATTGTGCACTAGAGTTTTCCTGTGAAAATATTCCAATATAACTTTAAAGAATGAGCCCCATTATATAAATTAAGTATAACTAACGAATGACAGTACAAGGACAAATTAGAGATAATCTTCTCTCAATAAACAATAAGAGAGCGAGGATAAAAAATATTTTAACCAATGATAGTATATATATATATAACTAATCAATGAGATAGAGCGAGGATAATTATAAAACTTTTACACGAGGCTAACCTATATATAACTTTATTTCAATAAACTATAAGACATAGGATGTTCTAATTTTTCTTTAAATCGACGAAAAAGTAAGGATAATATGAATATAACTTTAACCAATGGGAGAGCGAGGATAATTTAAATTGCTAATTAACAAATAAGCGAGGGAGTATAATTTAAATTGTCCGTTAAAGATTCAGAGAACAAGGATAATTTCAACATTAATTTAACCGTTGAGAGAGCAAGAATAATGTCAATATAACTTTATCCAATAAACAATAAAAGAGCGAGGATAGTTAAATATAGCTTTAACCAATGAGAAAACGAGGATATTTTAAATATAACTAACCCTTCTTTGCATGATTTTTTCTTTATTGGTGAAATAAATCAAGGTGATATAATTCATGTTCAAAATTAAAGGAAAAATGGTTAAAAAAAATCAGTATATATTTATAGTATAAATTTAGCAAAAAACAATATGATGGTATCATGTGGTATTTTTTAAATTAAACGCGAACGTTTTCAGAAATTGCTCTAAAAATAACAGAAACACATGTTACAAATCTTTCTTCCACTCATTTTCACTTTTTTAGCAATAGAAACTCAAATATAATAAAAGAAAATTAAAAACGAAATCATACGTTTATTACAACTACAACAAACAGCGGAATGACAACTTCAAGCTCGTTTTACTGATAGTGATACTTACTTATTTTTGACAGATATGTTTTTTTTTTTATGCAATGGACATTAAAAAGGTATCCAGACACGATAAACTTAAAGTGAACTTGTTATTTTATATAATTTTTGGGCATTCAATGTTATGATGGAAATTTCCACCATTATGCAAAGAAGGGTTAAACTTATAAGAGAGAGATGATACTATAAATTTTTATACTTAACCATAGAAAGAGGTGATAATTTATATTTTTATACTTACCCATAGAGAGAACGTGGATAATTTAAATATTAATTTAACCAACTATAGCGGGGATAATATAAATATAACTTTAATCTGTGAGAGAGTGAGGATAGTATAAATATAGCTTTAACCAATGAGAGAGCGATGATAACCAATGAAAGAGAATTTGACACCTGATTGCACATACATCATGGCAAAATTCGTCTTTTATGTATTTGAAGAATTTAGAAATAATGCTATAAACTATAGACAAACGTATATTATCTGTAATATGCTAAATAAAAATTACATATACTCACACAAACACTATGATGGGGTGAACCGTTAAATCCATTATAATGTAGCCCAACCATTTCCTTCCATGTACGATACAAAGTTAAGAGATATCAAGATTCCATTACAAAGACATTACCATAAACTATTCACGATAGACGTGCTTTTACATTTACGCGAATGTTTTCCGATAATATTTAGGCCAAGATTAGATTCGGATTGACCCAAGTGTATGTAAAGCAATGTCCATTTACTGACAGCGTCAGAAGGTCTGGTCACTGTGTGGGGCGGGTGTTTTATTTTACGCCGTTTTAATATTTATGCTTCGATTATACTACATATATTTATATAGAAATATGCAATAAAGAGTGATTTCCACTATCTAAAATCTACATCATTGTATTTTAATCGCATTAGCTATTAGTAGTGGTTGATGCGAGTAAATTTAGCTTAGATATTCACTATGTTTTGAAATGTTACAATTCGGTGCCACGTTAAGTTATATGTCTACGCTTGTAGGTCGCTTTCATATTTTAGTATATCCCTCAAGTTTTTATTTTGAATTAAAAAAAATAAACTTCAGTGTTTATTTTTTAAACTGATGTTATCCTTGTGTCTCAATGAATTGATATGATAAAAATTTTTTATCTTTAAGTGGGATGTTTCAGGTTTATCGTTACTTTATTTAGAAAAATAATTTGTATTTAATTATTTTTGCCAATAGCGGATTCTACGTGATTCAAATAATAATTTTTTGTACATTCCAATGCTTAGCTTTCAAGTTCAAATGCAGTTTTGTTTATTTTCACGTTTCAATAAATTATAATGTGATTAATAATATAAGTTATATAAGTGAAAAAATTTTGTAGATAATAACATTTTCTTCATTTAAATCTATCTCCTATCGGGGAATTTCAAAACATATTTCTGCAATTATTATCCGGTTGTTATAAAATTTGCAGTCTGTTTATGTCATATTAAAAAGCTTGCTCTTTGTTAAATACGATTCCTTCAGAGGAAAGGAATGAGACAGGCCATGTGGATAGCAAAAGAGAAAGAGAGAGTATTTATTGAAGACACAACACATGTATATCCATATTTGAGGGGATTGCAGAATTAACCAATAGGATTCTTGTATATTGAGACGGACATACAAGAAAGCTATAAAACATTCACATATGCTGCCTGGAATGAATGACTCAGCCCTAGCAGCACAAAGAAAGATACAAAGAGTTCTATTTGCGATTACATTATACAACACTCTTAAAATTTAGTTCCAAGTTATTGAGTTGTGGGGAAGTTTTTGCACAAAACGTAGTCGAAGTGTTTGGTAAGAAAAAACTGATTCATCCCATTTGCATGAATTTGCCACATGTATTTTCTATATTTAACTTCACATAATAGTTTGCACACATGTAAATCAAATTGACTCTATTTGGTAAATATAATTATAAAGCAAAAATAAATTTGCCAAAACATAGAAGTCTGCAAAAAAATAGATTAAAATAATTTAAACAAAATGTTCAAAATTCACAAGTTTCGTAAACTGTTTTTATGCACATGCATACACACAACAGAGCGCAAAAATATATCCTAAACAAATTCAAAGAAATAAAAAAAACATTTCGTTTTAAAATCCGAAGAATGTAAAACAATCTCGACTGAAGAAAAACGCGTTTTTGTACTTTATTTACGATATCTGCGTACTACATATTGTTAGTTGCATAAGTGAGTATTAAAAAAAGTTAATCCGTCTTTATATAAAAACCTGTTTAAAGAAATAGACATAAAAAATTAGTTGTTGTTGTTGTCGTGCGGGCCATATATGGTCCAATTGGGGGTGCCATTGCCCCGTAGGGTTGGACTTTTTCATGCATGACACATCCGTTTTACAGGAAGGTCCCTTTCATACATCCATTCACTCACATATATCGTAATTTAGATCCCAATCAGAGGCCGATAACCCCCTGATCCGGCACCCCCAGAGGTATTGATTTGGTATGGGAACATGGGGGGCTTTGTGACCACGACCTATTTAACGTGCCCCAGCCACCATTAGCGAACACGACGGTCTTTAGCCAGGTCCAGGCGCCGATCTCGCAACCATCAGAATTGCAGGCTCCGCTGAGGACAGAACCCACAACCCTTCCGATGCGAGCCCGACGCTCTACTGACTGAGCTACCGTAGCTCATAAAAAATTAGTGATTCGTACTATTGTTTTGCAACTGTGAAAGCTTGTTCAACGAACTATAAAACGCACCCCAATACAGCCGGAGTACCTGATTGTTTCAAAATTAAACCCTCTTCAGCGAGCGGTCATTTAATTGATGATTATTGGAACTAATGCATGGGCTTAATAGAAGGCTTTCATCATCGTTCATTACAAGCCTGTTGCGGGATGTAACGGATTTCAATCAATAGATAGTTAATTAATTGTTGATGAAACCAGTAGACTGTTAGATCATCTAAACGCAGAGACACTCTCTAAAGTTTCATACATAATTTTTCTTTCAATACACAGGACGGTGATTTATCTAATGTATTCTGGTCAGAGTTAAAGTCTGGCATAAGCATATTTGCTGACTCATTTGTTTGAGTGTTGTGCATAAGCAGCTTTTCCATTAACTCGTGACTTAGTGGGTATGAGCACTAGCAACCTGAGAGTTGTAGGCGGCGAAGGTTCGATTGATATCATGACAGATACCTCCATTCGTGTATTTCTCTCTTATGTATTGGATTTGATGACTTATTTGTTTGAGTGTTGTGTATAAGCAACTTTCCATCAACTCTTGACTGGTATGGGCACTAGCAACCTGGGAATCGTAGGAGGCGCAGGTTCAATTTATATCATGATATATACCTCGATTGGTGTATTTCTCTATTATGTATCTGCAAAACTTTCCTTTTGAGTGCATGTGTTTTACTAAATGTTGCCAGCCTTGTTCTTGGTACAGCATGACCAAGTATAGCCCTTACGCAATAAATTACAATCCACCAAACAATTCATTGAGATTGAAATACAAAGGCTAATGCATGACACCCGACCAACCGAAAGTCTAAAAGTTCAGGAAGAAAACAAAGAAAAGAATCTGAAAGAGAAATAATCTTAAGATGTTGCCTGTGGAATGATGTAGGGTTAAAATGTTTATGACACATTTCGTCATCTGATGTTATTTTGGGATTGATCCCGGACCGTCGTCAATAGCTGTTTGTGTTTATCCAGAGATACATTAATTCAACTACCTTTTTATGACAAATTTATACATCACATACATCTACTGTATTTACATCTATACTGTTATGAAAGGAAGTGTTTGTCTCTCTCTCTGTACGCAGTGTCCTGACTAATCTATGGCACTTACAATAATCAAGTTTGGCACACAGGTAGTCCGAATTTTTTTGCGATTTGTATAGTGTTTGGCTCAGCATGGGCAAACATGGATCTTTCGCTACAAAACTCAACTCAACAAACCCAACAACCTAAGGTTTAGAACTTCTGAAAGAAAATAAATAAATAAAACTGAATAAACTACTCTAAGCAGTTTCTTTTCTGTTGGTATAAACTTAAAATGACTATCATGTATTTATTAACTGCAATCCTTATTATATTTGCCATATAAAAACACATTAAATAAGGAAAGATTATCCACCCGAAGTTTAAGACTTCTGTAAGAAAATAAATGAAATTGAAATAAAATAACCGTAAAATGTTTTCAGAGTTTGAACCTTTCCAAACAATCAATTTTCAATAGCAAATAAAGTTGAAAAACCTGAAAAACACCAAACGTCTTTCTAACTATCCACACTTCAAAACTGCATTTCTCAAAACAAATAACCCGATCCCAATGTTCTTTTAACCTTAACCCTCCTTCAAATACTTCATACTTTACGCGTCCAAAGGGCACATTCGAAACACTTTAAAACGTCGTTTCCTGAAACGACTTTCATTAAATATGGAAACTACTTCATAAACATCCTCCTAGAAAACTCAAACCTGACGCACAATCACCCTATACTTTTTTACTTCCACGGACTTCCAACAAAATTAGTTTAAGCAGACGACTGGATGAAAAAGAACATTTAATTATATAACGAACAAATTGTTGCCATTACCGTTCCAGAAATGTTCATTTAGGATCGCGGATAAAAATGTAACTAACAAAATATATAAGAAGCTGGCATCACAAACGAGGCGTGAGAGTTGAGGAGTTTGAAATTTATTTCTTTAATATCTGTGGAGGATCTATGGCATGTTAAAAGTGGATGTTTAGAGCAGGATTTTCAAGTGGCGTTGTCTTCAAACGGGGTAAAGTATTTACATTGTCGTGTTGGATCATTCGAAAATTGTATTTTTACAATTTGTTCAAGGAGGTTGTTAGAAAAGAGGAGTTTTAAATATTTAGTTATATCAACAACCTTTCGAAAAGGACAATTACGAATATTAGATTTTTTAGATGTTCAAAATGGACAAAAGGTACCACCATATAAACTTTCAGCAAGTCCTCAACTATTTCTTTGTTATTCTTTATTAAATTTCAATTTTTCACAAGGATATTTTTCGAAGATATCTTAAGGTATTAATATCTATCGAGACATTAATAAAGTTTGACTGTTAAGATTACTACAAAAATGGAAATAATGTATCGCACTCTAATTTTAAACTTGAGTATCAGGGTCTTGTGGGCTTTCCCACTGCTAGTATTCTACAATGCATAAGTGGATCGGGTTTGATTTCTTCCAGGGTGTATTTAATTCTTCTGTGTCAGTAAACTGTGTACATGTCCATTAGTTGTCATTGTTTGTTTTGTATTTGCACAGTTAGTTCAACCCTCAAAGTAGTTTCGATATGAGATATCTCCTCCATGACGGTCTGACCAACTTCGATACTGGCGATATCATGATGGCGATAAGTTGTGGCGTCGTTAAATGTGATAGGGTAGGGTAAAAATCAATGCTAAATTACTCGGAAATCCTGTAACACTCAGAGACTAAAGTATACACTCAAGTGCCAAAAGTAATGAGATACCTTTCTAATATCATGATGGCTATAAGTTGTGGCGTCGTTAAATGTGATAGGGTAGGGTAAAAATCAATGCTAAATTACTCGGAAATCCTGTAACACTCAGAGAGTAAAGTATACACTCAAGTGCCAAAAGTAATGAGATACCTTTCTAATATCATGATGGCGATAAGTTGTGGCGTCGTTAAATGTGATAGGGTAGGGTAAAAATCAGTGCTAAATTACTCGGAAATCCTGTAACACTCAGAGAGTAAAGTATACACTCAAGTGCCAATAGTAATGAGATACCTTTCTAATATCATGATGGCGAGAAGTTGCGGCGTCGTTAAATGTGATAGGGTAGGGTAAAAATCAGTGCTAAATTACTCGGAAATCCTGTAATACTCAGAGAGTAAAGTATACACTCAAGTGCCAAAAGTAATGAGACACTTTTCTAATATCATGATGGCGAGAAGTTGTGGCGTCGTTAAATGTGATAGGGTAGGGTAAAAATCAGTGCTAAATTACTCGGAAATTCTGTAACACTCAGAGAGTAAAGTATACACTCAAGTGCCAAAGTAATGAGATACCTTTCTAATATCATGATGGCGAGAAATTGTGGCGTCGTTAAATGTGATAGGGTAGGGTAAAAATCAGTGCTAAATTACTCGGAAATCCTGTAATACTCAGAGAGTAAAGTATACACTCAAGTGCCAAAAGTAATGAGATACCTTTCTAATATCATGATGGCGATAAGTTGCGGCGTCGTTAAATGTGATAGGGTAGGGTAAAAATCAATGCTAAATTACTCGGAAATCCTGTAACACTCAGAGACTAAAGTATACACTCAAGTGCCAAAAGTAATGAGATACCTTTCTAATATCATGATGGCTATAAGTTGTGGCGTCGTTAAATGTGATAGGGTAGGGTAAAAATCAATGCTAAATTACTCGGAAATCCTGTAACACTCAGAGAGTAAAGTATACACTCAAGTGCCAAAAGTAATGAGATACCTTTCTAATATCATGATGGCGATAAGTTGTGGCGTCGTTAAATGTGATAGGGTAGGGTAAAAATCAGTGCTAAATTACTCGGAAATCCTGTAACACTCAGAGAGTAAAGTATACACTCAAGTGCCAAAAGTAATGAGATACCTTTCTAATATCATGATGGCGAGAAGTTGCGGCGTCGTTAAATGTGATAGGGTAGGGTAAAAATCAGTGCTAAATTACTCGGAAATCCTGTAATACTCAGAGAGTAAAGTATACACTCAAGTGCCAAAAGTAATGAGACACTTTTCTAATATCATGATGGCGAGAAGTTGTGGCGTCGTTAAATGTGATAGGGTAGGGTAAAAATCTGTGCTAAATTACTCGGAAATCCTGTAACCCTCAGAGAGTAAAGTATACACTGAAGTGCCAAAAGTAATGAGTTACCTCTCTAATATTCTGTGGGTCCAGCTTTGGCTTGGCGAAGTGCAGAAATTCGATGTGACATGAACTCAACTAGTCGGTGGAAGTCTTTGGGAGAGATGTACCACCATGTTTTCTCGAATAGCCGCCCATAGTTCCGTGGTTGTGATATGGGCTGGATCTTGTGCACGAATGGTTCTTTCGATCACACCCCGAAATATTCTCCTCGGGATACATGTCTGGCGATCTGAGTAACCAAATAATGTGCCGAAATAATGTTAAGAATTGTCCAGAATTCTCCTAAAATCCGTCGCGAACACATTTGGTGACACGAAACAGTGTCATCCTGGAACACCCCATCGTTATTGGTGTAGGTGAAGTCCATAAATTACTGCAGGTGGACCTGTTCACTTTGACGAGAGGAACCAGCTCACGACAGGTTAACACGCCCCACAAAATTATGTAACCAGTTTGCACCAGTTGACAAGCTGGATCCATAGCTTCATAGAGTCTGTACCACACCTGAACTCTGCCACCTGGTCGTACCAACTGAAAACGTGACTCGCAGAACAACGCTACCTTCTTCCAGTTATCTAGGGTCCAATGAATGTGTTCGCGAGCCCAGGTGTCGCTCTGAAGCCGATAATGTGTTGTGAAT
The DNA here is from genome assembly GCA_947359465.1 of Metellina segmentata. Lineage (NCBI taxonomy): Eukaryota > Metazoa > Arthropoda > Arachnida > Araneae > Tetragnathidae > Metellina > Metellina segmentata. The sequence continues at coordinate 43,915,792 of OX375883.1, forward strand.
AAAAGCGCTCGAGTTAGTATTTTTTTTCGATTTTTTCCCATCAACGCCAAGTTTTACTGCATGAACCTCACATACACGCCTCTAGTGCGCCTCTTATTGAACATGGCAGTCAGTTCACGAGTGTCGTTCGTCTGTTAGCATGGGTGCTCAGATGTCGCTGGTTTCGTTCATTCTGCAGACGTGGACGGTCATTTCGCTGCCCATTGTGGAAGGTAAACCCTTCCATGATATAGTATCGATACTATGGAGTGAGGAATACTGAGTCTCAACAACTTCCAAAATGTTGTGCCTCATGCGTCAGTTTCCCACTATCATCCAGGTTCAAACTATGTTAATTCTCGTCGGGTAACTACTATGTCGTTATTATACGTTTTACATAACATTCCAGAGTCCAGACAGTAACGATAATTATCTGGCTTATTACACTCTTTTTATGAGATTCAAGCGCCATTTGTAAATTTGCATACTACTATCTCATGACTTTTGGCATTTCAGTGTACATAATTCTCAGACATAATGTATGTATACAAATCAAAATAAATTACTGTGTGTTTAATAGAAATTTAACTTAAGGTATAGTGATGAATATTCAATCATAAAGACAAACATAACAAATATGAGTAATAAACAAGAGCTCAGAAGTGTATGCATTGATGTTAGAATTTCAGAATCTTACAAAAAGTACACTTTCTAAGCAATGATATAGCCTACAGTATTTAGAAATAATGATTCGACATGCTTTTCTGGGAGAAACGATCAAGACATTTCCTCTAAAATGCAAGTGGTTAATTGAACACATTTTAAATGAACGAGATAACGGGTAAATAAATTTTATCTGATGTTTTGGAAACCATTTTGCATCACAAATATTTCGAAGTTTTTATTTCCTATGTCATTTGTATAAGTACACCTAATTTTTTTTTATATTACATTGAAAAATACAGTTTGCATACCTTAGATTTTCGCATCTCTTAATAATTCCATTTCTGTTCCTGATTTGATCGTTGCGAATGTAAATAATAAAGCTTTAAAAGCTATATAAATGTACTTTCTTATAATGAGACGATGAATACGAATTGTTAACAATTTGAAAATAATTAAAACGACTGTTACTAAAGCAACTAGCGTTCTGTTGCTAATTGGTAAGTTAAAAAATGCCAGAAAAAGTAGTTAATTAATCTTAGAATACTTTACGCATGAAAATAACTTAATTAATCAACTTCATTCGCACAATTTTTAAAAATGTACTTCCTTTTCATCAACAGAACTCAGAAATCGGCATTAACTTCTTACGATATTCACTTACGCGATGAAATCGTTTTCGAGAATGAGCATTGAAAAATGCATTTCTTGAAAAAATTAATGCATTTGCGAAATACTAATATTTTGAAAAATACGGATACTTTTCACTTTTTATTTAAAATAATCATATGCAGTTACGTATTTGCAATACTTGTAAAGGTCACAGCGTCAAATTACTCGGAAGTAATTACTAATTGCGTCAAAAAAATGGAATATTTGAAATTTTCAATTTTGCTAATTTTTACATTATTTTAATGATTAAGTCATTTTTTATGTACTATTATAACTTAATAAATGTAATTCCACTGTGTCTAACTTCGAATTAAAGAAGTTTCTTTAAATAAAGCTGAATCATGTGAGCTTACTGACTTAATTTCGAATTTTGTGTTAAAAATTTATTCACGTTATGTGCCATTTTTTAATACCTTTTGCGAGATGTTAGGCTCAGGACAGATGTTACCTGTCTTAAGAAGTGGAATTATTGCTTTAGAGATCTAGAGAGCTTATGCTAGAAGCAATTGTTCGCTTTTAATGCGAGGGGCATTAGCAGCATCTCACCAGATAAATATGCCTTAGCAATTTTTATAGTTTAGCTTAACTAAAACGCTTTTGAAATCGGTTGATCCATCCTCAATGAAGTCTGACTATACCCAAATCTCTGACTAATACTACTCTGACTGACTACTCTGCCAACAAGTACGCTCTTTCCATATTTAAACACTGATTTCTTGACCCCTCACAATTCCTTAGGTTCACAGCTTCGTAAGACCTTCCATCTTGTTGATTGTTAGGTTTTCTATGGTATAATGACCAAATTTGGCCATGCTCACCAAATAGAAAACATCAAGTAGTAGACATACACACGACAGTTTTACTAACAAGGAAGCGAAATTTATATAGGAAGGAATCCAACTTACACCGCTTTCGCGCACGTTCCGTTGCTTTTATGAGATGTTATTTAATTTCCGATGCTATGGTGACATTGCCCACTTCAGGAGGCTAAATAAATTCTTAAGCTTTAAGGAACATGAATCTTCAATTGTTGATTGGTTAGAGGTATTACCCATCGTGATTAAAACACTAGACTGCCATTCGATAACCAATCAGTCAAGTCAATTCATATGTCCACGTGATTTACAATCCGTACATTTTACGACAGCGACTCCGCAAACATGTTCTGTATATTTCATTAGAAAGTCCATGGTCTGATGCAAAAACCAGTTCCAAACCGTCACCAGTACCGAGCAATGGATACTTTGTTTCTTCCTTCTTGGATACTAACATTCACCCTATACAAATGGTTGGAAGAGTAACGGGTTAACAACCGGAAAGTCACGGGTTCGAATCTTACGAAGAACCATCCCCTACAAAGGGGACTGGGGAAGGGTGAATCTGTCATGGCCTCAAATATTCTCACATTGGCGTGGTGTGGGGTTCTAGTGGAGAGTGGGGTTCCACTCAGCTGCGATCTTGTCATCTGACCGTGGTTGAAACCGGTGTTAACCTCGGATCTTTCACTTCGTATTTGATCCTGGTGCGTCGCCAAGAGCCTGTTGTGTTGCTCTCGTGACTATATCAGGGTTTGCTTCTCTTAGCAATGTCTTGACTAATACTAAAGTTTGCGATATTAACATTATTGGAAGATTGGACTTAATAATTAAGTACATACCTTGAATCTTCTCCTCAACTGCTTTCTTCCTCTTATCAGCGATCGGATCTTTCCCTTAAGGGACTGATCCCAGACCGTCGTCAATAGCCCGTTGTGTTGCTCTAGTACGACGTTAAAAAATTACCAATTACCTCTTATAAAAGGCGGAATAATTAATGCCAATCATAGTTAAATGTTAGTTATAAAGTGTCTCTTCAAAATTGATTTCCTGTAATGCACCAGTTTTTCTTTGCAAATAAGACAGGTTGGAAGGCCATTTGAGATTTGTACAAACGATTCGGTTCATTTAACTTTAAATTCACTGGTTTCGTCTTCCGTTTTTCCTTCTTTGTAGCCATGTCAAGAGGTGGCACCTAAAAACACGTTTCGTTCAATAAAGAATGATCATAAAATTATTAAAAAAAATAATTTTCTGTTCTGATACTACAGATTTGTATAGTCTTTCTCAAAATACATCCCATAACAAGCAATGCACTTATCCCACCTCTTTTCCAGTCTTCAAACACATGCTGGAAGCCATTTTTTGACAGGCTCTTCAAAATCGCCTATGCAACTTTTACCACTGCCTGTGATGATGAAAACCACTTTTTCTGGAGATGTTTCTTCAAATTCGGGAAAAGAAAAACTCGCATGGGCTACATCAGGATTTTATGGAGAATGGGGAACACACTTGACATTGATATTTGAAACATCTGACGATTTTTAAAGGCGAAAACAAAATTGTAATGCAGTGTATTGCACTTCGCGTGTCACATCCATTTTTGCCGTTGGCGAAAGTAAAACTAGGCGTTCTTGGCCGGCTGCCAAGGCCTCAGCAATGACGTCATGACAATGAAACTTGTGCTATCTATTCTCCACTAATCCCGCTACACATTCAATATGAATTATTATTTTCTTGATTTTTAATCACCTTTAAAAAAAATTATGATAATTCTTTATTGAACAGCCCTTGTATAATAATAAAAGTAGAAACACAAAGTTATAACAACTTATTAAATTGATGCCAAAAATACCTGTGAGATCTGCAGCTGGTTGAAAGATACTAGTTGCTTAATGCGCCTAGTAGGTACTCTCGTCACTAGTCATTCGGCTCGCTCTCGCTCAGCTTGAGTATGACACCCCGCACCCACCTGTGCTACGTCAACACGACCGACACTCCGTTCGCCCGCACGTAGTCGAAATCGATTCGTGTCAGAGCCGCACTCAAGTGGCTAAAGAGCCGCATGCGGCTCGCGAGCCGAGTTTTGTCGACCGCTACTCTGGTGCGATGTTAATTAAAATATTTCCCTACACCTTGCGAAAAAAGGACATTGTTTTGTCTTGACGAAGTACCTCGTCATTAGAAAAGCTGACCAGCTGTCGCAATGTGTAGAATGATGTCATTTTCAAGGGCCATAAGCTGTAGATCACTTAGCCACAAAGCTTTACCAGGGTGCACCACAAGGAGGTGGATCTACTTAGCACCCCATATAGAGAAGGGAGATATAGAAGTGCTTTTGATGGTGAGATTGAGGTCATTCGTATAGCCCTCTCTCAGCTCCAGTGTCACTTGGGTCATTTTTCCAGAGTGGTCATTTTGTCCGACTCAAGAGCCGCCTTGCAAGCAATTAATTATACTGGAGCCCCATATTCTGCAGCCACATCAAATTGCCGGACGTTTTTTGTCTCGCAATCATAAGACTATTTACCTGCAATGGATACCAGCCCACATCGGCATAGAGGGTAATGAAAAAGCTGACCAAAAAAGGGGCAGCGATTACTCAAACTGTTAATGATGAAATCCCTTATCCCATATCCATAATGTAAAGACAATCATTAAATCAATTTTTAAGAACTTGGGAAAAGAGCTGTCATAAATGAATTCCCAGAAATCCAGGTGTAAAAATATCCCAAATCTTTCTGACTGGCCTAGAATGAAAACCGTAGCAGAATGCCTCCTCGCTACTGGTCACGACAATCCTGCAAGGCATTTACATCGTATAGGCGTCCTTGACGATCCACGCTGCAAGCTCTGCAACCTTCAGGAACTCATGGACTATACTCACCTGCGACACAGTCCAGCGATCTCCGCTACAACTTTGTGGGAACGTTACTGGGAAGCAAGGGACCGAATGGGCTCATAGACTTTCTTCTGTTGCCTATTTTTACATTGCTTTTGTTATGTTGTTCAGCTTCAATTTTGTCTTCTGTACCCACTATTGGGAAAAAAAATGTCATTTTCAAGATTACTACGAAGGTATCAAATATAGCGATAGCGATGGCCCTAATATGGAGAAACCACCTCCATCTTTACATTAATCTAAGACTGCCTTTAGGGTAATCTAAAGTAAAGGACTGTCCTTTCCAAGGCAAATGGCCAACAAAGTAACAGCTCTGACTCCCCATCGCAGAGAAATAAACATCCATCCTTTTTCAACTGCACTCGGTCAAACGTCCTGTCAAAGTACATGGCGACAACCCTTCCAGGGTTAGCGCCACAAAACCCATCCTCGACCTGTGATAAAAGATGGAAATAAATCCCGACCCAAAGTGCCATAAAGCGACATCTGAATCTGGATCTCTTCGTTAATCTACTGCTGGAGGATCCATTTCTGGAAAAAGTAATTGATTTCCGAGCAAAGGTCTCCGGGATCAATCAATAGCTCCTTCTTTACTCTTTTGTGAGATCGCATACTCCAGGAGACATTTTTCCAGTTTTTTTCCCCTTCTCCCGTCGTCTCCTTCTCGTCTCCGCAACTCCGTGAAATCGACGTAGACTTGGCCAAGCGCGAAATCCCTGTATCCGTAACGTAATAGATTTGACAATTGCTTTCTTTCGATTTTGTCTTTTCGTTTCTTTCACTGCGCCATCCCGACGAACTTTACAAGTAAACAGAGGCGATTATTTTTTTCGCGTCCATATCATCATCGTTTCTTTTTTCGCTTTGCCCTTTTTTGCCCCGGAGGAGGAAAATTGCCGATCTCTTGTGTGTTTAATTGCAGCGGGAGAGGATGATCTGTTTGGGCAAATATCAGGGAAGAGGCGATCCTTTTTTTCCCCACTGTTGTTGCGTCCCATCCGATAATCACGACCAGTGCCGGGTAATATCTGTTATGATCGCGGGGAAATTTCACAAATCGGAAGACTTGGAGATGATTGAGGACGTGATCGGAATGTGTAGGGGACGTGCGAAATTGCGTCGTTTTACTGCGCCGTGAAGGAGTCGGAATCTTATTCGCTGTCGTGATTCTGATGTTTTATTTACTTCGCCATCTTTTGCCTTTTTTTGCTGAAAGATTCAGTTTTCTCCATTTTATTCTCAGCGCCGTGGTAGCCAGGTTGAAAGAACAACTGGCCAGCTACCGAATGGTTGCGAGTTCGAATACAGTCAGAGACCGTCGTGTTCAAAGGAAGCTGATGAACGTAAAATCTGTCGTGGCCTCAAATGTCCTCATGTTGGCGTGGTGTGGAAGTTTGGAGAGTGGGGTGTACGTCGCCATATAACCATGATTCAAAATAACGTAGTGTTGTCCTCAAATCCTTCCTTTCAGGGTTGATACCGAATCGTCGCCAATAACCCGTTTTGTTAATCCAGTGTGACGTAAATTTAATACTTACCTACCACGTTGTTGTCACGAAGAATGAACCTTTTGACTAGGCTATAGATATAACATGCACGATTCTTATAACTTTAAAGGTACATCTGCTGTACTGACCGTAGTCTAAATTCTTTCTTGGTACCGGGCGTAGTCTAAAGGTTCAATTCTTTTTAGTTTTATTGATAACTATATCTTACTTCTAATACTTCTAATCACACATCCTTTTCAAACCATACTCTTAACTTTGCGAGTTCATAACTCGATCTTTCCAAAGACCGCAGTGAACACTGGGGTTAAATCTGTTGTGGCCTCAATTGACTAAGATGATGAGGTGTGAAACCTTAGAGAGAGGGTTTACAGCTCAAGTGTTGACCTCGTCATCTGACCGTAGTCAAAATTACAGGGTGTCGCCCTCGGATCTTTCCATTCGGGGGTTGATCCCAAACCGTCGCCAATAGTACAGGGTGTCCATAAAAGAATGTCCCAGTTTCAATGGCATATTATAATTGTTTAATTTAGACCATTTACTGCAAATCATAAATCAAATTGAAGGTAAACTCACCTAGTTTTTCTTACAAATGTTCCTGGTTCGAATCCGGGTGCGGGTATGGATGTTTGTAAGCATATGGTGTACAGGTGGCTGGTGCACCTTAAATCTGTCGTGGCCAAAAGTACTCACGTTGGGGTGGTGTGGAAGTTTGGAGAGTGGGGTGCCAGCTCAGGTGTTGCCTCGTCATCTGATCGTGGTTCAAAATTACAAGGTGTTGTCCTCAGTTCCCTTAAGGGATTGATCCCGGATCGTCGTCAATAGCCCGTTGTGTTGCTCTAGTACGACGTTAACTAAAACTTACCTTACCTTACAAATGTTGAATATGTGCATCGTAAGTTATACTCCACACATCCATCCTAAAGTCCAATTCTTCCCTCATTTTGGTTAACAAGTCAGGAGCTATAGCCTCTTCAATTCTGTGTCTCAACTCTGGCAAATGATTAGGTAGCGGTGGAACGTAGACACGATGTTTTATAAATTTCCAAAGGAAAAAAATCGCATGGCGTTATGTCAGGTGAACGTGGAGGACAACGAAAAAGAGCTCTGTCGTCACGACCATTACGACCAATCCAAAGGTCTGGGACTTCGACGTTCAACCACTCTCGTACAAAGAGATTCCAATGGGGAGGGGCTCCATACTGTAGCCAATAAAGTTTACAGGTTCACCCTCAACAAATTGGGGAAAGAGCCATTCTTTCAACATATCCAGGTAAGCCATCCCTCTTACGGTAAGAATTGGACTTTAGGTTGGATGTGTGCCGTATAACTAAAAGTGCACAGATTGAACATTTGTAAGAAAAACTAGGTGAGTTTACCTTCAATTTGATTGTTGTAAATAGCCTAAATTAAACTGTTATAATATACCATTGAAACTGGCACATTCTTTTATGGACACACTGTACATTGTTTTGCTCCAGTGAGACAGAAATGTGAACTACCTACCTACTCTTATTATTCCTATTTCAATGTGATGCTTTTGATATGAAAGTGACTGTAGGTAGTGTTTCTTGTACGTACTTAGAGTATATCGTCATTTGACTTGTTTTTCGTTAAGTTTCAAATAATTTTATTAGTAGGTAGAGATTTTTAACATCACCCTGAGACAGGATGTTCCGCCAGGAGAGTCCCCGCACCTATCCTTGTAAGGATATACCGGTTTAAAGACAACGGGTTATTGACGAATATCTAGGAAAAATCCCGAATGAAATTATTCGAAGACAACACCACGTAATTTTGAACCACTTACAGAAGATGATATCATACGTGTGCTGTCACCCAACTCTCCAAATTTCCACACCACGTCAACGTGAGGACATTTGAGGCCCCGAGGTATTTAACTTGCACAAGCCCCCGCGCACACAATGGTCTTTGGCTCGACGAGTTTTGAACTAACAATCCTCCGGCGGTTGGTAATCCGTTCCTCTTCTAACTGGGATAACAGGGTCATAAGGAGACTTTATTAACATACTTAATCTTCATTTTATTGTCATTTTATTTTCAAGTCATTGGCCACTACAAGGCCGGAAGTGATGGCCACTTGTGAAGGAGCACCCAGTGGGAGGACCATCATTGCCCCTAACAATTTATACTTCGTAATTTTGAACCATGTTCAGATGACGAAGCAACACCTGAGCTGGTATACGCTTACAAACATCCATGCCCGAACCCGGATTCGAACCGGGGACCTTCCGATCCAGAGGCCAACATCTTGACCACTAGATCGGTTGGTCGGCTCATTTTATTTATATATGAATTGATTTATTTTCATAAAAATTTAAAACATTTCAGATTTTGATATACAAAATCTATAACCTTATTGTCCTTAAAATTTTTACTTGAATCTCCATACTTTTAATTTGAATTGTACATATATCAATTATTTCACTTTGATAAGAATCATTCTGTGAAAGTAAATTGACGTAAATAGTATTTATTGCACTTATTCCGAACGTGACGACTGTAGCCTTTTTTCTCGAATATGATTTGAGCACACTTTTCTAATAAAAATTACAATGAAGGAATTCTGAATTGAAAAAAATATGGTCAGCCAACATCAATTAAATCCAACCATCATGGCCATCTTGTCAAACTTTACAAGACGATTATTTTGGTGAAATTTTAACATTATTATCATGGTTTGTTTTTTGTTCTGCCCTTTAAGGCTTGGAGAAGAAAAATTATCGGAATTGTATGTTTAATTGCGGCGGAAATGGTTGATCTCCTTGTGTAATTACAAAAGATGTCAAATCTTTAGTCGTCTCTCTCCATCCAATAACCACACACACTACCGTGTCATTTCTGTTATGGGGGAAATTTCACAAATCAACAGATTTGGAGATGATTGAAGACTTGATTAGTATCCAGACGTGTAAAATTACGTTACTTTTCTTGAAATGCCGTACAGGACTCATAATATTGGTTTGTATCATCATTTTAACATTTTATTTTGTATGCAATCTTTTTTTGGATCTCAATTAGTTTATTTTCATATAGAATTGAATTAATTTTAGTTTATTAACAAGAATCTGTAGTATGATATTTCTAAACAATTTTTCCTTGAATTTCTACTTTTCGTTTTTATTGTGTGTACATTGTTTTATTTTCATAAAGAATTATATTATTTTAATTTACTGAAACTTAGCATATAACGTAATACCCCCTTAACAATATTTACTGAAATTTCCATACTTTTAATTTTCATTGATTTTACCACCATTTTATTTTTCTATAGAATTGTATTGTTCTTAGTTCATTGATGAAAAATATGTAACGCGTAACATTTTTTTAAAATCTTTTCATTGATAATTTGCTTCTTCAAATTTCACTCTTCAGTTTATTTCCATATTCATTTTTCTTTCATATAAATGTAAGGTAATACTCCAAAGTAATTTTTCCTTAACTCTCTGAATTTTTTATTTAAATTGCATATCTAGACCTCTATTTTCCTATTGCAGTCTTGTGTAAGTTAAATGGCAGATGGCTCTATTGTGTTTCCTGCACATGTTCCGAATCTTACATCACTTGACTTATTTTTCTAATTCGATTTCAGAACTCTGCTGAACAAAATAAAAGAATAAATTCCAAATTTATATTGTAATACGTAGCTAATTAACTATCACCGATTAGATTAGTTATCCCCAAATAGCGATAAACTACTCTATCAGGTATCATTGTTCACTTGCTTTTCTAACAGGATTTCAAGAGTGCTGTACAAAATAAAAGAATAAATTTCAATTTCATATTGTGATAGCTGATTGACTGACTCCGATTAAATTAAATATTGCCGAAACGGCGATAAAGTACACTATCAGGTACCATTATTCACTTGTTTTTCTTATACGATTTCAGGGCTTAGCTGTACAAAATAAAATAATAAATTCCAAGTTCACATTGTGTTAGCTAATTAACTAACTCCGATGAGATTAAATATCGCTCACACAGCGATAACCTACACCATAAGGTATCACGAGAGAATATTTAGGTAACAGGAAGTAAAATTTTTATCTTCCGTCTGTTTTGTTCGCATCGAAAATCCTTCTAATATCTTAAAAGAGACTAATGTGCTTTAAAACAGGAATTCTGGATTTATATTTTGGTATGTAGAGTCATAACTCCCTCTATATATATTTCGATAGCTTTCGAATAACACTTACGCAGTCCTCCATCCACGAAATTCAAAGTTACAGTGGCCTATAGCATGCTCAGCACCGTAGAATTTCCATACTTTGCTGACGTCCTCTACAATCTCAGTGCGCCTGCGCACTCGATCCGAATGTCAAATCAAGTACGGACATGCCTTGTCTACACGAAGCTATATTTAACTTCCGGGTGTTTCTTGTAGTTGTTGTTGTTGCTGATCCCTGTAGCCCAGCAGAGCTAGACTAGGTCCATGATATCGCACACTCTCAAGAAATCAATGACCAATAATGGTCGCTCCAGAAGATCTTCTTTATCAAGTCCCAAGCACTCAAGGATATGATACGGAGTGACCTGGCCTTTGGAACACTGGGTACAAATTGGAAAGTCCTTTTCTTTGTTGGCATAAGTCAATGTTTTGAGGTGGCCTCTACGAAATCGTGTTATTGTAGTTTGTTCCTGTCTGCTGCACCGGAGGGATAGTGCTAATGCCATATGATTTTTTTTATTTATATAAATTCTAATCATCTATCACCAAATTCTTCTAGTGTATGATTGTTGGTATCTAATATTATTTGTAGTGCAGATCGGTAAGTTTTAAATCCCATCACATACGCAGTCTTTACTTCATGTATTTTTAAAGTACACTGGCCCAAATCTCACCCAGCACCGTATAATTTACACATTTTGCTGACGTTTTCGACGGTCTCAGTGCCCATGCGCCCAGGGTCCAAAGATACCGACATGCTTTATCTACACGAAGCTATATTTATCTTCTGAGTATTTCTTGTGTAGTGCTGAAACCATATATATTTTTATTTATTTAATTTCTACTCAATTATCTCTCTCTCTCTCACTAAGTTCTTCTCGTTTACTATCGGTATCCCATATTATTTTAATGTAATTCGGTGGGTTTAAATTCCATCACTTACGTAGTCATTATTCTATGTAATTTAAAATTACACCAGCCCAAAGCTCTCCCAGCGTGGTAGAATTTCAACATATTGGGGACAGTGTGTTTTGCGTACTCGGTCCGAAGGTCATGTTAGGAATGGACATCCCCTATCAACACAAAACTATATTTATGTTCTAGATGTGTTTTTTAGTTCTGAATTCCATACGGAAAGTATTTGCTACACTTGACTTTTCATGCATTTCCTTAGTACTGTTCCGATTTTAAAGATATACTAGCCACTGCGCCAGCATGGCGTTGCCCATGGTGTTGGTTTGCGAATGATCTCGTCACTGTCAAAGACGGCCGAATTCGAATTTCGAAGGGAATCCAATCGGCCTGACGTCACAATCTCTTGAGAAAATATAAACATTTAATTGAAAAGTTATTTATAAAAAGAAAATCAAACGTATAAGAAATCTATCTGGTGTAAAATTTTCCGCAGATTTCCTTCGCTTGAATCGTACGAGCGCAAGAAATGGAATGTGTTGGTTTCTCGAAAGCGACTTCACAATCTATTGCAAAGATATAAAAAAAGGTATTCAATTTAAAAATTATTTATTTAAAGAAAATCTTATTTATAGGTATCGATCTAATGTGAAATATTCCGCAGATTTCAAATCCGTTGAACGTTTTATTCTATCTTTAACTATCTAGAAGATAGAACAAAAGACCTATATACCTCCAGTAACAATTTTTATTTGTGTCTTTCGTTCCTCGGAAAATAAAAACGAAACACGGAAATAATAAATTTTGAATCTATCATCTCTTTATAGTGTTGCCATTCTAAAGAAAACAATAATAATTAAATTCCATTAAATTCATATTATAATGTTCTATATTAAATTTTAATATTCAGACACGATAGGAAAATTGCAAAATGTTTGGACTGCCTGTGTGCCAAATCTCATTATTGTTAGTGCCATAGATTCGTCAGGACAGTCCACAGACAGACAGACATTTCCTTTTTTAATAGCAGAGTTTCACGTCAAAACGATTGAAGGTTTACTTCACTGTGTTGTTGCTTCCATTGCTCAGTTTGAACGGGATCCTTAAGGGATTGTCTGCTTTTGTTAACTGTACAGGTGGACAAGGTGACTGCAGAAGCTAATGCGTGGTAATCCCGACTTAAGTCTGCGCGATAAAGACGAGACTCAGGGACCGTGTGAAGGGATTACGAATATGGGATTCAGAGGTATATAAGGCGCAAAACAAGCAGGATTAGAAGCAGGGTGACAGAAATGCTCCAAAAGAAATTAGTTGCTAGATACAGCTTATTGAGGATGGATAGTAACAGATGCACATAAATGTGATTTCTCTGAAGTAACTTGTTTCCTTTTACTTTATTGTGTTGATAATGTATGAAAATAAGTAGTACGCAACAATATGATAGACTATTGTAACCCTTCAGATAGTCATTTACGCATTATTTCAAACTATTTTCAGTTTTTCATGGATGAGTTCTATGCAGTTTAATAAGTACAAGTAGTATCCTTGTCCAACAATCAGGCTGTTTTACCCACAGACGTTCACGCATTTATTCCATTAAGAAACTCGAAGTTTTTCCTAGATAACCGACATTTTTTTGACGATATAACCAACGAAATCCTTCTATGTATTGTTTTACCCAATAGATCTTACTTTCAACGAATGGATCTGACTTTCAACCAATAGATCTGACTTTAAACCAATAGATCTAGCCAGATCATAATGGAATAGATACCTCGCCCGTAGAGCAAAACTGACCATATTTTGGTTTCGTTATCATAACAACAACAGCAGTACCTTGACAAGACCTTTTTTTTACCAATTAAATCGCTTTAAAATACGATATACACTATTATTTGTAATTCTAAGGGCGCCTTCACACGAAGGAGATCGATCTCTCAGACTGGTCGCCTGAGATTGTCGCACAGATTCATTTCCTGCACACAAGAGATTCCAGCGAAGAGCAGCAAAGCAAAATTTTTGACTGGCATTGTTTAGTTCTAATTTTTGTAAAATAGGCATCGTTATAGATTGAAAATTTCAACGAATTTGAAATCTGCGGAAAATTTTACACCAGATAGATACCTTATATTTGATTTAAACAAATAATTTTTAAAATGCGACTTTTTTATTTTTGGCAATACGAATATGAACGCGCAATAGACAATAATTTCACGACTTTTACGTCCTTTAGAATCGTGCCTGCTTTCAGAATGGATGAGTTGTAAATGCATGCATTATGGTATTTGAATCATAAAAAAAACAAGAAAAATGTCAAAAGAAAGTATTGGGTACACCCTATCAATAAATTTCCTATGCAGAAAGGCTTATATGATGTTTTGTATTGCGAACTAGAACAGGCCTCGAAATAGATTTTTTAATACAGGTGCAGAAGGTGCACCTAAGTTTTTAAATTAGGTGCACAGATTATATTTTTGGTGCACATTTAAAAAAACGTAATATAAGAGCATTAATGTAATGTAAACTACTTTATTAGTTGGGTATGTTTGGATATGTTACTAGTAGGTAGTAAATAAAAATATTTAAACATTTTTTTTTTACCTCCGAAATTACTACTTACAAATATTCAGTCATCATCAGACATTGGTGGGCAATCAGAAACGTCTACGTTTATGGCAGATCTTTAGCCATAAGATTTAGTGTCCATCCTTCTTTTTGTATTTTTCCTTCATTGCAACATAGCATTTTCTGGATTAAAGTTTTTGCATAGTGTGTGTTTAGGAATTTTAATTACTGCGTGCACCTAGAGGGAATAAATTAGGTGCACAATTTTATTTTCAGGTGCACAGTGCACCTGTGCACCCGGGTATTTCGAGCCCTGAACTAAAGGATGACTTGACTAAATTTTGCAATTTTTTCCGGATGTCAGTAGCTTTTTTAGAGAACTCTTCAACAGGAGACATTTGTACATTAAAAAGCACGCACCAAGTATATTTGTCTTTTGTTTATCACACTCTAGTATTTCTTCGCAATAAATAAACACCATCACCGCTCTCCATGCGGTTTCTTTTTTTTATTTTGTCCGCATAATCTTCGTGAGTTTTGTCCCACAATGCGGGCTGCATTTGCAAAGCAGTAATTAACTTATCAATACCTAAACTCTCCAAAACAAGTAAAATATAAGACAAAGAAACAAGGAAAACAAAATCAGAACGGCAGCTTATATCGCTAGGAATCAAAAATCGGCAGATGACAGTCTCTCTAGTGTGAATGACGCAACACCTCTCAATGTAACAGCAGACTCCGTCAAACAAAAAAGAAGTCGCAAACAACTAAATTTCCTCTGTGACTATTTTTTCGTATCACTCACCGGTCTCCTGCGAGTCTTCTCGTGTGAAGTGCTCCTATTGTTTCTATGTAAGTTCCGTCGCATTGAGACCGGTATGAGCGATCGATCTCCTTCGTGTGAAGGCGCCTTTACTTAACGAGCAGCCTGTCGAAGCGATGTTCTTGGCTGTAAAAGACACATTTCCTACACCCTTTATTCCGTGTCTGCGTCAGTAGATGACCTTGGTCCCGGAACGTTGTCTCTTAACATTCTGAAGAGTTCCATCTGCTTCAAACAAGGGATGCGACATCGATGTTTTGTAAAAAAACATCGATGTATTGCAGTCGATGTTTTTGTAAAAACGATGTTTACACTTGTCGATGTTTTATTTTTAAATGAAAAAAGTACTGTTATTAAAATTTAAAAAATAACCAAGTAGCATAATTTTCATATTCAGCAAATTGAACATACTTATAGACCAAAGTGGCCAAGAATGAAGGGTCTGAAAAGTAAGAATGCGACATCGATGTCGATGTTTTATAAAAAAAAACATTGATGCATTGGAGTCTATACAGCATCACTAGTTGCTAAACCAGTTTTAAGATATGGGGGAAAAAGTTTAAATACACTGAATTTTAAAAACATCGATGGTTTTGGGGCGGTGTATTATCAACATCGATGTCTTAATCTTGAATACCGATGTTTTGCTGTCGATGTCGCAGCAATAGTTTCTAAACCAGTTTTAAGAAATGGGGGGAAAAGTTTAAATACACTGAATTTTAAAAACATCGATGATTTGGGGCGATGTATTATCAACATCGATGTTTTAATTTTGAACATCGATGTTTTGTTGTTGATGTTGCATCACTAGGAGCTAAACCAATTTTAAGAAATGGGTAAAAAAGTTTAAATACACTGAATTTTAAAAACATCGTTGGTTCGGGGGCAATGTATTATCAACATCGATGTTTTAAGTTTTGAACATCAAAGTTCCCCAAAAAAGTTGTTTTGCTGCTGTCGATGTAGCATCACTAGTTGCTAAACCAATTTTAAGAAATGGAGTAAAAAGGTTAAATATTCTGAATTTTAAAAACATCGATGTTTTACTGTCGATGTCACATCCCCACTTCAAGCGTATCTCTAATACGTCTTATGGTGAGTCTACTAGGTGGATCAGTGTGAATTTTTTTCAAAATCGTTTTTGCATTTCTTCCTCTGTATTCGCACTTCCAGTAGCACTTTAACGCAAACTTTCTTTCTTCGAAACTTAATATGGATTGGGCCCTTATGTTTCAACCGTTAAATCTGCAACAAAAATAAAATTCTGGGTTTTAACAACTGATAAAGTGTGGTAACATTTTCTGCGACACCCTGGATATATTCTTTACTCGCCACTCCGTGGACAACACGGCGTTGCTCGAGAGAGTTTTTTTTTGTGGGGTCAGGTGGTATCACTGCTCGCTAACCCCCGGTGATTGCAACGAATTATCATTCGGTTTTCTTCTCAAACCAAGATCACAGGCAACGCTATGATGGCCTCGTCATTGTCAAATGCGAAGAGATACAATCGGATTGACGTCATAATCTTGCGAAAACATAAAAAAAATTCAATTTAAAAGTTATTTTTTAAAAGATAATGAAATGTATTTGGTATCAATCTAATGTAAAATTTTCCACCCCTATCAAATCCGTTGATATTTCCTTTCTATCTTTAACGATCGCTGAGATAGAAAAATAACATTGAAGAACGCCAGTCATAACTTTTTATTTGTTTTACTTCACTCAAATCCATTGCTCAGGAAATGGAAATGAATGAATCGGATCTCTTTAACCAAGATAGGACAAATTCTTCGCTGTGGCCAAGTTGGTATTTAAAAAAATATATAAATGTTACAATTTAAAAATTATTTTTTTAAAGAAAATCATATTTTTAGGTATCGATCTAATTAAAAATGTTCCACAGATTTCAAATCCGTTGAAACTTTCACTCTATCTTTAACGATCTAGAAGATAGAAAAAAAAAGAACTGCATAACTCCAGTTAAAACTGTTTATTTGTTTTGTTTGTCCGCTGTAATCGTTGCTCGGAAAATGAAACGGTAAAAGTAAATTTAGAATAGGTTATATCTTTTTAGTGTTGCCATTCTAAAGAAAACAATAACAATTAAATTCCATTAAATTCATTTTAAAATGTTCTAGATTAAATTTTCAAAGTCGGGTGCTATAGAAATATGACAAAAATTCGAACTACCTGTGTGCCAAATTTCGTTATTGTAAGTGCCATAGATTCGTCAGGACGCTGCGTACAAGACACACGACAGACAAACGGATACTTTCTTTAAAATACACTAGCCACCGCTTGGCTAGCCCGGCGTTGCCCGTGCCCGTGGTGTTGGTTTGCTTTCTCCGCGTGCAAAATGAAAGAGGAAACGTAAAAATAATTTTCTCAGCGTTCTCCGAAGCGATGAAAAAAACTTAGCATGGTTCCAAGGTCACGTGGGTAGAAAAGTCAAGTTGGGGCTATTCTTCTTTCGTCCGGACGAAGAACCAGGTAGAGAATAAAACTATTAAATTCATTTAAAAATCTTCTAGATTGAATTTTAAATTTTCACCGCGACCCGAAAATTGCAAAACATTTTGACTATTTGTATGCCAAATTTCCTTGCTGTTAGTGCCATAGAATCGTCAGGATTTCGTGCCCGCGAAAAAACAAACAAACAGACAAACACTTCCTTTTATAACATTAGAGATAGTAAAGAAACCAAAATATACTTAAAATACGTATATTACTTATACATTACTGTATGTGTAATATTTATGTTTAGTAAACTTTTACTATACCTAGAATATTTATATTCTTAATGTCTTATATATATATATATATATATATATATATATATATATATATAATATATATATATATATAATATATATATAATAAGGTATATATATATATATATATATATATATATATATATATATATATATATATATATATATATATATATATATAATATATATATAATAAGGTATATATATATATATATATATATATAAGGTTTAAAGCTCAAAGATTATTTATAAGAATATAGTAAAAATTATTTATATTCTTTAGCCTCATCCTTTCATAGACAGTAGGGCTCCAGACGTCTCATCACCTCCATCATTTTTTTTTCCAATGGCGGGTTCTGGACTTTTCACCTCCATCATAAAGTCTAATATTTTAAATTTATCTAAGTAAACATACATCATATAGCACAAAGACGAGCACATTGGAATAGAAACTGGCAAAGTACCCAAGCTTTAGTCACAGTCCAAACACTCATTTTCTTAGCTTCGAATAGCATTAATATTCCAGCCAGTGTCGTTTCTGCTGTAATTAAAGCTCCGTATGTTTACTGTCTCGGAATCCTTCATGTCTGGGCAAAATAAAATGATCAGAACTCCTCTCCACAACGGATTTAATGAGACCAATTCATCAAAAGTCTTTGTTTGCTACAACATTAGTTTCTGCAGCATCGTTTGATGTGGTCTGGGGCAATTGGGCTATGAGACTGTGGGAGAGCTCTTCTGGTACAACGTCTATCGCAGTTAATGATCTCGATCTATTGTGATAGCTCGTGGTTCAACACACAATATGTTGAATAAGGAATGGAAGTTAAAAATGCGAATAAAAATAGTCGTATGTCTACTTTTCAGAATCTATTAAAAACCATCAATTTGTGTTTATTGTCCGATCCCGAGCATGTGCATCTAAGCATATTTAAAATTATTAAATCTTTTTAGAGAATCAGTTATGTTTTGAAATGATAATATTGAATTTAAAGCGTTTTTGCTGTTATAAGCGTATATTAAAATTATGATGGAATTCTGTTTAAGTATTTTAGAAGACAAATTAATTTTAGCCTTAAGGGGGTCCGGGACACATTGAAATATTTTTTTTATTAATTCATTTAGAATTTTGAATTTTTTTGCACTGATTACCCATTTAACTAATAAGCAAAATCACAACACAAAATTTTTCCAAAATTAAATTTTTTTTTTTAATTAAAATGTTTTGAAAAAAAGAGGGGCCATTTTAAATTGCTAAAACTCAAAATGTTCTTGATCAATTTTCAAAATTCTTGCAGTAAATTATTCACAAATTTATAAACTTCAATATTTTGATTCAGCAATTTAAAAATATTAGTTTAATAAAAAATAAAAATATTTGAATGAAAATTTTTGAATATTTTAAGGTACTTCTTTTTTTTTAAAGTCATATTTTAAAAAGTAAATATTTGTTTCAAATTTGCTGAATCAGAATTAAAGTATAATGTTTGAAAAAGATATGTTCCAAATTTCAATCCTTAAACTTTATCGGTTTTAGACGTATAGCAATTTGAATGCAGGAAATCTTGAAAAATGTATCATGGAGAAAAACGCATTTAAAGTTTTAAAGACAGATGCTGTTGCCATGACAACCATTGTCCAGAGTGTTAGATTTTAAAAACAACGCACTACAAAAATTATTATATCTCTGGTTCTAATTAAGATAGAAACATGATTTAAACGTCATTTTAAGCAGAAAAACACAGAGAATTTCTTAAAGTAATAAAAAAAAAATTTGACGATTTTTGTGTCCCGGACCCCCTTAAGTTTATTTCCTTTGTGAAACAATTTAAGTAATTTAAGCTCTTCTGGTGGTTGTCTTAACGAAGTATCTCGTCACTAGCAGAACTTTTAGCCGATCCTGAGTGACAAGATATCACGTCATTAGAAAAAATTTGACCTAACATGATACCGTCATCATCAAAAATCGGCAATATATTGCTGACGATATAGTTAACCATTAGCTAAATGATTCGGATCGTGTTGGACGAGATATCTCGGATGTTTACTGAAGTATTGCTGGTTCCACACAAAAGCATTATCTTCAAATTTCTAACTGTTGTCGAACACTTAGTAAAGCTATTACTAAACTGTGAATTAAAACTTAAGACACACGAAAGATGTGTCTACATTTCAGTTTACCGTCAAATAATTATACACCTATTTTCGTGGTAGAATTCGAGATAGAGGTTCTAATCATCAGTCTTTCTATAGACCACTTCGGACCGCAAAGCCGTCAACCTAATTTTACAAGTACTTAAAGACATAAAAGGTTTGTTAAGTCATAAAGAGATCAAATTAAAAAGCAACCACTGTCTCTCGTAAATGACTACAGTCTAAATGTATTTTCATCAGAATAGTACCTTTCATACTTTGGACTTAGTGTTACATTATTTTATTTTCGTTTCCATGTGGAATTTTAGAGTGTAGAACGACTTTAATAGCACTGATCACTTTTTTAGAAATTTTTACTTATAATTTTAATGCTGTATTATATCTTAGATGACCACATCGTTTTACCTCTGTCAAAGCCCAATTTAGGTCCCTGAAATTTTATTAACAACAAAAGATTTGAAAAATTAAGGGCTCTAGAAACTTTCGGCAAAATAATTAATATGTATGAAATAAGTGAAGAATTAAATACAAATATATGGCGGGAGTCTAATCAAGATTTTACTATGTTCGATTTCATGAGTACATTGAAAAAATCTATTCAACTTCACCAGGTCCTGACATACTTTATTACAGCATATTACCACCTATGAGCCGCGGTAGCTCAGTCAGTAGAGCGTCGGGCTCGCATCAGAAGGGTTGTGGGTTCTGTCCTCAGCGGAGCCTGCAATTCTGATGATTGCGAGAACGGCTCTTCGACCTGGCTAAAGACCGTCGTGTTCACTAATGGTGAATGGGGCACGTTAAATAGGTCGTGGTCACAAAGTCCCCCATGTTCCCATACCAAATCAATACCTCTGGGGGTACCTGATCAGGGGGTTATCGGCCTCTGATTGGGATCTAAATTACGATATGTGTGAGTGAATGGATTTATGAAAGGGGCCTTCCTGTAAAACGGATGTGTCATGTACGTCGAGCAAAGTAGGACTTCCTCCCAATGGGGCTCAATAACATGGAAGGCACGCCCCCTCGCCTCTTGCCGTCTTCGACGGGCATGGCACTCCTCTGGTCTGCCAGTGTTGGCATGAGAAACAACAACAACCACCTATAAAAAATTCGCTAAATAGATTATATTAATAGCTAATAGAATTTAGAAGGATCAGGTTTCTCGTGCGACTTGGTTAAAAGTCATTATTAAACCTATACCAAAACCTTGTAAGGACCCAAAATATCCGAATAACTTTAGGTGCATTATTGCTTCGACAGGTTGCATTTGGATTGGTTTACGCTAGATTTTTTTTGCCTTAGAATAAGCAAAGCCTCTAGTTTTCATAGCTGATTTTGTTGAAGCCACAGCTCTGTAGACAAAGCATTACTTATTGAAACCTCAATCCAAGATGCTTACGTGACATAAAATATTTAGTGTCGAATTTTTTCACGCATATAAAATGCATGAACGAGAACATGGTGATTCAAAAAAATAATGAAGGATTTAAATCAGATGGCTTTCGGAGCAATCTCACAGTTTTTATCCAAAAGTTTTGAAGTCAAAGACATTTAGACAAGACTCAAAGACATTTAAAGGTTTGTAATAACGGTATTTTATCCAAAGTTCCCACTGAGGAGATAGTTTCTCAGATAAGTGTTTTGAGTGTTGTGTTGCTCTCTAAATTAAAATAAATATTATTATTGGAATTGACCCTCATATGTGCAACGAACTTTTTGTGGATGGTTTTCAAATATTGTATTCTGGAATATGTATACCATTTATAGAAAGATAATTGCAAACAGCTATCAGAAAGACTATTGAATGTGTAAATATGAATGAATTCGCCTTCTTTTCACAAGACACACTTTGTGTTCATTTCACCCAAAGACGCTGCTTATTTCCTCACCCAGAAATTTTATTAAACGAAACTGCTATCCCATTTGTCTCTTAGCTCAGGTGTTGCTTCGTCATCTAACCGTGGTTCAAAATTACGAGGTGTTGTCCTCGGATCTTTCCCTTATGGGACTGATCCCGGACCGTCGTCAATAGCCCGTTGTGTTGCTCTAGTATGACGTTAACAAAAATTACCATTACCATTACCCATTTGTCTCTCCTGAAATTAATCCTGCACATCCATCATATCACCGATATAACTAATCCTCAATTGGAAATTACTAATTATTAAAACCATCATTCATATCTTCCTTTGATTTTAAAATACAAGACATTATAACATAAATATTGACAACCTAGGCATGTTTCATATATAAAACAAACGTATACCTTGAAGTGACAAAAATATATTCATGATCATACGCATTTGACCAAATCATATACACCAGACTTCATGTACGAAAAATAATTTTACAATACAGTACAGTTCCATCAGCTTGTATCGATAGATCAATGTATGTACCTTGAAGTGACAAAAATATATTCATGATCATACGCAATTGACCAAATCATATACACCAGACTTCATGTACGAAAAATAATTTTACAATACAGTACAGTTCCATCAGCTTGTATCGATAGATCAATGTATGGTACACATGTTAGTGCTGCGACAGAAATTCGAAAATTCAGTCATTGCTAGGAAACAAGATCACATTCTTCTAATCTAAAAGCTGTATAGATTGCAAATTTTAATATCAAAAGCCATCCATCGATATCAAATTTAATGAAACAATTCTTTACATTGAAAGAACTTAGTATTGAAGTTTTATTTTATTGATTCCGGTACATTTTGGCATAATGGGAAAATAAAATCAGACCAGATTGCACAACTATGCAGCTAAACTTAAATGTAGGTTACACTGAGGCTATTTGGCATAAGGGATAAGTTGGCATTTACCTTGTACTTTTGACCGCAGAGATTATCGCCACTATTTTACTACACGTGTATGTTGCATCATCCACTCTAGTTTCAGTATGATCGAAACTTTCAGAGAACAAAAATACGTATTTGTGTTTTTTTTTGCATATTAAGTGTTTTTTTCTTTAATTAAAGGTTTTGGTGTTTTATGAAGCCTTGTATACTTTTTGAATGCGAAGCTCTGCTTCACATAAGGCACTCAAGTCTAGGTCTTGGAACAGAACTTGATACAATTCACGAAGAACCTGTCAAAAGCCTTTTGGCCTTTCTTAACCCTTCTTTGCATAATGGTGGAAATTTCCATCATAACATTGAATGCCCAAAAATTATATAAAAGAACAAGTTCACTTTAAGTTGATCGTGTCTGGATACCTTTTTAATGTCCATTGCATAAAAAAAACATAGCTGTCAAAAATAAGCAAGTGTCACTATCAGTAAAACGAGCTTGAAGTTGTCATTCCGCTGTTTGTTGTAGTTGCAATAAACGAATGATTTCGTTTTTAATTTTGTTTTATTATATTTGAGTTTCTATTGCTAAAAAAGTGAAAATGAGTGGAAGAAAGGTTTGTAACATGTGTTTCTGTTATTTTTAGAGCAATTTCTGAAAAAGTTTGCGTTTAATTAAAAAAATACCACATGATACCATCATATTGTTTTTTTGCTAAATTTATACTATAAATATATACTAAGATTTTTTTAACCATTTTTCCTTTAATTTTGAACATGAATTACATCACCTTGATTTATTTCACCAATAAAGAAAAAATCATGCAAAGAAGGGTTAAGGAATCTGGCTTACTTTGACAGGAGTGTCGAAAAACAATAGAGTTTGGTGCAATATTCCCTAGTGGAATCAGCACCTAGGGCTTTCCTGACCTCCCCACTCACTATGACTATGACTATGACTATAAGCCCTAGAAAATGTATAGTTTTCAATGGTTGTGTTGGATAAAGTGAGCAATAATGATTGTAATCATGTACTGGAATTGCTTGTAAAACTTATGTGGAAAAGTGAGGCAACCATCTTGTCTCAAAAGTCATGGTGAGGGAAGTGAGCATTTAAGTCGTGGGGAATGTTAGCATAAGAAAGATAATGGACATCGACGGCGATAAATTTGATATTTTCATAATGGTGAAAACACTTTTTCGACCTTGGAGTGACGTACTTTGGAGAAGTCACAGACACAATCTGGTACAACCGCAACAAAATTTTGCGAAAACCAAAGCTAGCAATCCCGATCACCCTACTTTTTAGTGGACAAGAAACGTTAAGATTTTCATATTATTTTTGTTTTCTTAGTTTTTCTTATTCCATATTAAAATATAAGTTTTAGTGTGCATTTAATTTAATTAACTAGCATTATTGCGTAAATCCTACCACAATGATATGCTATACCAATTTACCCCAGGCTTTATGCCAACCAGCCCCGCATCAGGGGTAAGTTGGCATAGTTTGAGCAATTTCGTAAACAATATTTAACGAGTAAATTAAACAATTTTAGTGATGTTTTTGTCATTAATTTGTTACCAAGGAGTTCCGTTATCAGCAGCATTGGTTATATTAGCTGAATGTATTACTGAAAAAATATCATAAACCCGAAACTATGCCAACTTGCTCAGGGCTTCCCTACCTGTATGCGATATTGAACCAGTCTCAAAACAAGTTATAAACACATCTTGTCAAAACACGGATTCTTGCGACGCAAAATAAACTCAATTTTATCCAACCGTCTGTAAGGGATTTAAATAAGGAAATTTATATAGAGGACATTACATGTTAAGTTGGCAAGGCCTGGAAACGGACATACACATTTCACTCATAAACATTTTTTGTACGGAGAACCTTCTTCGTTGCTACTTACAATAATAAACAAACAATTATATTTTTTCGACCGACTTCTTAAATTTAAGGAATCCGACAAATCTGGTTCGATGTTTCCCTTCCATGACCGGTTGTTAGATTCTTTCTAAAAAAATATTATTATTTATGGCTGGGATTGCATTTTCGAAATATATATACTTAGTTTTTACTTTAATAATTTATAAAATAAATACATAAAATAATTGCATTATTTAAATAAATATTATTAAATATAAATAAGTTTCATCTCACTCAACTTGTTGTATTTAATATCTAGTTCTTAAAAATTGCACTGAGGAATTAAATATTATAGAATGTCGAACAAAAACGGGTTTAGAGTAGTCAGATTTGGCCTAGGAGGGATCAGTTTTCTCCCTAGGATCATATACTGACTGATCCCTAGGCTCATATACATTGCTGGAGGGGTGGCACTTTATTCCCCGAACTGTGGTTAAATACATTATTGCCTGCATGAAATCACGTTGTGATATGTGTGTACGCGTCAGGGGCGATAACATTTCAAATTATATTCATAAGCCTTAATTTTTTTTTCTGGGTTTTTCATTTTTTTCTGCACTTTTCTTGTCACATATTATTGCCATTTTTATGGTTTCATGCAACAGTTTTATATCCTATGCAGTGTTAATGAATTTTTTCCGTTGTATTTGAGTGCTATGATGTTATGTCTCATTCCAGAAAAATTCATAAAATTATAGTTCATAGTTTCTGAAAAATCCATGATTCTATGCATTTAAAGATAATTTCGAACACCAATGTATTTTCCGAAGAGATAGGAGAAACGTTTAGCACGGATGCTAAATTACTGGACTCAAAGAACATTATTTTAAATAGTGATGAGGTTTCAAAAAGATCCATATTTTGTGTGAAATGTTAAGCTAGAGAGACAGAACGGTAGTTTTGGCACTGAGGAACTCTGTGAAACTAGTTTTCAGAACCTCAAATCACATTGTGGATAAATAATAATACATAAAAAAACAATTTCGACCGCTTAGAAGCAGGGCAGACAATCATGGAAGCAGAGAGATGTGTGAATATTTCAAGACAGTCTCTGCGCTATGGAACTTTCAGAACTCTGGAACTGTTGTAAGGAGGCCTGGATAAGATCGTAAACGTATAACAACTGCTTCTCAAGATCGACATATGGCAATAACTGCCCGTCCTGACGGGAAATATAGTGCTCGGCAGTTAAGTTCAGAGCTTGCAGCCGCAACAGAAACTGATGTATCACGGCAGAACTGGAGTCAACACCAATGGACCCATGTTCTCTTTACTGATGAGGTTAGTTTAACTTCTGATTTTAAGCGTTTTACATCTGGAGGGAGTCAGGAACGCGAAATCTTCCTTCGAGCAGTATGGAATGTGACCGTTTTGGTAGTGCAGGAGTGATAGTGTGGGGTGGAATAATTATCAATGGACGTACGTCCCTACACGTTTTCAACAGAGTATCTGTGACCAACCAGAGAAATCGGGATGAGGTTTTAGAACGTTAGGTAAGACTTATCAGAAGAGCATATGCGTCTGAACTTCTATTTCTGGACGATAATGCTCATCCACATCGAGCAAACCTCGTTGACCTTCAAAACGAAGCCATTGAGCGAATATCGTGGCCAGCAAAATCTCCCGATCTGAACCCGATAGAGAAATTATGGGACTACCTTGGAAAAGAAGTTGCACGGAGACATCTTCCTCCTAGAGATATAAATGCCCTGAAGACCACATTGCTGGAGGGGTGTCACTATATTCCCCGACCTGTGGTTAAATACATTATTGCCTGCATGAAATCACGTTGTGATATGTGTGTACGCGTCAGGGGCGATAACATTTCAAATTAAATTCATAAGCCTTAATTTTTTTTTCTAGGTTTTTCATTTTTTTTCCTGGGTTTTTCATTTTTTTCTGCACTTTTCTTGTCACATATTATTGCCATTTTTATGGTTTCATGCAACAGTTTTATATCATACAAGGGGGCCTGCCCCCTGCTCGCTAACGCTCGCCAACCCCCGGAGGATTGCTTCGCAATCCTCATTGGTTCGCTGCGCGAACATATGCTCGCTTCGCTCGCCTCAATGAAGACTTGTGTCCTAGCAGAAGGGATTGTTTACAAAATATGTCACCAAAAAAATGTTTTTCAAATCTAAATTTGCTGTATTACAGAAATAATATATACAATATCTCTAAAATCAGAATTCAAGTGAAAACATTGTGCAAATTTTGACTCGAAATGTGAGCGTTGCTTTGGAAATTGAATACCCAGCATGGTGTTTGTGTGTACATTTTCCCAGCACTCAAACGACCCACACTTTTTCATTGAGTTTGTTGCCGAAAGTTGTAGTGCAAGCGTCTTGTTGAACTATAATTGTTGGTCCTGACGTTTTTTAAATGGCCCTGAAAAGATCCTCCGCTTTCTTTGATTTCTATTATAAACTAACTGCAACAACTCATTAAAATTTCCTTTTTTTTTTCAATAAAATTTCATCCGTTAACACTATAAATTCAATCGATGCGCGAGACTTCGCGATAAACAAACAATCGTACAGTATTGCCAAAACGCGATTACAAATAACGTCTTTTTTGCGAGCCACGTAAGAGAATTATATATATAGATGCAGTTTTAATGAATTTTTTCCGTTGTATTTAAGTGCTATGATGTTATGTCTCATTCCAGAAAAATTCATAAAATCATAGTTCATAGTTTCTGAAAAATCCATGATTCTATGCATTTAAAGATAATTTCGAACACCAATGTATTTTCCGAAGAGATAGGAGAAACATTTAGCACGAATGCTAAATTACTGGACTCAAAGAACATTATTTTGAATAGTGATTAGGTTTCAAAAAGATCCATATTTTGTGTGAAATGTTAAGGTAGAGAGGCAGAACGGTAGTTTTGGCACTGAGGAACTCTGTGAAACTAGTTTTCAGAACCTCAAATCACATTGTGGATAAATAAGAATACATAAAAAAATGGTTAGGCCGCTCTTGCTTTGATAGCCTCAAATAATCTATGACTAATGTTTACATCGCAAAAACAGGTTTCCTATACGGAATACACTCTATAACAAAAAAAATTGACGCACCAAGAAGGAATCATCCAATTACTTTGAAATTTCGTATGCAAAAATGTTTTGACTAAGTATGCAAATTGTATACATTTTGTTGTCCAGTGAATGAATAGTGCGATCTCCAGAGCATCGGAACTGCGCATCCAGCAGATGTATATAAGGAGTTGTTCTTGAACTGTTGTTAAAAATTTCAGCTGCATTGCGATTTAGAATACCTTTCAACGACTTAAAAAATGCCTCGCCGCAGGATTCGAGCTCAATAAGAGCAACTTTCAGAGTTTGAAAGAGATAGTATCATTGGATTGAAAGAGGCTGGTTGGGCAAATCGAAGAATCGCTTGTCATGTGAGTCGAAGCGATGCGGCGATTAGAAGATGCTGGCAAGAGTGGGTGGACAATGACAGATTTCAGCGTCATGATGGTAGCGGTTGACGTTATCAACCATCAGTCGTGCGACCCACACACGAGTGCCCACCATGACCATTCACAGACGGCTGAGAGAGCGAAATATCTACGCTCGTACCGACCGTTACACTACCTGCCACTCACGCCTGCACACTGTCGAGCCAGATTACAGTGGTGCTTGGCTCGATCAGGCAGGAATGATGCTGACTGGGGACGTATAGTCTTTAGCGACGAATCCCGCTTCCAACTGTGTCCTGACGATCATCGAATACTTGTCTGGAGACGCCCAGGGCAGCGTGCCGATCCTACTTTCACTATTGCACGCCACACAGGCCCTCAACAAGGAGTTATGGTCTGGGGTGCCATTTCCCTTGATAGCCGGACCCCTTTGGTCGTCATTAGAGGTACACTTACTGCACAGCAGTACGTTGACGACATTCTGAGACCTGTTTTGCTACCGTTCCTTTCGCAGTACCTTGGGCTTATTTTTCAGCAAGACAATGACTGACCACAAACGGCACGTGTTGCTATGAACTGTCTTCAAGCTTGTCAACCACTTCCTTGGCCAGCCATATCACCAGATTTCTCTCCCATCGAGCATGTCTGGGGTATGATGGGAAGGCGACTGCATCCGGTAGGGAATGTTGATGACGTAGTCCGACAATTGGAGCAAATTTGGCAAGAAATACCGCAGGAGACCATCTGGGAGCTTTATCGGTCTATAACACGCCGTGTGGCAGCTTGCATCCAGGCTAGAGGCGGGTCAACGCCTTATTGAGCTTGTTACTGTAACTCTGAAATAAATCATTCAATTGTTCCGAAATTTTAATCATTTTCTATTATGTACATAATTTTCTTATCCACCAATTTTTGTCTCCTTCCGACAGTTCCTTCTTAGTGCGTCGATTTTTTTGTTATAGAGTGTAGTATTTGCCACAAATGTTAGAAATGATACAGATGATGGCCGATCTGTGAATAGCATTCATATACCATAGAACAAGCATATTGTCAAATTTAAGAAACCGTTTCTGAAAAATTTACCATGTTGATCAAAACGCTTTGATAAACAGAAAGAAAGGGCATCTTATATGAAGTGTATGGGCATGCCAAAAACCATTGTGATATTGAATTCGTTTAGCATACAGGTTACACATCATGCGTTTAGTCTTACGTCTGTAGTCTCACATATTAAGCTACTATATCGTCATGCTAATTAGTAAGCTCGTAACTCCTCTGTTAACGTATAGGAGTTACAGATTCAATGACATGTGCTACGTCCTGGTAAACATGAACTTGTTTGGGATATACTTTCTCAACAACTTTGATGTGGCTATTTTCTTTGATTGTGTTTAAATAAGACGCTAAATAGTTGCAAATGAAACTATGGTATAAAATAAAAGAGCAGAGTATATCTTCAGAACACAATCAATGTAAATGATAGACACGCTGAATATTTATTGATAATCCTCTCTGTAAAATAACGATGCAGAAGACTGATAAATAAAACACCTTTCGTAAAATAAGATCACTCATTGCAGAAATAGTATATCTATCTGTATCTTTGAAAAGTATCGTTGGGGCAATTATACAACTAGAAACGTTTACCCTGCTTAAGAACATTTAAAAATTTAAATGACCAATGAAATTAGAGGTATTAATATTGGTCCATGTTAGACGAGTAAAGTTATTCGTGTATAATTCGTGTGGGGTGATGTTACAATGCAAACAAAAAGTCATGTGATGTTCATGTCATCAACCCTATTTTCGTATTTTTGATTAAATTTAATCAAATCTAGCACTTCCTCGTCAGAATACTTTCGTGATCCGTTCAATTTTACTACTTTCTATTGTGTAATCAATATTTGTGAATCTAGTAGCTAAAACCAAATTCAAAAGTGTTGAATGCTTTCTTACAAATAAAACCAATTTACCAAATTTATGTATGTGAGGGCTTTTCAGTCTAGAAGGATTTCCAAAGAAATCAACAAAACTGGAAGGACAGTAAACCATTTTACTTACGGTACACAAATGCTCATTTATTTCTACTATTATGAAAGGAAATGTTTATGTGTGTGTGAAGACTATTCTGACGAATCTAAGGCACTTACAGCAACGAGATTTAGAACACAGGTAGTTCAAATTTTTGTCAATTTGAAGCCCGAATTTAAAAATTTATTTAAAAACATTTTAAAATTAATTTAATGAGATATTTAATTATTATTGTTTTCCTACGAATGGCAACAGCATAAAAAAAATCAAAGATTCTAAATTTATTTTTTCCGTACTTCCATTTCAATTTGCGGAGGAATGATTTTTCAGTGGATGCGCGCTATAAAAAACAAATAAAGTTTCAACTGGAGTTATATAGTTCTTTTTTCTATCTTCTAGATCGTTAGGATAGTGTAAAAATTTCAACGGATTTGAAATCTGCGGAACGTTTTAAAATAGATCGATACCTAAAAATATGATTTTCTTTAAATAAATAATGTTTAAATTGTAACTTTTATATATTTTCCAATACGAATTTTGCCGACGCGAAGAATGATTTTAGTTTGATTCGAGATTCATTCATTTTGATTTCCTGAGCAACGGATTCGAGTGGAGCAAAAGAAATAATTAAAGTTATGACTGGCGTTTTTTTCAGTGCTTTTTCAATTTCAGCGATCGTTAAAGATAGAATAAAAATTTAAACAGATTTGAAACTTTTAATAAATAATTTTTCTATTAAATATTTATATTTTCGTAAACTTGTGACGTCACGCGATTCGAATTTGGCCGCATTTGACAATGATGAGGCCATTACGGCGTTGCCTGTGGTGATGGTTTGCGAAGCAAACTATGGTTCATAATATTCATAATTTGGTTTGTGGAGCAAACCAAATTGGAATTCGCAGGGAATTAATTTCATTCGAAGCAAACCATGATGGCTGTTATTCAATAGGCTACGAATTCCCATTTTCGTTATTTGTTGCCGAATTTGTTGCTGTCACCGGGGGTTAGCGAGCAGTGGTCACACCAAGAGCGCCTATATAATAAGAGTGGCGACACACGGGAAAAACTCTCTGATTGGACCCGAGACTTTTCTACCGCCCGAGGCGGTCTTTTCCTAGCTCACGTAGACTTAACATGGGAGCTTTTTGTGTGTTTCAGAAAAACGTGTGTATATTAAATTAAAAAGAAAATATAGCTTATTCATGTTCCATTTCGTGTTCTAGAATGTTTATTTAGTATTATTTTAGTGTTTTGTCAGTATAAATTTGAAGACTTTTTAAATAAATAGCTTTTTTTGAACAACATGGTGTTTCCCACAATCTAAGTTAGCGTGTTGTGCAATCCATCTCATCAATTACGCATGTAATTGAGCGTTTATATGATTCATTTATACCGAATGTATCCATATTATAACAATAATATGCTTTTTGTTCTCCCTGCAATGATATATTAGTTCGCCCAGCAACCTTCTTTGAGACGATTCTGGTAGAAAAATGGCTGCCGCGCATGCGCATTGGGCCAAATTTGGTCCCTTGTTGCCACTCTTATTATTACCCCACAAAAAGAACTGTCACTGCCAACGCCGTGCCGGCCAAACAGTGGCTAGTGTCATATATCGGGGTTACCTTAAAATGCAACTTATCGCCGTTTTGGTGATTTTTCTTACTGTCGAAAATTAATAAACTACTATATTGATATATCATTTTAGAATTTATTCTTTGGCAATTTTTTTCTTATTTGAATTGCAAGCAGGAACGTTCCACTATAGAAACACTAACACCATCTACATTTAGCTTAAGAAGAAAATGTCTATCATACGTATTAAAATTATTTAAAAAAAATTAAGGAGTGATATATTTTAAACCATACAGGTGGTTGTCTCGACGAGGTATCTCGTCTCATTAGAATAAAAGTGATCATTCTTGATGGACGAGATGGCTCGTCATTAGATGAAATTGAAGAGATCTTGATTTCGACATCGAAAAAAAAATCGGCCAGATCTTGATCGACAAGACGCCTTGTCGAAACCTTGGAGTGTAAAATAAACAAATGAAAGCATTTTTTTCAACTGGTATATGAGGAGAATATTCGGTAGAAGTAACTAAACCACCGGATACGAGGATTATATTTCTGACTGGCTCAAGAACACGGCGTTACTCGAGTGAAAATGTTCAAATGTTGATTGAAAAGTGAATTAGAATAATTACTTTTTTAAAAAGAAAAATGCACGCATTTCAATTGCACGGAAAATACTTTTTAACTTCGTTTTAACTTTTTCACAACTTCTACAATTTACTTCAGGTACAAACATATACATTTAACTCCTGAATAATATACTGCTATATTCAAAAGACTAAGACATATACAAACGGAAACGAAATTCCGATGAAAAATGCAGAATTCTGTTAAACGAAAGATGTGCATTGCGTCAACAAATTTCGACTTCCTAAGTTCAAAATTTTTTTTCCAAAGTTCCAAATATGATAGCGACATTTCCCTGTGTTAGCTCAAATATCCAAGCATTCTAAATAAAATTTGTAAAATAAAACATTAATTTTGGTTGACCATATCCAGAGGTGGATTTAGCGGACTAAGCGGCTGCGTCGGGCACCGGAATACCGAAGGGTTCGAGGAAAGTTGCAACATCGTCTTTGCAATGTGCGTCTTTAAGTGCAGTGAAAATAGTTTATAATACAAGACAGTCAGCATGAGCAGATGCTGTTTAAGCTATAAAACTTAGTTTAACCCATATAAAAGAGACTTTAACTCAAATTTGTGATGTAGAAAAAGAAAAAAGTTACCATAGTGGAGGTGACTTCACTTCTGAAGAAATGGACAAATATGAAACCGCTCTAATGACAGTTATTTGGAATACTATCACTGCAATCAGTTGAATGTAAACTATTGAAAGTATCTATCCTACTAAAGTCATTAGAAAATTTTATCAAAAATTTCATAGAAGAATTTTAAAAAGTTGAAAAAAAAGGCAACCGATTTATCAGGCTAATCATTTAATGATGAATATGGGCAAACTCGTAAACAACAAAAGAGAAAAATGTTTTTTGATGAAAACGAAGAAGTCGGGCGCATGAATTTACAAGAGAAAATTTCATATTCAATGCATTTTATGTCATGTGTGATAATACCAAGGCATAATTATCTCAAAGAACTCACTATGAAGTTGTGGAGCATTTTCGAAAATTTTTTGATTAGAATTTATCAAAAAAAAGAACACGATAAAAAAGTTGAAGGATATGTATAAAAATGACATTGATGTTTGTACTCTTGAAGATGAATTTGACCATTTTTTAATAGAAGAAACAGAGCACCTCATATAAACCACACCAGACATTTATCGAGCCGTCAAATAAATTTTTTTTTAACAATTCACTTGTAAAATGCGTCAGGATAAATATAATTTTCTGTTTTAAAGAGTGCAAAAAATGTTTTAAGGAGTACTATGGGAGAAGAAAGATTAATTAATGTACCATACTCGAAACCCTATCCACCAAACCACCTGCACAGTGGCGACATTCGTAGCGATGCCAGCGCCACGGAGTATATAACACGGATCGCAGGTGCAAAGAGCACAGGCGCCTCAATCCCATGATAGTACTTTACGCAAGTCCAACTTGATTGGCTAATCGGATCACATGACCTAGATACGTATGTCATCAAGGTTTATAGTTGTTGGCGATTTATCTCTTCCTTTCTGCTTTCTTCTTTTCTTTTCAGATCCATGGCTATGGGCGGGTAGAGGTGGGAGCCGAAAATTGTATCCTTTTATTATATAAGTTAATAATTATATAAGTTAGTGTTTTATGTATGCTTTTTGTTACATCAGAATGGTCCTAAGCCAGCGGTGGATACGACACCATCATCCTAAAGCAAAGGGGACGGCAGAGGGGCGGAAAAATATCAGCTGGTAGTGAGTTCAGGAGTGGTTCTTAGATTATTTATGTAAAATCAACGAAAGCTTGGAAAAATATGAAAAGGGTATTAAAAATTAGGAAAAGTAAATTAGAATGAAAAGGAATTAAATTGGAATTTTTTAAAAATAATTTGGAGGATCTAAAAATTTTTCCGCCAGCTGGGTTCGAACACAGGAAGTAATTCTCCGCTGCCGACGCTAAACTGAAGGTGGGTGACTCTAGCCATTAGGCCATCGTTGCTTCGCGAAGAGAAGCTCTTTAAAGTATAAGTACCCTGAATATAAGTTAGCAAGAAATACTACTAACAACAACTATACAACATATATATGAAGAGCAAATCAGAGTCAACTTGTCGGACACTTACGCTGTACGCTCAGGCGCTAGTGTATGTATTGCATTTCTACGAAACAACGCGCATATTCAAATTCAAATGGTTATTGCAACAATCAGATTGGCAAGATATCCAAGTGAAGCCAAGCCCGTGAAACTAGCC
The DNA here is from genome assembly GCA_947359465.1 of Metellina segmentata. Classification (NCBI taxonomy): domain Eukaryota; kingdom Metazoa; phylum Arthropoda; class Arachnida; order Araneae; family Tetragnathidae; genus Metellina; species Metellina segmentata. The sequence goes on from OX375883.1 coordinate 43,950,368, forward strand.
AATCAAGTTGGACTTGCGTAAAGTACTATCATGGGATTGAGCCGCTTCTCAAAGAGCAGGGCAGAGTAGGAAAGAGCGGAGTCACCAGCTGCGAAGTTCTCATCGACGCTTTCGTTTTCATGTATCTTTTAGTTAGGCTTAAGAGCCTAAAGTTGTATGCTCAACCTGAGAATATATAGTTATTGTTAACAACCTGACTTGTTCTTGTCTTCATCAACCAACACCCTAGACAACCCGTACCAGAACATTAATGTGTCCATTTTGTATATCTTTCTACATAAAAAATCGTTGTAGAGTAAACAATTTTAAATCGAATCGACACTGCCCAAATAATTGACAAATTTGTAAAAAATAAAGAAACACGGAAATTCATGTTACAAATATTTTTTTTAAATAAATTTATTTAATGTGTTATGGTATGAAAATTTTATTACTTTTCTGTTTGTTAATAACAAAAAATTATATTCTTGGAACTTTTTTCTAACGAATTTGGCGGCCCCGAAAATTTTACCGCTTGTCCCCCCCCCCTCTTGACTAATGGCCAAGTCTCAAAAAACAAAATTACGTTTTTATGATCAATGAGTTTTTTATTCTAGCTTTTCGTGTTCCACTACACAATGTAAGTTGTGAAAAATTATATTTAATTCCTACTCACACGGCGTACCTTGCGACGAAGTATGCTTATAGAGAAAAACGTGCGTCGCAAATAAGAACCATTGTATCCTTTCAGTTTTCTGATGAATGAGTTTTCTTGTCCATTTACATTTATTGCAGAAAAACAAACGTTAAATTTAAAAGTTTGGGCGTCGAGGTGCACTTTAGGACAATCTGTGCGCCAGTTTTCATGGTTGTAAGTGCTACGGATTGGTCTGGAGATAGGAAAGTAAAGCCTATGTTTTCCGCAGTGTTCTAAAATATAAGTGTACCAAATTTGGCGTTGATTGTTCAAACGATGTAGATTTGTATAGATAATCTTCCACAAAAACACTCCCGCCACCTACATTAAACTTTTCCGAAAAAGTAGAAGCATTAGAAACAAATGTGGAAACATTAAAGTGTATCCTTATCCAGAATATTACATCAAACATTTCGGGCGACTAAAGAAAAGATCTCGACCAAAACACAACCATTAAGAGAAGGACGATACGTATTGATATCAGAACTTAATAATCGTCTAATGATGACTAATATCACTTCCATCCCAGTGGCACAATAGCCGCCGACGCCGGTTTCCAAAAGAAAATATTTGCTCTCTCGAATACACCATTGAATTGGAACTGCACCAAATGGAATAAAAGAGAAACTAACGAACAAAACACTCGACAAATAAGAACGCCAGCGAGATCGTCATTAAAACCCACTTTAGTGTTCTTACAAAACTATCTACAATCCCTTCCTTTCAGTTCCACGGAACAAAACCGGAAGTCCCCAGTCCGAAGTAAGTCGTATTTTATTTTCAATAAAAATGGCTGACGACGCCGCACACAGAAGAGAACAAAAAAAGCAAACGCATTTAGGCAGCAATTAAAAGTCGTCAGCGACGTTCTGATTGGAGGAGGGTCGTTACTTCCGCTACACGCAGATGTAGACAGACTCGTTGTCTTTTATGGTATCTCGTCAATATTTATCTTCGATGCCTAGGAGGCAGACTAAAGTGGAAAGGCTTTTACGACTCAAAAGGAGCGTTTTAATTACCTTTTGTCAGGCCTTTGAAAATTCATTCGATTTCTTCGCCTTTTCTGGGACCTTTTCTGCTGGCGAGACGGTTACAAGACCCCAAGGGGATCTTCGTAGTTTGCAATAAAATTTTCCCGATATTTTCCCCTTCTTTGTGTTTAGAGAAATCTCGGACCGAGCGTTTTTGCCAGAAAACCAAGTCTCCACATTGGGCGCAGTTCCGCCTTTTGGGCTACTTTTAAAACTATTTTATTCTGCAATTCTACAGGGCATTTGTTTAGAAAATGAGATACCAGCTCAGGTGTCAACCGTAGTTCAAAATTACGTGGTGTTATTATCCTCGGATTTTGAACTTGGGGTTTGATCTCAGACTGTCGCCAACAGTCCGTTATATTCTTCTATTGCTTTTGCTGTCAAGTTAAAGAAGGTAGTGGCATTTCTGGTAGTTGGTAAGTAGTTAATTATTGTCATATTGGAGCAACAAAACGTGCGACCTGAGATGGCAAGATGGCATCTCACAATTCAAAGCAATCTTTCTGCTACGGTATGTTTTTTCAGTTGGCTTATTTTTAGTGAACTATTTTAACGCGTCGTCAATAAAAATTTCAAAGTATCATTTCTGAATCGACAGAGAATATTTGAGATTGATCCAAAAATATATTTTAACATATTCAAATTGTTCTGATAACCAAACAGATTCCTTAGCTATGTTAAAAGCAATATAATAGGTAGAATTTGTCAAAGATCTTCCTCCAACTTTTGTCATTCTTTATAAAGACAGCTAAGTGACACTTCACTGAATTTTTAGCAGAAAGCCGTTACTCCGCAATAATTGGAAGCAATCAAGATATTTTGCAGATTTGAGGTCATTCTAGTATTTGTAATAATGTATTAGTTGATAAATTTGCCAAAGATGCTGCAAAATCAGATTTGCCCATCTGTTTCGAAAACCTTCCAAAATCACTTTTATAAAATAATAATTTTTATGTGTTAATACCTTGTTAACAACACTGGTCGACAACAGATAAAGACCACATTACAAAATGATTCTTTCCATCCTTTCAAACTTTTTCAAAATGTTTAAACAATGGTAATAACACACCCTAAGTTTCTCCGGACACGTGGGAATCAATCACAGAGCTCACCGCTTCCACATCATAGATTGACCATTCTGTACTTGTAACGATTCTGCTGTCAAAGACATCAATCACGGCTTCTTCGTCCATTACATGAACCCTAAAAGAAGATTTATCTTTAAAATTGATGCTTTTCTTAGGGACTCTTGGCCTCTCTAGTGCAATTTGATCTTCCCTGATAATTTGTTATCTACATTTAATCACATCGTTTTTTCTAGAATAATAAAACATTTGCTACTGTTAGATAAGTAGTAAATTAAAGTCACACTGAATCAATACAATGTGCTATTGGTGAAGACACGGGATCAATCCTGAAGCGAAAGGTTCAAGGACAACACCGTGTAATTTTGAGACATGACGAGTTCTGTTAGTAGCTTACACGATCTCATGAAATAGTTTTGTGGTGCATGTAGAAGAGAGGAGTTGCTGAACTAACTTCACACTGGAGCACCACAACGGGTTATTGGCGACTGTCCTGGATCAATCCCCGATGGATTCGAGGACAAAAACTTTTTTGAACCACGGTTTCGATTACCAGATAACACCTGAGTTGGCACCCTACTCTCCAAACTTTCACATCACACGAACGTGAGGTCATTTGTGGCCATGAACGATTTAACGTGCACCAGACCCTTTTAACACGACGGTCATAGGTTGGATTAAAATTCACAAACTTCAGGTTCCTTATCTGTTAATCTCCCAAACGGGCAACCCCGGTCCTCTTTCGAGAGGGTATGTTTAATGTATTTTTTAATTTAACGTAGCTATGCAACAACATAACGTACTATTAGTGACACTCAGCCATCAAAATCCGAAGGGAAACACTCGACTGTAATACTACATAACTTCGATTTACGGTTAGATGACGAGAGGTCATAAATTTGACTGACGGTTAGACCTGAGAAAGCACCCCACTGTCCAAACTTCTACACAACGCCAAAGTGAGGACATTTGAGGCCACGATATATTTAACTTGAACCAGCCCCTTCTGTACACGATGGTCTTTGGCTGGATTCAAACCCTCAACCCTCAGGTTGCTTATCTGTTACTTTTCCGGCAATCCACCTATCATTATAATATACAGGATGTTCGCAAACTGTTTGGATAAAATTTAAGGGGTGATAGTACCCATCAAGAGACGACCAGTATTTGTAACGGAACCTATACTCAGAGAAGTGAAACTTAGAAACACGTCCAGAAACCTAAGTCCTCACTTCAGAAGTCAATTCTGCTATGCCAGAGAAGCAGCACTTCTCCAGAATATCACCGTAAGGTATTCGCGGACTGTAGAGTGAACATGGTGAACCTGTGGCATGGCCTCCATGCTCACCGGACCTAAATCCATTGGACTTATTTTGGGGCCACATGGAATAGTTGGTGTGTACGAGACACCTGTACATTCTGCGGAAAATATCGTCGCAAAAATCCTTGTTGCAGCAAACAACATCAATACGACCTCAGAAATCAACGAGAGGGTGTGACAATATTTCATTCACTTGGGTGATCTGTACAGCCAGGGGTTCCCAACCTCTTAGTAATTGCGTACCACATGAAATTTTTAATTTTTGGCGAACCACCAGTCCTATATTTTTTTAGAAGCATATATCTAATGTCAGAAATGTGCCCAGTGGCTTGTTTTATTTTAATTAAAATACTACGAAAGCTTCATATTTCATGATTAATGCACTTGTATTTCGTATTGATGGTGTTTTAATAAAGGAAAAAAAAAACGATTATTGAAAATAACAGTTTATTTTTTACCCACAGGTCTAAAAACAAATAATTTTAAATAATTAGTAAAGACTAAGCAAACAAAGATTAACGTAATCAAAAATCCATTTTTAGTGCGAAACTTGTTTGTCTTGAATTAAAATATCAATATCAGGAGCAATGGAGCTTTACTTCACTCTTAAGTCCTCTTCAACACTTACTCTGTTTCTATATTTATTTTTTGTATACAAAAGTTCAGAAAAACCACTCTCGCACAAGTAACTAGTAACAAATGGCATAAGAAATAGCATAACGTGGTTGTACATACTAAAAAAATCGAAAAAACTTCGTAGAACATTCGAGTCGCTCGTATCATCCTTGCGTACCACCGGTTGGGAATCTCTGTGTACAGCAAAACCCTTGGACGTCACTTTTAGCATCTCATTTGAGTCTTTCACTAATCTGCACGATATTGTGCAAATTATGATTTCGTAGTCTGTGTTCAGAGTTGAAACTTCAACGTGGATAACTGACTGTGCTTTCTGACACTCCGAGCGGATTGTAACCACAGGTTCCATTGTAAATATTGGTCGTCTTGATGGATAGTATCAGCCCTTCAACTTTTCCTAAACAGTTTAGGAAAAACCACGCATAAGAATTTGTAGGTCTAAATCTAATATATTTCAAACCTTTCAAGAATTTTATGCATTTAAATAAATTGCAAAGTACGCTTTTTACAGCAATAAACAAAGTGCCTTTCTGACAAAAATTACTTCCCAACTCGGGCGAGTTTCAAAAGCGGAATGGGTTCCTTTCTCACATCCGGCAACCCTGTCTGCGAATTTCCTTACCTGCTCCAGGCGCAACAGCACACGTCGAAGATAGGCACACGAGGAAACAAAAGCTTACGCACTGTAGCCTACTTAAGGATTTCCTGCGAAGGCAACCTCCCCCCCCTCCCTTTCTACCCAGGGCTGAGCAAAAATCCCTAACTGAAGAGAAAAATCGATACATTCGTCCGATTTTACCTATTCGAGAAGAAAAGTCACGTTAGCATTTTTCCCATTTCCCTTAGAGGGAAAGTAAATAATGTCAGCTTTAGAACAGTGTGGCTGGAAGAAATATCATTTTGCGAACGGATGCAAAAACTGGAGGATATAGAGTTGGAATACGGAATCGTGCTTTCTGAAATATGTATTGTTTTTGTCATACCCCTCTCACCTGTTGATTCGCGTAATCGTATCGATTCTCGATGATTTTCTGCAGAGTTTGTTTTATTTTCGAGGTAGGTGGGTGGATGAATTAATCCTCCAAGTGGTTTCGATGATGTATCTCGAAAGATGTATCAAGATCACGATCTTGCTAATCGAACGATATGTCGTCATCAAGATATTGCCGATTTTTTTTAAGATGACAGGATCGATATCTGGTCGTTTTTGCTAATGACGAGATACCTCGTTCGGACAGACAAAACGGGCTATTGGGGACGTTTGGGATCAATACCGATAGGAGAGATCCGATGGCATCTCGTGATTTTAATGCACGGTCAAATGACGAGGTTAACACCCAAACTGGCATCCCGATCTCCAAACTTTCACACACGTGTACACGAGGTCATTTGACACCACGACATATCTAACATACACCATCCCGTAACGACCGTCTTTGGTTGAATTGAGTTTAGTACTCGCAATCCTCCGAATGCTGATTCGCCACTTTTCCATCCTAGCTATTTTGGTCCAGTTCTTTGTTGGGGTAAAAAATTGTACAATAAGATTGACCCTCCAAGTGGTTCGACGGGATATCTCGTACATCGAAAAGTGAGCAATTTTCGCCAGTGACGAGGTATCTCGTCATTAAGATATTGCCAACGTTTTAATGATAACTAGTTCCAGACCTGGTTAGTTTTCTTCAGATGACGAGGGGTATTTTGTCCATCGAGATCTAATCAGTTTTGAACTTATATAGTAGATGACGAGATACCTCATCATTCACGATCTGGTCAGCTTTATCCTTAACTAGTGGATGACGAGATACCTCATCGTTCACGATCTGGTCAGCTTTATCCTTAACTAGTAAATGATGAGATACCTCATCGTTCACGATCTGGTCAGCTTTATCCTTAACTAGTGGATGACGAGATACCTCATCGTTCACGATCTGGTCAGCTTTATCCTTAACTAGTGTATGACGAGATACCTCGTCTATCAAGACCTGGTAAGTTTTGACCTTATGTAGTGGTGGATGAGACACCTCGTCCATCAAGATCTGGTCAGCTTGTACCTCTATTTATTGGGTGATGAGATGCCTCGTCAATCATGAACGGGTCAGTTTTGACCTCATCTATTATGTGATGAGGTGCCTCGTCCACAAGATACGGTCAGTTTGATCGTATCTTGTTTATGACGAGACACCTAGTCCAACAAAAATTGGTCAGTTTGGTCCTTACATAGAGAATGAAGAAATACTTCGTCCAATAATATGTGGTCAATTTTGACATCATCCATTGGGTGACAAGATACCTCGTCCATCAAGATCTGGTAAGTGTTGACCTCATCTATTGAATGATGATATGACTCGTAAATCAAGATCTTATCAGTTTTGACCTCATATATTATATGCTGAGTTGTCTCGTCCACGATAAGGTCAGTTTTGACCGTATATTGTAAAAGACGAGACACCTAGTCCATCAAGAACTGGTCAGGTTTTCCCTTACCTAGTGGATGACGAAATACTTCAAGCAATAACATGTGGTCAATTTTGAATTCATGCATTTTATGACAAGATACCTCGTCCATCAAGATCTGGTCAGTTTCGACCTCATCCATTAGATGTTGAGATGCCTGGTCAATCAATGTAACAGAAAATCCTCTTCGTATTGGAATAAAAGAAATGTTTCCACTCTCAATCATCTATTTTTTTTTCTGTGTCATCTGAAAATCTTAATACTCCGGTCAGTGTCTTCATCAAGAAAAACCTACCATTTTTATCTGAAGTAATGCCAAATCCTATTATTTCTCCCCATAACTAAAGTTGGGAAGTGGCCGTCGTTTCCACTGTCCCCATTGCATTTCCAATACACTTCAAGGGAGCTACCCTCATATGTCTTCAAGTTCGAATCCGGTTTCCTCATCAGAAAAAGACTCTCCTCAAAAATTAGAAGAACCAATCAATGTCATCTCAGAATCACAGGTCGTATCGAAATCTTATTTTATCTCTTAATCTTTTGTTGAAGAAGTCACCTTAATCATTTAATGGGAAACCTAGGGTTATTGCTATTGAAGTCCTCTTGCTAATACTTTAGTAAGTAAGGAACCACTTCAACTCATCCTAAGTTATCACAATCCCAATTGTCTAACCATACTATACTACCTACCTACAATCTAAAAGAAATATAAAAAAAAAATATCAATAATATTTATGTGACAATCAAGATCTGGTCAGTTTCGACCTCATCCATTAGATGTTGAGATGCCTGGTCAATCAAGATCTGGTCAGTTTTGACCTCATCTGTTGTACGATGCGATGCCTCGTCCACAATATCTAGTCAGTTTGACCGTATCGTGTGGATGACGAGACACGTAGTGCATCAAGAACTGGTCAGTTTTGTCTCTATCTATTGGACGACTCAACCAACATGAGGGTAGATTCACTAAGTTTAAAGAAACATCAACTCAAAACTAATTTAATTTTTAAAAGTGAAACAAATCACTCAACACCCCGAACCTTCATACGGAAAATGGCCTATTTCGGTATTTGATCAGTATTTTCCAGCACACGCCCCTACAAAACTGCTCTGATAATGATGCAGGCAGATCTAGTTGGAACTGCAAAAGCACACACACCTTCTTAAGTATTTATACCCGGATCCTGTCCCTGGCAGCCATAGTTAGTCCAAAAATCTCCCCCGCGCATTCGGTAGTTTTCAAACTTCATAAGATCCACTCTCTGATCCTGCCCTAATTTGCATATTTAACGAGCTCGCGATGTTCTAAAAACTTCCCGCAGGGACTAACGACGTAGGGAAGCGTCTAAGGGGCAAAGCAGAGTACAACGTGGTTGTTTTTTTCCATTCCTTTGAGTGTGTAATCTCCGTTGATTAGAAACCTCTCATTCAAATATTTAAGTATTTGGCGTCTGCATGATGCCGAGTTCATTGTAAAACCGTATGTCGTTGGCAGGATCTTTTTGTGGGGAATGAAAAGACGTATATAAATGAATTTCGGTTCATAGTTACTTTGAGTGATTTCTGAAAATGAGTTAAAATATGTGGACATTTCTTTCTGTTGTTGTTGTCGTGTAGGCCACATATTGCCCAATTGGGGGTGCCATTACCCTGGAGGGTTGGACTTCTTCATACATGACACATCCGTTTTACAGGAAGGTCCCCTTTCACACATCCATTCACTCACTCACGCATATCGTAATTTAGATCCTAATCAGAGACCGATAACTCCCTGATCAGGTACCCCCAGAGATATTGATTTGGTATGGAACATGGGGGACTTAGTGACCACGACCTATTTAACGCGCCCCTGCCACCATTAGCGACCACGACGGTCTTTAGCCAGGTCCAAGCGCCAATCTCGCAACCATCAGAATTGCAGGCTCCGCCGAGGACAGAACCCACAACCCTTCCGATGCGAGCCCGACGCTCTACTGACTGAGCTACCGCGGCTCTATTTCTTTCTGTAAAACCGTAAATTAAATTGCGTTAGGTGGACAAAGTTGAATTAACGTCTCACTGGATGAACACTGTTGTCTATTGGGGACGATGTGGGAGCAATCTCGAAGAGAGACATCCAAGGGCAACACCCTTTTGAACCACAATCATTTTGAACCTCTGTCAACACCTCACTCCAAATTTCCAAGCAACTTCAACGTGAGCATGGGGACGCTGTTGGTGTGGCGTGGAAGTTTTAAGAGGTCGTGTTGACCTCGTCATCTGATCTCGGCTCACAATTACGAGCTGTCATCCTCGTAAAATTCCCCTTAGTATCGATCCTGGAGCGTCACCGTTAATTCAACTACTTTCCTACCAACGTAAGAATACGTACTATAAACAAGCTCCATAGCAGAAACACTACTGCCTCTACGTCTAGATTGATCGGAAAGTATACCATACGATGTTTTATTGATAATTATCATAAAATGATCATTGGTATACAGTCTTCAACGGAATTTGCTATTAGGATTCATTTCTACGTCTCAACATACTTTATACCAGCGGTCATCAAAGTGATCGTTGTTAGGGGTCGACATAAACTTATGATATGATTGTACTGATAATATTAAATTCAGTTAACTTAGATTACCTCCATCCTGAATGACAACGCAATTAAGAGTATAAATTTTAAGCGAGTAAAAAAATATTTGCGAAAGATCATTCAGAATTCGGTTGATTACAGAGTTAAAAAAAGTAGTTATACAGTTTCGGTCGTCTAAAAATAAGTTCGCCAGTTGGGAATTTAATTCAATGCTATGCACGACTGAGTTCTGTAGCCTTAGCAACACGAGTAACTTTATGTGACTTCGACCCCGAAGGAATTCCACCACTGAAGAACCCAGAAAAAAGCGTAGTTCAATTTACTGTAACATGCAAATTTCCGAGGTTTGTTCGACACTTGTTTCTATTCTGAGCTTTATTTGAGTCGAGCTCTGTAAAATGTTTAAATGCTGTACTGTTTTTTTAATGCCAGCTTGGGGGCACGCACGATTAGTTAAGTATTAGAGGGCTGCGATTACACAGTTGGTAGAATCCTGGATTTCCCATAGACGTGATATATAAGTAGGTTGAGCATCGATATTATGAGGAGCTTCAGAAAGTGTGACCATCTCGACTAGTAGTCACGTGACAGTCATGTGACGTGTTTGGCCGATTTGGCATCTTATCGCCTCGTTTGGTGATCTAAATTCTCATAACGAGGTAGATAGGTTAATGTGCATTTCTTAAGGCAACGAAAATTGCCAGTCTATGTCACACAGACCAATCAGATGATGAATGTTTCCTCCCTGTCGCGAAAGCAGTCTAACGGTCACATTACGACTTCCTTTGGTCACATGATCCGGAGTAGATAAAAATTTTACCATTGCTGACTCTGCCTTTATATTTCCTCTATGGGATTACCAAGCAGAGGGAAGGTTGCAAGTACGAAACTTGATCAAACAAAAGACCGTCCTGTATGTGGGAGCTGGTGCCTTAAACGTCACACGTTGGCGTGGTGTTGGAGTACTTATATAAGGGAGTGTTTCCCTAGTAATTTGAATGTAGTTCAAGATTACAAAGTGCTGTCCTCGGATCATTTCTTTAGGGGATTGATCCCGGATCGTTGTCAACAGCCAGTTGTGTTACTATAGAACGAGGTTGATTAAAATTATACCTTACCTTTTACTCAACAATTTGTCAAAACAACTCTTTGTTATTCGGTAATACTGGAAAAACTTTTCAGGGTGCTCACATAAATCTTCAGTAACTTTTAAAACTGCCGTTTAAATAATCCTTGACTTGTTATTGGATGTACCCAATAACGATACTTTCTCCGTTTAGTTCTCGCCCGAACTAAAAAAAAAACGATCGCACTAGTACTTTCAATGACATTTATTGGAAAACTGGTCTAATTCAACGATTTATTTATCGCAGTGTGTGCAACGTTTAGTTTTTCTGCGGCAGCGATTTTTTGGTCGCCGCGACTAGAAATCGCAAGTGGTGGCCTATACAAATTGACGTTAAGATTTCGCAGTTAGATGCGGATTCTTATAATAATTCAATGTATGTGAAGAAATTCTTGCTACAGACGTACTCAAAACGAAAGTTCTTCCAATGCCAGACTCAAGTGTTCTAAAAGCAAATTTGTCGGTTCAGTGTACACGCTCACAAAACTCGAGTGGACTAACCTCAAAAGCTTGGTAATATCAGGAATTTCGAAAAATGTCCTTCACCAAGTTATTTTTATAAAATGTTTCTAACCACTTTAAAAAGTTATAAATACTAATAAATTTCAGACGAGTGTTTAGGAAAAAATTGTGTCATTGGGTTGTGTTTTTTAAACTTTTGTTAAGCATTAAACATGGCGGAAAATAATATTCAGAAAAAAAGAGATTATTCATTTCAGGAAAGGCAAGAATGATTCGCTTACACAAAAGATATGTGTAGTGAGGGTTCCGTAAGAAGTTCAGAAAGTTTCATCACTGGATCCGTTTAGCCATAAACCTTTGAACTTTGAAAGCGATATACGTAGATGCAGTAAGGCACATACTATATTGATTCAGTGTAAATTTTCAATTTTAGTCAAAATGGGACGAACGTTTACAGAAACCTCATAATCTACACTATGTCAGCTGATCAGAAAAATGGCATCAAATAAATATCAGTTTTGTTTTTACATTTCCAGAGCTTAATGTTTCTGGACAAGTTAACTCAGGCCTCGAAAGAGATTTTTAAAATGCAGGTGCACCTTAGTTTTTAAATTAGGTGCACAGGTTATATTTTAGGTGCACATTAAAAAAAGCCTAATATAAGGTCATTAATGTAGTGTAAACTACTTTATTATTTGGGTATGTATATATAGGATAGTAGTAGATAGTAAATAAAAACATTTAAACATCTAAATTCTACGGCGCGCGGCTGTCGCGACAGTCGCTTCAACAGAGCCATCTAGAAAATGTTTCGATCATCGGAAAGTTCTAGTGACAGTGGCATAAATGAACCTTCCTCCTGTATAAACCCGTTACGGCCCAGCGATTTTGTTTTCACATAGTGCGTATTTAGGAATTTTAATTACGTTCCTATAGAGCTAGAGAGGTCAATATTAAAATATTTTGTTCAAACATCAAAATAACATAACCCTTTGTTCCCCTTTTTTTAAAGTTACGTGCACTGCGTGCATCTAGCGGGAAAAATTATGTGCACAATTTTATTTTCATGTGCATAGTGCACCTGTGCACCCGGGTATTTCGAGTCCTGAGTTAATTGCATCTGTTCAAGTATATGGTTTGCAAATAACAACTTATAATTGTTTGACTTTTGCAGATTCTCCAAAATGTCAAGACTACACCTCCACAAAATGGTTCATATTATACATCGTAATATCCCGGGACTTAATTTGTTTCTGATGGTATAAGGCAAGAGGCTAGTTGTAGTAGTAATAATCATGTTACGGAACAATCAGACAAGTAGTTTCATAGACTCGTAGTCTCGTCATGGCAATGAATTGTTTCAGGCAGATTAAGATAAATATTGACGTAAATAAACTACGCATTTTGTAAGAGAATTTGAATAAAGATATTGCTCTATCAAGTGTATTTTGCAATCATTTTGAAATGTGATATATTGTACTTTTGTTGATTTATCTTTATAGGCTACAATGTACGACACAATTTATATATTTTGCAAACCTTAGCGTTGTACTCCTGATGGTTCGTATTTTCCGGTATATTCGTATCTCAGTATAGAAAATCTATAGGATTATTAACAGATTAACAAAATACATTTAGCTAAATGTAAGTTCTTAAATCGACGTTGCCAGATAAGTTTTATAATCTTCTCCATCTTTGTGGTCCATTATGTAGTGCAAGTATCATCTTCAGACTTATAAATGAATAACGAAATATTAAGCAATGGTATTTTATTTGAATAAAATCTAACAGCTCATTTATGAAAAAATAACCAATTTCTTAAGAGTCACCAATTTTTAGGTAGCACAATTTTGCACTTGGACATCATATGTCATTAGGGCTTTGTTATACAACGCATTTAAAGTATAAGTTTCAAAATTTAGCTTACAGCAAAGTAATCAGCGAAGAATAACCTATTGTAACAGACAATGCTTAGATTTTATTACGGCTATTAGAACTGAAATAAGGTATAGCCGGCGTTAGTGTACCGAACGTTACATCATGACTAGTTATTTTAACCTTTAAACTACGGCTGATAAAGCAGTTGTACCTTGAAAGTTATGAGAACTACGTTTATTATATATATAGCCGTAGTCAAAGTTAATACAATTTGGTTGCTTTGCTTGATGCTAACTTAAAATGCTACATTTTAATCTAAATATTACATTAAAATTTTAATCTACATGTTACATTGCATCTAAAATGTTACATTTTAAATTGAGCCTGATACACATGCCAAAGGAAGAAATGAAAATTTAATTGACTCGTTCGTTTTTAAAATTTCACAATTGTAACCGTGACAATGTAAGCAGTATCCTACTTGTAAACTCAAATCTGAAAACGAGCTTTAAAAGATTTATAAAGCTAAGATAAATGGAATGCTCTATAAAGAGCGACTGTATATTAACAATCATACTTGAAAAATCTTACCAAAAGCAGTTTTTAACCTTATAGAATTGTGTCGAGAGTTAGATATGGAATAACTGATGAAGAAAAATGTATAATTAAAGATGAAGAGAGTTCAGGTTTTCGTTTAATTTATTATGGATTGCTTCTGCAGTTTTATTTTACTGTCTTCAATTCCGGGGATTTAACTATTTACACATTTCCATGCTTTAGATTAGGATTTTGAAAACAGGAGCTTAAAAAAAAATCTTTGAAATGACTATTTCAGATAATGTTGCTATAGAGCTAACTCGTGTATTACAAATTTCATGTTTTGAAATAACATTTCTAATTCAATTGGGCGTTTAAAATATTGTCAATTACTCTGGCATACATTTTATATTCTCAATTCAGATATCCCGTTTATAATGCTCTCAATGGTGTATTTGAATCCTTTTACAGTAAGACAATACAACGTAATGCTATTTCCGAGGTTATTCTAAAACATAAGATATCGATAACATTAATTAAACACAGTGGATACAAGACCATGCAATTAAAATGTAACGAAAAGTTTCAACAGCGCAAAAGTTTTTTTTTGTTGCAACATTTGAAGATGATGTTTGGTCAAAATGGCGTAACACATACATCTATGTAGATTATTCTACACTGAAATATGTGTCATTAACCCTCCAAGTTGTTTCGAGATACAAATGGTTGAGACGATCATACAATTTAATGTATCTGAGAGTAAAGGTTAATTGCTAACTTCTGATACTTTATTTTCAAATGGAATAATAGTGGAAGTTAATTAACATTTAGACTACGGCCGGTACAGTAATTGTACTATGATCGTGCCAGGAAATAATTTAGACAACGGACACCAGTAGTACATCAATAGTACCTTGAAAGTTATAACAATCGTGCCAAGACAAAATTTAAACTAGGGTCATTACAGCAGTTGTACCTTGAAAGTTATAAGAATCGCGCCAAGAAAGAAACGCGCTTGTTATATCTATAGCAAAAGGTTAAGATTCCGACTTTATTTTGCAATGGAATTGTCATATTTGTGCATTTTTGCTGTTACTAAATTGCGTTATATTTTATTATGTTTGATAATAATACACAAGAGTTCTAAATTTTAGAGGATTATTTAATTAATAAGAATTATCGCAAACGTCGCGCAATATTTTTTGGAAAAAAAAAAATTCCAAGCAAATGGAATTAACCTCTTAAATATACGAAGCCGTGAACCGGAGATACTACATAGCCCGTTGTGTTGCTTTAGTACCGCGTTAATTAAAAATTACCAATTACCGGAGGAACTATCGCTCCAACTCAAATTCAAATAACCTGACAGTTCCCAACACCACGGGTGCTGAGATTTCCAAAAGTAGCGACCATAATTGTCGAACAAAAATCATACCAATGGCTCTAAAAATAATAGCAAAACAGCCTTTTACTGAAACTGAGTCTGGTGGTAAGGTATTCCAGTTAACATTGCACTAGAACAACACAACGGTCCACTGGTGATAGGCCGGAATAAATGCCAAAGGACAACATCACACAAACTGAGCATCACTTGATCACATGAGCTTTCAAGAAAGAGTTCAACAAGTGGGTAAACTAATACCTAGTCCTTGCATTCCAGAAGAGCAGATCAGGTCCTATTGGTTGGTTTGGGGTTTTACGGCGAAAAGAACGTATTTGGCGAAGCTGCTCCACAAACACAAGAGGAGAAAGGAAAAATCTAAAAGTAGAATGGAAGGTTAGGTTAAAACAGAATGTAGGAGATTATTAGTTCACCTCGGGATGCCCTTGGGGCATCCCGCGGTGAGAACCAGATGGAAGTTTCCTTATTAGAACAAGCCGACTTTAGTCATATTTGAATTCTGTTGATGTTATTAAGCCTATATTCGAGCATTAATTGTTATTCTATTTGTTACACATAGACTCATATGAATTGGAAATGTACTTGAAAAACTGAAATAAACAATAGTTACCAACCTTTTGAAAGTACGCAGACTTCAAAGTGTTAAGACATTCCACGAGACTGCCTCAACTGATTCAAATTCTCAACACTAAAAGCGCTGTCACCATGCTTGTACGCAAAGAGGAAGCCAGTTTAAAAGATATGACAGAACCAAACATTTCACAAAGAACTAGCGACAAACTGATTGGAATTTCATTCCCCTGACAGTTTCTTCTACCAAAGTTGCTGTAACGCCCGCCAAAGTGTTAAAGAAATTCCCTTTTGCTGAATCTGATCTCTGGGGATCTTCGGAAGAGTGCAACACCGTGAAGCCATTCGAAGCCATACGTATTCCTGAAAAATCTCCCACAATTTACACGAAGGACATTTCTCTCAATTGCATTCCATATGTGCTCGATTGGATTGAGATCATGTGACTTTGAGGGCCTTGAATGGACGTGCAGGTCTGTGGAATGTTCGTCCAACCATGTGATACGATTCGGGAGGGATTGCCACGGTGCATTGTCTTGCTAAAAGACAACCTCTGTAGTGGACTGTCGAAATGTACAGTTACGGTTGGTCGTCACGGATATCCCGGTAACGTTCACCCGTGAAAGACACTGTCACACGTATCAGGAGTCCCATTTCAGTCCATGTGAACGACCGGAATCGACGTACTCACGGTACGCCCTTGCCACAGTGGTGCGTGAAAATCCGAGTGTCTGCACTGCTTCCGAGATAGAGTGACCCATTCGTCAGTTTGTTATGTTTTCCCACGATCAAATTTGCTTAGATCCGCACTATTACCCATACTGCTTTTGACTATTACTGCTGCCGTGAACAGCACTCCTTATCATGTCAAAAAGCTTCTCACGTTATTTCCAGGCTGCTTTCAGACCTGCGCACAGCTCAAAATTTGCACAATGCCAGCTGTCCTTAATTCAATTGCTCTTCAATGTAATAAGAACTGTTTTGCAGAGGCGAAAGTTAACATTGAAGAGTTTCCTTAGCTAGCAGTTGGCCAATCCGATCTTTTCCAATATTTATTGTTATTATTATAGTATTTTGTTACAGTGATTCATCGCTAAAACTGAGCAAGCGTAGTAATGAAGAGAGTAAAAAAATCTTTAAATGTGATGTTTATTTATTACTAGCATGCCAGCACGGCGTTGCCCTTGACAGTTATTTTTTTGTCTTTACTTATACTGAAAACATTAAAAAGAAACAAAAGAAAATAATTTTAAAAATGAGTCCCACCTCCACCCGACATGACACGGGCATGTCGTCTCATTCCTTCTTGAACTACCAGAGGTACCGATCTGGTGTAAAATTTTCCACATATTTCAAATCCGTTGAAATGTTTACTCTATTTTTAACGATTTCAGGGATAGAAATTCTACACAGTAGTTTTTGTTTTCGTAATGAATATATTTGACCAATGTGGTCAAATTCGTGTTGCGAAAATATAAAAGTTACAATGCAAAAATTATTTATTTAGGTAAATACGATTTAAGGTATCGATCTGTTGTAAAATTCCGCCGATTTCAAATTCGTTAAAATTTTCATCATCACTATAACAATCGGGAAGATAGAAACATGAACTAAAGAATAAAATATAAATTAAAACGCCAGTCAAATTTTTTTTATTTGGTTTGCTTTGCTTTGCTGGAATTGCTTATGCTCAGGAAATAAAAGGAAAAAAATTAATTTAGAGTATGATCTCTTCACACTGTTGCCATTCTAAGGTAAACAAATAATAAATAAATGTCAATAAATTAATTAAAAATTGCGCTAGTATAAATATTTAAATTAGGGCTTCGCACAAAATTGAAATAAAATTAGGACTACCTGTGTGTCAAATTTCATTACTGTAAATCCTATAGATTCGTTTGGACTTATTTTATTACCACTTATTTTAGATAGCAGAGATTACACTTATAGTATAGATTACGACTTTGATTGTAATATAAAACTAGGAGAGAAGTAGAGTTCCTCCCCATACCCTCGATATCTATATAAATAAGAATGGAGTGTTTGTTGGTACATTCAATATTTTCGACCCATTTCAAATTTTCTATCCGTTTTGGACCCTTCTGATGCCGAATCCACCCTTTTCTCGTTTGGTGTCTGTCTGTCTGTTTGTCTGTCTGTATGTTGTGCCCTATACACGTCCACGCGGTTTAATATATTTTCATGGAAATTTGCATACAGTGAGTACTTATCTTCATTTAGTGAGTGGCATGGGTTGCGAAAGTCTGTCTGTCCGTCTTTCTGTTCTATGCTCGATTTTGTGTTTGTGTGTTTGTGAAGACATCACATAAATTGTATTCCAGATATTTGATTGCAGTGTATTTTATTTTATACATTATCTATTAGTTTAGTGAATGCAATATTAAACATTTCTTTATTGTTATATTTAGTTGAGTTTCATGCTAGAACATCTGAGTAAGTATACTTAAATCAACCATAATTTGGTAGTTTTGGAAAAATTGGAATGTCTATTGAATATTACGATTACTTTGATTGCTTTACCAGTACTGCTGAAAAAGTAATTATTCTTCAAATTTTTTTTTTTTTTTTATGGAATTTCATCTCTGATACTTTTTTTATTTCGAGTCTTATTTTTATTCTTTGCGCAATGAAAACGATTTTCCGAATATTTGGGACAGACGATATTTTTCAACGAAACGAGAATGAACAAGATCGCGCAAGCAGTGATATTTTTTCTGGTTCTTTCGCTCTGAATTAATTTCTCATTTCTAAATTTTGTACACCTTTAGTTGTAAGTTGTGGCAACTGTGCGAGATCAAGAGATAAATTTGAATCACAAATTAATATCTTTAGAACAATTTTTTGCGACATCTTTTATTTTGTTTTATTTCGCTGTTTCCTGTTTTAAATATTTATTATTTTAATAAATGTTTTTTCCTTCTCATCACACGCAACAGCACCACAAAGTATTAGACTTAAAAATGTTAGGTAAGTCAGTATAAATTTTCAGTAAATTTTAAGTGTAGTTATGCCATTATTGAAAGAATAATGCCGTTATTTAAAGAATAATGCCGTTATTTAAAGAATAATGCCGTTATTGAAAGAATAATGCCGTTATTGAAAGAATAATAATGTTTAAAAATCCGAACTAGAACTTTTTCCAACATTAAAAAATTCGTTGTAATAATGACAGGAGAAGATTGCAAAAATTTCATAATGTCGCATACCGGAGGCGAGAGTGCCACAAGTAAAAAAAAATATTGTTTTGTTGACTACTATGAGTGCGAGAGCATTCGCCGTAAATCGTAATTTTAATTAATTGAGTTGAACATGAAAATAACTTAAGAAAGGGAATTCCAAATCTCCCTCAAAATCGTATTTTATAGTAGTAACCTTAGTATCACCTTTCGTCATTTTGTAGCTTTGTCATACAGCAATTGTGTGATGTATGTGAAATGTATTACATGAATGGATATGCATGTGTAGGATTTGTGTCCAAAGTAAGTTGTAGAAAATATAAAGATGGCGAAAGGTGTTAAAATAAATTTTTATTCTACAAAAAACGTTAGTCATTATATATTTTGATTATCTCTTCGATCTAGAGTAAACCAATTCAAACTGTGTAAGGTCGGGTATTTTGCTAGTTATTTATAAATACGAGCCTGAACACTCACAATAAGATCTTCAAAAGTAGCTCAATTCAAAATCCAAAACACGAATAAAACAAGTATTATCGCGTTATTTCATCGTAGCAGTAAATAAATTATTAATTTTAACATTTACCTAGCATGTTTCTCGACAACCAATAACATATTATCCATTTGTGTTCGGTCGATCCAACGACAGATTCTATTTAATGCGATGTTTCATCAGCGTTCAGATTATCCTCACCAATCTGAAGTTTATGGTTTGTCCAAGACGTAAAGCAAGTCGTAAAAGATCATTAAACATAGACGCGCTGTGCTTTCTGCCCTTATGTTTCGGTTTACGACGCTGTCTCAATAAACGTCGGGAGATGACGCTTAATCTTATTGCGGTAAAATGGATACGAATGTTCGAGACTTCGGTTCTCTGCTTCTGGTGGGATCTCGTTGTTATTGTTTAACATTGTAGTTTAAAATTGCGTTGAACTCATAAAGATCATAGGAAAACTATGACGCATTACTTTGAAGAACTGATTAATACATTTCCAAGGACGAATTTAGATTCTGGTTAACTGTAATTTGGATTGTGCTCTAAATTCACAATTTCAGACACTACACGAAAACTTGTATTGATAGTGATTTGCTTATTGCAACGATTTTATCACAAAAACGCATTTAATGATGTATGATTTAAATTTTGTAAGATCAGACTCATTTCAATAACTTCTTTTTCAACTTTTGACTAGTGTGTTCACAATAATTCCTAACAAATAATTCCACACACACACAACTACTACTAACTAATAATTAACAACAAGCAAATAATTCTAAGTAATACTCGTATCAATAATGAGTAATATTTTTTAAATGTATCAAATTGTGTCAAAAGGATTTTCATTCAAAACGTTCTCTTGTGTGTATGTCCATTTATTTACCTGACGCAAAATATAGTAAGTGGCAAAACTTGGCGAGGTTTGACTTTTTCGCCATAATAAAAAATCTCTACTAACATGTCTATGATAGGGATTTTCAATGCAAGCGAACAAACTGGTAGCAATGCGAAGAGTTTACTACCTCTATTCAAAAATTCTCTCTTGAAACATATCCCGGTTACCTTCCAAAGCTTTTATCGGCATTTGACGACGTTAAACATTTATAATTCACGTGGACCAATCAGCACGCGTATAATTCACGTGGACCAATCAGCTATGACATGAATTTTGAATTTGTATTCGCGAAGCACTGGGATAGCATTCGATTATTAAGTCAAATGACGTCATGCTCGGAATACTTTCAAGAAACACGTTCAGACGCAGAACACAACACTACTACCTATTAAGCTTGATACAATAAGCCTTTCATAAGCTTACAATCACACGAGATAATTTATTTTGATTCAATCGGATTAAACGAAGAAAATTCCATGAAAGTGTAACAATTCGGCCCACATACATTTGAAACACATTTCAACCATCTCCAAAAAAATAGCGGTTTATTGAACAATTCAGTGTGATTCATAAGTAGGTATACAGTTTCCAGTTGCTGTAAGACAGGAACAGCTTAAGACACGGTCCCCAAATGCGAACTGTTAGCTAGGTATACTCATATAGTTTGGGTCTCCCTCCACTTCGAAGTGACGTAGGCGATAGTAAGCGTGTCACGTGACTAGTCAGTCGAAATGGCTGCGTCTCCAGTGAAGAAGGCGTTTTGTGTTCTTGAATTGAGCAAAACGGAATCTGTCACTCTTGGGAAATGGCATTTTCGATTACGATTGGGTAAAGAACCTCCAACCAGAAAATTAATTTACGATTGGTTTAAAAAATTTGAAACTACGGGCTGTTTGCGCAAAGTTCTATAGCCAGGGCGACCGAGTGTGTATCAGATGTCGACAAACCTATTCATCCAATTGGATAATAAAGTCGAAAAACTTTATTCTCCAATTGGATGGTGCACCACCACTGGTCAAGTGACATGCGAAACTACTTCTATTAACATCTTCACCGATGGATTGGAGGAAACGCCGACTACAGCATGCCACTAACTCAGTGGCCACCCAGATGCCCTGATTTAACACCATGTGACATTTTTCGGGACTACGTAAAGGATAACGTATTTAACCTTACTCTTCTGCTTATCTAGCGGAGTTAAAGCAGCGTATCTCAATCACTATCACTGCACTTGCTTCATATACCTTAACATTTAACTGCTGTTAGACCCCGAGTCATTTTTGACAGGTTGTTTCCATCCCTTAAAGTAAATACTGGTCCCTGTCGTATCCAGTACCTTCCTACTACGTCCAACAGAAGTCACATTCCAAGACTGTTTTGGCTCCCCAACTATTTCGTGTTTTACACTATTTGAATCTCCCTCCTCTTAGACCCCTTCACAGCATTTGCGTTACCGTTTTTGTTGAATGAATTCGTCTAAGTTTGAGTAGGGAATTTCGGCAGAGAGCCTAAAATGGCAACAAATTTTACTAAAAAACGACCTGTGAATCTTACACAAAAAAAATAAGGATATTGTTGATTATTGGTCGGAAATAGAGTCTGGGACAGTGAAATTTCGGATAATATTATTGAAAGCGAACACGAAACGGATTCAGAAATTTATGCAGATGAAGATGAAGCCATTTCAAGTGCGTCTTCACAAGAAGGATATTTCTACAGAAAAAAATGACTTCAAATGGGATGCCAGGGGGGGGGGGACCTAAGAGGGCCGTTAGAACACCAAAACACAACATAGTTTTACTTTTTACAGGGTTGAAACGTCCAGCAAAATTAGGTCCGAAAGCTGAGCCTGAAGAGTGATGAAATCTACTTAACTTATACAGGGTGTTTCAGTGAACCGTTTCAGAACTTCTAAGAGGGGTTGGGTACATCCTGACGAACCAAAATCATATACCAAAGGGCAGTCAGAAATGCTTTCCTGACGTTGTAGATGGCGTTGTGCGAAAATCCCGAGCTTTCGTGTAGGGAATCTTCATTTTGCACAAGAACGCCAAGTTAGTAGGATGGATGATTACACGATCGCAGAGTTAGCCGATATGCATTTGGCGTACGGGGTTGCAAATTGTAGTGGGCCAGCCGCACATCTTTTGTACGCGGAACGATATCCGACGAGGCGTATCCCCAGTCATAATTTCTTTGCAAGACTGCACCAGAGGTTAGCTGAGACAGGTTCATTAGAAAGAGCTGACAGGGACAGGGTAAGAACCGCACGGACTGTAGACGTCGAACAGAATGTGCTGCAGCATGTACAGGGAAATCCAAGAACGAGTACACGAAGTGTAGCAAACGCAGTCGGAGTTTCCCTTTACAGCGTCTGGAGGATTCTCCGAGAAGAAGACATGCATCCGTTTCACGTGCAGCGTGTCCAGACACAGCAACCGGAGGATTATGCACCTCGTATTGCTTTCGCACAGTGGTACCTTGGAAAATGTGCTACAAATCCCCTTTTTCCTGCTGAAGTGTTTTTTTCCGATGAGGCATCCTTCACAAGGGAAGGAATTTTCAACACGCATAGCGACCATATCTGGGCGGTCGAGAACCCGCATGCAATACAACGTCGTGCAGCACAGATTCGATTTTCGGTCAATGTATGGGCCGGTATTATGGGAGATCACCTCACCGGACCCTACCTGTTACCGTCTCGTCTAACCGGACCTTACTGCTTGCTCTTTCTGCAGCAAGTATTGCCACAACTTTTGAGAGATGACCAGATTTCTGCGTCGACGCAACAGACAATGTGGTTCCAACACGATGGAGCCCCTGCCCATTATAGCGGAGATGTTCGTAACTATCTGGATATCACATTTGGTCAGCAGTGGATCGGACGTGGTGGTCCCGTGCGTTGGCCTGCTCGGTCACCCGACCTATAATGTCTTGATTTTTATTTCTGGGGTCATCTGAAATCGCTAGTTTATGACACCCCTGTTGACAATGTTGAAGAGCTGGTTGCAAGAATTGCAGTAGCTGCCGGAGAAATTCGAGATATGCCTGGAGTATTCCAGAATGCTCGGATGTCCATGCGTCGGAGATATGAGGCGTGCATTGTAGCCCGTGGAAGAAACTTCGAACACTTACTTTAATCCATGTACCTTTTGCTTCTTTTCATGTATTATTAAAACGATTTCTCACTTACGGTCTCTTTTCTTTACGATGCTTCTGTGTACAACACCGCTTCAGGAAAGCATTTCCGACCCCACATTGCTATATGATTTCGAGTTGTCAGGATGTACCCTACCCCTCTTAGAAGTTCTAAAACGGTTCACTGAAACACCCTGTATAGTATTATAAAATGTATTTCAGGTTAAGAATTGAATTATCTGAATTTAAAATGTATAAATAAAAATTATCTAAAGAATCTTTCATTACTATATTATATTAATCAACTTTATACGCACTGTAGTGAGCGAGGTCTGAGAGACCCATCCACACTAGTTACGAGACGGTTTGTGACACAGCAGTTAAGGGTTAACACGCGTCTGGGCAGAAATGGGTTACCAGTTCAATGTGTGCAGTGTGACTAAGGGTGCACGCATAGAACATCTGTGACTGTCTCTAAAGCATTGAAACATTCACATACACTGTATTTTTACAGGTAACATAACACATCTTACATTGTCACTGTTATATAGTGCGTTGAAAGTGTATACTTACTTATAAATCACCCTGTATAATATGTATAAGGTAAGCAATGTGGTATCGTATTCGAATAACAAGTCAAATACGCTCAAGAAACACACTTAGACTCAGAACACAACTTCTACTTATTTAAACCTATTGAGTTTGATACAGTATGACTCTCATAAGCTTATTTTACGATAATCTATTTTTGATTTAATCGGATTAAAACGAAGAAATTTCCATAAAAGTGTAACAAATTCACATACATTTGAAAGACTTTTTAACCAACCCTAAAATAAACTAGTTTCGGTTTATTGAAAAATATTATATTTCAAAGTAATATTACTGCGTTAGAGACTAGTTTTCTTCTGAAGAAAACTTTTTGAAACGACCAAAAATACGAACTTGTCTCAGCAGAAAATTGTTTCATATATATTAGAAATTTGAAATACACCGTGATATTGAATTACTTCCTTTATCTTTTCCATCTTGCTTTCGGTTCCTTCGGTGAAAAGAAAAGATGTATGAAAGATCTTTAGTTTTCCTTCCCATATGTCAAAAATACCGAAGCATATTCTCGTCTCGAGGCATATCCTCGTCTTGAGGCATTGTAATATCGGGGCTCTTTTACGGAGTACTGCATTCAATACCAAGAAATGTACTTTTTTTATAAATAAATATGTAACTGATGTATATAAAGAAACGTAATATACAAAGTTAGATTTTGATGTATTCCACAGCTCTGTATATCTCTTTGTTGGATGGAATAAGTATTTCACTTCTTTTTGTCCCATTAACTAGCTTTGTATTTTTACAATACAGAAATAGGTAGTTTGACGTTATTCGTCACATTTCTTGATAGTTGATTCTTTCTTACGTTGCATTCTAGCAACCCTAAAATTATTCGCGTCAGCCACTCAGGGTTACTAGTTTCTTTGCCCAGCTGGCAAAACGGGATAGTACCGAAGCTGTGCTTTAAAAAAAAAACGACGGTGGAACATTCGAGACTCCGGAGTTGCACGAACGGTTAGGAACTGCGGTATTTCGTTTGGTGTTTTAACAGAAGTTTTAAGACTCCAGCACTTTTTAAATTATAGCTCTTGCCTGATCTCACAGAATCCTTAGACCTTATCTCAGAATCATAAAATAAAGAAGTTCGTGTCGTATTGCTTTTTGTATCCTTCTACTTCTGACGTTTAATTTAGAAGTTCGCCATGCAGGTAAGATTTGTAAACCTTGCTTGAGATCGACTGGAGTCAATCCCTCTGGTCCCTTGCTTTTGGGCACAGTGCAAAAATTTTACTTATTATTTTGATAATTATTGAACCTTTTAACTCCCCACTATATCACAGGTAGTTATTTAAATAACGTCGCACTGGGGCAACACAGTAAAAAATAACAAACCAGACACTGTCGCTTCAGACAAACACTAGATGACGCTTACAACAATCGTCATGCACTTGGATGGATTTCCAACGGTGAACAGTTGAATTAAAAATGTGATGCCAATCACTTCCATCTGTCTGTAGCCCTGTGAAAACAGACACATTTTCACTCTTCGATATCACTTGTCTTGACACGGCGTCTAACTTTTAGGTGTCAAATACACCACAGGACAGTCTACGGACGCAATCCTCAGGTGCATAAACACACATACAGAAGTCAATCCGTGATTTTAATCTTCCAAGTATTTTTGAGGCAATATAATGATAATCTTCTAATGATGAGATCTCTTCAAGATAACCACCAAAAGGGTCAATACAACTCTCAATCTCATGCAATCGGTAAAGAGTCACAAATTTTAGCATGTAGCGATTTCATCCACTGCTAAATTTTGAAAGTGGAGTACTGGTGGAACTTACGGTCTCTCGAGCATCTTGGCAGAAATAGCCGTTTCAGAACCTATGCAGTACATAACCCCTTCACGTGCTCTGATCTGTTACTATATTTAATGGAAGGTTTTCCTGGAATATTCACTTTCGACAACAAACTTGTGAACTGACAACATAGCGAACACTTCACTCAAATTGGAGAATTTTTGGGATGATGCAAAGGTTCGTTCTGAATTGTACGCTAGATTGCATTGCATCGCAAAACCGAAGTGATATCTACGTCACATGTGTAAAGTTTCGATGTTGTTTGAAAGAAAGGATTACAGCAAGAACAAAAAAAAAGCATTTACGTCAAAGTATGCTTCTTTTTCTTCCGAAAATGCACGAATGCTGGAATATTTACTCTCGATAACGAATTTGTGAACTGACAACATTGAGGAATATAATAATTATAGACCCCAATATTTTTTTATTTACAGTAAATAAAAAATAAGTTTGTTGAGTTTCCCCCCATAAGTTGACAAATAACTAATATTAACTATCAATAATAACTGTTATGTACCAACCTAATTATACTTATAGTAAGCAGACCTATGTCAAATTGTTGTAACTATTTTCTTTTATATTATTCAATTTGAAAATAAAAGATTTGTTAATTGTTCTTATTAATTTTTGTGACTTTGTTTTGACAGTTTAAAAAAGTCAGTTATAAAATAATAGTTATAAATTAATAAGCATGGCAAATTATAAATTAAATCTTCCCCCCTTGGCGAACATTAATGTTTGAGGTTGCTAAACCAATTTTAAGAAATGGGGGGAAAAGTTTAAATACACTGATGTTTAAAAACATCAATGTTTTTTGGCGATGTTTTATCAACAAGGATGTGTTAATTTTGAACATCGATGTTTTGCTGGCGATGTTTTATCAACATCGATGTTTTAATTTTGAACATGGATGTTTTAATTTTGAACATCGATGTTTTGCTGCCGATGTTGCATCCCTCGTTGCTAATCCGTTACTCTTCCAACTGAAGCACCCTGGTTGAAAATTACGAGGTGTTGACATCGGATTTTCCCTTCGGGATTGTTCCTGATTCGTTCCAATTGCCCATTGTGTTCATCTAGTACGATGTTAATTCTATTTCTTATCAATATAACATGCGAGGAGCATACTATATGTACGAAAAATCTCTCTTTTACGATGTTTTTCGACGGTAAAGTGTCTGAAAAGGAAGATCGACGTATTGTTATCATTTGATATACACGGGTGTGTACCATAGTGTGCGAGAGAACCCAACGGACTCTCATACTTCGCAGAACCTTATAGCCCAATTTTCCTCCTACAGCCCTTCAACTTCACCCACACTTCTCAGCGGACGCTCCTGGCCATCAACAAACATCTCCCACTTCATCGCAAGCGACTATCCTTTCATTAACTGCACGCTCCGGGCAACATTTTCCTGCCCACTGGTCCTTCCGGTCACTTTAAAACCCTTCTCCACCCCGTCGAAGCTGCCCGGCTATCGATAACCACTCGGGATGCTTCGGTGGTAGGGGTTTCGATTTTTAAGTTACACCGAGGCCCCTGGCTAATCCATAGGCAACGCTGGAAGGAATTAATTCTGGGCCGTGTATGGGGATGTTTAGTTTGGGAATTTGCATGGAGGTGAGACCGTATGAGGTGGGCACTTTGGCGAGAGAACTCGGAAGTGGTGACGAGAGTCAAACTGACCATCAGGTTTATTGGCTGCAGTCATTGTAATATTTTCTTATTGGAATCATCTGCTCGGCACATTCAGTTTGATCTTTGAGTAGGGGGTAAAAAGATTAACCCTCCTTAGTGGCTGTCTCGTAGTTTGTCTCGTTGTTTGAGTAGTATGCTGGGTAAAAAGATTAACCCTCCCTAGTGGTTGTCTCGTCTTATTTCAAAATTGACCGGAACTGGTTGGACGATATATGACGCCTCATTATAAAATCTGACCATATCTTCATGGAAGAGATATATCATCTCACTAAGTAAAGATTCTAGATCTTGATGGACGAGATTTCTCTTATCGCTAGTCAAACTGACCAGATAATGATGGATGAGATACCTCGCTTCTTTAAGCAAATAGACCAGACCTTGATGGACGAGATGTCGCGTTTCATTAGGCAAATTGTACAGATCTATATCTCGTTTTCATACCAAAATCGGCTATATCTTGAAGACGTGATTCTCGTCATTTGCAAACTTGGTCAGATCTTGATAGACTCGATATCGCTTCGTAACCGCTTGGAGGGTTGAATGTCGAATTTATTTTTATTTTATGAAGATTGAATAATTTATTCAGAAATAAATAGGATCGAGGTATACCGGTTGGCCAAGTAACGTATATGCAACTGGAGGGTTCCAAGTTGGAAAATCAATTCATCCAAAATACCAGAGTGTGGTTGAAAGGTCCAGTGGGGTTACTTGAGGTTGAATTTGTCGTATCCTGATATATACTCACTTCGGCATGTTGAGGAACCTGGGGCTGTGTTGTCTTTAGCACATATAAGCCAAATATGACCGCCGTGGTAAAAGTATACCGTGCATGGCAAAATGGCACTATCCAAAATCAGCGGCGTGGCACATGTGGTGCACCACGGGCTACAGATGACAGAGGCGAACGAAGGCTACGGAGATGCGTTCGGGCGAATAGACGTGCAACTGTGAGCAACTGACCGCCCAGATGAACCAAGGGGCTACCAAGAGTGTATCCTCAACAACGGTTCAGCGAACGTTGCTGCGCTTGGGCCTCTGCAGCAGACGCCTGGTTAATGCACCTATACTGACTGCTGTTCATCGGCGACGAAGGCTGGAATTTGCACGCCAGTACCGCAACTGGACGTCCACAGAGTGGCGACAGGTGGCTTTTTCCGCTGAATCACGTTTTGTGCTCCATCGGACAGATGGACGTTGGCGTATACGGCTTGAAACATCTGAAATCAAACACCCTGCAACAATTGCCGGAAGGATCCAGGCTGGAGGAGGGAGCAATATGGTTTGGGGAATGTTTTTCAGGCATTCACTGGGTGAACTCATCATCAGAAACCTAATTGACTCTCTTCATGCACGTCTCGCAGTGATCTGCTCTGCCAAAGGTGGTTATTCTGGCTTTTGACAGGTGGTCACATTAATGGACTAAACTGTGTATTTCATCTATACCTTTTCCGCCGCATCATGACGTTTCACGGCCGCTAGATAACAGCTCCGCTTTTTTAGGAAACCGTAGCTTTACCTACGAAATATTAGTCCAAGAGCTGATGACGAATTTGGGGAAGGTATTTTAGGCACTGTGAAATTGTAAAATAGTAGTATATCAATGGTAGTTGAATAGGGAATCGAGAGTCGGGAAAGGCGTTTGGGGTTATTTTGCTACTGTGCAGCATATGACACTTCCAAAAAATTAATCTCACCGAGTATCCTTTAGGCACTTAGAAATTTTTTTAAATCTCTTATTTTAGCATTTATAGAATCCAGAAATAAAAATCCCAGACTGTTTAGACGGTTTCAAAGTATACCCCGACTGCCCCGAACTTGTATTATAATAAACGCAAAAAATGTTCTTTAGGAACTCTGAAATTTTTATAGCATGTTTATTAATTAGTATTGAAAATATGTGCAAAGAGCCAGACTAATACGACGGTTTTAAATAACAACCCGACGCAAATAAAATTATTACATAAGTAACGGCTGGATGCCGACAGCTGCCAGGGCCCTAACTCGCCGGTCTGTGATTGGTTGCTGAGGAACCACATGACTCGAGTTTAGTGTGCAGCTGAGGCTGCTTACAAAGCATTTTGGAGGAGTTTTTTTTTTCACACAAATTGACCACGCTGAAAATTATTTTGAGTTCATTGTTATACTGTTTTTTGAGGTTTTTTAAATACAGTTGTGTTATTAACACTTTATTAACATATGTACATGTATATAACTATGCATACATAGTAAGAATTAATTATTATAGTGATAATAATTGTTTTACCTACAAATAAATTCTGCCTATAGATATATTGATGATTTAATTGATTTAATAATAGTAACTTTTCTAATATTTGGAAATTTATCTATCCAGAGGACCTTTCTTTAGATAAAAATCAATTTAGACAATAATACAACTGATTTTCTCGACTTTAAAAATTTATGTTTCGTGTGACAAAGCTGACATTAAAGAAAGTAATTCTTGAAACGATGAAAGAAGGTCAAGAAATTACCCAAGAACTTGGAGAACCTAGTATAAGTGTGACATATGATTTAGCTATTGCCAAAGTTGCTATGCAAATTCAATCAATACAGGAACCATTGCGTGACAATTTATTTATTAATTTAGGAGCGTTCATTTTTATGTTTGCTTATTTCAAAGCTTTTTGGAAATGTATTAGTGGTTGCGGATTAATGAATGTTGCTGTTGATTGTGAGTTGTTAGCTAGTGGATCTGTTGAATCATTCCTCATGGGCAAACATTCCAATAGATGTAAAAGATTGCACTTATTAATGGCAATGGGGTTAGAAATTATGAACTTTAAATTATTTCTCGAAAAAGGAGAATTTACAATTGGGGACGAGTTACGTTCGAAACTTTTGAAATTTAATAAGGGTAGATTGTCTTTCACGACTGTATTGGAAAACCAAGATATGTCGGAGCTTATGACCTCTTATCTTGCACATAGAGAAGCCTCTCTGAGTGGATCATTTATAAAAACAGCACAATTTCATATGACTTATACCTAACTAGGGGGCCTGCCCCATGCTCGCTAACGCTCGCCAACCCCCGGAGGATTGCGAGGATTGCTTCGCAATCCTCATTGGTTCGCTGCGCGAACCTATGCTCGCTTCGCTCGCCTCAATGAAGACATGTATCCTAGCAGAAGGGATTGTTTACAAAATATGTTACCAAAAAAATATTTTTCAAATCTAAATTTGCTGTATTACAGAAAAAATATATACAGTATCTCTAAAATCAGAATTCAAATGAAAACTTTGTGCAAATTTTGACTCGAAATGTGAGCGTTGCTTTGGAAATTGAATACCCAGCATGTTGTTTGTGTGTACATTTTCCCAGCACTCAAACAACCCACACTCTTTCATTGAGTGTATTGCCGAAAGTTGTAGTGCAAGCGTCTTATTGAACTATAATTGTTGGCCCTGAAAAGGACCGTTTTTAAATGGCCCTGAAAAGATCCTCCGCTTTCTTTGATTGCTATTATAAACTAACTGCAACAGCTCATTAAAATTTCCTTTTTTTTTCAATTAAATTTCATCCGATAACGCTATAAATTCAATCGATGCGCGAGAGTTCGCGATAAACAAACAATCGTACAGTGTTGCCAAAACGCGATTACAAATAACGTCTTTTTTGCGTGCCACGTAAGAGAATTATATATATAGATTAACTATTATCACATGTTAAGCAGTAGTATCAGAACAGGGATTTTGTACTATTTCAATTCATCTTGCCAAAATTGTTAAATCTATTTTTTTAACCAGCCGAATTATGCTCGTTGCTTGGTTAAATATCACAACAACTTAATGAAAAATGAAGAAACTCATCCTGAAATTGCAGAAGCAGGATATTTCGGAATCCAGAGAACTGATAAATCTTTTTCAAGACAGCCAATCGATCTGACTCTGGAACAAACAATCAATGCTGATGCTGCAAAGAGATTAGTCTGTGTCCATAAATTTTACAAATTCCATCTCAGCTCGTCAACGTTGGTGTAAGAGTCAAGAAATCCGATTTATTGTTACATCATTTACATATGAAACTACCGGTCTACAAAAGAAACAGGACGTAATATCCGATTTGGAAGAGCATAACATCTAGAGAGATACCAAATCGTTAAAAACTTTTATTGGTGGATTTTCAAAGTTTATGGATTTATTAGATCAAATATTAACCAAAGTTTACTTTTCAATATTTCTAATGGAAAAGCAACTTCAGAAAACGTGGAAAATTTTTTATTGGGAGAGATTTGAAACATCCAATTACAAGAGTACGCATTATGAATATTTCTGCTGAAACTATAAAAAAAGGAATAAAAGTTGTAATAATGTACAAGAAATACGGATGCAACGGGATTTGTTTGGAAGTATGCTGGGTATATCAATGGATTACAATGTCGATTTTGAGAAGATTTTATGTTATCCAATTATACCGATTCAAATCTCTTTATGCCATTTCTATAGGACCATTTGCAAAACCAAAAAGTCAGCAATAGTAGAAGTTTTTGAAAAAAATCACAAACCTGGAAACATACCTAAAGATTTTGATATCGTAATAGTTGATGGTTTCCATCTTACCATGCGTGATATGCCAGCGACATTCGCGGCAACATTTCCAAAAAAATTATGAAAACTCTAACAGCGACCATAGCTCCTCGTGTTGACATAATTTATGACCAGTATTTTTTCTCATCGATTAAAAGATACGAACGTGCACTACGGAATGAATTAAACAGCATGGATTTTAAAATTACCGGTCCAATGCAAGTACGTCCAACAGATTTCAGTAAAGAGATAAAAAACATTAAATTCAAGTAGGCTCTCGTAAGATTTTTAATAGACCACTGGACTACACCAGAAATGGCGCCATTTATTGGTAACACAAACATTAATTTAAGTTATGATCAGTGTTACTCTTGCAGATTGAAAATGATACGGTAATTATGGTAAAAAATGATTAATTGTCTTGTGACGAACACGAAGTAACAGACACAAAAATTGTGCATAATTTGTGTAAAATTAATAATGATTTCGTCACTAGCGACCTAATTAAATCTTGCGATACATATTTTTTTTAATTATAATGCTCAGCAATATGGATCATCTGCAGTCTGACAATTGTCATGGATTATGGCAACGGAACTAAAAAAAGGTTTATTAACATGTCACAATTGTCTACTGAATTAGGACCATCAGTGAGTTCACGCTTGCATGGGTTTCATGCCATTACGGGTTGCGATTACAACACTTCTTTTTTCAAAAAAGAAAAGAATAAGCCATATTAAAATCTAACGGAGATTATCAAAAAGCTTTTACTTATCTTGGAGCAGCCCATGTGTCAGGTTTGCGATACAAACGTTTTCGGAACAAAAATTTGTCTGTGAAATTTATGGCTTCAAAAATTCAACCGATATTAATATTGCTAGATTCCATAAATTTTGTTCAACATATAAAGCTCATAATGCTAATTAACTGTTCAAAAACGCTTTGAAAATCTACGATGCATCAAATTTACCTCCGTGTAAAGCTGAGTTACACCAACAACTCTTACGCCCTCAATACATAATAAGCATTTGACAAAATGCACATTTACGATTTCCAAGTAGCATATCGCCATTAAGGCATGGATGGGAATTTGCAAGAGGAGAAATATGAATTTTACTGGTCATAAAGATATTGTAAGCCGCCTTCTGTTTTAGATGCTTTAAAAGTAGAAATTGAAACATAAAATAATACAGGTAAATATCGATATTTTTTATTCAACGAAATTTCATTATTTACTGTGCGCAAATGAAAATTAACCTTTTTTTCAGACAACGAACAAAATATCGATAAAGACGGAGAGGCGTATATTGAGGATGAGCATACAGACGATGAAGCATCGGAGAGTAATGAAGAAGAGTAATTAAGTCGAAAATAGAAGTTTACAGCTTTCAAGAAGTTCAGCGAGCCAGGGCCCCGGCAGCTGCCGGCGCAGCCGATAAAAGTTCTCTCGTACTCATATCTACCAATAAGACTTTGTTGTCGCATTCATGTAAAATCTTTATTTGTGTCGGGTAGTTATTTAAAACCGCCGTGTTCGTCTGGCTTTTTGCTCATATTTTGGATAATACATAATTAATAAACATGCTATAAAAATTTCAAAGTGCCTAAAGAATATTTTTTGCGTTTATTATAATACAAGTTCAGGGCAGTCGGGTAATACTTTAAAACCGTCTGAACAGTCTAGGAATTTTATTCCTGAATTCTATAAACGCTAAAATAAGAGATTAAAAAAAATTTCTATCTGCCTAAAGGATACTCGGTGAGATGAATTTTTTGCAAATGTCATATGCTGCGCAGTAGCGAAATAACCCCAAACGCCTTTCCCGACTGTCGATTCCCTATTCAACTACCATTGATATACAGTGATCTCTCACTTATGCGCGGGCGTTGGGGACAGCGAAAAAAACGCGTATAAGTGAAAAACGCGCATAAGTGAAAACCACAAAGGGGAGCTTAAAAGTGAAAAATCAATACAGTGTACACAGTGTATTGTTAATACTACGTATTTACTTCCGGAATTGAACTGAAAATAGTCACACAGAGTTTCCAAAGCTTCAAACGCTATTGTGTGTGTTGGGGGAACTATTGCCACATCTTCATCATCGTCGTCCTCTTCATCTTCGTCACTACCATTTATTTCGGCTGCAGTGTCTCCTGTTTCCCGCAATTGAGCTGTGATTAAATTTTCATCAGCATCAACGAAATCGTTGAAAGTAGTGCACGTAGCGAGTCCACCAGATACAATATGCCAATCTTCTTCGTTTATGTCACTTTCACTTTCATTTTCTGGCTCCTCACATTCATTTTCTACTGGAAACGAAAATCCTGCTTTCTTAAAGCAGCTTTTAATGCACTTGTCAGTAACGTTTCTCCATGATGAACACAACATATGAATTGCATCAAGGACGGTAATTTGCTTTAATTCGTATTTTAATGCACGTTTTGTTTCTGACGCAGCCAGAAGTCGAAGGATTAAAGTTTTTCTGTAGTGCACTTTCACACAACGGATGACACTCAGATCCAAAGGTTGAATCTTGCTCGTGCAATTTGCAGAAAGAACACAACTTTCGTGTTATTGAAAGTTGGAAGATCTTGTGGGTGAGCAGGACACTGATCCATGATTAAAAGAAGAAAAAAAAAAGCGGAAATCCGCGTAAACGAGGAAGATTTTTCACCCCTGATTGACATCAGCTCAATTGGCCACCCTCAGTGCTGATCGCGACCGGAGGTGCTTAGGTTTTGGTGGTCCTTTTGGGATTTACACCACTAGGTGTTTAACACTCTTTGAGGTTTACAAACCTGCATAGGCTATTATTTCCCGTTTGACTGTAAGAAATTAAGTACATGGAGTTAATAGGACAGTTATTTAGATGGAAATAAGACAGTATAAACTGGTGTTTTTTTTGTGATATAACGAAGGGTCCGGTTGAGCCTTATGTTCAATTTTACGAGTGACGTGAACACGATCTAGAAAAGGGACAGTGCAAATTAGTTTGCAGTGGGAATGGAGTTATTGTAATTGCAATGGAGTTGCAACGAATGTGCGAAGTTGATGCAGAAAAGCACGCT
Source organism: Metellina segmentata (assembly GCA_947359465.1). NCBI lineage: Eukaryota > Metazoa > Arthropoda > Arachnida > Araneae > Tetragnathidae > Metellina > Metellina segmentata. The sequence continues at coordinate 43,985,592 of OX375883.1, forward strand.
GTCTTTCCTGAAATGTTTTGACCGTTAAATTATAGTGTTTATGGTCTGAGTGCTTCATTTGACTCATGAGGTAGTTTTTGAGAGAAATTTAACGAGATGAGAGAGAGAGAGAGAGAGAGAGAGAGAGTGCAGTAGGAATTCAGTCTCTTTCGGGGGAGGGGGTAGTTTTTCGCCCCTAGCAACGGGATCAGAGGTCAACCTCATATACCTTCGTCCGTAAATCACGAAACTTTTATTGGGGTCTTCCATGGTGGTCTCCTTGCAGTCCAGAATCTAGAGTGCTTTTAGGGGTGCACGACGCCCCTCTTGATTGAACTGCCAGCGAAACTGACGGGACACGAGGGCCAACTGTTGCATAACTCGATCTGCGCAGGTGTTTTTGTGTGCTCGTTTGAGCCGGCCGCGAATTTCAAATACGTACATTGATTCTGCAACCGGGGGCGGTGCTAACCGTAACGGCCAATGATCGCGAGCGCTGGATAGGAATCTCCTTCACTACGCTAAAGACAACTCAAAAAACTATTGACTCGTGTTTCCAAAACACTCAATTCCCTTAAGGTTGGAATTCCCCCCCCCCTCGGAATTCAAACTTGGAGATCATGTATGCAGTGTATTGAAAACCGTGAACTGGAGAACCTAGGCCTGGGCCTTCTATCTCCTTCTGAATGTGAGCTGGTAGTGAGTTCAGGAGTTGTTCTTAGTTTATTTATGTAAAATCAACGGAAGCTTGGAAAATATTAAAAGTGTATTAAAAATTAGGAAAAGTAATTTAGAATCAAAAGGAATTAAATTGGAATGTTTTAAAAATAATTTGGAGGATCTAAAAATTTGTTCGGCAGCTGGGTTCGAACTCAGATGGTCACCCTCCGCTGCCGACGCCAATACTGATGGTAGGTGACATTAGCCGTTAGGCCATCGTTACTACTAATTCGTTCAGTCTAATTCGATAGGGGGTCAGTCACATATCATAACTTCCAGTGTAATACATGAAATTTGTTAAATAATTTTTCTGTTTTCTACCTTTCTTTTCAGATCATTGGCTATCGGTGGGTAGAGGTGGGATCCGAAAATTGTATCATTTTATTATATAAGTTAATAATTATATAAGTTAGTGTTTTGTGTATGCTTTTTGTTACATCAGAATGGTCCTAAACCAGGGGTGGATACGACACCATCATCCTAAAGCAAAGGGGACGGCAGAGGGGGGGGAAATATCGTATGCGTAGTAAAAAACCAGTGCTCATTGGCCGTTACGGTTAGCCCCGCACCCGGTTGCAGAATCAATGTACGTATTTGAAATTCGCGAGCCGGCAGTTGGAGTAGATTTAATATTTCCCAGTTTGAAGCAGCCCTTAACAAGATACAGATCCCAGATAGTATGTAGTGAAACTACTATATTATTTAACGTAAATGAACGTTAATTATTTATATTTCAAGCTGTATCATTGTGTTTATTGGCACACTACCCAGCCCACTACTTTAGAGTAAACTAGATAATTTTTGTTCACGTGTTTGTTTAAATTGTTTTTATCCACAGTTTTATTAGGATGCTTTAACCCTCCTGGTGGTTAACTCGATGAGGAATCTCGTCATTAGAAAAATTGATCAGATCTTGACGAACGAGAAATCTCGTCAAAACCTCTTAGAGGGTAACAAAACAGCTCTGTATGTGGATTAGTTTAGAAAATTGGAAGCGTGTTCTCAACAGAATTGATGAATATGAAACTCCCAGGTGAAGAATTATATTCAGTGTTCTGCAACGCAACTCCAAGAAATTGTAATTGTTCCGTAGGCATTTTGTCCGGCAAACTGCAGTAAAATCAAGGAAAAGTAAAACACAATTATCGGCTAACTATGTTTTACATATTTATTATAAAACATCAAAATTATTAACTCACTTTATTTATTTAAAACGAAGGTATACTTTCAAAATTTGCAATTCTATCGTTAACTTTTGAAGTAAAATATTTTGTCATTGACACAGAAGATGTGTTATTTATAAAGTGTTTGTGGTAATTTAGGCTGTGTAGGTTGATTGTTCCGTAACTAGAAAATAGCTGGCAAGGAGCACGCTTTGCACTTCAGAACATCGTGACTTATGATTTAAAAAAAATCGGCCAAAATTTTGATAAAATTAAGGACAAATTGTTGTACAAAGACTGTGTTCTGCGACGTACCTCGCAGTATTAAGCACTTTCTGCTCACGGGGTGAAACGATTTAGCGACCACATTTGTCCAACATTGTTACGTCAAAAATGAATGCATTTTGAATGTTTTCCGAAAGTACAGCAATTTATAAAATACACATATATACACAGAACAGAAATTACTAGTTATTGTATTTCCATGCACTATCTAACACTTAGGCCGATTCGTGATATGCTAGCATATTATATCTCAAACGTAATTTGAACTTAACTACCACAGAGTTTAAACTAGACGTCCGCATTACATCACGTGTGGGTGTTAACCCATAAAAAAGACGTTTCGATAAGGTCATATTTAAATTCAGCAAGAGACTTATTTTTTGAATAATAAGCAGCACAACCAGTTTTGTCAGCACATTAAAAAGAAAATTTAGTGTCTCTCGCGAATAAAAACTCATGAAGCATGAACAGTTAATTTCCCAGGAAGTAAAAAACAGTTCCAATGTCCCAGTTTAATAATAAAAAAAAGATAATAAAGAAAATTCGAAGCGACTTTAAAACCAGATGCTCAGTTGTAGTGTAAAAAAATCTGCGAAGCACATCATATCTTTAAAGCTCTTAGCTGATTTGAAAGTATAAACATTTAATATTTATACTATGGAAATGAGCATAAAACATAGCTGACACTTGAAAGCGTGATAAAGTTTGCCTAGAGTAAAAACGTGTCTATAAATTTAAACTATTCTTGCGCGTAGTTAGTAAAGTAAATAGTCTGGATAAAACTGGCTTTTTTCTATGTAATGCCTGTGTTTTTATATTTATTTTTATTTAAATTTCACGATTTAATATACGATTTGTATATATGTTACAGTTTTTATTTTACGGTAATTTTCTCAACGCATTGTCTGGAATTAAATTTTTAAAAGACACCTTATCAAAAATTGAATAAATATGCTTTTTTGATGTCTTTGGGACTTGAAATGAATTTATTTAATTCTAATTAATTTGAAACACACCCACAACACATTTTACAAGTCAAGAATCTTGTATTTTTAAAGAAAATTATTAAGAAAAACATTATTGAGAGAACTATGTCAATTTATTTTACAAAATGCACTCATGTTGTATTCAAATAAAATTTGTTTTCAATAAAAAATTTGAAAATAACACCGGTCAGGGGATATTTGTTTGCACAAACATGTCTGGTCCTTGTTATATGCATTAGATGTATATGTAGCGACACCTAAAAGCTTTTTTTTTGTCTAAAAATGTGTGTCCGGAAATGCCGCGTTAAGGTTGGTTAAGGCAGCTGTTAAAATTTGTCGATGACATTGTTTTTTGGCGTAAGGAATCATTCCCCTTTCGGATTTTGAACGGCATGCATCGCTACTAGTATTTGGATCTTTCCGTTGACAATACAAAACTATGGAATCGAATAACCTAAACAGCGTCCTCTACAACTTAGAATAGACTTTTTGGTATGGCGTTTTGGGCACCACACAGCAATAAAATGGAGTTGGTCTAAGCAAATTACCTTTTGAAGCTTTTTATTTCACTTAAAAGGTTTTCAATAACAATTGGAAAAATATTTACAGAGTATTTACACTAGACAATCGATGAACTAATAGTATAAAAACTATGCTACTTGTTTATTTTTTATTTTTATAATGGTGTTTTTTTTTTTAAATACAACATCGACAAGTATAAACATAGATGTTTAAAAAACATCGGCTCCAATTCATTGATGGCTAAAACATCAATGCTTTTTAATGAAAAATCGATTTTTTGATAACATCGACATCGATGTCGCATCACTATTAGCAACCGACGAGTTAAAATCCAACCAAAGGCCGCCGCATATAGAGTGGGCTGGTGCTCTTGACCTCATATGTCCTCACGTTGGCATGGTGTGGAAGTTTGGAGATTGGTGCGCCAGCTCAGGTGTGACCTCGTCATCTAACCGTAGGTCAAACTTACATGGTGTTGTCTTCGGAGCAATCTCTTCCGCTTTGATCCCAGACCGTTGCCAAAAACCCGTTGTATTAATCCGATGCAACGTTATTCAAATACCTACCTATCAATTGTATTTTCTAAATCTGCCACATGTACTACCCTACAATAATGGACCGGACGCCAGCGGATTTGCATAAAATTCGACTACTTGTTTGGGGGTGTTTTTCGTGGAATGGCCGGGGACCTCAGCTATTGTTCATGATAAATTGAACGCCGACGCCTACATGAACATTTTAGACAGTCAAGTTCTTCCTATGCTGAGTCAATTTTATGGAATGGACGAATGTTACTTCTACGACGATAACGCTCCAGCCTCTGTCAAGCATTTGTATCAAGATATGGATGTAAAACGTCTTCCCTGGCCTGCTCAGAGTCCCAACCTAAACCCCATAGAAAATTTGTGGGACGAGTTAGAGCGACGCTTACGGACCAGGGAACCACGTCTGCCACAGCTGAGCTGGCGACATTCTTGCAGCAGGAATGGACACAAATACCCATAGCTGCATCAAAACCGCGTTGAAAGTATGCCCAAAAGGGATATCTATTCTTCATGGTGCAGCAGGGTCCTGCACAGTCGTTCACTAATAGCTACTAAAAATTAGTACTATTCATTTGTTCTGGCAACAGAAGAAAAAAAATTACGCTAAGTAAGATATGGATGTAAAACGTCTTCCCTGGCCTGTTCAGAGTCCCAACCTAAACCCCATAGAAAATTTGTGGGACGAGTTAGAGCGACGCTTACGGACCAGGGAACCACGTCTGCTACAGCTGAGCTGGCGACATTCTTGCAGCAGGAATGGACACAAATACCCATAGCTGCATCAAAACCGCGTTGAAAGTATGCCCAAAAGGGACATCTATTCTTCATGGTGCAGCAGGGTCCTGCACAGTCGTTCACTAATAGCTACTAAAAATTAGTACTATTCATTTGTTCTGGCAACAGAAGAAAAAAAATTACGCTAAGTAAGATATGGATGTAAAACGTCTTCCCTGGCCTGTTCAGAGTCCCAACCTAAACCCCATAGAAAATTTGTGGGACGAGTTAGAGCGACGCTTACGGACCAGGGAACCACGTCTGCTACAGCTGAGCTGGCGACATTCTTGCAGCAGGAATGGACACAAATACCCATAGCTGCATCAAAACCGCGTTGAAAGTATGCCCAAAAGGGACATCTATTCTTCATGATGCAGCAGGGTCCTGCACAGTCGTTCACTAATAGCTACTAAAAATTAGTACTATTCATTTGTTCTGGCAACAGAAGAAAAAAAATTACGCTAAACATAATATTTAATCTTTGAAAGTTCAGAGAAATATTTATTATTCGAATACCTGTAATTGTCATAAACCATGTCTTCGTCCACGAATTACCTTTATTTTTACCAAAAACCTGCATTGAGAGAATTGAAAAACAAAGCGAAAGAAACCCGGAGGTTAAGCTGAGAAATTCGCTTGTTTTATGAAATCACTCGTTGTTTACGCGCAAACAACTAAACTCTACAAATGAAAAAAAAAAATGAAAAAGCAGTTTTGAAAATGAAAAGGGATTTGAAAGCACGGAATAAAATAACCCCTTCCTAAATAATGGATGAGGTTTACAGTGCTATAAAAGATTATACGGTAGTTTCCAACTCGAAGAAAGGAAAATAGTTTGAAATATTATAGCACACACACATGCTCCGGAAATATTCTTTTAAAACTACTCTTGAATGTTTCCTAATGTTGTCAGGTGTCCTATTTCTCCGATAGTTTTGTTTAGTTTGGGATATTTCAAGCAGCTGTTATAGAATTCAAATATCTTTAACGAATCTTTTAGAACAGTTATAAACGGTTATCTTTCGCAAAGGGTAATGTATTTATCCGTATTGCTTTTTAGATTTATAGAAGGTGGTTATATCAATATTCAATTGATGGTTTTACGATAGCTAGTCCTATTTGTCTAGTCTACTTTCATGAAGAAGGGAATATTTTACCTCCTTCCGATGATTTAATCTAGGTCTATACCTCAAATATATATATATATATATATATATATATATATATATATATATATATATATATATATATATATATATATATATATATATATATATATATATATATATATATATGACATTTCAACCAATAGATGTGGTTATTATATGTGTTGAGGAGAAACGCATACGAAAACACTCGGTAATATGTTGAAGAAAATTCGTCTTCCCCCCAATTTGACCTTGACAATGACCAACTTCTAAAACCGTAAAGGAGTGAAGAAAGCTGCCTGATTTTTCTAAAGAATTTATTTTTGAAGGCAAAACTTCGTCTCCTTTTATATGGTTCGTGAAAAATACTGTTCTGTCACCTGTTTTTCTAAAAATGGAATACAAATTTACCATTAGGTCTTTAATATCTAGGCATGACAATGACAGTTCTCACACGAGTAAATTCCTGCGTTCGTAAACAATACGTTCTCTTAATTCCCCTGGTAGTTCATCGTCGCATCGTAAACTGCCCTGAAGTAACCAGTCTCTGGTGTAAAACCTGTTCCAAACCACCATTAGTCCTGGAACAAGGGACAATTTTGTTTTTCCTATTCGGAACTTCATTTCCCTTTGAGTAATAGAGCAGTTTTTTCTCTACAAGATACCTCGTCCTGAGCAAAATTAGCAGAGCATTGGACAAAATATCTCGTTATTATTAAAATTGACCAAATCTTTTAGGTAATTAATAATTTGTAATTAACGTCTCACTAGAGCAACACAACGGGCTATTGACTACGGTCCGGGATCAATCCCTTAAGGAAAAGATTCGAGGACAACACCTCGTAATTTTGAACCACGGTCAGATGACGAAGCAACACCTGAACTGGCAAATCACTCTCCAAACTTCCACACCAAACCAACGTGAGGACTTTCGGCCGCATCATATTTAAGGTGCATCAGCCGCCTCTACACCATACTCTTACAAACATCCATGCCCAGACTCGGATTCGAACCTTCCGATCTAGAGGCTAAAACCTTAACCACTATACCGGTTGTTCGGCAGATCTTAGAGGAGATGTGTCGCAAAACCACTTGGAAGATTAATCTCTACGATGCGGCAGATTGACTTTTGTTGCCACTAAAATATCGCTTACACCAGCGGCATGGTAGCGGCGAATGTTATCCCCCTTGTAAGTGACCGCCGGCATCGATCACCATTTACGAACTGTCATCGACTGATCTTCTAGAGGATCCCTTCTTTTGTTCGTTGGCCCTCTACTCTGCCGAACACGAGGTGTGAACTCTTTGGGAAAATAGAAAATCGTCAGGTGATATCTCTTCTCACGCCAAACGATACTATGGAAGGAAAGCGTCAGTCGTAAATGACACTCCCGGCCCTATCGCTCAAGTTAGGTTATTAGGTATGGGGGCTCGGATAATCAAGAGAAAAGCCGTTCCTGGAGACGATTGAAAAAATCTAAGCGCTTCAGCGTAAAGGTTAAAAGAACGTCGACTGTAATACATGTTTGTTTTAAATTTAAGGTTGAAGCTAAATATGGTGAATTTATTTTGGATATTCTTTTGTTCAGAGATATAGATTATCTTCTTTGTATGGACGAATCCATGATAACAAGGTGAAATGATTGCAACTCGGGAAATAATACATTTCTCTCAAATCAAATGCACATTTAATTCTGAAAAAAAAACATGGTGATATTTTTAATTGGAGAAAGAAATTACTACAATAGTCTCCAGCAATTACTTCCCTAATTCAAATAACTCGCCCGAAATAAAACCAATTCAACTGCAAAACTTCCCTCTAACGATCCAAATTAAACTGAAATTACAAACCCCGATGTGGGAAGGCCCGAACTATTTTAATTAGCAAAATTAATAAACTCCCCTACAGTGGAATATTCCACGGCAAAGAAATATCTTTTGTGATCAGCAGGAACAAAAAAATCCCCAATCTAGAATTCCGCTAACAGAAAGGCAGCCAGATTAACAGTAGGTGTCAACGAATCAGTTTTTTTAATGAACAGCCGATGTGCACTAGGGGGTCCAGCAGAATAAAAAAAAATTGTTCCAAAATCTGAATGACTAATTAAAGAAGAGTTCTTCAAGATCTCCCCTACCCGACTGAGTAATTAAGGTTCGTAACAAAGCTCCGTTGCCCCAAATGATTCTTTAGAAGCAGAGTGGAAGTTCTTTTTTGGGCTCCTTTCTTCTTTCTATCGTAATCAGCGTTCCAATGGCGGCCGATGGTTATTTGTTTTTGTTCTTTTCTTCTGTGGAACACTTTTTTGCGGAGTCATAATGAATGTTGAGATGTTGGAGGGAGCCTGAGCGAGTTTATGGATAAAAACTGTCCCCGCTTGATGCTCTGGCAGATGAGAATAATAATTAGTTCTGAAAGATGGTTATTTAGATTAATAATCTGCAATCGGTAGCAGGTTTGATAAAGTTGGATCGCTGCGAGGAGGATATGGTCTGTGAGGGAGTCTTCTCAGTCCAAATGGATGTAGCAGAAAAGAACAGATGAAATGGCAGCGAAGAATAATGATGTATATTGTTTTCAGGAACTTATTTCACTGAAGAAAAAGGAACACGCGGATATTACCAAATGATGTTTTTCCCGGGTTGATTAATGGAGTGTTGTCCTGCGAAATTTCAACGAATGAGAATGATTGCTTGAACCTCCAAGTGGTTTCCACGAGATATCTCTTCAATAAACATGTGGATACTACACTCACGCCTTTTCACTTGACGATAAAGAGTTTTCTGTTATTCCGCAGTATTGATAGTAACTTCACTACCCAACAAACATATCTGACCAATTTCGCTATATATATATATATGTAAGATTCGTGTTGTTCTGTTTGGTAAGGTCTATATTAAAGACTTCGAATCTTACAGCACATTGACATTTAATGAATAAATATATACAATTATTATGTACAGTTGAGTTATATTTCAATAAAGTTCCGTCATTATCGGCAGCAGTCGTCTCTGCTCGGAAAAAATACGTCAGCTCTCAATGGCGTCCAGGGGAAAAAGTGTCTGTTCTATTAATTTTCTCGTAACTGAATACCAGAATGTGAATGGCTCGTGACAGTCTTGCCTTGCATTCCTACTACAATGCAACTGACTCCTACCAGTCTCGTTGCTCTTATAATGAGTTCTTTCCAGACTAGTAGACAACTACCGTTGTTTAGTATTCCTACAATCGGCCATCCTGATGATCTTTCGTCCTCGAAAGGAACACGACAAACCTAAAAAAAACAAAACACAAAACAGTATCTGGGAATACATTGATTCAGTATTAGTTATTGAACCACGACTTCATATGGTCAGCTGCTGTCGACGTCAAGTTCGGTCCTTCATGGTTTCCAAATTTCTCAACGTCATAGCGATCATGGGGTTTCACTTTCTTCACTCGATATGGTCCTAAGAATTTCGGTCGTAATTTCATTCCGACACCAAATTGAGTCCGCTGAATTGCAATAAGATCGCCCTCTTTGTATTGATGAGGTTTCTTCCTCTTCTTATCGTACGTTCTTTTATTCTCTTCCTGAATTTTTAGGATATTCTCTTTGGCATCGTCTCTTAATTTCTTCCTCTTCTCTAGAAAAACTTCAGTATATTCTTCTTCTAAAAGCTGGACTATCTTGAGATCTTCTTTGTTTCGCATTTTCACACAGTTTCGAAAGTTCCTTCTATCCGTCTTTTCCGTCAACTCGTCTTTTCCGTCTACGCGTTTTTTCGTCTACACGTTTTTTCGTCTACGCGTTTTTTCGTCTACGCGTTTTTTCGTCTACGCGTTTTTTCGTCTACGCGTTTTCTTTTTTGTCGTTTCAGTCTATCATCAGCACCACGTCAGAAGAAGTCATGAAACTGTTCTTGCAGATGATTAAAACACAAGTCCAGGTTTGCATAGGGAGTCAAAACATTCCGCCGGCCGGTTCAATCGTCACTGCTTTCGGGGTCTGCTAATCCGTCGTTCAAGCCCTCGTACGAAGGAGGAGAATCGTCGCGGTCGTCAACGGTTTTTCACATCCCGGCCGAACCCCCATTTTTTGTAAGATTCGTGTTGTTCTGTTTGGTAAGGTCTATATTAAAGACTTCGAATCTTACAGCACATTGACATTTAATGAATAAATATATACAATTATTATGTACAGTTGAGTTATATTTCAATAAAGTTCCGTCATTATCGGCAGCAGTCGTCTCTGCTCGGAAAAAATACGTCAGCTCTCAATGGCGTCCAGGGGAAAAAGTGTCTGTTCTATTAATTTTCTCGTAACTGAATACCAGAATGTGAATGGCTCGTGACAGTCTTGCCTTGCATTCCTACTACAATGCAACTGACTCCTACCAGTCTCGTTGCTCTTATAATGAGTTCTTTCCAGACTAGTAGACAACTACCGTTGTTTAGTATTCCTACATATATATATATATATATATATATATATATATATATATATATATATATATATATATATATATATATATATATATATATATATATATATATATATATATATATATATATATATATATATATATATATATATATATATATATATATATATATATATATATATATATATATACATATACACACACAGTCCAGTGATGTGACCACCACCTACTTTCGACGTCAACGTGAAATAACCAATCACAAAAGGCAGGTGGCAGCACATTGCAGTGGAGTGAATATAAAGGATGTCCTAGGGCATAGGAAAGCATTTCAATCGTTGGCGTAATGCAGAAACGTAGCGATTTATCCGACGTCCCAAAGGACATGATTATTGGCTTTCGGGTCAAGGGTGGAAGCATTTCGGAAACGGCTAATTTTGTGAACTGTTCGCGTGCCGCCGTGGTAAAAGTACACCGTGCATGGCAAAATGGCACTATCCAAAATAAGCGGCGTGGCACATGTGGTGCACCACGGGCTATAGATGACAGAGGCGAACGAAGGCTACGGAGATGCGTTCGGGCGAATAGACGTGCAACTGTTGAGCAACTGACCGCCCAGATGAACCAATGGGCTACCAAGAGTGTATCCTCAGCAACAGTTCAGTGAACGTTGCTGCGCATGGGCCTCCGCAGCAGACGCCTGGTTAATGCATCTATGCTGACTGCTGTTCATCGGTGACGAAGGCTGGAATTTGCACGCCAGTACCGCAACTGGACTTCCACAGAGTGGCGATAGGTAGCCTTTTTCGATGAATCATGTTTTATGCTCCATAGAACAGATGAACGTTGGCGTATACGGCGTGAAACGTCTGAAAGCAAACACCCTGCAACAATTAACAATTGCCGGAAGGATCGAGGCTGGAGGAGGGAAGTAATCTAGCGCAGCTGGCCACGGCGCTGGAGTCGGCATTGCTCAACATCCCAGTGAACACCTTCAGAAACCTAATTGAAACTCTTCCTGCACGTCTCGCAGCGGTCCGCTCTGCCAAAGGTGGCTATTCTGGCTTTTGACAGGTGGTCACATTATTGTGACTGGTCTGTGTATATATTATATTTCCAATGGCGGGTACAAAAGACAAAACTGAAGACGAACACCAACATAAAAGTAATGTAAGAAAAAAAGGCAATAAAAGAGTCTATGCACCCATTCGTATCTATATATATATATAATGACGAGATATCTCCTCAACAACAAAATGATCATTGCAACAAGCATGATTCATCTTCAGGGTATTGCCGTGTTTTTTCATGGTGAAGAGGTCAAGATCAGGTTTGTATGAATTCTAATGACGATATATCCCGTCCATCGCGATACGGTCAGTTTTTCAGATAACTTCGATAAGCATGTGGATACTACACTCATTCTTTTTCTTTACCAGGATACATCATGGTCTGAAAGATTAACCATCATCGAGTCACCATCTTACTAGTGTTGTTAGTAACTTCACTACCCAACAAACATGTGACCAATTTTGCTATATACACTAGTGTGCAAAACTAAAGCAACTTTTCTGATTTTGCAGTATGTAATTCCGAAAAAAATCAACTGGAAGACAGGAAATGCATACTACAGAGGCACAATGTAGAACTTAAAGGATGAAGAAAGCATAGTAGAAAAAAATAAGACAAATACAGTATGGAATGCAGCAGAAAAAGGTTTTATTTTTAGAATGGAGTTGACACAAAACACAGTTTGTGCATGAGGGAGAACAACAAACTAAAGTCCCTTAATAATGGATATGACATCCCCTAACTGCAATGGTTGCGTTGTACCGTCTGCCCATACTCAAAACCAGATTATCCAACAGTTCTTGATTTAAGAGTGCCTATTCCTCAATGAGCATCTATGTCAGTTGTCGGGTGTTATCGGGAGGATACGATCGTGCCACCAGATGTTTCCCCAAAGCATCCCACACATGCTCAATTGGATTTAAATCAAGGGAGAACGCTGGCCAAACTATTCTACGAATATCTTCACTTTCTAAAAGCTCATGAACAGCATGGGACCTGTGTGGCTTTGCGTTGTCGTCCATGAAAACAGAGTATTGACAAATGTCACCTCGGATCACATGCATGTGGGGGAGGATAACTTCATCACAGTAAAGATCTCTGGTTACTGGGAGTCTGTCAAAAATGTGGAGCTCCATTTGTCCATTATGCTTCCCCACACAAGCGTTCAAGGACCACCCCAGCGGTCTATTTCACTGATGTTAGTGGGTTGACAGCGTGTCCCTACCTTTCTCCATATCAACTGGCGCTGAAAATAATTTGTCAGACTGAAACGATTCTCATCGTTAGAGGACATGACTCCATTAATGTGATGTGCATTTTGTGTTCGTTACACCACTGTAAACACTGTCGCCGATAGGCTGCTGTCAATGGTATGCAGCGTTCAGGACGGCGGGGGGTATAGGCCACCTTTATGAAGGCGTCTGACCACAGTAAACCGGGACACCTGTCGTCCGGTTAGTTGGTCACCTCAGATGACCCCCTCACCTCCCGAATTTAGTCAGGTTAAAGGGTTTGCTAGTCACCCACGGAAAAATGGAATGAAACCGACAAAGAAAACCGAACTAATCTGATCAACTCCGTGATCCGGTTGCAGTACGCAGCTGCTGAGCATTGTCGCCAGCTGCATGGTTTCGGTTTATGTGCGCCTACACAACGATATATCTGTCATCATTTGCCGATGTTTTCCTAGAGCGACCATCACGAACCTTTCATATACCCGGTGGCGATTTTCCAAACCCTCACAGATACTACAACAGGGGGCGGGGCTAACCGTAACGGCCAATGATCGCGAGCGCTGGATAGGAATCTCCTTCTCTACGCTAAAGACAACTGCAATCCTGTCTGATCCTGTTTGCAGTGTAATAAATGAAACATGTTAAATAATTTTTCTATTTTCTTCTTTTCTTTTCAGATCCATGGCTATGGGTGGGTAGAGGTGGGAGCCGAAAATTGTATCCTTTTATTATATAAGTTAATAATTATATAAGTTAGTGTTTTATGTATGCTTTTTGTTACATCAGAATGGTACTAAACCAGGGGTGGATACGACACCATCATCCAAAGGCAAAGGGGACGGCAGAGGGGCGGAAAAATATCAGCTGGTAGTGAGTTCAGGAGTGGTTCTTAGATCATTTATGTAAAATCAACGGAAGCTTGTAAAAATATAAAAAGGGTATTAAAAATTAGGTAATGGTAATTTTAGTTAACGTCGTACTAGAGCAACACAACGGGCTATTGACGACGGTCCGGGATCAGTCCCTTAAGGGAAAGATCCGAGGACAACACCTCGTAATTTTGAACCACGGTCAGATGACGAAGCAACACCTGAGCTGGCACCCCACTCTCCAAACTTCCACGCCAACCCAACGTGAGGATTTTCGGCCACGACAGATTTAAGGTGCACCAGCCGCCTCTACACCATACGTTTACAAATATCCATGCATGGACCCGGATTCGAACCGCGAACCTTCCGATCTAGAGGCTAACACCTTAACCACTATACCGGTTGATCGGCTTAAAAATTAGGAAAAGTAATTTAGAATCAAAAGGAATTAAATTTGAATTTTTAAAAATAATTTGTAGGATCTAAAAAATTTCCCGCCAGCCGGGTTCGAACTCGGGAAGTCTTCCTCCGCTGCCGCCGCCAATCTGAAAGTAGGTGACTTTAGCTATTAGGCCACCGTTGCTCCACGTAATTCATTTTTTTATATTTGGTTGATTTCAGTCTCATTGGCCTATACGGTTAGCCCCGCCCCCTGTTGTAGTATCTGTGAGGGTTTGGAAAATCGCTACCCGGTGCACACATCCGGTTTTTCAACGTGCGGCGCCGCTGCGGCACCGAAGTCCAACTTTACACACAAAACTGTGAAATGACGCTCGAACTCATTTCGCGCCATTTGCTATTAATATTCTATCGAAGAAAACGTGTTTATATTTCGCTTGATGTAAACAAAGTATATTTTGAAACAAAATAAACATTACTGGACACAACCATTTATTAATTATTATTTATATTCCATTTGTTTATGAAAACAAGGTACTTCAGAACGGAGACTCGTGTGTGGCGACCGTGCGGAACTGCGGTACAAATTGCACGCAAGTTGGACATGCGTCGCCCCAGCGGCGCTGAAGGCATGTGTGCACTGCTCCGTTGGATCTAATGTATCTCAGCCTGCACTTGCGTAGCGGCAGCGGCGCCGCAAGTTGAAAAACCGGATGTGTGCACCGGGTCTTATAGATGTATCCGTCCTTTGGAAGGCTTTCCAAGCTCGTGAAACAACACTTTTGTGACGCACATATGATCTCATTTCACTTGCAGCGATTGTATGAAAATGTGCATTTTCTCTCTCTTTTTAAATTGCCTTGCACTGCGCGCGCTGACTTCACCACGACTCGACGCGTTTTGCGTGCAATCACGTCACGTCTGGCGTCATATTCCTGATATTTGGATATGCATCACCTTTCTAATGAGTTGGCATTTCATTGTACTGATCGCAAAAAGTCCTTTCATACAATTTTATAGCTGTATGCTGAAAAGTGACTTTGTTACTTAAGTTTTGCATACTAGTGTATAATGGCAAGATAGTACTTCAACAACACAAAATGGTCACTGCAACCATCCTGACTAAGTAGCTGAAAATCAGAATACTGTCGATTTTTGTCATGATGACGAGCTCAAGATCAGGTCCGATTTTATTCTGATGACGAGATATCTCGTCCATCAAGATCTGGTCAGTTTTGCTGATGACGAGATACCTCGTCATTAAAACCACCAGGAGGTGAAAATATCGTTACTTCCACGCCAAAAGGCGCGGTTGGCGATTTTCACTCTACTGTATTTTTCGAGTCACCATCTCACGTTTTACACCATGACAGAGCCAAGAATCTATATTCTTTTCTGGAAATGCCGTTTCATGAGAAGACAATAAACTTTGACTACTAACTCGATTTTCTCCGATGATTCAAAACTGGAACACGTTTTGATAGAAGCGTCAATTCTACAGACTCGTACCTTTGGCGTGGTAATAACAATATGATCACTCTTTGGCGATTTTTATATACAGTAGCACTCCAATTATCCGAACTCCAACTATCCGAATCGCTGATTATCCGAATCGCTAATTATCCGAATCGCTTTTAGAATTTCAGAAAAAAAATTAAGACGGAAACGTATTGCGTTTCGCAAAATAATGATTCTGGGTTTCAAATTCTAAATGATGATGAACTTATTGAAAGTTTGAGAGAAGAAAGTGTCGTTTAAGAAGACATGGGACTATCTGCTAGTGAAGCACTTGCCGGCTTAGAAACTACACATTGAAGTGGATGGAGCGACAGCCCGAGTGTGACCACATACAACTTTTCATTGTCAAGCGGATGCGCGACTTGGTTGGCCGAAAACGGATGAAGACAGTCAAAAAGCTTACTTTGACCGAGATGTTTAGCAAGCAATGACTTTCATTTATAGTAAGGTACTTTCATACTGTACTAATGTATAGCACTCGTAAGTACGCTTAACATGTAAAAGTGTTGCCTTTTCATTTAAATAATTAAAAGTTCTTTTTGTTTAAAAATAGTTTTTTGTTCTCCCATTTTCAACCATACATACAGTAATTAATTAAAATACATACTAGACCCTTTTTTCGGAAAAAATCCAACTATCCGAATTTTTGATTATTCGAATGGGGTCCGGTCCCAATTGATTCGGATAATTGGAGTTCTACTGTACCGGTGTTCTTTTTTGGGCGAGAACGAGCCTAGATAATAAGACTAATGCAGGATGTGCGTACCGCTGCAAAGCCTCTCATATAATCCTGCAATTGTATGGAAACTAGTCTGAAAGTAATATTTATGACAATTTCCTTTGTAAACAATCACCGTTTGCTTTAATAATAAATACGTAGCTCTGATCTTAAATGCAAGTATTCCCAATCGGGAAAATAATTCATTATTAAACACTTTTTGATTTTAAGCTGCACATATTCATTCTATACTGTTTATTACTTTAAAATACCACACAACATTCACCATTCCCTTAAAGCGTTATGACTATTCCCCCAATAATTCGAGATATATTGTTTTTAATTCGTGTAAGGCTCATCGTTCAAATGATATTCTCTTCAAAACACACTTACCATTTCCCTAGGTAATATATTAACGCATTTTATATGGTACGCATTTCAATGAATTGTACAGAAAGTCTAACGGCTTATTCGAGAGATGTATCTGCTCATACAAAATCCAGACAGCAAACTACATTAGAGTATTCTTTCGAAACATTCTCGTGCAGATGAAAATAACACCTTTTGGGAATTTTATGGAAATCACAGACTCTGTGTAAACATGTTGAATAATCTGGAGTCAGATTCGGCTTTAATTATTTAATTTGGTTTTCAGATTTATCATTATAAAAACAATAGTTATAAATATTTTATTTAAATTTCAACTATAAAATAATGTAATTAATTCAGATATTATAAAGCCATTGTAGCCATTAACGTCGCACGCGGAATATTAGCGACATCCCGAGATCAGTTCTGAAGGTAAAGATCCGAAGACAACACCTCGTAAGTTTTATCCACGGTCAGATGATGACGTACCACTTAAGCTGATATCCCAATCTCAATTAAAATAATTCAAAATTCATCCTGAGAAATAGATTTTACGCTTGCGGTCTTTTATCTTATTCGTACGAGATTTTTTGAATGTTACGTGTCCTAACAAAAACACCAGAACAACAGCTTTTTCACAAATAACTATCAATCTCGGATGATGAGGTCAACACCAGAGATGACCTCACTCTCCAAACAACCACACCACGCCAACTTGTGGACATTGGCTGCCACTACGGATTTAACAAGCACAGTCCTATGGCCTCGATGGTCTTTTGGTTGAAGTTTACTTCAGAAAATAATGTTGTTGTCTACACTCGTAGGTGGTAAAATAATTGTTGTCTGGAGGTCATAACTTTGCACGGAATCAACGTAACGGGCTATTGGCATCCATTCTAAATCACCCACAGGTTATGATAGGATGACGAAGTTACCTGAGCAGGTACCCCACTTTCTAAACAATCCTTGTAACGATTAATAAAAAAAATGTGGACGTAAATACGTTCGTATGATTCATAAAACGTTTCGACAAAATAATTGTAAATAAAGGCCTTTAACGTTCATCAAATTTCATACGATTTACTCAAAATTGATTCAATTAACTTTTGATTTGTGGTTTATAACTTTAAAAAATTTACTTTGTAGCGATTCTAGAAGAATACTGTAGAAATGGTTTATTTTTAATTTACGCTCATAAAATCTAAAAGTGAAAGAATATGTAATGGAATCTATGGTGTCGACATACTCATAGTCTCATAAGTTGCATGCGCAAATGTCATAGTTATTTATAAATTGCAAAAGTTACTTTCTAATTCAAAGACATTAGAATTTGGTTTTCCTGCCAATTGAATTGGTAATTTTGTTTAGTTGTGAATTGCTCTTCAAGGGATAATATACTACTTACATCAAATAACAAATTTATAGATTCTTCCTTATTAATAACCTTTAACCCTTTAAATGGTTTCGACGAGATAACACGTTCAAGATCTGAACAATCAATACGATATATTTCGTCTTTAATATATTACCGACTTTTTCAATATGACAAAATAAAGGTTCAGTTTTCTTTTATTGATGACTAGCCACTGCGTGGCTATCCCGGCGTTGCCCGTGTCCGTGATGTAAGGTATTAATCTGGTGTAAAATTTTCCGCAGATTTCAAATCCGTTGAAATTTTTACTCTTCTTTAACGGTCTAGGACAGGGGTAGCCAACCTTTTACAAACCATGCGCCAATTTTTTTCACATACGTGTTTAGATGCGCCATAAAACTCAAGCACCTGTTCCACCTTCTTGCGTTCATGATTGAGGTTGGAAAATAGAGATTTGGGTAGGATCTGCTTAATTTAGGGAAAACTAAATTAATTAATGTACGACAGTTCAAAAGACACGCAAAGAGCACCAACAAACAATAGTGAGAGATGATCTTTTGGACGATAGTTGGATCGCAGTAGTAGAGCCCGCTGATGGTGCTTTTGAGCCTGTTTCTATTATCTAAACTTTCAATGTTTGGTGCTGAATTTGTTACCGAGAACAGCATAGAATGCTACAAATTTGAATATTCGCGAAATCGTTTTGCTTTTAATAAATTTCATGAATGAAAATGTTTGTTCATATCTGTATATCGTTCCGAAACGACATATATAATTTTTTTGCAAATGTTCTTAGTTCTGGGAACTGTTCATAGCGTGAATGAACGCTAGAAATTAATCAGGTCAAAAGCATTTAGATATGAAAAAAGCCATTGAAATTTCATTTTCAATAATGAATTTGCTTTTAAAAAATTGCGACGAACTGATAGGTAAGAAGTCTTAATGAATTGTTCTTGGAGCACTCTGGTGTTAAAAATATGAAAATGGATTCAGTTATGGCGCCTACTTTAAAACATTAAGTAGGCAAAAGGATGCAAATGCGCCACTTGTACTCATCCAATGCGCCAAGTCATGCGCCACAGGTTGGCCACCCCTGGTCTAGGAGATAGAAAAAAGAACTGTGACTCCAGTTGAAATTTATCGTCTGGCTAGAAAACAGTTCCTCCCGCAAAATTAAAGCGGAAGCGAAAAAATTTTTTCTCTGAGTTCTGCGGATGAAAAAAACTTGGCATGATTCCAAACTTTGACTGCAAGGTCACAAAGTTGAAAAAGTTCTCCGCGTTTGAAAAAACGATGGAGAATAAAACTATGAAATTCATTTTAAAATCTAAATTTAATTTTAAAATTCGCCGCGACCCAAAACTTGCAAATAATTCTGACTACCTGTGTGCCAAATCTCATTGTTGTAAGGGCCATAGGATCGTCAGTATTTTGTGGCCCCAAACATACAAACAAACACTTTCTTTCATACTAGTAGAGGTATATCTGGTCCACAAAACAACAAGAAGGTTGATAATAGTTTTGGAAATGGTAACTTTAATACCACAGTATCACAGTATAAAAATTAAAACATACTGTACAGTAAATATTGTTTGAGATGCTTTTATGCTGCTATGAAATTCTTTTTCTGTCAGCTAAATGAATGTGATAGAAGTATTTCTACTATAAAACATGTTCCCTCTTTTCGTATTCGGAAAATAACATCAATTAGCATGATTTACGGATACGCGATTTCAGTATTTCTCCAATAAAGATTCCCAATCGGAAAATTGAGAGTTCGAAACTAGGTCCAACTAAAAACCATTGATTACACGGGTGCTGGTGCACTTTAAATCTGTCGTGGCGTCAAATGTCCTCACGTTGGCGTGTTTTTCACAGCTGGACAATATTATTTTCAAAAAGATTTGTTTGACACTCTTGTGATTTTTTTGCCTTCTCTCTGTCGCTCTCAATCTTTCTCATTTAGTATAAATATTACAAACTTGACCCGTCCTTGGATCATGGTTCAAAAATATTAGTTGTCTTCGGATCTTTCTTTTGAGCATAGATATCGCACCGTCGCCAATAACCAGCTGTTTTGCTCCAGCGCTATGTTAATTAATCAACATTACCGTTACCAATAGATTCCAACTAATGAATTCCGCATTATGTGTAATATTTGATTCATCGACGTTAATTAGACTGACTCCTTGAGAGACAAGTTATTTCCGAGTAGTTTGGTTTCACTTTGCCATTAAACGGAAATAATTACTAAATAGCAACATCTGTTTGAAAAAATCCTAGAGTAAATGTCAAGAAATCTGAAAGTAGGTTGAATTTAAGCAAGGAAAGTTTAAGGTTAGCGACATAATACCCTCAAAAGTCAAATGTTGCCATACGGCAGTAAACTACATTTTAATTTAATCACGATGTGTTATCATGTGAGAAAACTTGAGTAACAGAAAAAAAAATATTCGCCTTCCATCTGCCTTTTTTGCATATAAAGTAGAGTGTTATGCTAAACTTTTTACTTGCCGAGGATCATGTGACCAAAACTAGTAGTCACGTGATTATTAACCTCTCTACTCCCTATATTTAGCATAAAAAGTTTATAAAAATTTCATACACAGAACGTATTTTACACGAAACCTTGGTCATGAAAATTTAGAAGAGTAATTAACATTTTTTGCTTTGATAAATTTCACAGTTTATCAAAGCAAAATAGATAAATAGCTATTTGTTTCAAATTCAGGAACAAATTAGGAATTATTTAATAGTTTAAAATAATAAATTTTAAATGACATAAGAAATATTTTTCCTTATGCGCGTTCCTACATCTACCTGGTCATAAGATATTATATCAACAAACGGGGTGATAAATTGCCGAATCGGGCAACCAAGTCAATATTTCATAGAACAACTACTACAGAACGCGACTTCTATTCGATAAGCTGGTCAATTTTTGAAGCTATTATCAATAGAAATGCTCAGGTCACGCATATTTCACGGTTGTGTTTACACTGAAAATCACTCCCATAGAAAATTATGCATATTTTCAATGCGATTACTTGGAGATAATTCCATAAATATCTGAATTAAACCATATATGCATTGCAAAAATCCATACCTTAAAAGTTCATTAGTCTTGATGGTAAATAATAATGTAACTTTATGTATACATGCATCCGCAATGTTCAAGGCTAATCAGCTGGTTTATTTCCACGTACCACTTAGTGGTTCATTAATACTAGACGGTTGGTTAGTTGGTTGATTTAGTTTTACAGTGCAATGGCAATTATTTGGCCAAGCTGCAATCACAAGAGAGAAAATACATTGAGTGAGGATGAAAAATCAGAAGGGGATGGGCATGGATAAAAATGGAAGGAATTGGATGTTTGGATTTTATGACGCAATGTCCAAACACGGATAAGCTGAGCCAAGAACAAGATAAAACAATAAAAATTGTGTAGATATAAAAGTTTTTAAAGGAAAGTGGGAAAAATCAAGGGTAAGAATTTTTATTGTATAAAAGTTGGTAAAACCATGTTGGTAAAATTATTTTTAAAATTATGAATGGAAGTGGTGACTTAAAACATGTTGAATACAGCAACTTGACAACAATAAATAAGGTTTAAAAAGCCAATAGCACGTAAAACTGAAAAAATGGTTTGAATGAGGATTTTTACCAAGCTAATCCTGCAAGTTTAAAGTTGTTTGAAAAAATCTCAATCGGTGACGTTAAAAAGCAGTACAATCTATTAAAATATGACGGATACTAAAATAAGGTAACAAAAGATGACGATAGGTGTAGCGAGTATTCCCAATGTGAAGACGAGTCAGTTTGACATCTATCTTTCGTTTATCTACCACATTATCTATCTACCACATTTAAAAAAAACTAGCCGCCCCCTGCTGTCTAAAGCTTGCTAACCAGGAGGATTGCATTGCAATCCTCATTAGTTTGCTGCGCGAAACTTGCTCGCTTCGCTCGCATCAATAAAGACATTGTTTAAAAAATATGATGTCCAAAAATATATTTTTCAAATATAAATTTGTTGTACTACAGAAAAATTATACAGGACCTCTGGAATCAGAACTCGAACAATTTGGAATTCAAATGAAAACTTTGAGTAAAATTTGACTCGAAATGTGAGCGCTGCTTTGGAAATCGAATACCCAGCATGTCGTTTGTGAGCTGCAACAGCACGACTAACATTCATTTTTTTTTCAATTTAGTTTCATCCGATAACGCAATAAATTCAATGGAGGCGCGAGGATTCGTGGTAAACAAACAATCCTACAGTGTTGCCAAAACGCGATAGCAAATAACGTCTTTTTTGCGTGCCACGTAAGAGAATTATATATATATATATATATATATAGATTATGGGTTTAATGATACTCAATTTATTACTTATTTGAAGATCTCATGACTTTTGCAATAAGAAGTTGACAAATTCCCTTGTGAATATCTTAATAATAACTTAAAGAAACGGCTTGCTGCAGTGAAACAGGAGCTGATTTTGCAGATCTGTCAACAAGTTCGATTTCTTTAATGTTCACATGTCTAGGGATCCAACAGAAAGAATAGGAGAATCCCTGATTTCCAATGTACCGTAGGAGTGTAAATACATCTGACACAATAGGATGACAAGAGGTATTAAAAGGTTCTAACTATTGTAAAACACTCATGCCATCAGTATACACGCATAATTTTCGGTAAGTACTGTAAGATATTTGTACCATACCTTTAATGTCCACATGTCTAAGGATCTAACAGAAAAGAATAGGAGAATCCCTGATTTCCTATGTACCGCAGGAGTGTAAATACATCTGACACAATAGGATGGCAAGAGGTATTAAAATGTTCCAACCAGGATGTCAAGATTTAAATCACTTGATTTAAATCAACGATTAAAATCACGATTTTAATCAAATGATTTTTTTTAAATCACTGATTCAAATCACAACTAATCTTACATTTTTATATCTAAGTAACTCCACCATAGGAAAATGACAGAAGTGGTCAAATGCTTTAATTTTTCTGCACTCATGGGGATTTCATCACTAATGGTTACACCCAGCTCAGGGGGAACTGGGTCAATTACTGCATATGATAAAATATTGTAACAGCCAGTTGTAACTTATTAGAATATACTATATACTGGAAACAGTAATGTAAACACACATGACATAGATCTAAATGCCAGGAAAAGTAATCTATAGACATTTCAGAGATTAACAGCACTCATAATATAAACACTTAAAGGAAGTATACACTTATCAAAAATCGGTTCACTCCCCAACCAAGAGCATGATGAAGGTAATTTTATTTGCTATATTTATATTTTCACCAACCTATGTTTTCTTATTAAGTAAAATTAAAGTGTTTGTGTGTGAATTTTAAATACTAGTTGTATTAATTATGTTTATGTTCTTAATTTTCTCTAATTTCTTTTTCAAAGTGCTACAAATATGAAATGCGTGTATATATATATATATGTAATAATATACCACATATAAATATTACATGATGACGAGGGGGTGCTGTGAGAAAATTAAAATTCTCTTAAGTGGTGCCACCACTTGGATAAATTTGGGAACCTCTGTGTTTGCTTATTCTTGTAGTTAGCGATAGAGATTAAAAGAGTAGAAATATACATTTTCACATATAGCCATTAAAATGTCAGCAGGAAAAAAGAAAGATCCAATATGAATTAAAACTAAGTGAAAATCCAATTATTATTGCTGCTTTGAAGGTTTTTTTTAAATCAGAATTTACTTTAGTCTGATTATTTCTGAGTTCTATTCTACTTCTCAGACTATAGTTTAGGTCTGTCACTTACGCTTGCTGATAAATTTGTTAACATGATGATGTAATTTTCTCAAGAAAAACTATGTAGGATGTCAACTTGTGTTTTAAAGTTAGATAGTTAAGTAAATATTGATTTACCATGTCACAAATTCTGATTGTTTACTTAAAATAAATATTGGTTTATATGTCATGTCACAAACTCAATTTTTTATTTAACAAATTTATATATATTTATTATATAAACAGTGTTTAGGGCCTGCAGAAATTTAAATAGAAAAATCTTATTTAAATCAAAATAATCCGATTTAAATCAAAATAATCCGATTTAAATCAAAAGAATCCGATTTAAATCAAAAGAATCCGATTTAAATCAAAAGAATCCGATTTAAATCAAAATAATCCGATTTAAATCAAATAAATCCGATTAATTGATTTAAAAAAAAATCATGATTTTTTACACCCTGGTTCCAACTATTGTAAAACACTCATGCCATCAGTATGCACGCAGAATTTTCGGTGAGTACTGTAAGATATTTGCTGATGGGCGCTATAAATTGCCACCATTTCAGTTGTGTGCACAGAGCGGGAAATATGAAGGCGCTGTAACTATATGTAATACTTTGAATAAAATTGGAACTGAGGAAATATAACTTGGTTACCACAGCGTTATGATGGCCGTGCATACTTAAAAAGGACGTGCACCTGAGGATTAATATTAGACGGAACTAATTACTTCGCTGTCATGAATCTGTTTTTGATTCAAGAAAGGTTATTTTAACACTATTTTACTTTCCTAGCTACTTAAGATACAGCATGATAAAACAGGCATATGTATACTCAAAAATGGCAAACGTAATTCGAACTTTGGAAAATATGAAACAGATTTTACAGCTAATTACATAGTTGAAAAAACATTTTTCAGCCCCAAAAAGTTTTGATTACGATAAGAAAAACATAACCGGTTCCATGTTTCGTATTTTACAGCATTAAGACTGGAAAATAAATTAAATCATCTCAGATGTAGCTTCGGTATTTAAAAGTATTCGAAACTAAAAGCCGATCAGAGAGTTTTTCTTAATTGACGCAATGCTTCCTAGTTAATTTTACGCTCCAGTTAAATAAATACCATAATTTAACACATTAAAAATTGCAAATGGAAGCAGCTTTTAAAATCGGTCCTAAAGGTTATGTTTAACAGATCAGACAATTTCGGAGCAGTACAATTTTTTTTAACAGTGAGATTAATTAAACATACAAAAAATAGAACATGGAATACCGTCTCTATGGAAACGAATTTCTTTTTAAATTTGTGTCATTCCTAAACATACATGGGAAAATGAAAAACATTATGATTAATTCCTTAATTAACATTTTAGATATTAAATAAAACTAAATTCATGCTCGTAATTTTCTTCGAAAGCGTTTAAATTCGGTCATGCTCGCTTGGATCTTAAGATCAAACAAATCTTAATTTTTATGACTTACTCTCGCAAATGTTTTTATGCGTTTGCAGTATTTCACGTTGAATAAGATGTTAAAGCATTAAATGAATATCTACTAACATTAAAGAGTTCGTATATACAGTCTTTTACATTATCTCGCATAATTTACCCCCTGGTGGTTTACATTAGCGTATACAAACGCTTTAAAAGGGTGACATCAGTTTTTTCTCGTCAAGGAACATCATCATATACAAAAAGGAGCAGATCTTCAAGGACGAGATATCTCGTCGCAACTTTTTAGAATACAACAGGGTGGTACTTACTACTACAGGGTGTCCCGGAACTTCGTGTACAAACTTGGAGGGGATGTAGAGAACATCGCTAGGAACCGTAATTACATAGCAAAGCATGGGCGGAAATCGATAAGTCTATTGGTGATGGTCCTGGATCAATCCTGAAGGGAAAGATACGAGCACAACCCGCAATTTTGACCCTAAACCTGCATTTAAGCATGAACCTATCCTTTTAGTAGGCATAGTAATTAACGTTGCACTAGAATAACACAAAGGGCTGTTGGTGACGGTCCTGGATCAATACTGTAGGGAAAGATACGAGCACAACCAGCAAATTTTGAACCAGTGTCAAATGACGAGGTCATACATAAGCTGGCACATCACTCTCTATACTTTCACACTACGCCAATATGATGTCATTTGAGGCCGTGACAGATTTAACGTGCACCAACCCCGTTTGCATACAACGGTATTTGGTTGGATTCAAACTCGAAACCCTTTGTTTGCTAATATTTAATTCTCTAACCGGGATACCGCTGGTCACCTATTCTTCCTGCCGTACTGGTATCAGAAAAAAGTCGAGACACATGAGTGTAAATAAAAGACCCCTGATTGAGATGCAACCCCAATTGTATTCGTTGACCATCCTAGTGATTTCGACGAGATATCTCGTCCATCGAGATCACACCAATTTTGCCAATCCCTAAATTACTTATCATGTAGATATTTCCAATTTTTTATGAGGAAACTGATGAAATTTTTATTCAAGATCCTCCAGTTTTCTTCTTTTGACGAGATATATAACCTCTTACGATCTAGTAAGTTTTGCTAATGACGAGATATATAACCTCTTAAGATCTAGTAAGTTTTGCTAATGACGAGATATATAACCTCTTAAGATCTAGTAAGTTTTGCTAATGACGAGATATATAACCTCTTACGATCTAGTAAGTTTTACTAATGACGAGATATATAACCTCTTAAGATCTAGTAAGTTTTGCTAATGACGAGATATATAACCTCTTAAGATCTAGTAAGGTTTGCTAATGACGAGATATATAACCTCTTAAGATCTAGTAAGTTTTGCTAATGACGAGATATATAACCTCTTAAGATCTAGTAAGTTTTGCTTATGGCGAGATATATAACCTCTTAAGATCTAGTAAGTTTTGCAAATGACGAGATATACCATCCTTCAAGACCTCAACAACTTTGTTAATGGGGTAGTACCTCGTCATCAAGGTATTTCCGATTTTTGTATGATGATAAATATCCAGACTTTGATAGTTTTTTTTCTAATGACGAGATATCGCGTTAATTAAGATCGGGTCGGTTTTGCTTATGACGAGATATCTCGTCGAGGTAACCACCTAGAGGGTAAAACTGCCTCAGATGTGTATGCATCTCCACAATTCCATGTCTATTCAGGAAAGACACTTTTGAGGGACAATTTTTTATTCACCGAACAATTTCATTGTACACCTTTTGAATGATGTTTTGCGTTAATTTAGAGTTAATTAATTTTAGCGGCATAGTGTAATTGGGCATTCGAGGTAGTTAATCAACATCACAGTGTAGGAATACTACAGGCTATTGAAAAACGGTCCGGGATCAAACCCGAAGTGAAAGATTCGAGGACACCACCACGTAATTTTTATCACAATCAGATATGATGAGGTCACACCTGAGCTGGCTTCCCACTCACCAAATTTTCACGCCACGCCAATATGAGGACATTTGAGGACACAACATATTTAACGTACACCAGTCCTCTTTGTACACGATGGTATTTAGTTGGATTCGAACTAACAAAGCTCCGGTTGCTAATGCGTTACCCTAGCAACCGGGTTACCGCGGCGCCTTAGGTGTTCGAGAAACAAGCCAACGTAAGCCATACGTCACGAAAGATCACAAAAGATGATACCAAATACTAGTGCCATCTACATTTGACTTACAGAAAATATCATCCCATAAAGACATTAGCAGACCAACCCATCTGGGGTTAAGATGTTAGTCTTTTGATCGAAAGGTACATGGTTCAAATCCGGGTCACGATTTTCCAAACCATCACAGATACTACAACAGGGGGCGGGGCTAACCGTAACGGCCAATGATCGCGAACGCTGGATAGGAATCTCCTTCACGACGCTGAAGACAACTGAAATCCTGTCTGCGGTGTAATAAATGAAACATGTTAAATAATTTTTCTGTTTTCTTCTTTTCTTTTCAGATCCATGGCTTTGGGTGGGTAGAGGTGGGAGCCGAAAATTGTATCCTTTTATAATATAAGTTAATAATTATATGTTAGTGTTTTATGTATGCTTTTTGTTACATCAGAATGGTCCTAAACCAGCGGTGGATACGACACCATCATCCTAAAGCAAAGGGAATGGCAGAGGGGCGGGAAAATATCAGCTGGTAGTGAGTTCAGGAGTGGTTCTTAGCTTAATTATGTAAAATCAACGGAAGCTCGGAAAAATATAAAAATGGTGTTAAAAATTAGTAAAAGTAATTTAGAATCAAAAGGAATTAAATTGGAATTTAAAAAAAAATAATTTGGAGGATCTAAAAAATTTTGCGCCAGCTGGGTTCGAACTCGGGAAGTCATCCTACGCTGCCGACGCGAATCCGAAGGTATGCGACTTTAGCCATTAGACCATCGTTGCTCGACGAAGAGAAGCTCTTTAAAAGAAGACTTCATTTTATATTTGGTTGATTTCAGTCTCATTGGCCGTTACTGTTAGCCCCGCCCCTTGTTGTAGTATCTGTGAGGGTTTGGAAAATAGCATCCGGGTCAATGTATGTATATTTGTAAGCGTATGGTGTAAAGGCGGCTGGTGCACCTTAAATCTGTCGTGGCTGAAAGGCCTCGTGTTGGGTTGGTGTGGAAATTTGGAGCGTGGGGTGCCAGCTCAGGTGTCGATTCGTCATCTTACTGTGGTTCAAAATGACGTGGTGTTAACCTCGGATCTTTCCCTTAGGGGATTGATCACGGATCGTTATCAATAGCCCGTTGTGTTGCTCTAGTACGACGTTAATTAAAAATCACCACAATTTATTACCCCTACAGACATTAAAACACTTAATGTAATATACGAATGTAATGACAAATGGCATTAAAACGCGTAACTATTACGTTGAGTTTCCAGTGAAAAAATATTTATTATTTACAAGCCCTTATTGGGGATTACTCTGTACTTTCATAGAAATAGATTGTTTTGCAAATTTTAAAAAGTCACGTTTCCCGAATGTTAATCAACAAGTGTATTTTACCCTTTCAGAAAACTATTGAATCTGAAACAAATCCACATAAATTCGTATTTTCGAATAAAAACTCAACACACATTTCAACGATACGAGTGGCATTTTATTTTTATCCTTCGCCACCGCAAAACAAATTCAAAGAGTAATTAGTCCTGTGAGACGAGGGAAAAGAATAAAAACGCAATATAAAACGCCTCCTGGAAAAACCCTTTTTCATCCCGGAACGTAAATATAACGGCAAATAAACACAACAAAAAATCGAGCCTGCCAGTGCTATTTCTACCTGAATTTAAAAACGGCGGAAGAGGTAACAAATGTTAGACGCTCAGGAATACTTTTTTTATTCTCTCTGTTTTTCGAAGAGAAAATAAATTATTTTTGTATTGCCCTCTATGGCAACGTTTTTTTTTTATTTTCGTGAAATAAATGTTTTTCAATTGCCCATGAAGAACGTTGTTTTTGTTGCTGTTGAAAATAAGGATAAACATCGCCTTCTTTCCTAGACAACTAGCGTATCTTGCCAATTTCGTAAAACAGGAAAGGAAGATAATAATTTTCGGACGAAAACAGGTCTTCCTTGTCAAAGCTTTTACATTGTTAGGTTAGTTTTTCATTTTGGGTAAAAGTAATTATAGTATGAATTTAGTAATCGTCTTTTATATTTCCCGTGAAATAGATGTCGTTTGAATTGACCATGGATAACTTTGTTGAGGTCTGATAAAAGAACTGTTATCGCGCCTAAAAAGCTTCTTCCAGTAATCAAACATATTACTTGTGCTTCAAGTATAAAAAAGGCAGGTAGGTAGTTGTTTGATTAACGTTGCACTGGAACAAAACAATGGGCTATAGCGTATCTTGTCAATTTCGTAAAACATGAAGGGAATTTAATAATTTTCGGCCGAAAACAGGTCTTTCGTATAAAAGGTTTTACATTTTTAGGTTAGTTTTACCTAGTTAGTTTTAGGCTATAGTAATTATGATATGAATTTAGTAATCATCTTTTATATTTCCCGTGAAATAGATGTCGTTTGAATTGACCATGGATAACTTTGTTGAGGTCTGACGTAAGATAAAAGAACTGTTATCGTGCCTAAAAAGCTTCTTCCAGTAATCAAACATATTACTTGTGCTTCAAGTATAAAAAAGACAGGTAGGTAGTTGTTTGATTAACGTCGCACTGGAACAAAGCAATGGGTTATAGCGTATCTTGTCAATTTCGTAAAGGATGAAGGGAATATAATAATTTTCGGCCGAAAACAGGTCTTTCGTGTAAAAGGTTTTACATTGTTAGGTTATTTTACCTAGTTAGTTTTAGGCTATAGTAATTATGATATGAATTTAGTAATCGTCTTTTATATTTCACGTGAAATAGATGTCGTTTGAATTGACCATGGATAACTTTGTTGAGGTCTGACGTAAGATAAAAGAACTATTATCGCGCCTAAAAAGCTTCTTTCAGTAATCAAACATATTACTTGCGCGTGCATAAAATATCCCCAATTGTTTATTGTGCTTCAAGTATAAAAAAGGCAGGTAGGTAGTTGTTTGATTAACGTCACACTGGAACAAAACAATGGGCTATATCGTATCTTGTTAATTTCGTAAAACATGAAGTGAATATAATAATTTTCGGCCGAAAACAGGTCTTTCGTGTAAAAGGTTTTACATTGTTAGGTAATTTTTTCATTTTGGGTAAAAGTAATTATGATATGAATTTAGTAATCGTCTTTTCTATTTTCCTTGGAATAGATGTTTAAATTGGCAATGGATAACTTTGTTGAGGTCTGACGTAAGATAAAAGAACTGTTATCGCGCCTGAAATGCTTCTTTGAGTAATCAAACATATAACTTGCGCGTGAATAAAAAATCCCCAATTGTTTATTGTGCTTCAAGTATAAATAATGCAGGTAGGTAGTTGTTTGATTGACGTCGCATTAGAAGAAAACAATGGGCTATAGCGTACCTTGTCAATTTCGTAAAACATGAAGGGAATATAATAATTTTCGGCCGAAAACAGTTCTTTCGTGTCACAGGTTTTACATTGTTGTTAGTTTTTCATTTTAGGCTATTGCAATTATGATATGAATTTAGTAACTGTCTTTTCTATTTCGCGTGAAATAGATGTTTAAATTTGACCATTGATTACTCTGTTGGGGACTGACGTAAGGTAAAAGAACTATTTATCGCACCTAAAAAGCTTTATTCAGCAGTCAAACATATTACTTGCGCTTGAATAAAAAATCCCAATTGCAATTGTGCTTCAAGTACAATAAAAAGGGGCCGACCAACCGGTATAGTGGTTAAGGTGTTAGCCTCTAGATCTGAAGGTTCCTGGTTCTAATCCGGGTCTGGGCATGGATGTTTGTAAACGTATGGTGTAGAGGCGGATGGTGCACCTTAAATCTGTCGTGGCCGAAAGTCCTCACGTTGGGTTGGCGTGGAAGTTTGGAGAGTGGGGTGCCAGCTCAGGTGTTGCTTCGTCATCTGACCGTGGTTAAAAATTACGAGGTGTTGTCCTCGGATCTTTCCCAAGGGACTGATCCCGGACCGTCGTCATTAGCCCGTTGTGTTGCTCTAGTACGACGTTAACTAAAAATTACCAATTACCAATTACAATAAAAAGGCAGGTAGGTAGGTGTTTTACCAGAGGACAACACCACGCAATTTTGAACTACGGTCATATGACGAGGTCACACCTGATCTGGATCCTCACTCTCTAAATTTCCACACCAGGCCAACGTGAGGACATTTTTGGCCACGGTAGATTCAACGTGCTCCCTTTGGTACACGACGGTCTTCGATTGGATTCAAAACTCTCAATTCCCCGGATGCTAATCCGTTATTCTTACAACCGCTCTACCACGGCCTATCAAGTAAAATACGAAACGCCTACATAACTGGTTTTGCATGGATTATAAACAAGTCTAAAACAACTTCCCCGTACGCTCTACTAAACAAGATATTTCAGGAAGATAATTTTTTTCTGTCCCGACTTAGTGGTAAATTATAATACTTGAAAACTCAACATTTTACTTCAATCGCAACTGAAATCTTAGTAACCAAACGGCTTTCTTACACATGAATGAATTATCTTCAGCTCCTACACTGTGATTCAAAAATAAATGCGAAAAACGTATATCACCGATTTTTCGTGGATGATAAGTACGCCGAAGATAGCTTATCCCTACTTTCTACTAAAACTATTGTATTTCAGATAGAGATAATATTTTTCTCCTATTAAATACTACCATTTTTAAAAACTTAAAATTCTCTATTATCGTAACTAAAGTTTCAATATCCAAATGGTTTTCTTACCAGTAAATGAACTAATAATTTGCGTCAACGAACCAACTATCAAAAACAGTTAGGTATCCATTGGAATTACTTGCGATTGTGATTCAAAAATAAATGCGAAAAACGTACATCACCGATTTTTCTTGGATGATAAGTACACCGAAGATAGCTTATCCCTACTCTCTACTAAAACTATGGTATTTCAGATAGAGATAATATTTTTCTCCTATTAAATACTACCATTTTTCCATTTTTGAAAACTTAAAATTCTCTATTATCGTAACTAAAGTTTCAATATTCAAATGGTTTTCTTATACGTGGATGAACTAATAATTTGCGTCAACGAACCAACTATCATATACAGTTAGGTATCCATTGGAATTACTTGCGATTGTGATTCAAAAATAAATGCGAAAAACGTACATCACCTATTTTTCTTGGATGATAAGGACACCGAAGATAGCTTATCCCTACTCTCTACTAAAACTATGGTATTTCAGATAGAGATAATATTTTTCTCCTATGAAATACTACCATTTTTCCATTTTTGAAAACTTAAAATTCTCTATTATCGTAACTAAAGTTTCAATATCCAAATGGTTTTCTTATACGTGGATGAACTAATAATTTGCGTCAACGAACCAACTATCATATACAGTTAGGTATCCATTGGAATTACTTGCGATTGTGATTCAAAAATAAATGCGAAAAACGTACATCACCGATTTTTCTTGGATGATAAGTACACCGAAGATAGCTTATCCCTACTCTCTACTAAAACTATGGTATTTCAGATAGAGATAATATTTTTCTCCTATAAAATACTACCATTTTTCCATTTTTGAAAACTTAAAATTCTCTATTATCGTAACTAAAGTTTCAATATCCAAATGGTTTTCTTATACGTGGATGAACTAATAATTTGCGTCAACGAACCAACTATCATATACAGTTAGGTATCCATTGGAATTACTTGCGATTGTGATTCAAAAATAAATGCGAAAAACGTACATCATCGATTTTTCTTGGATGATAAGTACACCGAAGATAGCTTATCCCTACTCTCTACTAAAACTATGGTATTTCAGATAGAGATAATATTTTTCTCCTATGAAATACTACCATTTTTCCATTTTTGAAAACTTAAAATTCTCTATTATCGTAACTAAAGTTTCAATATCCAAATGGTTTTCTTATACGTGTATGAACTAATAATTTGCGTCAACGAACCAACTATCATATACAGTTAGTTAGGTATCCATTGAAATTACTTGCGATTATAATTCAAAAATAAATGCGAAAAGTGTACACCACCGAGTTTTCGTGGATAAGTAAGACGTGGAACTTGACAGAGAAATCTAAATCAAGTGGTATTCTTACTAAACTATATTTTCTAATTCTTGAATTATGATATTCCAGTTACCTTTGTGATTGTTTCGAGAATATAAGAAACCCTACGATGACGTTTATACAACCTAATAGAGGACATTTAGGACATGTTGAAAAGGTACATCTGACATCAACCTCCTCAGCCATCTATTTTACAGAATCTTAAGGTATGTGCATGCAATACATGGTATTTCACTGGATGTAATGCACTTCAGAAACTTGTAGAATCTATTCCTAAATGCATACGTGCTGTTATTCCTGAAAATGGAGGACACATGAAATATTGATCCCACGTTTCTACTTGATTGGCCAGTGTGTGTATCTTCAATTAATTAGACTTGCAATTGAGATTCAAAACAAAATACAAAATAGTTACACCACTATTTTTTCATGGATGGTGAACACATCTAAAACAGCCCGTATACCAAATAACGTACTTCTGAAAGGAGAAGATTTTGGTCAGGAACTAGCATGCGTGCAAAAGAAGGTCCAATCAAATATGGATCCCACGTTTCTACTTGATTGGCCAGTGTATGTATTTTCAATTAATTATACTTGGAATTGTGATTCAAACAAAATACGAAACACTTACACCATTGGTTTTTCATGGATGGTGAACGCATCTAAAACAGCCCGTATACCAAATAACGTACTTCTGAAAGGAGAAGATTTTGGTCAGGAACTAGCATGCGTGCAAAAGAAGGTCCAATCAAATATGGATCCCACGTTTCTACTTGATTGGCCAGTGTGTGTATCTTCAATTAATTAGATTTGTAATTGTGATTCAAACAAAATACAAATAGTTACACCACAATGTTTTCATGGATGGTGAACACATCTAAAACAGCCCGTATACCAAATAACGTACTTCTGAAAGGAGATGATTCTGGTCAAGAACTAGTATACGTGCTGTTATCCCTACAAAAGGAGGTCCAATCAAATATGGATCCCAGGTTTCTACTTCATTGGCCAGTGTGTGTATATTCAATTAATTATACTTGGAATTGTGATTCAAACAAAAAAACAAACACTTACACCATTGGTTTTTCATGGATGGTGAACGCATCTAAAACAGCTCGTATATCAACTAACGTACTTCTGAAAGGAGATGATTTTGGTCAGGAACTCGCATGCGTGCAAAATAAAGTTCAATCAAATATGGATCCCACGTTTCTACTTGATTGGCCAGTGTGTGTATCTTCAATTAATTAGACTTGCAATTGTGATTCAAACAAAATACAAATAGTTACACCACAATGTTTTCATGGATGGTGAACACATCTAAAACAGCCCGTATACCAAATAACGTACTTCTGAAAGGAGATGATTTTAGGTCAAGAACTAGCATACGTACAAAAGGAGGTCCAATCAAATATGGATCCCACATTTCTACTTTATTGGCCAGTGTGTGTATTTTCAATTAATTAGACTTGCAATTGTGACTCA
The DNA here is from genome assembly GCA_947359465.1 of Metellina segmentata. Taxonomy (NCBI): domain Eukaryota; kingdom Metazoa; phylum Arthropoda; class Arachnida; order Araneae; family Tetragnathidae; genus Metellina; species Metellina segmentata. The sequence goes on from OX375883.1 coordinate 44,020,606, forward strand.
AACAAAATACGAAACACTTACACCATTGGTTTTTCATGGATGGTGAACGCATCTAAAACAGCTCGTATATCAACTAACGTACTTCTTAAAGGAGATGATTTTGGTCAGGAACTCGCATGCGTGCAAAATAAAGTTCAATCAAATATGGATCCCACGTTTCTACTTGATTGGCCAGTGTGTGTATCTTCAATTAATTAGATTTGTAATTGTGATTCAAACAAAATACAAATAGTTACACCACAATGTTTTCATGGATGGTGAACACATCTAAAACAGCCCGTATACCAAATAACGTACTTCTGAAAGGAGATGATTTTAGGTCAAGAACTAGCATACGTACAAAAGGAGGTCCAATCAAATATGGATCCCACATTTCTACTTTATTGGCCAGTGTGTGTATTTTCAATTAATTAGACTTGCAATTGTGACTCAAACAAAATACGAAACACTTACACCATTGGTTTTTCATGGATGGTGAACGCATCTAAAACAGCTCGTATATCAACTAACGTACTTCTTAAAGGAGATGATTTTGGTCAGGAACTCGCATGCGTGCTAAATAAAGTTCAATCAAATATGGATCCCACGTTTCTACTTGATTGGCCAGTGTGTGTATCTTCAATTAATTAGATTTGTAATTGTGATTCAAACAAAATACAAATAGTTACACCACAATGTTTTCATGGATGGTGAACACATCTAAAACAGCCCGTATACCAAATAACGTACTTCTGAAAGGAGATTATTTTAGGTCAAGAACTAGCATACGTACAAAAGGAGGTCCAATCAAATATGGATCCCACATTTCTACTTTATTGGCCAGTGTGTGTATTTTCAATTAATTAGACTTGCAATTGTGACTCAAACAAAATACGAAACACTTACACCATTGGTTTTTCATGGATGGTGAACGCATCTAAAACAGCCCGTATACCAAATAACGTACTTCTGAAAGGAGATGATTCTGGTCAAGAACTAGTATACGTGCTGTTATCCCTACAAAAGGAGGTCCAATCAAATATGGATCCCAGGTTTCTACTTCATTGGCCAGTGTGTGTATATTCAATTAATTATACTTGGAATTGTGATTCAAACAAAAAAACAAACACTTACACCATTGGTTTTTCATGGATGGTGAACGCATCTAAAACAGCTCGTATATCAACTAACGTACTTCTGAAAGGAGATGATTTTGGTCAGGAACTCGCATGCGTGCAAAATAAAGTTCAATCAAATATGGATCCCACGTTTCTACTTGATTGGCCAGTGTGTGTATCTTCAATTAATTAGACTTGCAATTGTGATTCAAACAAATTACGAAACCCTTACACCACAATGCATTTCAATTCACCCATTCACCACAATTCATGGATGGTGAACACATCTAAAACAGCGCGTATACCAAATAATAACTTACTTCTGAAAGGAGATGATTCTGGTCAAGAACTAGCATACGTGTTGTTATCCCTACAAACGGAGGTCCAATCAAATATGGATCTCAGGTTTCTACTTGATTGACCAGTTTGTGTACATTCAATTAATTAGACTTGCAATTGTGATTCAAGCAAAGTTCGAAACACTTACGCCACTGGGTTTCATGGACGACAAACGCATCTAAACATCCCCTCTGCCGAATAATGTACTTCTGAAACTAGTTGACTTTGGTCAGGTGCTAATTGACTGGTCAACAATCAATCAACCGCTTCCGTTGGCTTATCAATACGTAATTAATTTTAAACTCGGCCTCTGTATCAGAGATCGTTTAAGATAAATTATGATGCACTGCTTATTGTTGAAGATAAATTAGAATTAATGGAAGTGTGTAATTGCGAGACTGGAAGTACTAGTATTAGAATGATTAATTGCATACTAATGATGGGAAATTCTGAAAACTGTAGATGATACTTATGTTACTATTATCAACGTGGTAATTGTTTTATGTTTGTATGTATAGAATTGAGTTCAGAGGAATAATTTTTCTAGTTTTGGGCTCATTCTGGTATTTTTAAATACATGAAGAGGAAGCAGAATACTTGCAACTTAATAGTAATACAACTAGAACCGTTTGTGTATAGGTTAATAAAGGGTTAAAATTTCAAGTCAAAGGGCATATGATATGAGGGGTTTAGAGGATGATTGTATTAAGCACTTTGTTGATTATTTTATGACACTAAAGGTGTGCAGTGAAAGCTTAAATTATGAAATTCTTTAAGGTAAAAGAGAAACTACAATTTGTAAAAGTTCCATTTAATATAAAAGCACTGTTTTCGGAACTTCCCAACACACACGATACGTTTAGACAAATTTCAGAAACCGATGCAAATTTCAAAATTTAAATAACCTTGTCGAGTTTTTCATAAGTGGTACTAGCCAAGTGTCGCATTCATGGGAAATATTTTAGATACATAAATAATACGATACATATTAATTACCGTAATCTCCATGCTTTCTGATTAATCTAGCACGATGTACACGAACAGATTAATCAAAAGAAATTTCAGGAGCAAATTTTATTGATAGACGCGATATCATCGTTAGAAGAAAAATGACCTGATCTTGATTTTGTCATCCTCAAAAACTTGGCAATTTCTTGATTACGACGAATCCCGTCACTAGCAAAATTGACCAGATCTTGATGGACGAGATATCTCGACCAAATCACTTTGAGGGATTATCAACCTCTTATACACGAAATCTTCTAAATAAATTTATTTCGTAATCAAATTTATGTAGCAAATTTGGCTTTCATGATAAAAATGAATGCTCTCTTTTACTCTACACTGACATAAATCCATCTAAATGTAATTCCTTCATTTTTTATATGTGCTATTTAATTTATTTATATACAAAATATATAATAAACACCAAACATATTTTATTATCATTCCAGGAAACAAACTCCTAGCAAACTGAACACAAAAACACACTTTAATCTCTCAAAGACAGCAATATTTCTACACGGGAACTATCTCTTGGAAGGATTATCAACCTCTTCTTGTACTTCGAAATCTTCTAAATAAATTTCTTTCGTATAATCAAATTTATGAAGCAAATTTGGATTTCATGAAAAAAATGAATGCTCCCTTTTACTTTAAACTGACATAAATCCATCTAAATGAAGTTCCTCCAAATGTATCTCTGTTACATATTTTATTTTTATACAAAATATATAATAAACACCAAACATATTTTATTATCATTCCAGGAAACAAACTCCTAGCAAACTGAACACAAAAACACAATTTAATCTCTCAAAGACAGCAATATTTCTACACGGGAACTATCTCTTGGAAGGATTATCAACCTCTTCTTGTACTTCGAAATCTTCTAAATAAATTTATTTCGTGGATTCAAATTTATGTAGCAAATTTGGATTTCATGGTAAAAATGAATGCTCTCTTTTACTTGTAACTGACATAAATCCATCTAAATGAAATTCCTCCAAAAGTATCGCTATTACATATTTTACTTATATAAAAATATATAATAAACACCAAACATATTTTATTATCATTCCAGGAAACAAACTCCTAGCAAACTGAACACAAAAGCACAATTTAATCTCTCAAAGACAGCAATATTTCTAAACGGGGCATCTCCTGGAAATCTGTAAGATATTATCTCTTTCTTCCTCTGAAGAATACGAAAGATTTCCCAACGGTAACTGTTCAACTTATTGCCGATAAGTAAGACAAATATCGGGTAAAAACAATAGTAGCTGTCAGTTCTTCTAATAATCAAGAAAGAGTCCGAAAAGTGCTTGAAGGATGTAAGCTTTGAGCTATAGGAAAATCAATCTAGGGTTGATTAATGGCTTCATTTGGTCTTTCCTTTGTTTTCCAGACGGGCAGTTCCGTACAGTTATCTCCTTTAATCAATTCCTGAGGATGAGTTTTTCATTATTTTAGTCCCGTGTTATTGAAAGTAGGTACGTTATATGGTTTCTCTAAACATGATTTATGGACGAAGGAATGGGTGTTCTTTGGATGTACGTATTTGGGAATGAAAAGCCAAGATGTATTGAGATATTAAGTGAAAGCAATAGATTGGAAGTTATTTGGTGAAAAAGCTGTTGTCCTGGTGTTGTTGTTAGGACACGTTTCATCTAAAAATCCTGTACGCTTAAGATAAAGGACCGTATGCGTAAGATCAATTTTCAATTATTTTGAACTCGTGTTATGAAAGTAGTTACGTTATACGATTTTTCCAAACATGATTCATGGACTAAAGAATGGGTGTGTTCTTTGGACGTAATTATTTTACAAATGGAAAGGCAAGATGTATTGAGTTATTAAGTAAAAGGGACAGATTGTTATTTATTTGTGAAAAAGCCGTTGTCCTGGTGTTGTAGTTAGGACACGTATAATCCAAAAATCCCGTACGCTTAAGATAAAGGACCGAATGCGTAAGATCAATTTTCAATTATTTTGAACTCGTGTTATGAAAGTAGGTACGTTATGTGGTTTTTCCAAATATGATTCATGGACTAAAGAATGGGTGTGTTCTTTGGACGTAATTATTTTACAAATGGAATGGCAAGATGTATTGAGATATTAAGTAAAAAGGACAGATTGTAAGTTATTTGTGAAAAAGCTGTTGTTCTGATGGTGGTTGTTAGGACACGTAGCACCAACAAAATCTCATGCGCATAAAATAAAGGACCGTAAGGGGATCAATTTCTAAAGACAAATTTTCAATTATTTTAGTCCCGTGTTAAAAAAGTATGTAGCTTATATGATTGCTCTAAGCATTATTTATGGACGAAATAATGGGTGGTTTTGGACGAACTTAATTACAAATGAAAAGGCAAGATGAATTGAGATATAAAGTGAAAGCGACAGATTTATTTTTAGCTATTTTCAAAAAACCCGTTGTTAGCTATTTTCGAAACAACTGTTTTGTCAAGAGACGTGCATCCATAAAACTTCGTACACGTAAGACTATTTCCTGAGCAGGATCTGTCTAATTTTAATCTCAGGTTTTGAAAGAAGGTATGTCATATGGTTTCTCTAAATGTGATTTATGGACCAAAGAAAGAGTGTCCTTTAAACGTGCGTAGTTTGAAATGAAGACATGATGTGTTGAGACATTAAGCAAAAACATGATACCATTAAATGTTTGCGAAACAGCTGTTAGCTATTTGTGAATATCTGTATTCAGGACACGTGAAGTCTACATAATCCCGTACACGTACGAAACTTAAGATCAATTCCTGAGGTTGAGTTTTCCATTGTTTTAGTCCCATGTTTTTTTTTTATTGAATGTAGGTACGTCATATGGCTTATCTAAACATGATTTATGGACAAAAGATTGTGTGTTCTTTGGATGTACGTATTTAAAAACGAAATGTTTTGGTAGATATCAACCCTCCTGGTGTTTGGCTCGATGAGGAATTTGTCATTAGAAAAACTTACCAGATCTTGACGGACGATTTACGTCGTCATAAGAAGAAAATTTACCAGATATTGATGGACAAAATACGTTGTCATAAGACGAAAATTTACCAGTTCTTGAAGGAAGAGATACGTCGTGATAAGAAGAAAATGTACCAGATCTTGATGGACGATATACGTCGTAATGAGAAGAAACTCTATCAGATATTGATGAACAAGATATTTTGTAGAAACTGCTTAGAATATTAAGTGATGACCTTATATAGTGTGCTATTAACGAAATAGTTGTTATCAGGACATAGGATCAATTCCTGAGGATGAATGTCTCATTATTTTAGTCCTGTGTTATTGAAATTAGGTACATTATATATGGTACTAAACATGATTTATGGACGAAAGAAAGAGATTTCATTGGACGTAGGTATTTAGAAACAAGTAGACTATATATATTAAGATATTAAGTCAAAGCAGTAGAATTGACCAGTAAAATCGTTCCAAGGAATCCATTCCAAGGATAGAACATAAAGAATTCTTCTAAAGGTTGAAATAATCCAAACATTATTTTGAAACATCTTGTTATTTAGTAATGATTTGTATGGTGGAGCAAAAGCAACACAACACTATTCGTAAAACAAGCGTCGCACAATGTTGGCTTTCGAAGCAATTGCCCCATGCCACAAGATGATTTACTTAACTTTAAATAAGGGGATTTATATTTTCTTTACTATTCGCAACCTCATGTTGCCGTATGAACAAATAAAATTTCGCAGATACCGTATCGATATATTAAGCATCAGTGATTATAATTTTGCAACTAGGCTGTAAATTAATTGTCATTCATACAATCAAGCTTCAAAAATAGAGTTTATCAATTATTTCTCAAATCAATCGATTGGTACATATAAAGATCAAACATTTTATGCATCAGAATATGCGTAATTGTTTGCATTAATTATTTATAATTACAACTTTTCTCTCTTTTAGTCGTTAAAACATAAAATCATATTCTCCTTAAAATGTACTTGTCATCTGAAAGTTGATCAAAATTACCACACCAACCCAACGTGAGGCCACGACATATTTAAGGTGCACCAACTGCCTCTACACCATAGGCTTTCAAATATACATGCAGTGACCCGGATTTGAAACAGGAACCTTCCGGTCTAGAAACTATAAAACTTACTCGAATTTTTTTAAAAATAAGTTGTACTCAGAACAGCCAACATTTTATGATTTATGTTAGTAAATATTTCCGAATAATTATGAACAATTAGATTTATTTTAACCCTTCAGTCATTTTGGACGAGATAACTCATCCATCAAAACCTGACCAATTTCTTTACTGATGGGCGAGATACCTCCTCATCAAGACATTGCCAATTTTTCTGCCAAGGATCTGCTTAATGTTATCCTGATGCCGAGATATCTCGTCCATCAAGATTCGTCACCTCTCTGAGACAACCTCCAGGAGAGTTAAAACTTATCAGGAAGACCATGAACTTCCCTGAAACAAAGCATGATAATAATCTGACGTTTAAACCATCAGACATGATATTAACGTACACATTCCCGAATATACTAACGCTTCAAATAATATGAAGACCAATTTCACGTGGGCTAACAAACAATTCTTCAACGCGCCCATTTTAAACTTTCAGAGAATTCAAAATTAGTTACATTTTATTGGCATCACATCGTAATACGTTTAAACACCATGGCATATATTAAAAAAATAAATAATGCATTAACGAAAGGCGAGTAATGTAATCCAGCTTCAAAAATAGTGTTTGCCAAATATTTTTTAAATCAATAAATTGGTACTTATAAAGGTAGTGGTAATGGTAATTTTAGTTAACATCGTACTAGAGAAACACAACGGGCTATTGACGACGGTCCGGGATTAATCCCTTAAGGGAAAGATCTGAGGATAACACCTCGTAATTTTGAATGACGAAGCAACACCTGAGCTGGCACCTCACTCTCCAAACTTCCACACCAACCCAACGTGAGGACTTTCGGTCACGACAGATTTAAGGTACACCAGCCGCCTCTACACCATACGCTTACAAACATCTACGCCCGGACCCGGATTCGAACCAGGAACCTTCTGATCTAGAGGCTAACACCTTAACCACTATGGTACTTATAAAGATCAAACGTTTTTCGCAAGAATATACGTACTTTTTTTCATTAATTATAAATGAATACGAATTTTCATTTCAGTAATTACAGTTCATTTCAGACGTAATATAAACGTACACATTCCGTAATAGCCTAACGCTTCAATTAATCTGAAAACCAATTTTACGTGGGCTAACAAACAATTCATTAACGCGCCCATCTTAACCTTTCAAAGAATTCAAAATTAGTTACACTTTATTGGCATCGCATCGTAATACGTTTAAACTCCATCGCATACATTAGAAAATAAATAATGCATTAACGGAAGGCTCGCGGAATATAAACCACGCTCATGAAATATGAAAACACATCTTTTACAACTAAAGCAGCGAGAGAGAGAGACGGCCCATTTGGCTCATCTCCGTCTCATCGACAGGAAGTTTTCTTTAAAACATATCTCAGCGTACTCTCCTGGGGTAAATCCATCTTTTCCCCGATAAAAGGCCCGAGATTTACCCTCTCCAATGAACGTCACCCTCTTTTACTTTTTCTACATCTCCAGAAAATAACCCCGTTAGTGGTTTTCCGTGGAAAAGGCTAATGTCCCAACAGTATATTACTCCTATCCGCTGACAACTGCTCAACCAGACGACTCTGTTCCTGACAGTCTGGATCGATTAGAAAGGATGGCTCTCAAAACGGCATGGGGTTTGACTTGCGAAGCTTCAACAACCCCCCTATTGCCCCTTCCTCAAAGCCCCCCACCCCTCCAACCCGCACTTTCGTCGGGGTAAATTGCAAAATCGAAAAACTCCCAACACTTCTTTGTGCAGTGTTGTTAGACGTATACAAGCACCGCCATTGGGAGATATAATTGAACCAGGACTTCGTATTTGAAAGAAAAGCCGCGAGGATTCACAAGCATTGTCGTTTGTGTATCCTCGAGTAGGACAGGGGTAAAACTCGAGTCGTTTGTTTCTGTTCTGAGATGGGGCATAATAAGGGTGAGGGGATTTGGGGGTTTGTTTCTTTGCGCGGGGGGGATTTTGATAGGGGATTGTTCTTTGCTTGCGTCGGGCGATAAAGAGTTGTGTGTCGGCAAACTTTGTTTAAGGATGAAAAATGGAGGGAGCATTTAGATGAGCTGGGGTGCTGTTGGTGAGGAGATAACGGATTGGATGTAAGGGGCTCTTTGTTACGCGGCTTGTCTTGGGGAGGATTAATTAACACACACCTGTTAATGCGGGAGAGATCGATTGGGGTGGGCGTTTAAGGTGTTTTTTTAACACAGGAAGTCGAGTAGCTGTTCGGATGCATTTGGGCTTTAATTGATGGTTTTGAAATATACTTGGCAATGTTGTTTCAACAAATCCACTTTGTCAAGGTATAACCAAGATCATGTAAAAATAGACTTTTTCAAGTACAGCAGTGTACATTTCCTGTTCCATGTCCTGTTCACCACAGAGACACCGATACATTTCAAAACATCGGAATGAAATGATCGGGTCGGGAAGCATGAATGAGACGGAAAGTTCTTGACTCCTCTCGGAAAAATAAGTATACTGATAAACACCACCATTGCAGGTTACTACAACTTTTAAAAAACTCCAATGGTCATACGTGTTTCTGTGCATATCTGATTTGTACATCAAGTTCTTTGTACATCAAGTATCATCAAGTTCTTTGTACATCAAGCATCATCAAGTTCTTTGTACATCAAGTATCATCAAGTTCTTTGTACATCAAGTATCATCAAGTTCTTTGGACTTAAAGTATCATCATGTTATTTGGACATCAAGTTCTTTGTACATCAAGTATCATCAAGTTCTTTGTACATCAAGTATCATCAAGTTCTTTGTACATCAAGTATCATCAAGTTCTTTGGACATCAAGTTCTTTGGACATAAAGTTCTTTGGACATCAAGTATCATCAAGTGATTTGGACATCAAGTATCATCAAGTTCTTTGGACATCAAGTATCATCAAGTGATTTGGACATCAAGTATCATCAAGTTCTTTGGACATCAAATATCATCAAGTTCTTTGGACATCAAGTATCATCAAGTTCTTTGGACATCAAGTATCATCAAGTTCTTTGGACATAAAGTTCTTTGGACATCAAGTATCATCAAGTTCTTTGGACATCAAGTTCTTTGGACATCAAGTTCTTTGGACATCAAGTATCATCAAGTTCTTTGGACATCAAGTATCATCAAGTTCTTGTGATTCAGATAAGATCAGTTGTAAAAACTCTTGTAATTTTGTATCACAATATCTGCCCTCAACAGCCTTGAATGGCGACGCAGCATGAACACCGTTCACGATACAATCTCACATTGACTTGTACTTTCCAGTTAGTAGCTCGTGTAAGATGCATGTCAGCCATATCAAGAAAAATGTAAATGATGCTGACCAGACTTTCGCTAAAGCCCTATGGGTTTATTCAGTAATCTTTGTCGTGTTTTTGCATGTGAATAATATAAAACGTAAAACACACTCTCACATAATTTCCTTTCTTTTATGTTCTAGAGGAGAGCTAATTGATTCCCGTTCAATATATGTTCAGAACTATTTATTTTTTATCACTCCAGGTGTTCCCACGAGTAACACGTCATTATATACACTGATTAGATCTTGATCGGGATATCGTCGAGTTTTTTCACTACAGGAAAGCTGACCAGATCTTAGATCTCATCATAATTAAAAAATAGGCAATACCTTGATGACGAAATATCTCGTCACTAAGCAAAATTGGTCAGATCTTGATGGACGAGATATCTCGTCGAAACCACTTGTTAAATAAGTCATTCAAGTACTACGGCTTTTCCATCAAAATTCCTTTATCTCTCTATCACTAAAAAGTAATTTATTCGTATAAAAGAAATAAATGCTTTTCAGTACGGAGAGGCTATAGCGTAAAATTATTTTATGGCTTTCGCTAAATTTAGCAATAACTTGATCAGCAGATAAACGCTCGCAAAAAAGGCTTAACAAATCTTCGAAACAGTAAATCAGAATTGAATGTAGAATAACACAGTGGTTGGTTCGTGTTTTAATGGATCGAAGCCCATAAGCATAACACTATGGATTCTACGCAGCACAAAAAACAAAACAATCTAGAACATATGATTTAATGATCCGAAACTAAGAAGATTTATATAAAGATATGAGATAAGCTTGATGAGCATACATTTAGAAAACTAGAACCTGATTAATTAATATCATACTAATGACTTTTAGAAGACATCAGTAAAATTCCTCCATGACAATAATACGAAGCAAAAACTCAAACCAGAAAGAGATAATATTTACCTTAAGGAATTACCGTTTAGAAACAATCTCATACTCATTGCGTGCTTTGAATATTTATTGCACGCTGAGATGCCCTCATAATATCCCACATCGTTAAACATTAGTGCTTAAATTTTCTTTACTATAAACGCATTAAGAATTCATTACCGTACGGACATTCCTAAGTAATGAACCATATCGTGCCGTTGAAATTCTTCGCGAAAAATGCAAGATCGTAATACCACTTGAATGTTTATTATGTTTGGGGGAAAGCCATATCAGGGCTTAAATTACTTACTTTTTTTCTTCATTTGTGTGTTAAGTACGCCTGTGGTATTCCAGATACCGAAGTGGAAATTCCTCAAGTAGGTTGGTGCGCAGACAAAATTTAATAGTTGAAATTATCTCCGAAATTCCTCAGGAAGAATAAAAGAAATTAACGTTTTCGTAAATTTCTGCTTAACCCTCATGGTGGTTGTCTTGACGAAGCATATCGTCATTAGAAAAAGTCACTAGATCTTGATGGACGAGATATCTCGTCATTAGACCATATCTTGATCTCGTCATCGTAAAAAATCGGCAATGTTTTGATGACGAGACATTAGCAAAACTGGTCGGATCTTGATGGAGGAGATATCTCGCTAAACCAATTCAAGGATTAATTTAGTGATTATTAAATGCTAAATATAAAAGTGAGGTTGTTATAATATAATCAGTATTTATCTGTGTTTTAACGCCATATGTAGAAAGTTAAATTAGTGCTTACTGATCAAACTGAAGTTCTTCATAACACAAATTATAACAGCGTTTTATTGAACTAGCTAACATTTGTATCCGAATGAGTTTAATCACACACACACATTTGGTAGGATTATTTACATTAGTATTCGAATCAGTTTGAATCAATACATTGATTGTAATAACAGCGACAGTAAAAATTGCATTTTGAAAATTGTTGATCGGTATAGTAAACGCTATAGATAGTTTAAATGTCTTGGGGAGTTGATTTCAAGAATGATCTTACAGTTCTATACCACACTGTTCGTGGATTAGAAATCTTCGTGTAAACTTACATGTTCTCTCCTGATAATAAGTATATAAATCATTGAATGTTTCAAAATACAACAGGGTGATCCGTAAGTGGACCACACTTTAACACATGGTATGGTGATTCACAATTCCACGACACCTTAAAACGTGGTAAGGTGATTTAAAATTCCTCGACAACACCTAGAAACGTTGTAGGGGTGATTCGGAATTCCCTGACCACACTTTCAAACGTAGTAGCGTGATTCAAAATTCTCATCGACATAACCTTAAAATGTGGTAGGGTGATTCAAAATTCCCTGTCCAAACTTTAAACGTGGTAAAGTGAAACACAATTCCTTGACAACACCTTGAAATGTCGTAGGGTGATTCAAAATTCCCTGGCCACACTTCTTCCAACAAATAAAGCTCCATGTCATACTCCAAAACGTGTGCCGGGCTGGTTTCCTGAAAATGAGGCGAATTTGCTTGACTGGCTTGTTCATAACTCCGATTTTAATCCGTTCAAGCATTTATGAAACAAACTGGAACGACCAGTACGTCACCGCCACGCACGCCCATTTTCACAATAATCTCTCCTAACAGCATTACAAGAGGCATGGCGAGCTTTTTATGCCCAGATTTACAGATAACTTGTGGAAAGTATGCCTCAACGTGTTGCAAATACAATACAAGCAAAAGGTGGACTTCTACCGGTTTCTAAATACAAAAATAAAACACTTTTTCTGAGAAATATGCTATGTCCAAATATTTTGTCCATATCGTGTATGTGTCAATATTGCGTTTTGAAGAACTAAATAGTTCTGAACACTTAGTAAGTAGTAACTCCAGTGGGGATGCTGTTCATCCAATCTACGCCCTGACGACCACATCTTCTTTAAGTGTCTAAGGGCTTCACAAACCCAAAGCACCATTACGGCATACTCTTTTCCCATGGGGTACCTACTTCTGGTGAACATGGAGGTCGTGACCCTAGGGTATCCAATCAATCTTTCACTTTGTTCGTTCCACCCTTTCTTTTCACAATAACTTGACATTGTCTGTCCTGTGTTTTGGCGTAACTTGCCCATACATGGCTCCAGCGACTTAAAGTTTGAAACAGACATCAACATGCGAAAACCAGTGACTATGGCCAGGTCTATTCATCACCACCTCAGCACGTTCTCGTTGATATATTCCCCACTACATAACTCACCTCAGAACCATATCACTCAACCACTCTCCCACTCTATTTATCACGAGAGAAAGTATTTCGCCGTCGCTAATGATAAAATTTCAGCCCTTCACTACTCCAAAGTTGAGGCGAAGCATTCGACGAGGCGCGTTGTACCAATAAAGAAATACACTTTAAAACAAACCGAAAATAAAGTGAATCTAAGCAGATAATTTTAATATCGACTTTCTCACTGTTCTTTACCCCCAATATTTAAAGGTGGATCTATCTAGTATGAAAATATTGCGTTTTATACAACTATATAGTTGTAAAAAGTTAGTAGCTTAATAAACCTATTCCAGAAGGGTATGTCCCATCCACAAAAATTAACCGACTATGACCGGATCTAAACATCATCTAATAACAACATTATCATTGAGATATTCCTCACTTTATACCTCACCTTAGGACAAGGTCACTCCAGCAAACTTTCCATCTCTATCTCTCACGAGGAAGAGTACCTCGATGTCGCTAATGATAAAACTCCAACTCTTCATTACCCCAAAATAGAGGAGACACAGTAAACTAAACGCGTCGTACATCCATTTTAGTAGACATTCAGACAAGTAAAAAGTGATGATGTGAAGCTAGTAGGCAAAGTTAACCCCTATTTTCTCATATTTATGTAACGCAATATTTAGAGGCAAACTCTATGAGTATTAAAATATTGATTTTTGAAGAACTCTGTAGAAACCAACTTCCACGGGGTATGGTCCATCAACCTAACAAAAAGGAGCGACTATGATTGGGTCTATACAAAGCCTTCCACAACACATTCTTAATGCGATATCCCCCACAACATAACTCACCCCAAGACAAGGTCACTCAGCCAAACTTTCTCACGAGGGAGAATAGTTCGTCGCTGCAAATGATAAAACTCCAGCTCATCACTACACCAAAGTAGAGGAAAAACGGTCGACAAGACGCGTCGCGCCTCCAGCCAAATAGACGTGGTAACACATCAAACATACAAAAAGAAGCGACTACGACAGGGTCTATACATGACATTCTCAATGCTATATCCCCCATAAAAAAACTCACCCCAGAACAAGGTCACTCGGCCAAACTCTCTCACGAGGGAGAGTAGTTTGTCGCTGCAAATGATAAAACTCCAGCTCATCACTACCCCAAAGTAGAGGAAAAACGGTCGACAAGAAGTGTCGCGCCTCCATCGAAATAGACGTGGTAACACATCAAACCTACGAACTGAAGCGACTACGGCAGGGTCTATACATCACATTCTCAATGCTATATATATCCCCCATAAAATAACTCACTCCAGGACAAGGTCACTCAGCCAAACTCTCTCCCTCTATCTCTCACGAGGGACTGTAGTTCGTCGTCACTAATAATAAAACTCCAACTCTTCATTACCCCAAATTAGAGGAAAAACGGTCGACAAGACGCGTCGCACCCTCCAGCGAAATAGACTTTTAAACAAGCCGAAAATGACGACGTGAAGCTAGATAGTAAATGTCAACTCTTACTTCCTCATAGTTACGCAACACAATATTTAAAGATGAACTTTATCAGTGTATCAAGGACTATATAGAAACCTACAGAAAAAAGCGACTACGACAGGGTCTATACATCACCTTCCTCAACACACTCTCAACGCGATACCCCCCACAACATAACTCACCCCAAGACAAGGTCACTCAGCCAAACTTTCTCACGAGGGAGAATAGTTCGTCGCTGCAAATGATAAAACTCCAGCTCATCACTACCCCAAAGTAGAGGAAAAACGGTCGACAAGACGCGTCGCGCCTCCAGCCAAATAGACGTGGTAACACATCAAACATACAAAAAGAAGCGACTACGACAGGGTCTATACATGACATTCTCAATGCTATATCCCCCATAAAATAACTCACCCCAGGACAAGGTCACTCGGCCAAACTCTCTCACGAGGGAGAGTAGTTTGTCGCTGCAAATGATAAAACTCCAGCTCATCACTACCCCAAAGTAGAGGAAAAACGGTCGACAAGAAGTGTCGCGCCTCCATCGAAATAGACGTGGTAACACATCAAACCTACAAACTGAAGCGACTACGGCAGGGTCGATACATCACATTCTCAATGCTATATATATCCCCTATAAAATAACTCACTCCAGGACAAGGTCACTCAGCCAAACTCTCTCCCTCTATCTCTCACGAGGGACTGTAGTTCGTCGTCGCTAATAATAAAACTTCAACTCTTCATTACCCCAAAGTAGAGGAAAAACGGTCGACAAGACGCGTCGCACCTCCAGCGAAATAGACTTTTAAACAAGCCGAAAATGACGACGTGAAGCTAGATAGTAAATGTCAACTCTTACTTCCTCATAGTTACGCAACACAATATTTAAAGATGAACTTTATCAGTGTATCAAGGACTATATAGAAACCTACAAAGTGGTATGGTCTATGAAACCTACAGAAAAAAGCGACTACGACAGGGTCTATACATCACCTTCCTCAACACACTCTCAACGCGATATCTCCCACAACATAACTCACCCCAGGACAAGGTCACTCGGCCAAACTCTCTCCCTCTCTATCTCTCACGAGGGAGAGTATTTCGTCGTCGCTAATGATAAAACTCCAGCTCTTCATTACCCCAAAGTACGGGAGAAACAATCGACAAGACGCGTCGCACATAATTCCAAATAGACTTTAAACAAGCCAAATATGACGACGTGAAGCTAGATAGATAATGCCAACTATTACTTCCTCATAGTTATGCAACACAATATTTAAAGATGAACTTTATTAGTGTATCAAGAACTACATAGTAAACCTACAACGTGGTATGGTCCATCAAACCTACAAAAAGAAGCGACTACGACAGGGTCTATACATCACCTTCCTCAACACACTCTCAACGCGATATCCCCCACAACATAACTCACCCCAGGACAAGGTCACTCGGCCAAACTCTCTCCCTCTCTATCTCTCACGAGGGAGAGTACAATACAATACAATGCAACACAATATTTAAAGATGAACTTTATTAGTGTATCAAGAACTACATAGTAAACCTACAACGTGGTATGGTCCATCAAACCTACAAAAAGAAGCGACTACGACAGGGTCTATACATCACCTTCCTCAACACACTCTCAACGCGATATCCCCCACAACATAACTCACCCCAGGACAAGGTCACTCAGCCAAACTCTCTCCCTCTCTATCTCTCACGAGGGAGAGTAGTTCGTCGTCGCTAATGATAAAACTCCAGCTCTTCATTACCCCAAAGTACGGGAGAAACAGTCGACAAGACGCGTCGCACCTAAAGCCAAATAGACTTTTAAACAAGCCGAAAATGATGGAGTGCTCACCTCTCCGCACCAGACGCTAATGAATAATGAGCAGCCCCGACTCGGGGGTGACTCCCCCTTCCTCCAATAGTGTCTCGAATTTCCATCGACCCAAGTGGGACGAGTGACCCAGGGAGACCATTAAGACCCAAGAGAGGGTCTGTTAATTGCGCCCGGGTAATTGCGAGGGAGAGGGAATTATTAAATACGTGATCCTCGACAAACATCCAGGCCACCAATTATCCAATTTGGAAGCACCCTCTTCGCAAACGACTGGCCATCTATTCATCTGGGACTTAACGACTTCGGGGGGTGATGCGCTTGCTGTTTGTGTTTTGGGAGTCTGAAAATATCGACTGCTTGGCGTTGGGAGATTGAGCTGTTGTCGGTGTAAATGGGGTGGGGACAGGCCTCGATAGGGATGGGAGTTTTCGGATGCATAAGTACTCGTGGGCTAGATGCTGCGAAGTATTGGTGGAACTTGTTTCTTTTGCGTTGCGTTCGAATACATTAGTTTGCATCCAAGGAAGTCGAATACCAAAGGACTCGTGTATCAAATCATTATTCTTAGGTATTCATATAAGATAATAGCCAATCGACTTCTTGAAATAAGACTAGAAGATCTATCATAGCTCTTCTCATGATAGTAAGTGTAATTATTTTGCAATACTGAGAAACATAGGCGGCAACGCATGTGCTGTGCGGGGTTGCTCATAACCCAAAACTACACCGTATGCCTTAGGGCGGGACGGTTTTGATAAATTAAATACCAATACATTAATTTTGGCATCAAAATACTAAATTATTTATTTTAGATATTATAAATCCAAGGTACTCTGGTCCTCGAATCTTTCACTTAAGGGATTGATCCCGGACAGTCGTTAACAGCACGTTGTGTTGATCTAGTACGACGTTAATTAAAAATTAATAAATTACCCAGGTACTCTCAGATACGAAAGCATTCTTCTTTGGTGTTCAAATTGTAAAGTATGCTGGTACCAAAGTATTCAGATACTAATGTAATCATCTTAAATATTAGAATACAAAATATCTCTTATGCCAAAGTATTCATCTTAAATATTACAATACCAAAGTACTAGGTTACCAAAGTGTATCAAAATATTCATATTGGGTATTTGAATACCGATATATTCATCTTATAGGTATTTAAATAACAAATTATTCATCTTTGGTATTCAAATTCCGAAGTATTTAGATATCAAAATATTCAGATATCAAAGTTATCATAAGTATAAGAATACAAAAAAAAAAACTCAAATACCCGAATATTCATCTTAGATATTCGAATACCAAAGTAACAGGTCACCAAAGTAGTTATCTTATAGAGACCTAGCACCTTAAAAATGAGCCGACCAACCGGTATAGTGGTTAAGGTGTTAGCCTCTAGATATCGGAAGGTCCCTGGTTCGAATCCGGGTCCGGGCATGGATGTTTGTAAACGTATGGTGTAGAGGCGGCTAGTGCACCTTAAATCTGTCGTGGCCGAAAGTCCTCACGTTGGGTTGGCGTGGAAGTTTGGAGAGTGGGGTGCCAGCTCAGGTGTTGCTTCGTCATCTGACCGTGGTTCAAAATTACGAGATGTTGTCCTCGGATCTTTCCCTTAAGGGACTGATCCCGGACCGTCGTCAATAGCCCGTTGTGTAGCTCTAGTACGACCTTAACTAAAAATTACCAATTTTTTACCTTAAAAATGACAAAAATACAAAAAACTTTTTTGTTGAAAAAGTTGCCTTATACTGTTTAAAATGTTGTCCTAGAAAATCAAACTGATTCTTGTATTTTTTTTTATAAAGTTATAAGGATTTTTGTGAGTGTAACCAGTGCGATCACAGAGTTTCGAAACCGATTGCAAAGCCTCGATATTTATTTTCGATTAATTAAATGAAATAGCGAAGAAGATGAAACGTTTCTTTGTACCTATAACTGAACTTCATAGCTTTTCATATTTATAGCTTCTTTATTTACATCAGTATTAGCGCTGTACGAGTAAATTATAGCGATAATGTGAGAAAAAAGAAGGCTTTAATTTTGGTTTTCTGTTTGATATTTGTTATTTTGTTGTATGTTTTTCTGTTTATAAGTTATTATTAATTATACTTAAGCGTAAACGATAGACTGTGAAGGTATATATACAACTTTACTTTCGGATGGGGATGCCAAAACATTTAATAATAACTATTAAATATACCAGCGACTTGCTTTTGATGAACTTTTAGAAGGATGTCGAAATGGCCACATCAGAAGCCACACCAGAATATAATTTAGGGGTACTTTCAACTATTCACAACATATTCAGAAAGCTGTTGGGATTAGGTTATGATCCGATACTTAAAACATGGACAGATAATTGATGCTCGAAAGAACTATCAACGAAAGAACAGATTAAGTGCCAAATTTCAAGCGTTCGAAAATTAGTGAAAACAGTAATCAGTACAAAGGAATTGGTTATTAAAAAAACCGAAGGGATTACTTATGGACCAGGGAAGTTTCAAACTGCACTTTTCTGTAGAATGTAGCTATAGTAAAAATTTTAATCATTTTTATTTATAATTTTATAGCATAATTTTAATTTTAAAACTGCTTTTTTTCCTACTTCATTTTTTGTATTATATCTTATAATTCAAAATGCAAAGGCTTTTTTAATTTCCAATAAATTGACTTCACATTTTTTACATGATATATAGAATCTTATTATAAAATACAGGTATGCATTTTTAATTATTATGAGTAGAATTTTTTTTTTTTAATATAAATGTAAAATATAAAGGGACTTTTTTCGTGATATTTTACGTAGCGTTTCAGGTTTTATTTTTTAGCTCCAGATATATTCAATGTATCTTCGATTCCATATCTGTAAATTTAGATTATAGTTCAAGGAATATTATAAAAAAAATTCAAGCCTGTATCATAAAAATTAAAAAAGAAAATACACTTGAAAATTCTTGAATTTTTCAACTTTTTTTAATTAAAATTTTTTTTAACACATTTTAAAGAAAATTGATGGTTTAAATTTTTTAAAGTAATTCTCTGGCGTACGAAACTGTAAAAAGTTTGGGTTTGTCTAAAATTGCTGTCAGTATATAAATAATTTTTAAGGTGCGGGGTCCCCTTAATTATTCGTATTCCAAAGAATTCATCTCAGGTATTCGAATACTAAAGTATTCGTCTTGGATATTCTAAAACCAAAGGTATTCAGATACCAAAGTATTCACATACCAATGTATTCAGTTACCGAATTCAATTGTTTCATGTATCCAAAGTATTCAATTTAGATATTCTAAAATCAAGGAATTCAAATACCTAAGTATATTCTTTTTAGATAGTCTAAAACCAAAGACCCCACTCATATAGCAATGTAATCATCTCAGATCTTCTAATAACAAAGTACTCGAATATCAAAGTATTGTTCTTTGGTATTCAAATACCAAAGTATTGTTCTTTGATATACAAATACCAAAGTATTTAGATACCAAAGTACTTGAATACCAACGTACTTGGTTACTAAAGTACTTGGATACCAAAGTAATCCCCTTGGTATTCAAATACCAAAGTACACATACCCCAAAGTATTCACAAACCTCAAAGTATGCACATACCACAGTAGCAGTGTTGCACTGAGTACGTATTCATGTTGGTAGTCCGTCGTTATCCTTTTGTATGTATAATTAAAAATACAGCAATCCACTGGTAACCTCATGCAATAGGTTTGAGACACACGTTCAAAAATAAAGCACAAGATCAATATGCAAAGCCAAAAATGTGCGTCAAACCATCAGTTGTAGGTAGCTTGTGCATGTCTTCATTTGGTTTTTAGTTAGGTTTTTCAAAAGGAACCGAGTGATATTATTATTGTGCTATCGATTCCACCATCTTTATAATCGACTTAGAAGCCAAAATATTCAAACATGAGAGGATTTTAAGATTTTCTAGAGCAGAATAGGATGAATAGGATGAATATTTAGATTTAAAAAATCACTGTCAAGTGTTTCCTTTAAATTGGAGGTCAGATTTTTCTTAAGAGACACTTAGAAAACACACTCAAAAAGCACAAAACAATGAAATAAATCTGAATTATTTATAATTTAAGTAATACATTGCTACAGCATTCCATAATCATTATGAATGTATGTTTTTATGAATAATTGAAAAATTGAATAAATACAAAGTGTAACTAACATATTGTGAAGATGACAGAATTACAATTTTCGAAAAGATTGAAACTAGGATTTTTACTACGTTTTATGAGAACTGTTTTTTGGCTGTGTTACATGCTCGACGATACATGTATGTATATTTATGATGTGCAATAGGATTTGTTTATTTTTATTATCCCGGATCAAAAGTAGATTACTCCCGAAGTCCTCACGAAATGTGTCTAAATATTGTCTTTGAACTACGTCTACTGAATGTCCTTAAAACATACCCCGAAACACTGCACTTCTCATCAGGACTACCCATGCTGTTACCCTGACGGTTGGGACAGCCAAAGTAAATCATTTTTCCTGCCTCATATTTCATTGCTTTGGTGTGAACAGTTCTAAATCTTTGAAATTATCTCTGTTTTGCTCTATATACCTTAACCCCCCTGGTGATTGTTTCGACGAGGTATGTATCTATTCATCAGCGATAACTGACCAGATGTTGATGGAAGACATATCACGTTATTAGAAAAATGCTGACCAGAAGTTGATGGAAGATATATCACTTCATTAAAAAGTACTGACTAGATGTTGATGGAAGAGATATCCGTCATTAGAAAAATACTGACTAGATGTTGATGGAAGAGATATCACGTCATTAGAAAAATGCTGACCAGATATTGATGGAAGAGATATGACGTCATTAAAAAAATACTGACCAGATGTTGATGGAAGATATATCACGTCATTAAAATGTACTGACTAGATGTTGATGGAAGAGATATCCGTCATTAAAAAGTACTGACTAGATGTTGATTAAAGAGATATGACGTTATTAGAAAAATACTGACCAGATGTTGATGGAAGATATTTCACGTCATTAGAAAAATACTGACCAGATGTTGATGGAAGAGATATCACGTCATTAAAAAAATACTGACCAGATGTTGATGGAAGATATATCACGTCATTAAAATGTACTGACTAGATGTTGATGGAAGAGATATCCGTCATTAGAAAAATACTGACAGATGTTGATTAAAGAGATATGACGTTATTAGAAAATTACTGACCAGATGTTGATGGAAGAGATGTCACGTCATTAACAAAATACTGACCAGATGTTGATGGAAGAAATATCACGTCATTAGAAAAATACTGACCAGATATTGATGTAAAATATATCACGTCATTAAAAAGTACTGACTAGATGTTGATGGAAGATATATCCGTCATTAAAAAATACTGACTAGATGTTGATGGAAGATTTATCCGTCATTAGAAAAATACTGACCAGATATTGATGGAAGAGATATCACGTCATTAGAAAAATGCTGACCAGATGTTGATGGAAGATATATCACGTCATTCAAATGTACTGACTAGATGTTGATTGAAGAGATATCCGTCATTAGAAAAATACTGACCAGATGTTGATGGAAGATATTTCACGTCATTAGAAAAATACTGACCAGATGTTGATGGAAGAGATATCTGTCATTAGAAAAAAAATTACTAGATGTTGATGGAAGATATATTCGTCATTAGAAAAATACTGACTAGATGTTGATTAAAGAGATATGACGTTATTAGAAAAATACTGACCAGATGTTGATGGAAGATATTTCACGTCATTAGAAAAATACTGACCAGATGTTGATGGAAGAGATATCCGTCATTAGAAAAATACTGACTAGATGTTGATGGAAGATATATCCGTCATTAGAAAAATACTGACTAGGTGTTGATTAAAGAGATATGACGTTATTAGAAAAATACTGACCAGATGTTGATGGAAGATATTTCACGTCATTAGAAAAATACTGACCAGATGTTGATGGAAGAGATATCCGTCATTAGAAAAATACTTACTAGATGTTGATGGAAGATATTTCACGTCATTAGAAAAATACTGACCAGATGTTGATGGAAAAGATATCACGTCATTGGATTGGATTGGATTGGACGCCGTAGGCGGACACTGTTTCACCTGTGCGGCTTTCAGCTGTGTAGTCCGCCTTACGGAGGAGATTCGGTATAAGGGAGAGCTAAGCAATCCACAATATATACATACACATTTAAGTACACAGAAGGGGAAAGTCAATTGAAGGGTAAAACATGAAGGCACAAAAATACAAAATGACAAAAGAAGAGGATGACAAAGTTTGAAAAATTAACACAGAACAAAATGAGAAAAGAACAAAAAAAAAAGAAAAAAAATCATTTCCAGAAGGGGAAAAAAAATAATAATAACAATATTGAAATATACAAAAGTCAGAACGTTAAATACAGATGTCAGACAGCCGAAATGACCTATAAAAGTTTCGAAAGGAAAGCAAAGTTATTTTGAGAACTTTCGACTTAAACTTCTCAGCTCTCACAGATATAATCAATGTTGGAGCTGAGAAATTCCATCACTTTAATGATTTTGTGTTGGCAGTGTATGTTCTTGGCAGTATTTTGGCACCAATGAGAGTAGTGTTGAAGAGAAGGTTTCAACAAATGCCACTGACTTGTGAGATCACAGTCAAAAAGTTGTGGATGGGATCACCTTCTCGGCCGCATATACACAGCGCACTAGATCGAAGATGAAAACGCTCTAGATATGCCGGAAATGGTCCATGACGTGCGAAGAATTGTACCAGCTTTGGGTTCTGGTATTTTAGGTGTGTTGAGATCTTAGGGAAGAATTTATAGGTGTATCTTCCTTTGGTAGAAGTATCCCATTCTGCTTGCCATTGATTCGAGATCAGTGCATCAATAGAACTTGATAATTTGCACCTAGGCCACTTTAGACTGGTTGTTTGGTGAGAGATCCCATTTGCTGCAGATTTCGCAAGTAGGTCTGCTTGTTCATTTCCCTCGATGCCAGCGTGTGCTTTAACCCATGAGATGTTAATTTGGGGTATTTCAGTGGCTTCCAGCAGTTTTTCCTTAACCTCATTAACGATCTGGTTGTGGGAGAAGAGATTACCAAGAGCGGCGATACTTGATGCACTGTCAGACCTGATGTTGGCTGCTATTCCCTCTGAAACACAATAGTATACTGCTTCCTTAAGAGCAAGCAGTTCACCTTGGTATACAGAGTTGCAAGGATGTAGGGTACTAGCCCAACTATGACAGATTTTGGAGTCCTCAAAAAGAACATATGCGCTGCCAACACCTTTGGGAGTTTTCGAGCCGTCTGTATAGATAGATGTTGTAAAAATTGCTCACCAGATGTTGATGGAAAAGATATCAAGTCATTAGAAAAATATTGACCAGATATTGATGGAAATATATCACGCCATTAAAAAGTACTGACTAGATGTTGATGGAAGAGATATCCGTCATTAGAAAAATACTCACCAGATGTTGATGGAAGAGATATCACGTCATTAGAAAAATACTGACCAGATATTGATGGAAATATATCACGCCATTAAGAAGAACTGACTAGATGTTGATGGAAGAGATATCCGTCATTAGAAAAATACTGACTAGATGCTGATGGAAGAGATATCACGTCATTAGAAAAATACTGACTAGATGTGGATGGAAGAGATGTCACGTCATTTACAAAATACTGACCAGATGTTGATGGAAGAGATATCACGTCATTAGAAAAATGCTGACCAGAAGTTCATGGAAAAGATATCACGCTATTAACAAAATACTGACCAGATGTTGATGGAAGAGATATGACGTTATTAAAAAAAATACTGACCAGATGTTGATGGAAGATATATCACGTCATTAAAATGTACTGACTAGATGTTGATGGAAGAGATATCCGTCATTAGAAAAATACTGACCAGATGTTGATTAAAGAGATGTTATTAGAAAAATACTTATCAGATGTTGATGGAAGATACTTCACGTCATTAGAAAAATACTGACTAGATTATCAGCCAAATATATCAATGTCTTGATGACAAGATATCTCGTCATTACAAAGTTTGTCAGATTTTGATGGACGAGATATCTTGTCAAAACCAGTTGAAGAGTTAAGTTGCAGGCAGCCTCCGCAAGTGCGTCAGCATTTAATGCATTAATGTCAAAATATGCATTGCGATGCAATTATTCCATATAATTTAGCAGTAATAAGTATTCGTCGTAGTTTGTAGTAGGATTTCGGGTAAGAAATTGAATTCAAATTGCACTGGAACATCACGAGAGACTATTAGTGACTGTACGGGTCCAATCCCGAAGGAAAATATCCGAGAACAACGCCACGTCGATATGAACCACGATCAGATGATGAGGTTAGGAGTTAAGTTGGCGTCTAACTTTCCTAATTTCTACAGACATTTGAAGCCGTGGCAGATTTAGCTTGCACCAGCCCCGGTGTTATTTGGTTGCACCCAGTTTCAAACTCCATCCGTTTTCTTATGCGTGACTCTACCAACTGTGATATCCCCCGACACCGATACATTAAAGACAAACCTCCATCGAAAGTTGCGGGAATCGTATCAACACCACCTAAAACACGTATGTTGTTAGCGCAGTTGAAAAATCCAAGGCAGCCCATAAAGAATGGCAGGAAATACACTCTATAACAAAAAAAAATCGACGCACCAAGAAGGAGTTGTCCGATTGCGATAGAAAATGGTAGCTATGAAAAACATACATTGAAAAACAAACGATTAAAATTTCAGAACAATTGAATGATTTATTTCAGAGTTTGACTGTTACAAAGAGAGGAAGTCAATAAGGCGTTGATCCTCCTCTGGCCTGGATACAAGCTGTCACCCAGCGTGGCATAGACTGAAAAAGTCCCAGGATGGTGTTCTGAGGAATTTGTTGTCAAATTACCTCCAACTGCCTGGCTAAATGGTCAACATTCCGGGATGGTTACAATCGCTTTCCCATAACGTTCCAAATGTGCTTTATGGGAGAGAGATCAGGAGACCTATAGCTGTCCAAGGAAGTGTTGGGAAAGTTTGAAGACAATTTATAACAACACGTGACGTGTGTGGCCGGGCATTATCTTGTTGAAAAGTAAGTCCGGGGTGTCGCAAAATGAACGGTAACACAACCACTATGCTGTAACTGTGCCAGAAATGACAACTAAAGGGGTCCGACTATTAAAGGAGAGGGCACCCCAGACCATAACGCCCTCTTGAAAGCATGTGTGGCGTACGATAGTAAGGGCAGGAACACGCTACCCTGGACGTCTCCAGATAAGTCTGCGGACAAAGTTGGAAACGGGACTCGTCACTAAAGACTATACGTCCCCAGTCAGCGCCGTTCGAAGTTGATCGAGCCCGGCTCACAATTACGTGATGTCCTTGGAATTGATCCTGGACCGTCGAAGATAGTCCGTTACGATGCTCCGGCACGTCATAATTAAAATACATGCCAACAAATTCTCCCAACCAGGCTGCCAACCAACCGGTCTGATGGTTAAGGTTTTAGCCTCTCGATCGGAAGGTTCCTGGTTTGAATCCGGGTCACTGCATGGGTGTTTGTAAGCGTATGGTGTAGAAGCGGTTGGTGCATCTTAAATCTGTCGTGGCCGAAAGTCCTCACATTGGGTTGGTGTAGAAGTTTGGAGAGTAGGGTGCCAGCTCAGATGTTGCCTCGCCATCTGCCCGTGGTTCAAAATTACGTTTCGTTGTCCTCGGATCTTTCCCTTGGGGGATTGAACTCGTACCGTCGTCAACAGCCTGTTGTGTTGCTCTAGTACGACGTTAATTAAAAATTACCTAACTGGGCAACCACAGTCCATACTCAAATTATCCAGTCGCTTCAATATGAAACTAATTGTTTTCGAAAACAGATATTCAATAACCTTCACAACATGAATGCACTATTCTAAATATTCACATGAGTTATATGCCATCACGCCGTTGCGCGAAACAGTTTGACTTATACCTCTGCGTCGAGAGCGTTTGTCAAGCATCGCGTGCTGTAAATGGCGCTTAAAATGTATAGTCAACTATTTAGTTAATTGATGCCCTTGACTGTACACGCATTTCTGTCGGCCATTCTGGAACGAAACGCATGAGGTTGTTTTAATTAATACATCACTCCTAATTGGCCTCGTAATGCAATTTTCCAGCAAGATACAACTCAGCATTATTCACAATTTGGTATTTGGTATGTAAGGTAACGATTTGATCCAATTACTGGCTCGCAGACTAAGTAGTTATTAATCCACCGTGGGATAATTGCCTTAAACTTTGGTATAAAATGGTATCGGATTCATTAATTATTTTAAATCTCGGAAACGCCTCTTAGATTTCGGTGTAGCCTATTACTTTTAACTACAACATAAATATTGACGAAATATCCTCCTCTATTAGTTGAAATAATCCCAAAAATGATTTTATTGGTCAAGACGTTAAGGTCTTGCATGGAAAACTGCAGGTTGTATGATAGAATAAGATTTGTAAGACTACTAGAGTTAATTTAAAATTTACTTATAATGTTGCATTGTTACAGAATTCATGCATTTACTGTTCCAATGCTCCTGTAGAGTTCTATTGACCCTTAGTGGAGATTTATCTAGCGTTGAAACTCTACTGTAGTGGCCATCCTCATATGCAAAAAACTATTCGAAGATTGGGTAAAATTTTGGCCAGTGAAAACCAATATGGTTTTGTTAAATCTAATCTGCTTTTCAAATCATTTATTAGGTTCATCAAATCCTGAAATATTAATTAATGGTTTTCTCACTGTGTCTTTGTTAATATACAAAGGGCATTCCATAAAACCAGAGAGTGAACTTTTTACGTAGTGGCAACACCGCGAAACTGAAAAAATAAAAGTGCAGGCGATTTTTTTCAAACTGTTAACTGTACAACTATAAATATTCTAAACGAAGCAGACAATTTTATTTTCCTAGTTCCGCGCTTGTGTAAAGAACTGTTTTTATTTGTCCTACAGAACTGGATGTGAGTGATTCAAAGTTAAAAGACGAAATGCGATCTGCCGTAAAATTTCGCTATCGTTTGGGCAAAACAGCTCCAGAAACAGTTAAGTTAATGAAAGAAGCTTACACAGATAAATGTTTTGGCGAGTCTACGATTTTTAGATGGCATGGTGATATCAAAAAAGGACGTTTGTCTGCAGAACTGGGTCCTTAGCCTGGTCGACCAAAACGTGTTGTGAATGATAGAAAGGTTAACACTGTGTGTGCAAACTTGCAAGAAAATCGGCGAATGACATGTGATTAGATAGCGGCATCAACAAACATTTCGAAAACGTCGCTATTTCACATTCTGCGCACAAATTTACAGTTTCGCCATGTTTGTTCCAGATGGGTCTAGACATCACCTTACTAAAGAACGAATGCAAACAAGAATTCACCAATGTTGTGAGTTGAAACAGATGCTTCAAAATGATTCGAATTTCCTAAAGACTGTAATAACAGGTGATGAAACTAGAGTGCATCATTTTGTTCTTCTAACCATGTCTACAACAAGTGTATGGAAACACACTAATACTCCGCCTCCGAAAAAAATCCGTTAAACCAAATCTGCTGCATGATGATTAATTTCCTTGATCATAAAGATGTAATCTATCAGCATGCTGTGCCTCCAAAAACTAGGGTGAATGCTGAATATTATATTTCGTTTTGAAAATTTTGCGACAACCCATATCGAGAAAGCGACATGAAGTGGTAGGGAATTGGACATTGCATCATGTTAATGTTCGCCCGCATGTCGCAACTTATGTTCAGCAATATATTAGTAAATGTGTGCAATATTAAAATCATGCTAAATCCCCCTTACAGTCCAGACCTCGCACCATGCGATTTCTGCGTGTTTCCTACGTTGAAAGAGAAGCTCCGTGGTAGAAAATTTAATACAGATTCTGATGTTATTTCAGCAGTGCAGGGTTCTAAGAATCAGCTTCCAGAAAAAGGCTTCTCTACTTGTTTTCAAAAGTGAGTTGAACGATGCGACCGTTGCATATCATCTGAGGGAAGGTATTTTGAAAAATAATGTATTTTTTTCTGTAAATATATTTCTTGATATTTTATGATTTTACTCTCAATTTTTATGGAACGCCCTTTGTACTTCTGTGGTGCATGATGAGTTTGCTTTTGTAGAATAACAAAAAACTGTCACCGATTCTCGAAAAAGGACACTTTGCTTTTCCTACTCGGAATAATTGGGCAGTTCTATCTCAACGAGATTTCTCGTCAATAGCACAATCTGGTGCATCTTGATTGACGATATATCTCGTCTAAAGTATTTACAAGGTTAACCGAATTTAAAGCTTCATTTGGTGTTCTAGCTCAATTTCAAATTTTGCATATATTGTTCATTCGTTTAGCGTTTATGGACATAAATTCATACGCCATGGATTTGGACATATTGAATAAGTAGAGTCCAGGTATGCCCAGAGTACCAGTATCACCTGAAAGCAAAAAATATATAAAATTTAGTGGAACAAATAAATATTGATCTAATCACCTTTTTTTCGGGCTCCTTTTCAACTTAGGATTAAAGGGACGATTATTTTTAAGTAACCTTGACATGATTAACCTCATTGCCTTTCACCACAAAACGTGGTAGTCTACTGGAGTATGAGGCTGCTCAATCCTTTCAGATCCAAATGGTTTATTTTTTGGGCCGTGGTAACTTAGATGGATGGTAATGGTAATTTTTAGTTAACGTCGTACTAGAGCAACACAACGGGCTATTGACGACGGTCCGGAATCCGTCCCTTAAGGGAAAGATTCGAGGACAACACCTCGTAATTTTGAACCACGGTCAGAGTAACTTAGATGGAAGACTAACGGATTAGCATTAGCAACCGGAGAGTTGCGAGTTCGAATCCAACCAAAGACCGTCGTGTACAAATGGGTTTGGTACAGGACAAATCTATTTCAGCCTTAAATTTCCTAACATTTGCGTGATGTGTAAGTTTGGAGAGTGGGGTGCCAGCTGAGGTATGACCTCGTCATCTGACCGTGGCTTAAAATTACTCGGTGTTGTACTCGGGATTTTTCCTTTAGGGTTCGACGTGAATAACTCATTTTGTTGCTCCAGTGTGATGGTAGTTAAAAATACAAATTCTAATGATTTTCCTTTGAGTTAAATTACTTTGTATTATTCTCTTTATCCTTTCCTCAGATACGAATCCTTTGGAAATACTATATTTCTTCTTTCCAAAGAATGTAATCATTTTGAAAAGATTCTAATTTTCAATATCAAAACTGGTTAGATGTCATGCAAGGAAGAATGCAGATTGCTAGGTGGAATCATGCGTGTAAACCCTTTGGAGGGTTAAAGGTTTTCCAACTGGTCGGAACTGGAATATGGCACAAGCCTGTCCTGGTCACTTTACTTGTCTGGTACTTTCTTGGAAGAACCTGTATGTAGACCAAGTAGGTTAATAGACAATAGCATTATAATTTAAGGTCGGAAGAGAGAGCTGAATTTACGTAGCAGTGGAAAAACACAATGGTCTCTTGGCAACAAAACAGGATTAATCCAGTTGAGAATGATCCGCAATCTCGCAATATTGAACATCGATCAGATGACGAGATGAACGCCAGATCCGGCACCCCACTCTCCAAACTTCTACACCACGCCAACTAGAGCCTGTTTTTAAGCTAGGTAGTTAAATTTATATCGAACTGGAGCAACGCAACTGCGTATTGGCGATGGTCCGGGATGAATACCGAGGACATCACCTCGTAACTTTGAAGCTCATTCAGATGACGAAGTCAATACCCTGAGCCGGTTTGACAAGCTCCACGCATACACATCACTTTCATTAAGCAAATTTGAGGACATGACAGATTCAGCGTGCCCCAGCCACCTCATGCACGACGGTATTTAGTTGGATGGAATTTCGAATTCGCAACACTCCGGTTGTAAATACACGTGGATTACTGGAGCCCCCATAAAATTTTAAGAAACTGATTAATATTATACCAATTGGTTAAGGAAATTACGAAGCTTTTCACACAATAACTATTCCTCTGTGTACCTTAAAGGAAGCGAAAGTAAAAGCCTATGATAATGTGATTACCATCCATAGTCGCCCTGAGCCTGCTTTCTGTTTTGTCTCCTGATCGGGCCATAACTTGCCCCCTAATGACCCATTCATAAGGAAGAAGTGGACGGCCATTTGTTCAGGGAACATAACCATCTATCGTAATCATTATATTATCACGTTGCCAACGTAGACAAAGAAAAAGCTCCATCTCTGGTGTAACGAGGTCAGGACAGAGCATCGAGGCTTTCGCCATCTGGTGGTTCTGATGGGAAATCGGATAGCACGCAGAAAATCTCTGTTGATGAATTGATAATTTGTGATCCCTGAAGGATAATATAGGGTATTTATCTTTCTGCAAAAGGTGGAGAGGCAGTGCAAATTCAGCTTAACAAAGAGTACTTCGTGGTTGGGATTTTCGCTCTCATATTCATACTACTTTTCTGTAAGTTAGGATTATTCCTTTAGAATCCTTTCACCACCTTTCCGATCACCACCTTCAGAATACAGATTTTCCATGCTATTGGAAGTCAATTAATGGTACCTTCAATCGAATTCTGCCATTGGTGTATGCTACTGTCATGTATGAATAAATTCAGTCTACCAATAGGTACTTCAGGCTTGGGATTTGGTGTACTGATATGCATACTACTTTTATCTAAGTTCATAGGTGGCTTTCACATCTAGAAGGTTTATGACGCTATTGGTAGTCAACTAATGGTATATTCAATTGAATTCAGCTATTGAGGTATTCCATTTATAAAATATGAATTAATCCATCCAGTCTACCACAAAGAACTTCATAATTGGGATTTGTTGCATTGGTATACATACAACTTTTTTGTAAGTCAATATTACTAGTGGTGGCTAATCTGACCACCTATAGAATTTAGGTTTATCAAGCTATTGGTAGTCAACTAATGGTATCTTCAATCGTATTCTGCTATTGGGGTATTCCACTGATCAGTATGAATAAATTCTGTCTACCACAAGTACCTCATATTTGTGATTTGTTGCACTGGTATACATAATCATTTTCTGTAAGTTAATATCACCTAGTGGTGGCTAAGCTCACCACCTCTAGAATATAGATTTATCACACTGTTGGTAGTCAACTAACGGTATCTTCAATTAAATTCTGCAGTTGGGGTGTGTCATTGTCAGGTAGGAGTAAATTCAGTCGACCAAAAAGTACTTAGTGGCTGGGGTGTGTTGAAACTGGAAAATTTGCTATGCTGTAATTTAATTTTGTATATGTGGCTAATGTCACTACCCTCCACCACTAGAATTTAGGTTTATGACGATATTCAGAAGCAGTCAACTAATGGTAGTAACTATCGTACTCTACCATTGGGGTAACCTACTGTCACGCATAGGATAATCACTCAGATTTTAGTCATAAAACAACGGTATTATTTATTATTCTTTAATAATTAAATAACTTTTTTTAACTGACCAGATATTGTTCTCGTCATCATCAAAAGATCGGAAATATCTCAACTACATTTCTTGTCATTAGAAAGTTTAGGCAGGTCTTTATGGACGAGATATCTCGTCGAAAACACTTGGAAGGTTTACCAATTTTCTTCATTTGATGAGCTCAGCTCTCACGGCTGTATCGTTCGATATGAATGCATATTGTTCAATGCCTATAACCCATGTGTCACTTGTAATCATTTAAGAATAATCAATTGTAATCATTACCAAGAAGTTCGCGAGAATGTTAAAGTTCTTACAGATCTCATAAAAATGTGTTATGTTTAAGGATCAATAATTTTCAACAAATCTGATAACATACGAAATATACTGACTAAACATCACAAACTAATAAACATTGTATTGTTCTAGCATTTATTTCAAAATATTTATTATTTAAAGCATTCATAAGTATAATTTAATATAATAATATTAACTGCATTAAATTTCGCTTTAGAAAATTGAACTATATTCGTTGAATTCGTATATTTCAATACATTTCTGCTAAGCCTAGAACACTAATAAATTCATTTTAAATTATGTCAACCCATGATGAATGTGTTTTCCGTGTTATAAAATATGTTTTTAAAGTTGCAAACCGATCTGGAAAAATATTTATCTCGAAACCTACTTGAATGGAGTTGAGGAATTGCACTTTTGAGATACTCCCTAAACGAAGATTAATGAATTCATAAATTTCAATAGCTTGTAACTAGCAACACCGTCTGAACATATGGAACTGTAACATTATAATGTATCGTTCAACTTGTGACAAAGAATTGTGTATGCTTTTCTGCATTACTCTAGGGAGTTAAATTTAGTAGAAAGATTATTTGAGGTGAATTTAAAAAAACCTCAGAATGTTAGCATTCTACAAATGGTTATCGATTGTTTCATATCTTCTCGCAACTTTCCTTAAATACCATTTACAGTTGAGAATAGTTACTTTTCTCTCTATTTTGTTTGCTATATACAAAGCTTTTTCGAAAAATAAAGATATAATGTTATGCATTCATTCAAAAAAATGTTTAACTGATAAAACGTCCATTAGATATTACTTTCTGGTACATGCTTTAATTTTCGACATAGTTGACCCCGTCATAGCATTTGTTAAGTTTGGGTACGAGCTTTTGTATCCCAGAGTCATTGAAGTTTACAGCCTGATTTCGAAACCAAATTTCACTTCCTTCTTTGATCTCATGACTGTCGTGGAATATTTGTCCTCCAAGACGTGTCTTCAAGTAAATAAATAAATAGAAATCGCTGGGTGCAAGGTCCGGGCTGTATAGCGGATGGTCCCAAACTTCCCCCTTGAAACGTTTGAGTCACTTGTTTTGCAACATAAAAACACAAGTCTTGACAGGGTAGATAGATTTTAATTTAACGCCACATTAGAGCAACAGAATGGGTAATTGGCGATGGTCCGGGATAATACCTGAAGGGAAAGATCAGAGAAAAACACCACGTACATTTGAACCAAGGTAAGATGACAAGGTCACACATGATCTGGCACCCCACTTTTCTAACTTCTGCAACACACAATCGTGAATGCATTTAAGGCCACAACAGAGCCCCCTTTTATACACTACAGTCTGATTGAATTTGAACTCACAATCCTCTGGTTATTAATGTTTGTACTAGTATAGCCTAGTTACTCTTCCAACTAGGCTTCCACAACCCCCTTTTGAGCGGGATTCTCAGTGTTAGTAGAAAAATCAAACGCAAAGTAAACAGATTACTTTTGCAACGCAAACGTTGACGGTGCGGCATATTCAAAAAGGAATTACCAGACCATAAATAATAGTTGACAATGTTTAAATGGATTTCTATATCTTCTAGTCTGGAAGTTAAATGACTAATTATATGTGGAGATTTTATTCCTCCGTTTCTGTACGAAGAACATGCCTTTGTAATAATGAAACAAATAACATTCCTTGCCACTGTATATGAAACAAAGAGACTTCCTTATAAAAATATCAATAGGCTGCATTTTTAAGGTAAAAAAACAAGGTTTACAGTTTTATACCTAAAACTACTCGTGATTACCAATCAATACACCATGTTAAGGACCTCGCGAAGCAAATATTTAAGCTACTGCCAACTGTAAGTTAAATCACTAACTATCTGACAGGACAAAGCTGGATAAAATCACATAATCGTTTAAAATCTCACATCTGTGGGTTTTATCCCATAGTTTATGTACAAAAACAATGTCCGTGTAATGACGTAAAGCACAACATTCCTTACCTCTATTCAATGAAACCAAAAGACTGTCTTAAATAAATCTCAATAGCCTGTGTTTTCTATGTAAACAAACACGGTCCATGTTTTATACCCATAACTACTCGTGATCACAAACTTATATACTGTGCTAAGAACTTCGCGAAGCAAATATCCAGGCAGGCTACTGCAACTGGAAGATAAATCACTAATTATCTGACAGGACAAAACTGGACAAAATAGTCCTTTAAAATCTCAAATCGATTTTATTCCATTGTTCCTGTATAAAAAAAGTCCCTGTAATGACGTAAGAAATAACATTCCTTACCACTATTCAATGAAAGCAAAAAGACTATCTTATAAAAATCTCAATAGCCTGCCTTTTTTGGGTAAACAAACAAGGCCCACAATTTTATACCCATAACTGCTCGTGATCACCAACCAATACACCATGCTAAGGACCCCACGGAGCAAAATTTAAAGCTACTGCAGCAGCTTGCTGTTATAAAACTGAAAACAGGTAACTTGTTGAAGATATTTCACGACAAAGTAAACAATCCATTTATGCTTCTCAAGCAACTTAGCGGACTATCTCGCAGGATTAAATAATGCATTCCGATATAACGGCTGCTCAACGCATTACTCTGAGAGCCGCATTCGGGTCCATAAAACGCACGGTTACTGCAGCACTTACCCGGGTTCGGGCGATCTTCGCAGAGGGATTTTACCGGGTAGTTTCAGTTTTTAAGGGCCTTTTCCTCAAACAACGGGATTTGAAGGCAAAATAAACATATAAAGGAGCTCGCTTAGAGAAAGTGGTTTACCTCTTCAACTGGATCGTAAAAGCGTGCGCGAAGGTTCGTATTTACTCTTAGAGTAAAACAAGAAGACGCCCATCAAACCGAACGCGCGGATTCTTCAGATTTATCGCTTTCGCCGAGATTTTACGCAAACTGGGATACGAGAGCAACGTGCGCAATGTAGATACCTTTCGTTGGTAGTGGTGCGTTTATCTTCGTCGAAAAATTCTAAATTCTCCCGTCAGCGTTGGTGATTGAAAACTTCTATACGTCATTCAGATTCGATAAGAATCTGTATGTATTCAAGTAATGCCTTTTGTTGACCCACCTGGGGTTTATCTTGACATCAAAACTACTCTGTGGTAGGCAGTCTGATGCAAAAACGTGTTCAAAATTGCCACTAGTTCTGTGTAAAGGAGTAGATGACAGTAGGGTTTTCTTTCTTGTAACACCTTGATGTGTCATTGAAATTCAATAAATATCTATATATATCCAATTAATGCCCTTATTTTATCCTCCAGGAGGTTTATTTTGGCGTCAAAACTGTTCTGTGGTAGGCAGTCTGATGCAAAAACTTGTTCAAAATTGTCACTAGTTCTCTGTAAAGGAATAGAGGACAGTAGGATTTTCTTTCTTGTAACACCTTGATGTCATTGAAATTCAATAAAAATCTATATATATCCAATTAATGCCCTTATTTACCCCTCCAGGAGGTTTATCTTGGCGTCAAAACTGCCCTGTGGTAGGCAGTCTGATGCAAAAACTTGTTCAAAATTGTCACTATTTCTCTGTAAAGGAGTAGAGGACAGTACGGTTTTCTTTCTTGTAACACCTTTTTTGATGTCATTGAAATTCAATAAAAATATATATATCTCCAATTAATGCCCTTATTTAACCCTCCATGTGTCATGTGGTTTATCTCGGCGTCAAAACTGCCCTGTGGTAAGCAGCCTCATATACAAAAACCTGCTCAAACTTGTCACCAGTTCTCGGTAAGGGACAGTTTGTTTTTCTTTCTTGTAACTTCTTGATGACATTAAAATTCAATTAAAATCTGTGTATATCAAAGTAATGCCTTTTCTTAACCCTCCTAGTCGTTTAACTTGGTGTCAAAACTACTTTGTGGGAGGTAGTCTGTGATGCAAAAAACCTGTTCAAAATTGTCACCAGTTCTCTGTAAAGAGCAGTTTGTCTTTATTTCTTGTAACTTCTTCATATCATTCAGATTGAATAATATTCTGTATGTATCTGAGTAATACCTTTTGTTAACCCTCCTAGTGGTTTATCGTATTGTCAAAACTTCCCTGTGGTAGAGGCAGCTTCTGATGCATAGACTGCATCAGACCGAGATGCAAAACTGCCTTGTACTAGGCAGACTGTGATGCAAAAACTTATTCAAAATTGTCACCTGTTCACGGCAAGGGACAGTTTATTTTTCTCTCTTTCTTGGACCTTTATTCTCCCTAGTTTTGTATCGCCAAGGTATCTCGTCGTTAGTAAACTTGACCAGATCGTGACGGACGAGGTATCGTGTTATGAACAAACGTGGCCAGATCTTGATGGAGAGGATATCTCGTAGTAAACACTTCGAAGTTTAATATTATCATGCATAACAAAGGGAGGAATTAACATCGTGGACTGTTATTTGTGAAATATATTAAGAAAGCTTAAATTTCGTTCAAGTATTGAATAAATATTCAAACACTCATGTAAAAGAATGTTAAGTTGTTAAATTGATATTAAGAATTATAGTCACAACTTCGATATATGGGAATGAATACTTGTGTATCTCAGTCCTCGAAATAGACTTTATAATACAGGTGCACCTTGTGCACCTAAGTTTTTAAATTAGGTGCACATGTTATATTTTAGGTGCACATTTAAAAAAACTTAATATAAGAGCATTAATGTAATCTAAACTACTTTATTAGTTGTGTATGTTTATAAAGGTTATTAGATATAGTAAATACAAATATTTAAACATCTAAATTCTCCCTTCTCTAGAACACGGCTGTGGCGACAGTCGTTTCAACCGAGCCATCTGGAAAATGTTTCGATCATCGTAAAGTTCTTGTGGCAGTGGCACAAGTAAACCTTCCTCCTGTATAAACATGTTACAGCCCAGCTATTTTGTTTTCGCATAGTCTTTATTTAGGAATTTTAATTACGTACCTTTAGAGCAAGAGAGGTCGATTCTAATATTTTGTTCAAACATCAAAATAACATAAAACACGTTCCCCTCCCTTTTTTTAACGTTATGTGCACCGCGTGCACCTAGCGGAAAAAATTAGGTGCACAATTTTATTCTCATGTGCACAGTGCACCTGTGCACCCGGGTATATCGAGCCCTGGTGTATCTGAATACCTTAGATGAATATTTTGTATTTGTATACTTTAGATCAGGGCTCGAAATACCCGGGTGCACAGGTGCACATGAAAATAAAATTGTGGACCTAAATTGTTCTACTAAATGCACGCAGTGCACGTAACTTTAAAAAAAAGGGGAACAAAGGGTTATGTTATTTTGATGTTTGAACAAAATATATTAATATTGACCTCTCTAGCTCTAAAGGAACATAGTTAAAATTTTTAAATACACACTATGTGAAAACAAAATCGCTGGGCCGTAACGGGTTTATACAGGAGGAAGGTTTACTTGTGCCACAGCCACCAGAACTTTCCGATGATCGAAACATTTGATAGATGGCTCTGTTGAAGCGAATGTCGCGACAGCCGTGCGCCGGAAAATTTAGTTTTTGAATTTTTTTATTTATTATCTACTATTAACCTATATAAACATACCTAAATAATAAAGTAGTTTACACAACATTAATGCCCTTAAATTACGTTTTTTTTTAATGTGCACCTAAAATGTAATCTGTGTACCTAATTATAAAAAACTTAGGTGCACATGTGCAACTGCATTAAAAAATCTAATTCGAGGCCTGCTTTAGATGAATATCTTCTATCTATATACTTTAGATAACTCTTTGGTATCGGTATATTCCGGATGAATACATCTGTATATGTATACTTAAGATGAATATTTTTGTAATAGAATATTTTTGTAATAGAATATTTTGGGATGAATACTTTGGTATCTGAATACTTTTGATGAATACTTTTGTATTTGCATAATTTGAATGAATGCCATTGTACCTGTATACTTTGGATGGATATTTTTGTATTTTAATATTTTACATGAATACTTTTGTATCTGCATAATTTTAATGAATAATTTTTTATCTGAACACTTCAACGTATGAATGCTTTAGTGTTCAAATACTTTGGAAACATACGGACCTATGCGAATACAATAAAGAATCGAATACACCAAAAGCAAGAAAGAATTCAGTCCAACGAAAGAATCAAGTACAACAAATACATTAACGAATCGAGTGCAACGAATACTTTTAAGAATCGAGTATACAATACTTTTGTATTCGAAAACACTTCCATATCTACTTATAATTGCAATGAGAGTCGTTACTGACTCACACTCGTAACGTCCTTTAAACAATACATAACCCTTTACTTCATTTCCAAGAGATTACTCAAACCCACCGAAACATACTGCCAACTTCTCCGAACCCAATTTTTCCACAGAACACAAACGACCTCATTTTTCATCCACAGATTGCAAACGCCACGGTCGCCAAATGAGTGGTAAAAGTGACAGTTTTAATCAAGAGACATCTCATAAAACGAACGGGGCCTTAATCACGGACCGCACGGCTCAGAACCCAGACGCGACGACTCAGTAGGGAGATATCTTGCTTTTTGAATTTTGACAAACCTGAGTCCCCCGGGAAATTAACCAATCGCGACCAGTTTTTTCGACCACCTGTGAAAGACGGCACTGCTTCATTTACGGGGAGACGTCACGTGACAGGTAGGTCCCCGGATAGCGGCATCAATTAAAGCTTTGGAAGAATTTCTTCTCGTTTGCGCGAAGGGTTTAATTCCGTCCTCCACCCCCTTCGACTCAAATTACTCTGGGTGATGGAAAAACGGGAATTTTTACCTTGAGTTCGGGACTTTTAAATAAGTTCGTTTGGTAGTTTGTCTTTCAGGAAAAAGGATTTAATCAAATTTGTCTGGAGGAATTCGGTTTTCAAACATTGCGGGTTTGTGAGGTTATATTACCTCGCAGCGGATGTCTGTGTCTCCCAAGTAATCCTGTGTTCTTCTCGCACTGTTTTAATGAAACAATGCAATTGCTTTTGATGTTTAATTTGAAATTAATTTAAGTTTTCTTTAACCCTCCTGGTTATTTATTTTCGCGTCGTAAACCACCCTGTAGTTACCAGCATCTGGTGCAAAAACGTAACGAAACAATGCGATTGCTTTTGATGTTTAAATTGAAATTAATTTAAGTTCTTTTTAACCCCCCTGGTTATTTATCTTCGCCTCGTAAACCACCCTGTAGTTACTAGCATCTGGTGTAAAAACGTAATGAAACAATGCGATTGCTTTTGATGCTTAAATTGAAATTAATTTAAGTTTTCTTTAACCCTCCTGGTTATTTATCTTCGCGTCGTAAACCACCCTGTACTTACCAGCATCTAGTGCAAAAACGTAACGAAACAATGCGATTGCTTTTGATGTTTAAATTGAAATTAATTTAAGTTTTTTTAACCCTCCTGGTTATTTATCTTCGTGTCGTAAACCACCCTGTAGTTACCAGCATCTATTGTAAAAACGTAATGAAACAATACGATTGCTATTGATGTTTAAATTGAAATTAATTTAAGATTTCTTTAACCCTCCTGGTTATTTATCTTCGCGTCGTAAACCACCCTGTAGTCACCAGCATCTGGTGCAAAAACGTAACGAAACAATGCGATTGCTTTTGATGTTTAAATTGAAATTAATTTAAGTTTTCTTTAACCCGTCATGTTATTTATCTTCATGTCGTAAACCACCCTGTAGTTACCAGCATCTGGTGTAAAAACGTAACGAAACAATGCGATTGCTTTTGATGTTTAATTTGAAATTAATTTAAGTTCTTTTTAACCCCCCTGGTTATTTATCTTCGCGTCGTAAACCACCCTGTAGTTACCAGCATCTGGTGTAAAAACGTAATAAAACAATGCGAATGCTTTTGATGCTTAAATTGAAATTAATTTAACTTTTCTTTAACCCTCCTGGTTATTTATCTTCGCGTCGTAAACCACCCTGTAGTTACCAGCATCTGGTGTAAAAACGTAATGAAACAATGCGATTGCTTTTGATGCTTAAATTGAAATTAATTTAAGTTTTCTTTAACCCTCCTGGTTATTTATCTTCGCGTCGTAAACCACCCTGTAGTTACCAGCATCTGGTGCAAAAACGTAACGAAACAATGCGATTGCTTTTGATGTTTAAATTGAAATTAATTTAAGTTTTCTTTAACCCGTCATGTTATTTATCTTCGTGTCGTAAACCACCCTGTAGTTACCAGCATCTGGTGTAAAAACGTAACGAAACAATGCGATTGCTTTTGATGTTTAATTTGAAATTAATTTAAGTTCTTTTTAACCCCCCTGGTTATTTATCTTCGCGTCGTAAACCACCCTGTAGTTACCAGCATCTGGTGTAAAAACGTAATAAAACAATGCGAATGCTTTTGATGCTTAAATTGAAATTAATTTAACTTTTCTTTAACCCTACTGGTTATTTATCTTCGCGTCGTAAACCACCCTGTAGTTACCAGCATCTGGTGTAAAAACGTAATGAAACAATGCGATTGCTTTTGATGCTTAAATTGAAATTAATTTAAGTTTTCTTTAACCCTCCTGGTTATTTATCTTCGCGTCGTAAACCACCCTGTAGTTACCAGCATCTGGTGCAAAAACGTAACGAAACAATGCGATTGCTTTTGATGTTTAAATTGAAATTAATTTAAGTTTTTTTAACCCTCCTGGTTATTTATCTTCGTGTCGTAAACCACCCTGTAGTTACCAGCATCTATTGTAAAAACGTAATGAAACAATACGATTGCTATTGATGTTTAAATTGAAATTAATTAAAGATTTCTTTAACCCTCCTGGTTATTTATCTTCGCATCGTAAACCTCTCTGTAGTTACCAGCATCTGGTGTAAAAACGTAATAAAACAATGCGATTGCTTTTGATGCTTAAATTGAAATTAATTTAACTTTTCTTTAACCCTCCTGGTTATTTATCTTCGCGTCGTAAACCACCCTATAGTTACCAGCATCTGGTGTAAAAACGTAAAGAAACAATGCAATTGCTTTTGATGCTTAAATTGAAATTAATTTAAGTTTTCTTTAACCCTCCTGGTTATTTATCTTCGCGTCGTAAACCACCCTGTAGTTACCAGCATCTGGTGCAAAAACGTAACGAAACAATGCGATTGCTTTTGATGTTTAAATTGAAATTAATTTAAGTTTGTTTTAACCCTCCTGGTTATTTATCTTCGCGTCGTAAACCACCCTGTAGTTACCAGCATCTATTGTAAAAACGTAATGAAACAATACGATTGCTATTGATGTTTAAATTGAAATTAATTAAGATTTCTTTAACCCTCCTGGTTATTTATCTTCGCATCGTAAGCCTCTCTGTAGTTACCAGCATCTGGTGTAAAAATCCGTTCCAAGCTCTGGGCCAATGAAGACAGTTCTTCCAATTTGGATCTTCAATCCCAACTACATTTGTTTGAGCTATTCACGGACATATTAACAATGCATGATCCGTGGTTTCACCTTTAGACAACGGCCAGTACATCAGTTGTACCTAGAAAGTTATCAGAATTGAGCCGCGAAAGAATATATCACGCTCTTGGTAATATCTATAGCCGTAGTCAAATGGTTAAGCCGCCGTTCCGGTGTTACATTTTGATCCTCCGAAATCGGCGAACCGGTATAGTGGTTAAGGTGTTAGCCTCTGGATCGGAAGGTTCCTGGTTCGAATCCGGGTCCGGGCATGGATGTTTGTAAGCGTATGGTGTAGAGGCGGCTGGTGCACCTTAAATATGTCGTGGCCGAAAGTCCTCACGTTGGGTTGGGGTGGAAGTTTAGAGAGTGGGGTGCCAGCTCAGGTGTTGCTTCGTCATCTGACCGTGGTTCAAAATTACGAGGTGTTGTCCTCGGATCTTTCCCTCAAGGGACTGATCCCGGACCGTCGTCAATAGCCCGTTGTGTTGCTCTAGTACGACGTTAACAAAAAATTACCAATTACCATTTATTTACCGAAATCGGCAAATTAACTCATGGTGAAGAGTTACGCAGGCGCAGTACTACCTTTTTGCAAAGGAAGCGAGGTGTAATGTAAACAAAAAATGGACGACACACTTCATTCTGTGATAAATTGCAGAATTCTTACGAGGACGTGCATTCAACTGATATTATATGAATCGGAAAAAGAACGCGATGACCTTCTCTTTAAACTAGATATACCCTCAAGTGTTCTGGTTTGAAATATATTCTGGCTCGCCAGAGTAGAACACAGTGAGAGAGCAAACGGTAGAATATGACCATGACGGATGCAAATTTGTCGTGGAATAAAAATTATTTTGTTGATTCATTACGAAATTGAAAGAAAATTGGCAGTTCAAGTTACATCACTTTACACCAACACACACCCATACTGACAAGTACAAAGATAATCGGATTACATTCATTTGTCAAGGCATTGTGTACAATTATTTCTTGTAAAATTTAGGTTTCCATAAAAATCCAATTTGAAATTAAATACCTTTGCATTTTTTTTCCAAACCCAAATTAAAATTCCGTATGCGTTTCAATTAAAATCACAATATGGAATCAATTCTGCGGCGAAGTAAGTGCTTGATTAGTATGAATGCAGATTCGGGCGTCTTAACAAATGTAAACAATATCACGAGATCGTGAAGAGACAATAGTAGTTAATCACAGCGAGCTTATCATTTTAATCCATTGATCACTTAACCCGCCGTTTGAGAATACGGATTTTGATGATCCGCGGATCAACTGATCATCGAGTTAACTCGAGACTTGTGAATATGGCCGTAAGAGGATTAAACTAAGAATGGATGTCGGAGTGTCTCGTGAGTTATTCTGTGGTCGATGTCTTGATTAGTAATCAATTGTCTTGATTAGTAATCTTGTTTTAGTATTTAATTTAATCTCTACTCTCATTTAGAAGTGTCACGATGACATTCTTTCGTTTTGTGCAACAATTATATTTTTGTTACTGTTAAAAACAGATTTTCCATTCGAAACAGATTTTGATACGAAATCTTTAATCTATCAATATTTATTCGTTAGTTCTATGCTCATCAATATAAAACACTGCAATGTCCAAGCAGGTGAACTTTTCTTGCAGATGTAAGTTCGGAGCTCAAACCTTCGCAGGTGTTTGGGTTGGCAGCACGTGAGTTGCTTATATGACAAGTTTTTACCACGCTCCTGGCTGCTAGGAGGTTCGATGTCAATTGCTGTACCCACGACGTCTAAATAATTCTAAATAATTAACTTTGTAAATAATATTCCAATTAGTTTAAATAAATGTTTAACTTTAATAAGTTGTGTACGTCTAATTGTTAGATAACATCACACACTTTTCAGATATCTTTATTTTGTCAAAATTACAAATAACACGGTTTAATAGTCTCATACCACAACGTAATAATTATCCTCCATTACAATTATATACTGCAATTAAATCTGAGATAATCTCGTGTAATGAAAGGGAGATAACTCCAATTACATTTGTTTGTAGTTGAATAGAAACTGCATCAACGTTTGCTTTTAGTAAACACCATGAGGTTTTGAAAAAAAGGAAACAAAAATGTTTTTCTTTTACAAACTATTTAAGTCATGTCGTGAAAGGAAGGACCCTATTTGTGTATAAGAATATTTCTTCACGTGTTTCTTGAGTTTTTTACTGCAGCTTCATTCAGGATAATCGTCCTGCGTTGCTATGGAAACGCTATGGACAGAAACGCCATTCTGTGTGAGATGAAGCACAATTCCATAACATTTTTTTTTCTATCCAGGAAGTTTTGTATTTTCTAAGACAAAAAAAAATGAATTCGAATAGAGTTGGCGTGAGT
The DNA here is from genome assembly GCA_947359465.1 of Metellina segmentata. Classification (NCBI taxonomy): domain Eukaryota; kingdom Metazoa; phylum Arthropoda; class Arachnida; order Araneae; family Tetragnathidae; genus Metellina; species Metellina segmentata. The sequence continues at coordinate 44,064,599 of OX375883.1, forward strand.
TTTTGCAAAAGGAACGATCGGAGGGAGTAATAAGAACTTTAATATTTGATGAGATGAGGTTGTTTTATTAAAACATCACTTACAAAAAAGAGAGGTATAAAAGTTAATTTATGTTTCAAGACGGGATTACTGCAGGGAGATTCGAAATTCCCTAGGCACTGCTTAAAAGGTCAGTATGCGTCAAAATAAACATTTTTTTTGTCGCATAATGCATGTCCTCAATTGTTGCGTGTTGAAGTTAGAGATAATTATTTGGCACGTTTGCGAACTGGTTGTTCTTTCAAACTTTGATTTTAGCAACGAGAATTCTGTGCTGCAGCATTACATGAATTGGAGATAGTTGACACATGCATCTGGTATAAATATATCTAGTATGAATATGTCTAGTATTTATTTATCACGTACCATGAATCCATCTAATATAAATATATCGAGTATAAATGTATCTCTAGTATAAATGCATCTAGTAGAAATATCTAGAATAAATATGTGTCTAATATAAATGCATTTGGTATAAATATATCCAGTATAAAAATGAGTCTAGTATAAGTGCATCTAGTAGAAAAATCTCGAATAAATGAGTCTAGTAGGAAAGCATTTGATATAAATATATCCAGTATAAATGAGTCTAGTATAAATGCATTTGGTATAAATATATCCAGTATAAATGAGTCTAGTATAAGTACATCTAGTAGAAAAATCTCGAATAAATGAGTCTAGTAGGAAAGCATTTGATATAAATATATCCAGTATAAATGAGTCTAGTATAAATACATTTGGTATAAGTATATCCAGTATAAATGAGTCCAGTATCAAAGCACATATAGTATAAATATATCTACTATAAATAAATCTAGTATGAATGCATCTAATGCCTCTAATATAAATATATTTAGCATAAATAAATGAGTCAAGTATTAATGCTTCGAGTATAAATATATCTGGTACTAGTTGAATACAGGCGCCTCAATCCCATGATAGTATTTTACGCAAGTCCAACTTGATTGGCTAATCGGATCACATGACCTAGATACGTATGTCATCAAGGTTTATAGTTGTTGGCGATTTATCTCTTCCTTTCTGCTTTCTTCTTTTCTTTTCAGATAGATCCATGGCTATGGGTGGGTAGAGGTGGTAGCCGAAAATTGTATCCTTTTATTATATTATATAAGTTAATAATTATATAAGTTAGTGTTTTATGTATGCTTTTTGTTACATCAGAATGGTCCTAAGCCAGCGGTGGATACGACACCATCATCCTAAAGCAAAGGGGACGGCAGAGGGGCGGAAAAATATCAGCTGGTAGTGAGTTCAGGAATGGTTCTTAGATTATTTATGTAAAATCAACGGAAGCTTGGAAAAATATGAAAAGGGTATTAAAAATTAGGAAAAGTAAATTAGAATGAAAAGGAATTAAATTGGAATGTTTTAAAAATAATTTGGAGGATCTAAAAATTTTTCCGCCAGCTGGGAACGAACTCGGGAAGTCATCCTCCACTGCCGACGCCGATCTGAAGGTAGGTGACTTTAGCCATTAGGCCATCGTTGCTTCACGAAAAAAAGCTCTTTAAAGTATAAGTACCCTTAATATAAGTTGGCATGAAATACTACTAACAACAACCATACAACATATATATGAGGAGCAAATCAGAGTCAACTTGTCGGACACTTACGCTGTACGCTGAGGCGCTAGTGTATGTATTGTATTTCTACGAAACAACGCGCATATTCAAAATCAAATGGTTACTGCAACAATCAGATTGGCGAGATATCCAAGTGAAGCCAAGCCCGTGAAACTAGCCAATCAAGTTTGACTTGCGTAAAGTACTATCATGGGATTGAGCCGCTTCAAGTTGAATACACTAGCGTTGCAGGGGTTAAAATATGACCGCTACATTTCCTTGTGTTAACACATACACAAATCCCAAACAACATGTTTCTTCATCATGTCCATTTATTGCAGAAAAAAAAACCTTTTGATTTTAAAATTGAGGTTTCGAAGGGCACTTTTAGGACTACCTGTGTGCCAATTTTCATTGTATAGATTGGTCTTAAGACAGGAAAGAAATAGCTTATGTTTTCCGCAGTGTTCTAATATATAAGTGTACCAAATTTGGTGTAGATTATTCAAACAGTGTAGATTTGTACAGATAATATACCCACCCACATCCTTTCTATATATATATATATGTATATATATATATCTATATCTATATCTATATATATATATATATATATATATATATATATATATATATATATATATATATATATATATATATATATATATATATATATATATATATATATATATATATATATATATATATATATATATATATATATATATATATATATATATATATATATATATATATATATATATATATATATATATATATATATATATATATATATATATATATTACTTAACGTCCCAACGATACAGCACAGCGGGCTATTGGCGACGGTTCGGGATAAACCACAGACGGGAAAGATCCGAGGAAAACAACACGTTATTTCGAACTACACTCAGATGACGAGGTCACTTCTGAGCTGTTATCCCACTCTTTAAACTTTCATACCACACCAACGTGAGGACACGTGACGCCATGACCGTTTAAAAGTGCTCCCGCTATACACGACGGATTTCGATTGGATTCGAACTCGTAACCCTGCAGTTACTAATCCCTTACTCTTGCAACTGGTATACTGCGGCCATATTTTTTGTGAAATGGTTTTAAGCCGAACCCCAACATTAATCCGATAAATTTAATTCATCAGACCAAAGCACCAAACAGTTTTGTGTTTGCCTGCACGTACCACTTCCCACCACGCAGTATTTTCCAACCGGACAGTTAACAGTTTACTAATGTCTTCGAAGCCCGATCCCTACAATGCGGGTCATCCTTAACTGAAAACTAATTAATTTTAGAACACCGTAATTAATGAATTGCGGCTAATTATAATAATTGGGAACATTCATAGCAGTGTCCGTACTCCGGGCGCTCTCTAAACACCCACACCGAACGTTCCCTTACCCAATCGAAACGCTCAAATGCGCTCGAATGCTTAAAGCATTCCTTTTATAAATTAAATCGGGGTAATCTATATGATTGCGTATTATGGATCAAGCTCTACTGAAGTGCCCATTCAATACATAGGTATTAACCTTAGAGCCATTAGTTCCAATGTTTCGTCCACGTGACAGCTATGGAGGAATTCGCATAAGTTTATAATTAAGCTCTGCGTAAACTCTGGGGGTTGAATTGGCGCGTTCGATACTGCATGGGGTGCTTTGTTCTTTGTGACAACAATGGGGATTTTGCGGTTTAAATTTCAATAAGGGCCAACGGGATGTGGTACATAAATCTCTATGATTATAGAATAGAGTTACAGTGTCATCAATAACATGGTAATGTGTAATCTGTATGGACGGTACACTAAAATTTCAGTATAGTAGGGATATAGTGTATTCTGGAAACAGGTGGCAATGTATAATGAACTAGCAGACCCGAACATAGAGTCTGAGTTAACCTTTCATCTTCGGCTATAAAAATAACAAGCTCGTTTCTTTCTTGGCGCGATTCTTAAAACTTTCAAGGTACAACTGCTGTTACGGCCGTCGTCTGAATTCTTTCTTGGCGCAATTCTTCTAATTTTCAGCCGACCAACCGGTATAGTGGTTAAGGTGTTAGCCTCTAGATCGGAAGGTTCCTGGTTCGAATCCGGGTCCGGGAATGGATGTTTGTAAGCGTATGGTGTAGAGGCGGCTGGTGCACCTTAAATCTGTCGTGGCCGAAAGTCCTCACGTTGGGTTGGCGTGGAAATTTGGAGAGTGGGGTGCCAGCTCAGGTGTTGCTTCGTCATCTGACCGTGGTTCAAAATTACGAGGTGTTGTCCTCGGATCTTCCCTTAAGGGACTGATCCCGGACCGTCGTCAATAGTCCGTTGCGTTGCTCTAGTACGACGTTAACTAAAATTACCTTACCTTACCTCTTCTAATTTTCAAGGTACAGCTGATGTAATGGCTGTTGTCTAAATTATTTCTTGGCGCCATCATGGTACAACTGTACCGGTCGTAGTATAGAAATTAAAGTTAATTCGTTGCTAATATCTATTGATAGAGTGTCGTTTAACTCACATTTCCTACCGTACCTAAGTCCATTTATTACAGGGCCGTGGTAGTTCGGTTGAAGGAGTAAGGGTTTAGCGTTGGGTTGCGAGTAGGAATCCAACGATAGACCGTCGGAGACAAGTGCCTGGTGCACGTTAAATCTGCCATTGCGTCAAAATTTCTAACGTTATCGTTGTGTGGACGATTGGAGAGAAGAGTGCCAGCTCCGGTGTGACCTCGTCATCTGACAGTGATAAAAAAAACTACGTGTTATTGTCTTTGGATGTTTCCCTTCGAGTTATATCCCGACTGTCGCCAATAATAGCCGTTGTGTTTCACCAGTAATTAAATACCTAACTATCATTAATTACGAATATTCACAATATGGATAAAAAGCATTTGGACACAGCAAATTTATTTCAGGAAAAGTACTTTACTAGACTATTCAGTAACGGCTAGGCCTTCCTTTCGCTAATATTAGAGCTGCAACACGTCGAGGCATGCTATCCACAAGCTATCTGTAAGTCTGCGCTGGAATAGATCTCCATGCCTCTTGCAAGGCTGTGTGAAGAGATTATTGTGAAGATGGGCAAGCGTAGCGGTGTCGTACTCGTCACTCCAGTTTGTCATGCGAGTGCTCGATCGGATTGAGATCGGGGCTCTGAACTGGCCAGTCAAGCAAATTCACCTCATTTTCAAGAAACCAGTCTAGCACACGTTTTGCAGTATGGCATGGAGCTCGTTCCAGTTGGAATAAACAACCACCATCGCCGCAGTATAGGCATGGTAGTATTGCCATAGTATAAGCATGGCCGAGCTATCCAGAACGTCGTGGTACTCGTCAGGGTTCATGGTACCAGGTACATAAAGCAAAGGGCCGAGTCCTAACTACAAAAACAATCCCACACTAAGATGGATCCTCCACCGAATTTCTGCAGTGTCTACATAATTTTGACCATGTGCACATTTCAAACGTACAAAGGAAACAAAATTAAACAAATATAAAATAACTAGGGGGCCTGCCCCCTGCTCGCTAACGCTCGCTTCGCTCGCCTCAATGAAGACACGTGTCCTAGCAGAAGGGATTGTTTACAAAATATGTTACCAAAACAATGTTTTTCAAATCTAAATTTGCTGTATTACAGAAAAAATATATACAGTATCTCTAAAATCAGAATTCAAATGAAAACTTTGTGCAAATTTTGACTCGAAATGTGAGCGTTGCTTTGGAAATTGAATACCCAGCATGTTGTTTGTGTGTACATTTTCCCAGCACTGAAACGACCCACACTTTTTCATTGAATTTGTTGCCGAAAGTTGTAGTGCAAGCGTCTTGTTGAACTATAATTGTTGGTCCTGAAAAGGACCGTTTTTTAAATGGCCCTGAAAAGATTCTCCGCTTTCTTCGATTTCTATTATAAACTAACTGCAACAGCTCATTAAAATTTCCTTTTTTTTTTCATTAAAATTTCATCCGATAACGCTATAAATTTAATCGATGCGCGAGACTTCGCGATAAGCAAACAATCGTACAGTATTGCCAAAACGCGATTACAAATAACGTCTTTTTTGCGTGCCACGTAAGATAATTATACATATAGATTTTTGAAGTGTACTTGAGATGGACCTGTAGGTGGAGTATTGGATTAGCAACTAGAATGTTGTGTGTCCAAACTAGATTCAATTAGGGATGGTAGATTATGTTAGGAGAAGTGAACATTAAATCTTTTGTGACCTAAATGTCCTCCTATTGTCATGGTGTGAAAGTTTGGAGAGGGGTGCCAGTTTAGGTGTTGACCTCGTCTCACCTTTCCATGGTCCAAAGTTACGAGGAAACTATTACGGATCATCGCCAATGCAACGTCAATTTAAATACCTAAATATCCATGAATGTTGGCATCAATGTGCATATTTCATACGTAAAATGAACTAACATTAGTGAAAATATAAAAACGCCTTTTGTTTACAGTTTTCAAAAGTACGCTTGTTGTAAATTATTATTTTAAATAAATTATATATATGGGGTAAACTGTCCTCACCTCAGTCGGGACGTCGCTTGGTAGGTTTATCTACTTCGCCAGCATCCCGCAAGACGTAGACCGCGTATGTCCGATTTTTGTCGGGTTTGGATTCTTCTTTGGTCTATTTCTCCAGTATGTCTGAGTAAAAACACTTTTATTGTGTATTTGTCCATTACTTGAAGTAGTAATATCGCTACGAATACCGTAGCTGCTCATTTTATATTGTTTATATCCGTTTGTATACAAATACCAATATACAAACACCAATTTGTGTTCTAACAAAATTATGTCTCCTTAAGAAGTAAGGCCTTTCCTTAAAGCTCCACCCCAAAAATCTGCACAAAATAGATGACGGGTGAAATGTTGGATTTTGGCTGATGCGCCAGTTAAAAATATGATTACAGAGGAAATATTGAAAAGGGTAAAAAAAAGCACTAAACCCTAAAAGGAACGAAATTCCCAAGAAGCGAGCCAAAGTGAATCTGATGCAAAAGCCTACCGATATATCATCATCGACAGAAGTTGAAGGTTTGCCATCTTATGCTGATAGTGATAACATCTCATCTTCAGAATTGCAATCAGACATTGCTGCAGGCAACAACAATTAACAATGGTGATTACGTTATAGTTGAAGAACACTTTAAAGAACATAAAATGCACTCTATTAGGTTAGTCGTGAAGCAAAACACTGTTGATTTTGAAGTGTTGTACGTCAAAAGAATTTTTCTACTTTATACATTTTCACCAAAAAAAGTTTATTCATTTGAAAAATCAAAAATCACTTTCAAACTACCTCTCTCAATTCCATCAGGAGGAACAGTTAGAAAAGCAGACATGCTGATTTTCCCTGTGGATTTAAGTTTCTATCAAAATCTAAAATAAGTTTACAATTTCTTTAATCTTATTTTATCATCTACGTTGAAACTATAGGCTGCAATCATTGCTAATGTTTACCTCACATTCACCTCATCAATTATACTTAAACTAATCAAAAATAGTATTTTATTTTAAGCCTGTTTAAGAAATCATTAGATATCTGTATATTTCAACTAAAATTAATTTTAATAAAATCACATTCTTTATATTTACTATTGCTTCTTAAACGTAACAATGTACACCGACAGTGTGGCACAGTCTTACAATGTACAATACATCCCTACCAAAAACATTAAATTCTGGAAATAAATGTTAATCTTTTAATTTTAATGATATGTAAGATATATGTAAGACAGGCCTCGAAATATATTTTTTAATACAGGTGCACCTTGTGCACCTAAGGTTTTAATTTAGGTGCACAGGTTATATTCTAGGTGCACATTAAAAAAAATGATACATAAAATCATTAATGTAATATACTAGGAAGCTTCGCACCCTGCTCGCTTACGCTCGCCAACACCTGTAAAAATTTCGCTTTTTCAACTTTGAAACTTAATAAACTCTAAACTTTCAGCCGTATCGGACAAAAAAAATCTTCAAAATTGTCCAGGGAACATGATGAAGAACAAACCATGTTAATTTCGTAATTTTCTGTCTATGAATCGAGCTAAACAACACAGTTTTCAATCCTGCAAAGACAACTTTTTTTAATATAGAGAGAAACTACTTTATTAGTTGGGTATGTTTATATAGGTTAGTAGTAGATAGTAAATAAAAATATTTAAACATCTAAATTCTCTCTTCTCCGCACGGCTGTCGCGACAGTCGCTTCAACAGAGCTAGCTGGAAAATGTTTTGATCATCGGAAAGTTCTGTTAGTAGTGACACAAATAAACCTTCCTCCTGTATAAAACACGTTATGGCCCAGCGATTTTGTTTTCGCATATTGTGTATTTGGGAATTTCAATTACGTTCCTTTAGAGCGAGAGGTATATACTAATATTTTGTTCAAACATCAAAATAACATAATTACAAATAAATAACACAATAACATAATTAACAAATTAATTTTAACGTTAGGTGCACTGTGTGCACCTAGCGGGAAAAATTAGGTGCACAATTTTATTCTCATGTGCACAGTACACCTGTGCACCCGGGTATTTCGAGCCCAAAAATGTGTCACACTGTGTCCCACATGTCCCCTGCATGTTGGAGGTGAAACAAGTAATATTGCAGAAGACGTAAATTGAGTTGATAATTTTGACTAATAAAATTTTGAGTTATTTGATGCAATAATTTTTTAATAATTTTTCTGCTTTGAATTGTAAATTTTAATTTCAAAAAGTAATTTAAATATACGTGGATATGTGTAAAAACACAAGGGTGTCTGAAATATTAAAGATTTAAAAGGTTTATAAACATTAACTTTCCTAGCATTCATATGAGACATCTTATTCAAGATATAACCAACTTTGCTTGATACCTAGTTCAGACAAAACAAGCCTAGTAATTAATCCAAGGGAGATGAAAATCCAAGTAAGAAAAGCAAATTATCATCCTTCGCCGAGATCTGGTCATATTTTGGAACTTCAAGGAAGTTTTTTACATGAACTTAAACCATAAAAGAGGATTATGAAAAAAACGATACAATAATCAAAGTTACTGGTTTTACCATACTTTAACTTTAAAAACAAACTATACCCTGCTTCAAATGAAATCACTTAAATATTTTAATACGTGATTTAAAACCTTCAACTGAGGAAAAAAATTACTTGGCAAAAAAAAAAAACACAAATTAATTTTTTTCTCTCTCTGGGAGCTTCTATTACACAAAAACTAGAGTGAATGATGCAACACACATGTAGTTAAATAGTGGAGATATCACCGCTCTGAAATCACTGGTAAAAATACAAGGTAAATGCAATCTCACCCCTTATGCAACAAGCCTCTGTCTCCCCTATATAAGCCCAGCGTATTGAATTAGTAGAAATGCAGACAGGAACTCATCAAATGGTATAGGTATTTATTGTAACGAATTTAGAAGATAAATTAATAAATAAAGTTATTAAAACATGTATCATAATTTATAATCATACTAGCAAGCTGGCACGGCGTTACCCATGACAGTTTTTTGTGTCCTTACTGGTATTAAAAACATTTGAAAAAACATTAATTTTAAGAATGAGTCCTACTTCCACCCGACGTGACACGGGTTACAATTGGAAAAAAAATTATTTAAAGAAGATCATATTTAAAGTATCGATCTAACATAAAATGTTCCGCGGATTTCAAATCCGTTTAAATTTTCACTCTATCTTTGAAGATCGCGAAGATAGAAAACCTCAAATTGTCCTTGCCCGCGACAAAGTTAAAATCGCTAGGAAGAAAGTTTTGCTGTTCAAGAGCGTAAATCAAAAGCTAGAATCGGAAATCCGTTAAGAAGAAAATAACAGGCTTTTTTCTCTCTTAATACGTGACGTCTTAACTTGGCATGGTTCCAATGGCATTGGGACGGCTATCTTTTCTTCAATGGAGCATCGAAGGCATCTGCTCCGTGAAAGAATGTACGCAGGGGAAAAAATAATAAATTGAATAAAAAATATTCTAGATTTAATTTTAAAATTCGGGTTTGCCATAAAATTCGTATAAAATTAGGACTACCTGTGTTCCAAATTTCCTTATCGTAAGGGCCATAGATTCGTCAGAACACTGCAAACATACATACACACCAGTGCTGTAGTCGTAAAAAAAACAGAGGTTATCTAATGGGCGCACTCAAAATTTTTTCCATGGGGAGGCGAAACATGTACTTACTACTTACACTTTCCGGGGGGGGGGATAAAAAACATGTACACATGCACCAACATGTATATGTATAGGAAATTCATAAGCCAGGGGTTGTCCACCCCCCTCCTCCGGCCCATGGAGTATACTCAAAGGACCGAGGAATATGTCCGTTTTAATCGAAGTTCAAATTATCGAGAGAGAAAAAGGCCTGTATTAATTTTATATTATAGGAAAGGAATTGTGGAACTTTGCGGAAACTTCGACTTAAGCAGAAATTCGTATTAAAAAATTTTAAGGCTATCCTCTATCATTTTCATTGAAATATTTTCTGACCTGCTTGACTAGAGAAATCCGTCTCTGTGTCTTATTTTGTAGAGCATACTCTCGATATAATTGTCTACTGAAGACCGATGGTTAGCTAACCAAGAATTTACAAATTTTTTCCGGTTGAAAGTGTTCTATAGGGGGTCTATTTGTATTAATATACATTAGATTGGAGACGTTTGAAATCAATAAAGATTATCTAAAATTTATTACACTATATTATTCATTAAACTAAGCCCGGGCTCGCATTCGGCCGTGGAACATGGTAATATTTCAATTGTTCTTAAAAGAGGCTTTAATTTTTCTGGAACAACTTGGGCGTTTTCATTGTTCCCTCAAACCCTGAATAGTGCACATTTCATCTATACCAAAAATTCGACATATCCTTTTCACCTCCTTTTTTCCATAGTCAATATCCCCTGTATTTATACTTTCTGGATCAAACATGGATATATCCTTCAAAAGTTGATAATTTTCTTCATTATCATCAGAACAAAGTCTGGATTTCATTATATCGATAATATTTTGACTGAATTGCTTATGATTAATAAGTGCGATTTTGGAATTATGCACCAAGGTGATATCTTGAAATATAAACTTTTGTTTTTCTTCTACATCTATCTGTTTCGCGCGATATTTTCGTGGCAAAGCAAAGCGTGTTCGTAGTTTTTAAGAAAAAGCAGAGGGTATACGGAATTTGCTGGAAAAGCCAGAGGGTATACAGCCCTGATACACACACAAGCATTTCTTTTTATACTAGAAGATGTATTCATTTCCTTGAAATAATAAAATGTAATATAAATACATTTTTGTAGTTTTTTAAAACATTAAAATAACCTAAATCCAAAAACACCCAACGAGGAAAATTACCATTTAATATTCGAACATTTATTTCACCCCAGAGTGAAACAAAACATAATCAACTTGTTAAACACGACCATATCTTTCATTTGCTAAATTCCAAGGTTTTATTCGCTTCTTCCATTCCATGCGGTAACACAATATTAACACCAAACCATTTTCCCGCTCCGTACATCCACGAATTTTGAAAAGGAAACCCGAAGACAAAATTCGCGGCATCTTTTCAAAAATAGAGAAGAAACTCAAACGGTAAAATTAATAGTTAATATAATATATTATTATTGAGACTTGTATAAAGCACCACCTCCCCACAATTCAAAATTTTACAGCATGAAATAAAATATAATCAACCTGTTAAACTGGTTTAGCACAACTGTATCTTCCATTTATTAATTTTCAAGGTTTCACTCGTTTCTTTGTACACTACACTAAGTAGCACAACACTAATACTGAACCATCTTTTCTTTCCTTACATTCATGGATTTTGAAAAGGAAACACGAAAACAAAATTGCTTATTATTTACAAAAATAGAAAACAAACTCATACGAGAAAAGTAATATGTATTATAACTTACTGTAACTTTTCTAAGACATATCAATCCTCACTTGCAATTCAATCAAATTTTTATTTCACCAGGATTGAAATAAAGTATCATCAACCTGTTAAACCGGTTTAAAACAACCATATCTTTCATTTACTAGACTCCACGGTTTTATTCACTTCTTTGTCCAATCCATGTAATAACACAACACTAATACTGAACCATTTTTCCGTTCCTTCCATCCATGGATTTTAAAAAGGGAACAAGAAAACAAAACTGCGCCTTCTTTTCTGCTTGTAGTAAATCCCAGCCAACACGGAAAAGTAAATCCTAGTCGACAACCTGGGATATTTTTCCGAAAAGCTTTCGCTTCAACAAAAAAAGAGATGACGTATGATTTTCCAAAAGAATCCGGAAGCTGTGTCAAAGTCCCCAACTCAGCGAGTGACGTGGAAATACTGCCAGAGAACACAGAAATCTCAAAAAGATAAGAGCGATAATATTTGAACATGTGTTTCGGGGAGTGGGTGCAAACTGGACTTGAGCCCAGTGCAATTTGTTTTCGTAACAATTTTTATTTATGTTGTGAATATAGCGCAGTTGGAGGAAATAGGCTTGCGAGTATAACTGCCAAAAATAGAAAGCGGTTTAATTGGATTTGAGTCTGCTTTAGTAGACTCTTTTTTTATAAAAAAAACTAACGCTCAAATATCTAGTATATAGATATATCATCGTGAAGGCTCATATATCTAATTTGGATTGCGATTGGTATGCTCTTGTATGACAATAGATCAGTTTTAATATTTTAACCGATTATAACAGGGCTCGAAATACCCGGGTGCACAGGTGCACTGTGCACATGAAAATAAAATTGTGCACCTAATATTTTCCTGTTAGGTGCATGCCGTGCACCTAACGTTAAAAAAGGGGAGGGAAGCTTTTATGTTATTTTAATGCTTGAACAAAATATTAGTATCGACCACTCTCGCTCTAAATGAACGTAATTAAAATTCCTAAATACACACTATGCGAAAACAAAATCGATGGGCCGTAACGTGTTTATACAGGAGAAATATTTACTTGTGCCAATGCCAACAGAACTTTCCGAAGATCGAAACATTTTCCTGATGGCTCTGTTGAAGTGACTGTTGCGATAGCCGTGCGCCGGAGAAAAGAGAATTTAGATGTTTAAATATTTGTATATATATATATATATATTTACTATAAATCTACTATACTAACCTATCTGAACATAACTAACAAGTTAAAGTAGTACTATATTAAAGTAGTACCAACTATATTAAAGTAGTTTACATTATACCAATGCTCTTACATTACGTTTTTTTAATGTGCACCTAATTTAAAAACTAAGGTGCACCTGTATTAAAAAATCTATTTCGAGGCCTGGATTATAACAGTGAGAGAGTACAGTAACTCCGGAGGGGGTCCACTGTCTATAAGCCAATTGAATGTTTACTTTGGAATAGACTTAAGTTTCTTAGAGAAGAGGAAATTTAGGAGCTCAGGTATCTGGAACTTTGGATGGCAATTAATATGTTCTTGCATGATATGATAGATCATATTTTAATGTTTTGACTTATTCACATACATAGGTCAACGCTTGTTATTATAGGCGTTGAATATCTTCTAACTGTTCATCGTTGCACTGTCAATAATTCAAGAAGGTTCACTACCTATACCACAATTCAATGTTTACTTTGAATAGGCCTGCTTTTCTTCAAAAAGAGGAAATTGTTAAGCTCAGATATATAGAAATTTGGATGGCGACTGATCATTTTTTTAATGTTTTGACTGATTCGCGAAGTGGTCAACATTTTTACGATGGGCGTTGTTTATTTCTTAACTGTTTATCCTAACAATGTTATTATAACTCATGACGGTCCATTGTGTATATTAGCCAATTCATTCATTGGTTCTGTTCATTCAAGCGATCATTGTTTAGTGTGATGGTTATTACTGCTTGTATAGTTGATTGTAATTAGAATCAGGGTAAACTATTTTCAGTAGTGTAGCTCTAGTAAAAAGACAGATGGTCTTGAGGAAGTGCATTTTTTACAAAGGTAATAAGCTCATCAAAGGTATGGTGATAGCCATTGGTATTTATTTGTTTCACCAACTCGTACTCCAGCTTGCGGCATCGAATGGTAAATTGTGACTACGAATCTTCTCTAAGGACGCCAAGTGTGAGTTTGCATTATTTACGTTAAACCTTCCCCTTATTTTAGCAAAAAATCCACATGACTCAAATGCCAACTCATCAGAGTCTGTACCTACATGTACTCTATGGAGTTCATGTATGTATTGTAACATAAAAAACTATACATAGATAATATAAATCTACACTTAGAGAACAATTTTTATCATACATACGTATAAAGGAGTATGCAGGTAATTTAACTAGCGAATCACTGGAGCAACACAACATTGGATCATACCCGATGGTAAAGATCCGAGGTCAGCACCACATAACCTTTGATATACGGTGACCTACCTACCAAAGATTTTCGATTATATTATGTTTTTTACTTATTTATTTACCCATCTAATGATTTATATATTTCTGGAATAACTATAGATTTCCCGAACACATAATAATGGTAGTGGTAATTTTAGTTAACGTCGTACTAGAGCAACACAACGGGCTATTGACGACGGTCTGCGATCAGTCCCTTAAGGGAAAGATCCGAGGACAACACCTCGTAATTTTGAACCACGGTCAGATGACGAAGCAACACCTGAGCTGGCACCCCACTCTCCAAACTTCCACGCCAACCCAACGTGAGGACTTTCGGCCACGACATATTTAAGGTGCACCAGCCGCCTCTACACCATACGTTTACAAACAACCATGCCCGAACCCGGATTCGAACCAGGGACCTTCCGATCTAGAGGCTAACACCTTAACCACTATACCGGTTGGTCGGCTCCCGAACACATAGATCCGTCGGTTTATACATTATAAAACAGCTTTTGAAACGCTTAGATGCCTTTTCATACACGTCCCCAAAACGTTTTCAACAAAAAACATTTCATCGTCCCGAGAAACATTAATTCTCCACCCTGTCAAAACTTTAACGAATCCCCCCAAATAAAATTATTCCCAAACCGAAAGATCCCTTCAATATCCCGCATTAAACAACACAGACGCGCCTCAATACGGGCTCTTTCAAAACCTCAAACACATTTGCGCAGCTGTATCCATTCAAAACGCTCACCCACGCCATATCACCCCCATCTTTTAAAAGAACTTTAAATATCGCGTCGTCTCCAACATCCAAAGCGGAAAAGTAAAGCAAACCTCCGAATCTGAAGAAGCTCGACGGTAAGGTACAAGTCCCGGCGGTAGCCTTATAAATAAAAGAGTCTTCAACTTGATGAATGCTGTGGGTGATGCCTGATGAATGGGAAGGACGGAATATTATGATAGTCAGCATTAAAATGAATGCATTAAAAATGAATGGGTTCTCGTGCATTCGGGATAGCATTGTAGAATACCCGGGATTTGGCGTCTGTGGATGTTTCCAGGGCAACGCAAATTTGAATTCGAATTCTCTCTTAAACGTAAGTATGGTTTTGCTGGATGATATGCTGTGATAAAGTCTTGTGAATTTGAATGCGGTCTCTGTCAATGTGCGGGGAAGATGTAATATTAAAACTACCATTTCTTTAATGCCAGGAATGGTTAAGGTAAAGTGAAACGTTGCTGAATTTGAGGGAATTTTGTATTTTATAATACAGGTGGAGAGCTAGAGATAGTAGCCAGATACATATGGAAAAATAGAAACAATTTAACACGAATGTGCGAGAGATGTCATACTGAATTAAAGAATGCATCTTTTATCTGGCACAACAATGTCGAGAAACATTTATTATGAAGTTTTTAACCAACCAAGAGATTTTGACGAGTTATCCCGTCTTGACCCATCAAGATCTGAACAATTTGCTAATGACGATATGTATTGACATCAAGATACTGGCGATTTTTGTTATGTCGAGATCCAGATCTAGTCAGTTTTCTTCTAATGACGAGATAACTCGTCTACCAAGATCTGCTAATGACTTTGCTAATTACAAGATACCTGGTAAACACAACCACCAGGAGTTTTAAGGACGTTTCATTAAGACATAAGGGATAATCATATTTACTAGTCATAATAAAGACTGTATTTGTAGTGTTCTTTATTAATCTCTAATATTATAAAAGGAAGTTTTTGTCTGGGTTTTTTTTTTCGCGGGTGCAAAATCGTGACGATTCTATGGCACTTACAGTAATGAGATTTGTCAAACAGGTAGTCTGAATTTTTTGCAATTTTTGGGTCGCGGTGAAATTTTTAAATTCAATCTAGAAGATTTTAAAATGAATTTATAGTTTTATCCTCTACGCGTAATTCTTCGGACGAGAGAAGAACAGCCAAAATCTTGACTTTTCTCCCCACGTGACGGATATATGCCAAGCTTTTTTCATCGCTTCGGAGAAGCTCAGAAAATTATTATTTTTTGTTTCCGCTTTGATTTTGCGCTGCGGAGGAGCCCTTCGCGTTAAAAAAAAAGAAACAGATTACATTTCCAGTTCCATTTTATTTCCGCTTCTATTCTCCTTTTCAATGAGAGCAAGAAATAAAAAAAATTGACTGGGATTAAGTTTATTTTTGTAAAATCGGAATCTCTAAAGATCGATTGAAAATTTCAACGGATTTGAAATCTGCGGAAAATTTCACTTTAGATTGATATCTAAAAATATGATTTTCTTTAAATGAATAATTTTTAAATTGAATATATCTTCAACGGATTTGAAATCTGCGGAAAATTTTACACCAGCTTAATACTTTACACCACGGGCACGGGCAACGCCGGGCTAGCCACTCAGTTGCTAGTTTTAATATATGTTTTACTTTCAAACAAAGAGCTAATATCAAACCATCAAACATGGGAAAGGTCTGGATACATTAGTTACTCTTCCTTTTAATGGCGCAAGGTATAGATCTGGCCAAGCAATGTTTTTTCGCCAAGCAAAATAGGTCCGTGATAGTATGGTTGGAAGATAAACTAATTAGCAACGAGAGAGTTACAAGTTAGCATCCAACCAAAGATCACCGTGTACAAAGGATGCTGGCGTGCATTAAATATGTCGCAGCCACAAATGTCTTCACGTTGGTGGGGAAGTTTGGACAATAAGGTGCCAGCTGAGGTATTGCCTCGTCATTTGACTGCGGTTCAAAATTACGTGGTGTTATCCTTAGATCTCTCCCTTTGGAATTGATCCCGGATCGTCGCCAATAGCCCGCTGTATTGATTCAGTGTGACGTTAATTAAAATACCAACCAACCTACCGTAAAGTAAATAAATATACCAAAGGAAAGTTACGCTGGTACAGAAGAGGGAAATAAACACAGAATTGTATTTAAGATAGAGGATTTTAGGGCAAACCCACAAAGCCAAAAATTAAATTAATAACTTTCCAATATTGTCATTTATACTATCGTATTTCTTGAGTCACCAAAAATATGACGTGTAAAATCCAAAAAAGTTGCATTTTAGATTATCATTGTGAATCTGTTTCATGACAATGGTTTATAGCGTCTGAGATAATTTTGAAACGTGCCGAAAGTCATTGCCAAGTCTGCACATATTACTGTGACCTGAATGTGTTTTCCATCCTACGTTCTTCAATCTGAACCAGTGAGTTGTATTAAGATCACTCTAAAGTCATTACCTAGACTCCCTATTCTTTACAGTGACCTGATGTGCTCTTAATCGTTCGCCATTTTTACTAAACTAGACTTGCCAAGACCAAGGGCGACATGATTCACTGTGACTTTTGGAAGGGCACGCCAAAAAACATGAAAGTCCTTTATCATATGTTATTGTTTTAATGTATATTAACCATATATATTGTTGTAAAGGAAGGTAATAAAAAGTAAATAAAGATTCTAATTTGAGGTGTGACATTGCATTGATTGAATAATTACTTTAATATTTGGTGCGATATTTGTAGTAGCCCAACGAAGAATTCAATGCAAATTTTATCACTCGGGTTTTTTCTAATTTTTGATTTGTCAATATACATGGCTGAAAATGTTTGTTCACATGGTGGTGGGTCACCAGCAAATCAACGGAGTGCCGCATGTGACCTGTAGGACGTGGTCAGCATATCCCTGATCTATACCAAAGAGCTGTGTCATGACTGGAATCATTTATAGTCTAAAGCAATTGTTGGGCCTCCAATTATTGACAATGACCTGATAAAAGCTTTCCCTCGAATGGCAAAAAATCTAAACCAATGAGCTGTTGTATGACTGAGATCATTTGAATAGTCTAAAGACGTTTTGTTTTCTAGTCTCTATTCTTGACAACGACCTGAACGGGTTTTTAATCGCTCAATGTTTAATCTAAAGAAATTAGCTGTAGTAGGACTGGAATCATTTGAAGAATCTTAAGTTATTGCCTAGTCTGTATTTTAGACATTGACTTGAATGTTTTCAATCGTTTGAGGTTCAATATCAACCAATGAGCTGTAGTACTATGATTGGAATCATTTTAACAATTTAAAGTCATTGTATACTCTCTATTCCTGACAGAGACCTGAATGAGTTTTCAATTGTTCGGCGTTCAATCTAAACAAATAAGGTATAGTATTACTGCTATCATTTTAAGAATTTAAAGTAATTGCCTAGTCTACATTCCTGACAGCGACCTGAATGTGCTCTCAATCGTTCGGTGTTCAATGTAAACAAATTAGCTGTTGTATGACTAGAATACTTTTAAGAATTTAAAGTAATTGCCTAGTCTACATTCCTGACAAGCGACCTGAATGTGCTTTCAATCGTTCGGTGTTCAATATAAACAAATTAGCTGTAGTATGACTGGAATCATATGAAAAATTTGTCCAGTCATTCATTATCGGCAGTGGTTAGTAGATTCATTATTGACAGTGACCTGAATGTTTTCAATCGTTTGGGGTTAAATCTAAACCAATGAGCCGCAGAATGACAGGAATCATTTGAAAAATTTAAAGTCATTAACTCGTAGATCATCATCTTCACAGTCCAAATTTGCCTACACCCCAATCCCATTTTTTGCACTCTTTACGAACACAATAACAACCAATTTGAGCAACCTAGAATACCTTGAGACGATCCTAGCTCAGATTTCCCCTAAATCATAACATAACGACCCTCAGAACCCCAAGTTAAACACTCCAAACCTGTTACAATGTACGATAAGTGCTCTCGGGGAAACAATCATTTATGTAAATTAGACAACATCCACCAAATTCGCATTCACCGGGGTCCCACAGATTAACAATCATCCAGCGTTGGAACTTCAACATATTTCACCATGCCTTAAATCTAAAAAGCTATGAATACAAAATCGAGAAAAAGTTCTGAAAAAGTACCGAAATCTGAAGAATGGATTTCAGCCTCATAAATATGTTGATGAGCCATCAGCAAATGATATAAACGCGTTTCCCTACAATTTACAGAGGAGACAAATCTGGACTTGAAAATGAATTTTCCTCCGAGCGATTTTACATTTTATGCTAAAGAAGTTCTTGGGGTTTATTTTTCTACTGGCTTCATTTCACATATGAATATCTAATGATCGGAGATTATTCTTGAAAAATCAATATGCCATTGGATGAAGTATGTTTTTCGTCTTTTGCCGTTGACAATGTTATTGTTGAAGCTATCATTTTCTTACTTCCAGTTCTTCAAAGC
This sequence comes from Metellina segmentata, assembly GCA_947359465.1. NCBI lineage: Eukaryota > Metazoa > Arthropoda > Arachnida > Araneae > Tetragnathidae > Metellina > Metellina segmentata. The sequence continues at coordinate 44,083,866 of OX375883.1, forward strand.
AGATGTATATCGTGAGACGACAAAATATTTCGAGTTATGCAAAGTAGAATTTGTTAACATTCGCTTTTAAAATGTCCCTTATTTTGAGGGCATGTGAAATGCTAGTGCTGTGTAGTGCCAGTAACCTTCAACAATTTAAATTGTATCAGAAAGTGAGGGAAACAAAATTTGATTGGTATACGTTTTATACGACCTTATACGTTTGATTTTCTTTATATAAATAATTTATCAATTAAATATTTATATCTTTTGGTTTACGAAGCAAAGCAACACCACATACAACTCCGTTATGGCTGTTAACCAATAGGCTACAAATTCGCAAACCAAATAGGAATCCGTGATGGCTGTTATCTAATAGGCTGCGAATTCCCATTTGGTTTGCGAAGCAAACCAATAATCCCACAAAAGCTACTGGCACGGGCATCGCCGGGCTAGCCACGCAGTGGCTAATTTGAAATAATAAATGCATACGTCGTGTCAATTTAAGAAATCTTCACTAAAATATTTTTTATCGTATAAGTCAGCCATTTTTAATACATAAATAATAATTGATTAAGTTAGAAATTAATTATTACTTCACACATATGCAAGTGCTAATGAATATGGCTCACTTGAAAGTAAAAAAATTATAAATAGCATGTATGAGTATTAGCACTGTTAGTTAATTGTCCAAATGCACTCGCATAATACATAAAGGGGTTATCTTAACTGTAGTTTATCGCTGTTTCGATGATTGGTGTTTAATTTAAAGTTGACCTAATCACCTATCGTATATCAATTCGGAACTAATTCTTTGGAAGTTTTATTGGAGAGATATTGCAATGGTATTCGGAAAACAAGCCAAGTAACATCATGTTCGGGAACACGCACAGGAAACATTTTCCGCCGTACAAGCATTCAGCCACGACATACACATAAGTATCCGAACACATTGAAAATGTAATTTCGACAGAATATTCCAAAAGCAGTTATTAATCATATTTGATAGAGTATCTTTTTGACTTTCCAAAGTATATTTGATTTTTTCTCTAAGTTAATTAGTTGAAAAGATATATAACGATTTTAACCAAGGCGGGAAAACCGAAAATAGGTTTGGAAAGCATTAGAAATAGTCATTAAAGGACCAAAAACATGTCAAAATTTATATCCAAAACTTACTTTTTTTTGCAAACATAATTATAGAAAGGTTTCTCAAATGTTTAAATTGTTTCTCTTTTGGAAATACTGTGAACATTTACAAAAAGAAGTGAAGAACAAAATTCTTTACACAAACAGTAAAAGCAAGAGAGAGCAAACGATACACTTCAAACTGCTTTTACTCAAAATTAATATTTTTGCATTATTTCCTCACTTCGAATGGTGTAACACAAAAAAAATTGATGTTTTCTCGTAAAACTTTGAGAACTTGTTCTTTATAATGTCGTTTAGTGAATGAACTATGAAAATTATGATGAGTTGAAAAGTTTTCAAATTATGGCCATTAATTTGAGAAATATGACTGTAAAATTATCAAAAATCTTGCATTCATATTTCGATCGCTTGTTGAATATTTGTTTATTTAAATATCGATATGATTGTAGTTCATTCACTAGACAAATGCATGTAGTTTTTTTTTGGTAGGATCATTTTTTTCAAATTGGTTAAGTAGATTTGCATTTGAAGTTTTTGAAAAATTTGCTTAAAATTTCATGCATATTTTTCAGTTTTACAAAATTATTAATACATAATTTAAATATTCATAGCCCAATCCTATGTTTTAATAGCACGAAACATAAAATATCATTACAATGTTTCTATGCCACATTTTTATTTAAAAAAAAGGACCTCCAACTTGTCCGGATACCTTAACTTGAAATAAATGCCTCTTCAATCATTTGTTCGGCCACAATAGCCCATTTAATGGAACACGAATTATGAAGCTTAGGGATGGAAATTCGGAACTCTATCCAATTAAAAACCGTCATGTACGTGGGAGATATTGCACGTTAAATATGATTGGTCTCAAATGCTCTCACATTGGAGTGATCTGACTGTGGTTCGAAATTGGGAAGATTTGTCCTCGGATCTTTCCATTAGAATTTAATTCCAGACCGCCACCAAAGACCCGCTGTGTTGCTTCTGTGACAAAGTTAATTCAATTGCCAATCACAATAATTTATTAATGTCACTTAGTTTGATTAAAGTTCGATTGTTTGCAAAATGAAATAACTATTTAAATCAAATTTTGTTGTGTAATTCTTATTATTCCGAATCTAGTTGAGCATATTTTGAATAACTTAAAGTTAATCCTATTTGCTAAACAACATTTTTATTAAACGTATTTTTATTAAATCTAAGCATTTAGAGTACATGTTTATTACTTTTAACTGGTTACCTTCCAATAATTCGGTGTAGTTAACCCTCATGACATGCGAAATAGCACTCGTCAAACCTTCAATAATTACTTAAACAATATGTGTATGCATTGTTTTTAAATATCTCTATTGTAATCTAAAAATATAAATTATTATGTTGAAAGAAAGAGATCGTATGTACGCACACACATTTGCTTCAAAGTCTGAAAAGTCAATAACATATTTAAAAAATATTTAACTCAATGCACATTGCACAATAATATATTTCACACGTGGTATCTACCAAGAAGGAATAAAATAGTGAGAACAGATATTCAATAACATTTAAATGAATTGATTAATGTACAAGCATTTACCATTAGAGTACTGATTTGTAAACATCAGAATTGATTCCTTAAGAGTCAAAATAATAGTATTTAATAATTCACAATTAATGGATTGAGTGTTATTGGATGTAAATTTTGAAATAAACTTCTTTGGAATAATTTTATTATGAATGAAATTTTGATAAATCTTTTGAAATGTGTCTTTGCATTTGTATACAGTACTTAGTTAAAAGAATGGATACACGTTTACTGAAAATATGATTTAATTCAAAGCCTGAAAACTTCATAAAACGCGCATTTTTTCAAGTTAAAGCATATCTACTATTAAGACGAACAACGCTTGTGACGTCACGGTCGAAAATCTCAAAAAATCCTTTCCTTCCTCTTTTGAGGTAAGGGTGACGTCAGATTCGGAGAGAAGAACGAAAGGTGAAAAAACTTATTAATTAATTTTAAAATCTTATAGATTAAATTTAAAAGTTCCGACGGTACACAAAATTCTCAAAAAATTAGGACAACCTGTGTGCCAAATGTGGTTATTTATAGTGCCATAGATTCGTTAGGACACTGTATAGAGCCATACAAACACTTCCTTTAATAACAATAGATATGCCTATTTTTGAGTAATATAAATTAATTTTGCAAGAAATTTGGACAACACTTCGTGTACTTAAATAAAACTATTCTATTCGATGTAGCGTAACTATTCGTTTTATTCCCCCCCCCCTTTCGACTTTAACTATACCAAAACATTCTAAACAATATTTTTACTGTGTTATGAAGAATTAAAATTTAAGCCTCATTTGGTGAAACCAATACCTTAGTCATGAATAATTCATTTTAAATCTCCTTAATTTGCATTTAATTATAAGTTTTACAGAAGTTGAAAGCATATTACTTCGAGGTTAATAATTTTAAACAGAAAATGAAGTTTTTCAAAAACATCTATATCTGTAATCCCCTTAAGCCTTTGAATGCAGGAATTCCTCAAAACTACTTTGAATTTAAATAGGAATATCAAATAAATTGTTTCCAGAGAGATTTCCTTATAAAGTACCAGAATCACAATACCTAAAATTATTCCAAGACAGCATCCATCCTCACCACCATTCTTTTCAATTTATTCAATTTTGCTGCTTCCATTCTACCATTGTTTCCAAACTCAGTAATCTTTGATTGCATATATTATGCAGATTTGGAAGAATCCAATACATGGAATGGAAATACCAAAAACTACCTTTGGTATTTCGAATAGGGGTGAAGAAAAATACATCTCAGTTAAACTTTCAACAAGTTGAATTTGATCAAAACTGCTGTTCGTCCCTTTTTCTCGGATGGAAGTACAAAAATAAAAAATAAATCATTTCTCAGTTAAATTTGACGTTACAACGGAACTAACCGTAAGCCTCAGAACTATTGTCGAGGCATTATTATAGAAATGCAAATTTAGAATCCTCAGGATGGAAAAAAATAGTTGCTCCATGAAGAAAAATAGAACACATCGTGCTTTTGGACTTAAATTATTCGTGGCATCTGGCTCTTTTTACAAGACTGAGTTGAGCAGAATATAACGGAATTGAACAAGAAAAACATCGTCGCTTATCTTTATGAAAGGGGGAAAACCTGAATTCATTTTTCCAGCATTGATTACATAAAGAAATGCCAGGCCAGGATTTTAATCAGTATACTCTTTTATTATTCATTACTTCCCTGCATTCGTCGAAAAGGTTTTCATTATCGTTTGGGTCCCAGATTTAAATTGCTAACTGTGGCAACGGTAGAGAAGACAAATGGCGTAGCTTCGCTTATCTGTTGCGTTGTTTTGAAACAGTTATTTTTTTTATTTTCCCTTTTCCAGCCTGTTCGCTTTCTTTCTTTGATTTTTATCCCATCTGTGTAGGTTGTGGCTTGATTCGCGAATTGTGAGTTTTACAGGGCTTCATGTTATCGTGCTCGAGCCCAATGACTTTATGACTTTTTTCTGTGTTCCACCATTTTGATGTTGTGGAGAATTATTTCAGATAATTTTGATTGTTTTTTAAACATCATTTGTCGAATGTCGGTTGAATTAAAGAGGGGAAATGCGAATATATTTGTTTAATACAATTAAAAATCTGGAGTCAAACTAATCTGACGGAAGCGTGAGAATATTATCTCGGTAAGCGATATAATGATCTATGTAAATAGTTTATTCAATGTTGGTTTTTATTAAAATCTAAAATTTTTAACGAAATAAAATATCACAATCACATAGATATGAACTTTTTGATAAAATGTTAAAACTTTTGTATAGAATGGTGGAATGAAAGTTTCGGCTATGATCATATCTTATTATAGAACACATTAAAACTCTAGGTACTTTAGAACATTATGAAGATACTAAATACCATACTCTTTTTGTCTATACGATAACAGTTGAAAGTGTGTTGTGATAAATTTGTAATTCTGATTAATTTGGAACAGTGAGAAATTATAAGCCTTACATGGTTCTGTTGTATTTTGTATAGCTTTGTGAAATCACCGGGCAATATTATTTATCAAGTGATATAACATACCAGCTGATTATAATAGTGCGAAGTATGAGAGGGGTTTTCAGAGTAACATAATAAACCAGTTGGAAAGTGAAGATGGCGTATTATTCCTACTTTCCCTATGCTCTGTCATGATACATATGGGGGTTAACGAAAATAAATAGTTTAACGCCGTTTTGGCACCGTCTGGGGCTTAAATTAAGTTGTATTGAGCAATCAACAATTCGAAATTCCTTCTTTGGAACTTTCGCTCTCAAATCGTATTCTAAAAAATAGCCATGTGACGTCACGCACGGAATACGCAATACGAAGAGTTCCACCGCGGAAACACCTACGCCACTTACATTTCGCTTGATATAAAACGAGAATCTCATATCTTAATAAATTCATCTGAAATCACATTATTTTTTAACACTAACATTTTTTTGACGTTTATCATTCACAATAGCAAAAATCAAAATGATTGTTTATAAATTGCTTCAGACATTAAGGATAGGCCACTTACGATTTCTAGTCGCAGCGACCAAAAATCGTTGAAAATCTACTAGTTGCACACACTGCGATAGATAAATCGTTGAATTAGAACAGTTTTCCATTGAATGTCATTGAAACTACAATACTTGTGCGATTGCTCGTTTGCTTCCCGCGAGAAGTAAACGGAGGAAGCATCGCTATTGCGTACATCCAATAACTAGTCAAAGGTTATTAAAAGGGCAGTTTTTAAAGTTATTGAAGATTTATGTGTGCAGCCTACATAGGTTTTCAAGCATTACCGAATGACAAAAAGTAGTTTTGTCAAATTGTTGGGCAATGGTAATGTTTAATTAACGTCGTTCTACAGCAACTAACGAGTTCTGACGAACTGTAGGGTTAAAGGTAAGGTAATTTTAATTATCGTCGTGGTAGAGCAACACAACGGGCTATTGACGACGGTCAGGAATCAATCCCCTAAGGGAAAAATCGGGGACAACATGTAATTTCGGACCACGACGAATTCTTGGGAATAATTGTTCCATCAATAACAATCTTCAATTTCTTTAAATTCTTCTTTTCACTTTAAATTCTTCTTTTCACTTTAAATTCTTCTTTTCACTTTAAATTCTTCTTTTCACTTTAAATTCTTCTTTTCAATTTCTTTAAATTCTTATTTTCAATTTCTTTAAATTCTTCTTTTAAATTTCTTTAAATTTTTCTTTTTAATTTCTTTATATTCTTCTTTTCAATTTCTTTAAATTCTTCTTTTTAATTTTTTAAATTTCTTCTTTTCAATTTCTTTAAATTCGTCCTTTTAATTTATTTAAATTCTTCTTTTCAATTTCTTTAAATTCTTCTTTTCAATTTCTGTAATGAGTAATTCAGTATCAATTACTGTTAATATTCATCCATCATCACCTCCAGTATTGATTCGTTGTCAGGCATTTAAAACAAGTATTTGCAGTGTTTTAAATAGAGATCAGAATAAGACTGCTTCAAAACTGTGACTAAACTATCGCAAGTGGGGTGCATGTACATTGCCTGTGTGTGTGTGTGTGTGATTCATTGGGTAGAGCGACAGTGGCGTCGTAGCTAAAATAGGACCGGCTATAACTTTTTATTCGCTGCGATTGTTTAGTCTCAAGTTTGTGCACTCGTGTTTGAAACAGTGGGTTTTATTTTTCGATTGAAAAATCGTACGACTAGAAATAGCAATTGCATGCCTATCCTAATGCATAATCATTTGGAATTATTTCAAAATAATCATTCGTTTGGATGGGACTGTTTTCACTTCATCCATAAATTATTTTGACTAATTCAATTTTAGATAAATAAATCAATAACATCAATGCAATTAGTCTGGTTTATAATAAAATTGTAGACAAGTCTGATGAATGCATTGCTGCTAAAATTGCTTAAGTGTGACCCAAAGCCAAAATTTCGAAAAAATGTTTCAAAAAGTGTTTTTTTGTTTATTGGATAAAACGATGCATCATTCAAGAACAAATGAACAAAATTTCAGAGTCGAAGGAAATTTCTAACAGCAGCTTTTTAACTTTTGTTTGACCTTCCAACTACATAATCGAATACCAACCATTGTCTTCGGTTTCCATGAAAACCTCCATTTATGCAACATTATATGGTACTGTATATACCGATGATTATCCTAAACATTTTAAGTACCCTTAAGGTGTAGACTCCTGGTTTTTATATTAATCGGCGAAAGTTAAAGGACAAAATTCAGGTCCTCAAGTAAAACATGCGGTGACGCCACTGAAGGAAACACATTGAAGCGCTAAATATCGTCGCATGCGTATCACTACAAAAAAGGCTCGTTTACAGAAAAAAATAGCTGTAGAAAAGAAAGAGGCGTGGTTTATACAGTGGTGGTTTATTTTAAAATAGTACTGATCCAATAAAATAATTTTTTTCAATTCATTAAACAGGAAATGTATATAATTTTTCAGTGAATTATCACAAATCACTCAGTTGTCATCAGAGATAAAACGGGCTTTAAAAAAGTATATACGAGTTTACGGTAAGGGTAAGTCTTGTTTTGATAAAAGTCTTAATGTAATAGAAATTAATAAAAAAATAGTATTTGCAAAAAGTAAGTTGTATTTTGTAATTAAAATTAGATTATCTCAAAATCAGTTTTTTGCAATTTTCCCAAGGTTCAAAGTACTAAGGAATTTCGAAACATGCACTTAGACTTAAACTGCTTACATTTGTTAAGTTTTAAATAACTGTTTAACGGACACACGGAGAGTTTTTTTGTATAAATAGTTCAGAAAAATTTATAAAAATGAATAAACATAAACAACTGGAAATTTGTATAGAAATTTAACGTATTATGAGTAAAATATTTTTGTTTCTGAAAGCTCGTAAATAAAGTTTAGAAAATCGCTCCCTAGGTCTTTTGCATATAGTATAAGGATATTATAGAAATTTATTTCATACAAAAATATTGAAAATTGACAGAGCAGTAAGGTTTATAAAAAGTGTGTATATCGGCTTAAAAAACATATTAAAATCGAAACATAAAATATAATTGCAAATAAAAACTATTTTTTTTATTGATTATTGCTTTGAAATATGTGCTTAATTATCACTAAAAAATGCCATGAAAAATCTATAATAAGAATTTTGGGTTTTTCCTTACGGGTCTCCCTTAAAGTCTCCCATAAATTCAGCCATTATGAATGTTCCACATTTCAGATTAAAGAATTAATTTAAACGATTAAATTTGAATTTTTAAAATTTAGATGTATTTTTGGAATATTCTTCACATACATTTAGAAGAGGTTAAAATTTTAACATTTTAAGAGTTCTGGATCCTTAGAATTGAGCGTGCAAAACTATTAGGAATTTTCAACTGTACTATATTCGTCGATGTTAATAGTTTGCATTGCCTCTCTCCAACAATACCATGCTAGGGCTTTTTGGGTTGGTTCAAGTATGATACAAAAATTAATTGCTCGTAAATTAAAGAATTCTTGTGGCTTTAAACAGAAAATTTGAAGGTCTTTACACAAGTTGATCAAATATGTGTGTACAATTTTGAAAAAAAATATTATTACAACGAAAATATATAGTGTGTAGCGACTAAAATTCATACAATACCAATGGTAATTCAATTCTAATGTTCCGAATTGCACCAAAAATTTGAATTTCAATCACTGGAAAGGCATATCGATTGTTAGCATGAAATGTTATATTTGATGTATATATTATGGAGTGAATATTTCTGACTTATCCGTTGGATGTTATTAACAGTCTCTTAAATATGGGAAATAACTTATTTCACATTAAATAATTAATGAATTCTGTGTAGGTATATATTAAAAAAAATTTCGTGACATAAAAATGCTATATTTATTTAGTTAGAAAGAAGTTTCCAGTTTGATTGTTTACTTGTGTATGTAAATATCAATTTCAGCATAATTTTCCATGATAAAGTATTAGCTTTTAGAAAACATACTATAAAAATATGCAAATTCTATTTAAATAGGATACCATGCAATTCGATTATGAAATATAATGCAAAAAACTATGCTAATATTTATTACCTTGAGACTCTTCAAAAATATATGATCATACTAGGAAAAATGGCGATAAATATATCTATATGCGCAAATATTTCATTTCGAAAAAAAAAAAAACGATAAAATTATCCAGTCTTCAATTAAAATTCTAACGATTGCATCTCAACTTATAAGAACGATTAAATTAGTAACGTGCTCAGAAAATGTCTTTTTTTAATCAAAAGGGAACGAAGTAAAAAGAGGCGTATTATACTCGATACAATAACCGAGTTCATCAAAACAACCACGTTATTCCATTAACACCTGCGCTATTTAAACAAAAATTCCTTGTGATGAAAAAACCCATCCACATTCCCGAACATAAATTAAAAGCTCGAAGGAAAATAATGAAAAGAAACTGAGAAACGTGGAAAACCTACCAACTCACGTCCCTTCCAATGATGCCTCACTCCCCCCCCCCCCCTAAATTCCGTGAGAAAACCCTCCCCCATAACAAACAGTGGGTCAGGGTACCAAAAAAAAAGAACCTTAATTATGGAAATAATTTCGCACAACACAATTGCAGTCACAAATCAACGGACAAGGAAAAAAGGCAGCTGAAAGGGGAAAAGAAAAAACGAACCAATCAGAACTAAACAAACGAAAAGCGCGCGCCATTTTTTTTCTCCTACGTAAACGGAGAAATCGTTTTCAGGGCGAGGAAAAAGGGAGGGAGGAAGTTGTAAACCCTTTATGGGTTTCGATGATTTAAAACATTAGAGTGATTCCATCTAAGGATTAAGCGGACCAGCTTAATGATGCTGATAGTGCGAAAGGGGCATATAAATTAAGCGACGGAGGGTTTTTTCTACCCGGTCTTTCCGGTAATAACCATCAAGTAAAATTTTATTTGTCTTAAGGGCTTAAAACATTCTGAATTCTTAAATCTTCACGCCTTGTTGGAAGAGCAAACACAGAATTATAGCTATCGTAAATTTAAATAAAAATGGAAAGGTACGCAGAGCCGAGGATTTAAATAATTTATTTGGATAATTTCTTCGGGTATTTTTCTTACTATGTACAATTCGGGTTGATTTGATTGGGGGTGTTTTATTCTCAACTGAAAAATAATTAATTTGTTGCCAGTTATCGGAATTTAAAAGTAAGGCTATTGAAATGATAATGGGAATAATAACGAATAATGGATTGGTATGGGTTGTTAATAACGGCTTAGTTTTTGAGGAAAAAAAATGTTTAAAGTTGACTTTTAAAATAAGATTTATTACTTTTATCGTACTTCCAATGTTGTTTCTAGATACATTAACCTTGAAGAGTTCACACACACAGCGATAGATTCGTTTCCTTACTTTCTGTCTTCCCTACCTGACTTCTAACTACTTTTGATTTTCTTCTTAACGAATAGAATGTTTCCTAAGGTACTTTCGACCAATAGAATGTTTCTTAAGGTACTTGGACCAATAAAATGTTTCCTAAGGTACTTGGACCAATAAAATGTTTCCTAAGATACTTTCGACCAATATAATGTTTCTTTCGGTACTTTCGACCAATAGAATGTTTTCTGAGGTAATTCCAACCAATACAGTGTTTCCTAAGATACTAAGGGTTTGGCGATAAAAGCAGTACTACACCTCTTGGAAAAGTATTATAAATTAACATCGCAGTGCAGCAATACGTCGGGTCATTGGTGATGGTCAAACCTAACTGGAAAAACTGAGGACAAACCACGTAATTTTGTACCACGGTAAGATGACGAGGTCACATCTGAGCTGGAACCCAACTCTCCAAATTTCGTCACCACAACAATGTAAGAACATTTGAGGCCACGATATATTTAACATGCATCTGTCTCCTTTGTACTCGATGATTTTTGGTTCGATTCAAACACGCAACTCTCCGGTTCCAAATCCGTTATTCTTCAAACCGGGCTATCACGGCTCCTACTACACATCTTGGAATTATGTGTTGTAGTATAAAAGCAGTACTAAACAACTTGGAATTATGTGTTGTGGGGTACAAGCAATACTACACTATTTGGTGTTATGAGTTAAAAGAAATACTACACTACTTGGAAATCTCGTGAAGCTTTTAAGGCAAGAAAATGCATAGTGGATAGTAGTAAGAAAATATTTAACTTTGCATGTCGAAGACAATATTTACCTTATATTCGAATCAAGTCTTACTTTTATTACTCACACTTCAACATTTTCAGAAGTTGTAATCATTGACGGTATGGAAATATAAGTAGACCGATCATTGATATTTGGAGGAGTTTAAAAATGTGTGTCCAACATGTCGACTAGTAGTCACGAGACTGTTCAGGAAATTGTATTAGGTAGGCCTATTTGACAATTTAGAATGGCGTTTGGTGACACATATGACAGGGTAGGTGATTGAAAGCACATTTCTAATGTGGTGACAAAATTGGTGAACTCGCTAGAATTTACTACCTTGTCTCGTGGATCAATCAAATGATGAATGTTCAGTTCCATACAAATGACAAAAGAAGCATAAGGGTTACATTACTACTAGTTTAGGTCACATCAACCGTGGGACATAATTGCTAATTTTACTTTTATATTTTGTTGTTTGTAAAAAATGCAACACCATGAAAGAGTCATCAAAATTAAAGGAAATTCAATACACACACGGCTCATGGCTTGTATTAATACAAATAAATGAATACATTTTCAAAGCAAAAAAAACAATATTAAGTGTCCGAAATCACTATTTGGTGTAGCCACCACGCGCTGCAATAAGTGTTACTATACGACGTGGCATGGAGTGAAACAGATGTTGAATGTCTGCTTTTGGAAGAGAATTCCATATTGTTTGTATGCGCACCCAAAGTTCGTCTTTTGAAGCTGTAGGACGCGGCTCAGACCAGCGAAATCCCACACGTGCTCAATAGGTGTCATATCCAGCGAATAAGCGGGCTAAGGGAGAAGTTGCATGTGTTGCGCTGTAAAGAAGTCTCGAACATTCCTTGCAACTTGTGGGCGTGCATTATCCTGTTGAAAGATAGCTCCAGGGATGTCTTGAAAGAAGGGAACGACTTCGGGCTCTAGCACTTCACAGACGTACCTGTTGCTATTCTGATTACCCTTAATTCGTAGCAGCTAAGATCGTACATGATACGAAATCGCACCCCAGACCATAACTCCGGATGTTCGGCCACTATGACGTTCGGCTGTAGCACTCTGGAAGGCAGCGTTCACCGGCATAGCGTCTAACACGAATGCGGCCATCATGGTTCCACAAAAATTAAAGCGGGATTCGTCACAAAAGACAACTTGTTGCCAATCAGCCCGCCAGGCTCGGTGCTCACGAGACCATTGCAGCCGTCGATGGTTTGGCGTGAGTGGGATTCTGTATAAAGGAATACTTGCACGTAGTCCACGGTGCAGCAGACGTCGGCGAATTGACGAAGCCGACATTAGTACACCTGTAGCAGTAGACCAAAGTGCTGCCAACTGCCTGGAGGAAGCTGTACGGTCATTCACCACCATGTGGACCAGGTGTCTATCATCGCGCACTGACGTCACCTTCCGTCGTCCACTCCCATTTTTTCGAGTTATCTGGTGCTCGTCGGTTCACTGCTTCCAAATTCGCATCACTGCGGAACTGTTCCGCTGCACACGAGCTGCTATTGCGCGATGGAAAATCCTCCTTCACGTAGACGGATGATTCTCTCCCGTTCAAACTCCGTAAGTTGTTGAAATTTCACCCTATTTCGTCGTGGAGGCATACTTAGGTCTCACTAAACGTTCGCCACTAAAAAAATAACCATGCACTACTTGCAACGTCCCGCTACAGCCCTCTATTTATACGCTTTTAGCACCAGTTCAGAGGTCGCTGCTCACACCACGCTTGAGTAGTAGCTCTGAAACTTTACTACTTTGCATTCCATCCTACAGTGGACATTTGCTGTAAATTTTATTTCATTCGGATGATTCCTTCATGGTGTTGCATTTTTTACAAACAGCAGTGTATTTCCTATGTGACTGTAAAACGCCAATTTTAGCCTTTAAACTGCAGTCGGTACAGCCGTTGTACCATGATCGCGCCAAGAAAGAATTTAGACAGTGTCCAGAACATCAGTTAAGCATTGAAAATTATAAGAATCGTGCCAAGAAAGAATTTAGACTACGGCCGTTACAGTAATTGTACCTTGAAATTTATACGAATCGCACCAATCGTGCTTGTTATATCTATAACCGTAGTCTTAAGGAGATATACGTGAGAAAATAATTTCTGTTTTCCATTTTTCACAAAATATCCCCATCTCATCATAATTAAACAGACAGTTATAATCATTCAAAGTTTTGACTACGCAAAAGTACTCTTCGGCTGTATAGGCATATTATTTAAGATTGGCAAAGCTAAGAATTGCGTGAAAATGGCATTAGAAATAAAATTTGCTCAAAACGTAGAAAGTGCAAAGAAATCGTATTCTTTTTTAAACAAATCAAGAGGATAGCTGATTCTTTCTTCATAAGTTAAAAAATGACAGTTTACGAGCTGACAGTTTGGATATCGGAATGTATGTGATCAAATACCGGATTTTTCATTTTTGCATCATTGTTTTTTTTTATTGTTGTCAGGATCCTATCTCTTTGAACATCATAACACTTACCTCCTGCTTCGGTAATATGGGAGTATTATCTTTAATATATCAGTCATGCGTTTCTTCCGTGGCTATTTTAATTTATTTTAAAGAAAAAATTATTACATTGCCAGATCTAGATAGCTTAATATAAAAACAACAAACCCACATCTTTGATTATAATTGCCATTTGTTACTGTTTAAAAAGAGATATAATATTAAGGTGTGCAGTATGGGACGATAATAGTTGCAATGGAGGATTTAACAACTGAGGAAACAGCTATGGGAGGACATAATTTTTTAACCTTCCTGGTTGTTGTCTCAACGTGGCATCTCGTGATACGAAAAAAGCAAACCAGATCTTGATGTGCGAGTTATTTTTTTATTAGATCCCGACTTAATTACAGAGCTGTTAGGATATATTTTGAAGGAATGTAAAAACGTTGTATGCTATTAAGTAATTTAATTTTACAGCAGTTAAATTGTTAAAGCATATATTATCGTCTGCTGACGCAGAGTTCTGTTAACTTTCAAAATGGCTCCCTTAAATAAGTAATGGATGGAAGGCTATGTTTCCGCTCTTTTCCGAAGAGAATTATGCTTATGCAATTATTAAAGAAGCTGTAAAAGTCATGGTATTTCGATATCTAAATGTTCGATACGCAATATTATTAATGAGACAGGAAGAAACATACAAGTTAAAAAATACTTCCAAACACGTATCTAAAAAAGAAAAGAATCCGAAGAAAGAATCTCATTTCTCTCTTTCCCGCTCTTTCTCTCTCTCTCATTCTGTTTCTCTCTCATTCTGTTTCTCTCTCTTATTCTCTTTCTCTCACTTATTCTCTTTCTCTCTTTCGCATTCTTTCTTTCTCTCTTTCTCTTTCTTTATCTCTCTCTTTCTCTTTCTATCTCTCCCTATTTCTCTTACTCTCTCAATTTTTTTTCTGTCTCTCTCTCTCTCTCTCTCTCAACGCTTTTCAAGCCCACAGTGGAAATTATTTCCATATAAATTTCAGACGAAGTAACCATGCGATTTTGGAGGTTAATAAACCCATTTAATAATAAAGAGTTGTCTACAATCTTCCATTACTTACCTAATTAAAGACGAGTATTTCTCCTTTGTCAATCAAAATTTTCACTGGAAAAATATTTTTTTATTAGGTGTGTGCATTCTAGCACATCCATCGAATTCTGAGACTCGTTGTAATGCCTTGTAATTCTCTCTCTTTCTCTTTTTCTCTCTCATTCTCTTTCTTTCTCTCTCAACGCTTTGCAAGCGCGCAGTGGAAATTAATTTCCATGGAAATTTCAGACGAAGTAACCAAGAGATTTTAGAGGATAAGAAACCCATTAACAAATAGAAATTTGCCTACAATTTTCCATTACTTACCTAATAGAGGCAGATGCTTCTGCTAACATGATATTTCCTGCTAAGAGCAGAAATTCGTTAGTTCAAATATTTTCGTGACACTTAATGCTTAGTTTCATGATATTAAGAAGTACATTTCACATTGAAATTTGATATAGAATATAGATGACACTACCAAACTGCCTTTTGTCTTTATTTTTGACACATAAACTAACTGTCTTTAATCCTCCTGGTAACTGTCTTGACGAGGTATCTTATCATTAACAAAACTATCCAGATATAGATGGTAGGTAAGTAGGTTAATTAACATCCATATGGAGCAACACAACAGGCTATTCGCGACAATAAGGTATCCAACTCGAAGGGAAATATCGAGGGGAATATTAAGTAACTTTGATCCACGATCAGATGGCAGATCGTGAAGGACAATATGTGTCGTAATTAGAAAAAAGCTGACTAGATCTAAATCTAGTCATCATCAAAGCATCGGCAATATCTTGATGAGATAGCTTGTCAATATTAAGGTTGGTCAGGCATTGATGGATGAGATATATCTTCGAAACAGATTGGAGAGTTAAACAGCTGCGCAGTAAAAATATGTTTCACCATTTAATGAGTTTCTTTATTCAGCCGACAATATAACTACACAGTTGGATGTATGGGTTAAGGCACAATGGGCGAAGATGAACCAAAGACAAGATACGCTTCCATTACTGGACACGCATTACACAAGGACGATTTTACCGACACAGAAGACTCAAATACTCTCAATTGCAGGAATAGAATATGCGCCATCTGCAACTATTTTCAAATTAAAAGTATTTTATACCTATATATACTTATACATTCATGGCTTTAAAAAAAACTGTCATCGCGTATGTCATTTTTAGTGTATTTAATGAGTTTCTGATGTAAATCGATAATCATCGTAACACGGTTTATTGTTGTGCAAGGATCATATGTCGCTCCCTCCTTTCAATAACGTCATATCTCAAAAAACTTGATTTTCAGGAGAGTGATTTTAAAGTTTAAAAGTAGATTGAAATGTATTAAAAATAAATATTACTTCTGCTCTCTAGCGGCTATATATTGAGCGGTGAGATAAGATCTTACAGTTATACACTACTCCTTCAGGGCATTCTAAAACAGGCATAGCTAAAAATCGCCGATTTTGAGATATGACGTTGTTGAAAGGAGTTAGCGATTTGTTTGACCAAGCTGCTCCGAAAAACAAGGCAGACAACGTCAAGAAATGGATATACAAACATAAGGAAGGTTTTACTGACACGAGAAAGATATACACCGATGGAGGAAGATAATTTTCACTGTCTACTACTATTTTCGCATGGAAATATTTTATGGCATTGTATACTTTATCGATGCATGTTACTGCAAAAATATGTTTAATTGGTCATCAGTTTCAACATATGCACACAAAAGAAAATAATTTACTTTTTCTAAAACATAGATGGAAGTAACAAACGTACAGTAAAACTCCGATTATCCGAGCCTCGATTATCCGAATTTCCGCTTTAACCGAGCTATCAAATATTTCTAGGATTTTTTTTTTGTTTCTACATTTTCCATTTTGAAAAATACCTAAAAAATTATGAACTTGATCTCACAAACACTCAGGAAAACGAAATCCGTGGCTGGATAAACGTTGAGGAAAAACAAGAGATTACAGATAAAATGATTGTCAATATCGTCAATAATTAAAATGAATCAAGCGATGATAAAGAAAGTGACGATGAAAATCGACGTATGAAAATATCCCATACAGATGGACTAAAAGCTATCGAAAGTGCTATTGAATATATAAAACAACAAGAAGAAACGACATCAGCAATCCTGTTATCCTTATAAAAAGGACGAAACATTGCTGCAGAAAAACTCAAACAAAAAACAACAAAGGGCTTTTTTAAGTAGGAACTCTTTAATTATCGTAACAATATGAATTGCATGTGGTGTATCTGTATAACTTTTTTTATTTGTTAAAATATACATTTAAACCTACACGATTCATATTATTTACAATTTTCACTTTAACATCGTTTTTCGGTTATCCGAGTTAGTCTTGGTCCACATTAATTCGGTTAACTGGGACTCTACTATATTTTTAAGACGGGATCAACCCATTAGGAAATAGACTCATGCCCGCTAGATTCAACAGCATGCATTTTATTAACTCTCCAAGTGGTTTATTTCGCATCGAAAACTATCCTGCGGTGGCCAGCCTTTGGAGAAAAAACCTGTTGAAAAGTTTTACCAGTTCTGGGCAAGGGACGATTTGTTTTTGCTTCTTGGCTCTTAGTTCTTCATGCAGATCTTTAAAAGCTTCTCATCTTCTCAGCTTTTGATGCACTTTAATGAAGGACGGGTCCCTAATCTTGGTCCTCCAACGAGATACCTCGTCCATCAAGATCTGGTCAGTTTTTTCATGAGTCGATGCTGCGTCGAGTAGGCGCATCGACGAGTCGATGCTCGCTGAGTTGAAACTGCCCTATTACTTTAAGGAGTTCGTTTCGTAGAAATTAAAGATTTTCCCCTTAAGATCTAAGGGTAACGAATATCTAAATAGGAAAAGTGTTTGTATCAGTTGGTTGGTTTGATATTTTGTGGACCAAGGGCCATATTTGGTCAAGCTGCATCAAACACAAGACAACAACGACATAAGGAAAAAGTAAAACGTAGAAAGGTAGGCTATGGATAAAACAGAAGGAAGGACATCACTCCACTCTGGCACCTTGGGGTTGTGATGCACATCTAAAGATGTGCCCCTAAGGATATCATAGTATGAATTCAACAAGGCAGTTTTTGACGTGAAGAAAAAACCTCCAGGAAGGGTTACTTATCAGACATATTCAACGTAATGCAGATAGATAATTTTGTTAACATAAGATGAAAATTGTTCCAGTACATAACATATTCTCATACATTCATGACTTTCCAAGATAATGCCCGTTATTTTTAGTACCGGTATTCAAAATTTAAAGGAGTGTTGCAAGCACGAGAAAAACCTTTTTTCTTTCCTCTTTGAAAACGTCAGACAAAGTCACCAAACTCGTTACAAAGAGGGCAAGAATCCCATTGGGATACAGTAATCTTTCCTCGCTAGGTTCAACATGAATCTTTATCAATCCAAAACCAGTGGCTTATGAAACGTAAACTGCGTTGAGCTTTGATTGCCCGTTCCTCCACACACCACACACATCTCATTTAATTATTATTCAATCTTGGCACAATGAAAACCTACCCATTCCCCTCATACTCCACAGACCATCTCTGCAAGTAACCTGATACGCTTTAATTGCCCCTCATCTTCCCCAATCTCAACTTCTGATGCACTACAGGCTCAAGTCCAACAAGGCTGGCCCTTTCTTTATGAATTCCCCAATTCCCACTGACTATCCAATTGTATCTTAAATTCGTACACTCCCTTTGAATTAACTATATTTTCTGGCAACGCGTTCCAACTGTCTATTACCCTATTTAAGTAGTAGTTTTTCCTTAAATCCCGATTTAAATGTGTCGTATTGAATTTATACCCATGACCCCTTGTTCTGTTATCCCTATCGAAATGTAAGCCCTCTGTGTCCCCTTGTTTTACCAACTTGAAAAGTTGAATCAAATCCCTCCTCCTTCTTCTTTCCAGTGTATACATGTTTAGCTTACTTAAACTTTCAATATAGGCGGGATTTGCTATGCGAGATATGGCGAATGCGTTTGTCAACATAATATTTTCACAGGTAAATTCTTTTACGGCATAACATATTCTTATAAACTCATGATGATCCAAGAGACTGATTAAATGGCCATCATTTCCAATATAAGTTTAAGATAGTGTAGATCTCGCTCTGAAACTTCGGATGAAGAAACCAAACCCAATCCTAAAGAGGGGAACAAACCCATTAGAAAACAGGAACCTCCCACGCGAAGTCCAGCAACATGAATCGTTATCAATCCCAAACCCAGTGGCTCGTGAAACGAAAACTGCGCTGGGTTTTGATTGCCCGCTCCCCCTTAATCATTTAATTATCACTCATTCTTGGCGCGATGAAAACCTCTGATTGCCCTCATGCTCCACGGGCCATCCCTGCAAGGAAGCAGAATGCGTTTTAATTGCCCCTCATCTGCTCCGATCTCAACTTTTGATGCACTACAATGAGGGACGGGTCCTCAACCCTAGACTCGTCTTCCACGCCCCATTACCCACCTAATGGGGGCAGATGGCCACGCTCGCAGCACCAACAGAGGATCGAACTGAAGTCTTGTTCCATTCAATACGCAATTAGCAAGAGGGGTGGAACTCGAGATCTTCCGTTTTTTCGTTCGGTTTGTTTTTGGCGAAAGGGGGGGGGAGGGTTTTCGCTTCTTTATGCCCCCTCAGTGGTATAATGGAGTAATTATAGCACGACTCGTTTCAAAGATAATGAGCATCGTTAGTCAGCTCTCCAGATTACTCGAGTGTGGAGTAATTCAGATTCCTCGAAGAGGGATCGGTTGGGGTGCTTTTTGTTGTTTGTCTTTCGGTTCGGAAAGTGTCGGTGGGTTTCGCAGGGTATCTCTACACAATGCCGTAAAAAGAATTCGAAAAGTTCTTGGATGTGGTTGATGTAACAAATCAAGTATCGCCAGTCCTTGAAGAGATGTAAACTCTTGAAGTCTATCAAGGTATTTTCATTTGTCTAAAGAGTACAAGCTCATTATACTATTCGTTTTCATAAAGAAAATCGATATCAAAGATTAGTGTTTATGCAATTAACCTAACACACACACAACACAGATGTATCAATTCTGAACATTGAGACGGTAAAAGAACATTCCAACTTAAAGAGTCCAACTTTAGAATTGATTCATTTTTAGTTCAAAGGTATTTTTATTCATCTAACGGATCTATCGGCTCTTTTATCCTGATTTTTATTAGGAAGTCGGTATCAAAAATTATTGTATATACGAACAACAGCAAAGCAAAGTCGATGTAAAAACTTTTATAAATTTTTTTTAGGTAAAATGAAGAAGTACTTGAGTCAAATCTTAAAATTGTTTTTATATTAAAGAAACAGTTGTTTACTAGTAGTCATAGAATTCTCTGTATCATTTATGTCTCGAGTACAAACTACTCATGTTTGTTCTTGAAAACCAGCTCATTTGGTAACAAGAGTCCTTGCTACAACAGGGAAGTACTCAACCCAATTGTGCGTAGATTGAAACACAGAACTTTGATTATACGACCTCCAGTAAACCGAGTATCCGTGTTACATTAGCCGAATTCAATACCGAGGTTTTTAACTCTAAAAATAAAGCTTCCAGCAGGTGTGAGACCTCTGTCTTCTTGAATGGTCTGGCGGGAAGAATGTGCTTGTCATAACGAAACGTACCACAGTTGGTATGCCCACTGCTTTATCAAGCTGTGAGAAAAATGCAACGCACATACTAATCATTCCTGGGTGTATTTATCTCTTCCGTGACAGTAAAACTTTCTTTGTATATGTCAATTACTTGATATTATGTGACTTGTGCAGGTCACAGTATGGCTCTTGCGCAATAAATCCCCAACGAACCAACTCTTCTGTATCAGTAAAACTCACCTGTTTCTATTTTCGTATATATCCTAAATATACATTACTTGCGGTTGCCATATGTAAATCGCAGCTTGGCCAAATATGGACCTTCAACATCAAACCCAAAACTAACCAACAGGATTTAGAATTAAATAATAAAACAAATATGCATTGATAACCCTTCCTGATTTGTCTGATAAACAGAAACAAAATGAATTGAAATAGAAAACACATTCAGCTAAAAAACTATAATCGTTAACTATATTGTCAGGTTGCATAATCATTTCGTAATGTGTAGGGCAACTTTTTGCAACAAATGTAATTTTTTTCCACACGTTCTACGCTGCATGTAAAGTACTAAAACTAAAATTCCTCCTACATGGGGTGTATTATAAGTGATTTATAACCGCAACATTAATGCAACTTTCTGCATAAATGCAACTTTCTGCATAAATGCAACTTTCTGCATAAATGCAACTTTTTGCATAAATGCAACCAAATCCAACTTTTTGAATGTCAGCTTAAAATTAATTAATATGAAATTACTATTTCTTTTTATGCCCTCTGAATCAACCCTTCGATCACGTGTGTCTGATCTTGCAAACGCCGAAGTATTGCGGATCAAACAAGTTCATGGAAAGAAGGTGTTCGTCCTAACAGACGAAAGTGAAATAAATGGCAAGAAGTATCTTAACACATTGGTTAGCACTCTTGATAATCCTTTGGAAACTTGCATAATCGACTGCAGAGTTTGTAGGATGAGTGTCGATCATCAATATGTTGTTCGCCTTGTAAAGACGTTTTAAAATCTTTGAATATTAAACGAAAGGATTTTGCGCTTCTGCTATCCGAAACAGCACATTATATGACTGCAGCTGGCGCAGTTTTTCAATGTTAAAGGTCTGTAAAGGTTGAATGTAAAGGCTGTTAAAGAATGTAAAGGTTGAATGGCCGAGGATCGGCCATTCAACATTCTGCATTTAATGATGCATTATAATACTGTTGTACACCACTAAAATTGTCAGTATATATTGAATTTTTTCATTAATTTATTTTAGATTTTAGTGTATCAAAAATAAATGCAACTTTATTTCCATAAATGCAACTTTAGGGAATGATAAATTAAACTTTTCCCATTTTTATTGCAACAAAAAAGTTGCCCTAGTAATGTGTAAATGGTTCCAAATACATCCGTGTGACAACAGTTTCAGGCGACACAGTATCAAAGCAAATTATTCAAAATTGAAGACATTTACAATGAATGATTAACGAACTAGAATCTCGAAGACAGTTCTTGTGACGAATGGTTTAATAATTCCAATTTGTGACTTAAAGCTGAAAATTAAGACAGAACCTTGAATCAGTCGTTGTCGTGAAGCATTAATCAGTTGGAAGAAGGTTTTTTTTCATTTGAAAAGATGTGAATAATTTATTCTCAGTTTCTGTCGGAGGAAAACTTAAATATTTAACTACGTGTTTGGAATAAAAGTTTCGATGTTCAATAAAATGAAACAAAGGTTCGTATTCAAATCGTTTAGGTAGTTTCTATCTTTTGTCTTCATTTGTGGATAAAAATTATTTTCTTGTGAATGAAGCAGAAGTTCTTTTTGTGATAGTTATAATTAAGCTGCATTCTTGCTATTTTATACAATTTAAAGCATAATTTATTATTTATAAAATACCAGATATCTATAGATTACGTAAAGTTACACATATTAGTACATATCTGTTTCTTTAACTTAAATGGCTTTAATGTAAAACTTTAATGTAAAATATTATTTTTAATCATAAAATATAGACATTTTGATTCAATACTTGTTCAAAATAGATGACAATTTTAAATTTTTGCAACTAATATATTTAAATAGAATTAAAAACTTGATTGGAACTTCTATTTATTTAAATGCACACTTAAATGAAGCAGTTACGGGCATTGGGATTTTTTATTTAAGATCTGTTATAGCATATACTGTAACAAATTGTACTGATTGTAGAGATGTGAGTATTGGAATACAAAAGGTATTCGTTGTATTCGATTCATTTAAGTAATCATTGTACTCATTTCCTTAAAGAAATTGCTGTACATGATTCTTTAGTAATCGTTTTAATTGATTCTTTTTCGTACTGGAATAGAATAGCTTTCATATATTCGAATACAGAAATATTCACCAAAAGTATTCAGACCCAAAATATTAAAATACTAGTTTTCAGAAACAAAAGTATTCATTCAAGGTATTCAAATACAAAAAAGTATTCCTTCAAAGTCTTCAAAAGAAAAGTATTATATCATTAGCTTATTCTAGCAATTAATCGTTTTTGGTACATATAATCAGAAATGCATTCTATACTTGAAAGGACTGGAATAGCAAGTATTCGATTCTTAAAATAACTTTTTTCTAGTAATCTCTAACTCAAAGAAAACTACGAATATCCGACACGGATAGAACGACAAAGCTGCGTGGTCAAAAGAGGAAGAAAAATGTGAGCACACAATAGTAGAACGTGAGAAAGGAGTGCCATCAACACATTCAATTGATGAATGACAGATAAGAATGTGATTGACGCTGAATAATTAATTAGTTTATGCATTGGAAAAAAACTTCATCGCGTGAAATAAGTAACGAATACAAAAAAGAAAGAATAAAGAAGTGTTTGGGGATTTCGCCACATGCATACACTTATGATTAAATTATCGAATTTTTCTCATACCATTAATAAACAAAACTTCACACAAAAGAGAGGTAATTACTAGACATTTCCGTTTGTAATCATAGACTTTATATTTTGGTTTAATCATTCTTTCTTTTATCTACTTTTCTTTTGAATCATTTCCAACTGAACAATTTTTAGTATTTTGATTGACACTTGATTTAGTATTTTGATTGATTTTTAAACCGACGAATTTTGTTGCAGAGGCTGACCACTGCAAGGCAGTTCTCAAGTATCTCATCATTCCTAAAACCTACCATATTTTGGTGGACAAGATTTCTATTCATTAGAAATCAAATCTTGGTTTCGTCATCATAAAAGAAATCAACTATGTCTTGATGACGAGATATCCTGTTATCCAGAGAGGCCACGGGAGTTCGGATGAAAGACAAACGGATTAGCAACTAGAGTGTGGGATTTCTGCCTAAAACCTGACGACTGTGGTTTAGAGAATCCGACAGACAATTAGTTTTGAAAACAATAACAACTTTAATGCATAGTACTGAACAAGGTGACAAATATCCTGCCACGTTGAGTGTGGACAAAAAGGGGACCCTGTTACGAGTCTAAGTGAAGAAACATATTTCATACACTACTTCTTCTACTATTAACAGCATACATCGAAGCAGAACTGACCAATCATCGAGGCGTTGACTTCCAGCATGACAATGCTCGGCCCCACGTTTCGCTGAATGTCAGATAAACTTATTGAGTATGGATGAGATGTTTTGTGTTACCCCCATATTCACCAGACCTTGCAGCTTAAATTTTCACCTCTTTGGGAGACTGTCAAACAGCACCTCAATAACTTCTTTGCAAATAAGCCTAATGATTTAAAAACAAAATTTTTTTTCCAGCTGCCGGAAAGATGGCAAAAAGTCATAGAACAAATTGGTGCTTATGTCATTCAATAATATTTTCTTATGTTTTTGTACTGCTTTGTTAGTATTTATCATAAAAAAACCACAGAACTTGTAGATGACCCAATATATAACATGCGAGAGTATACATAAATAAAATTGGCAAACATAAATGAAATTGCAACTTTCGCTCTGATTTGATTACATAGAAAATCTCTCTTCCTACGCTTTTCGAAGTAAAGTGTCTCAAACCAAACACTGACGTATTGTTATTCTTTCATATACACGGGCGTGTACCGTGGGGTGCGAGAGAACGCAACGAACTCTCGTACCTAGCAGAACCCCAGCCAATTTTCCCCCGACTGCCCTTCAACTTCACCCGCACTTCTCAGCGGACGCTCCTGGCCATCAACAAACATCCCCCACTACATCACAAGCGACTAGCCCTTCATTAACTGCGCCCCACTCAGAAGCAACGCAATCAATCGAAACCCAGCACGCGCCGGGCAACATTTTCCTGGCCACCGGTCCTTCCGGTCACTTTAAAACCCTTCTCCTCCACCCCGTCGATGCTGTCCGGCTATCGATAACCACTTGGGATGCTTCGGTGGGAGGGGTTATGAGTTTAAAGTTACTCCGAGGCCGTGGTTCATCCATAGGCAATGCTAGGAGGAATTAATTCCGGGTCTTGTGTGGGGATGTTTGGTTTGGGAGTTTGCGTGGAGTGAGTCCGGATGGAGGTGGGCACCTTGGCGAGAGAAGTCGGAAGTGGTGACGAGAGTCAAACTGACCACCATGTTTATTGGTCGCAATTATCCTAATATTTTCCTATTGGAATCATCTGCTCTGCACGTTCAGTTTGCCCTGGGTAGTAAGCTGGGTAAAGGATTAACCCTCCTAGTGGTTGTCTCGTCTCATTGCAAAACTGACCAGAACTTGTCGGACGATAAATATTGCTTCATGAACCAATATGACCAGATCTTGACGGACGAGATAACCCTAGTATTTTGCTATTAGAATAATCTGCACTGTACCTTTAATTTGACCTTCGGTAGTATGCTGGGTAAAATGATTAACCCTCCTGGTGGTTGTCTCGTCTCATTGCAAAACTGACCAGAACTTGTCGGACGATTTATATCGTTTCATGAACCAATATGACCAGATCTTGACGGACGAGATAATCCTAGTATTTTGCTATTAGAATAATCTGCACGGTACCTTTAATTTGACTTTTGGTTAGTGTGCTAGCTAAAGGGATTAAGCGTCCTGGTGGTTGTCTTGACGAGATACTTCGTCTCATTAACAAAACTTACCCAATCTTGATGGACGAGATATCTTGTCGTTAGAGGAAAACTGACCAGATTTTTTATCTCGTTATACACACACAGTTCTATAGATTTCATGGAATTCCGTTTTAAACCAAACGCGGTGATTTCATCGTCGAAGTAACTCGTCATCAGCAAAACTGACCAGATATAGATGGACGAGGTATCTTATTATTAGAAGACAACTGAGCAGATCTTAGTCTTGTCATCGTATTAAAAATAGGTAGTATCTTGATAACCAGATACATATTCACTAGCACAATCGTTCAGAACGTGATGGACTAGATACATATTCGTTAGCACAACCGTTCAGATCTTGATGGAGGATAATAACACTTGTGGAGGATTAAATGTATAGATTAATTTTCGTTCACGAAGACTACTAAGTACTTTATTTCGAAACAAAATTATGGTAACTCGGTTGTAAGAGGGTTGTAAGAGTTTCTTATTAGTAAACGAAGGGTTGCGACTTTAAAATTCGATACAAAGACCGTCATGTAAGACCAGTCTGTTGTACTCTGAATCTATCGTGGTCAAATGTCCTCACGTGGCGTAGTGTCGAAATTTTAAGAGTAGGTTGCCAACTAAGTGCAAAATTAGACCAACTGAATCCAACCATAGACCGACGTATAAAAAAAGAGGCTGGCGAACGTTAAATTTGTCGCGGTCTCAACTATCCTCACGTTGGCTTGGCGTGGAAGTTTGGAGAGTGGGTTGCCAGCTCAGGTGTTCCTTTGTCATCAAACCTTAGTTGAAAATTGCGTGGTGCTATCCTCGAATCTTTTCCTTCTAGTTACATGCCGGACCGTCGTCAATAGTGCGTTGTGTTGCTTCAGTGCGACGTTAATTAAAATACTACCAATCAAGGGATTTCGACTGGATATATCTCGTTCATCCCGACCTGACTAATAACAAGCTATCTCTTCGCAAATATTTTACTAATTTTTTTTTATGATATCAAGATCTGACCAGCTTTTTTTCAACGACGAGTTATCTCGGACGTCAGAATTTGACCAGTTTATTCTATGACGAGATGCTTTAACGACGACAATTTTTTTTTTGATCTGACGATTTATCTCGTCTATCAAGATCTGATCGCCGAGACGATCACATGGAGCGTGAAAAGCTAATATTATTAGTCTTCAGCCTAAACCCGTTTATCTCAAATCCCATTGCCTCCGAACGCCCAATGCACTCTTCGAACGAAAATGCGTAATAAAATGAACGAACCAAAAACCTTCTATTAAATTCCTCCCACTATATTCCACGGAACGATTTACCTGAGATTCGAAGTAATTTCACTCCACACACAAGGAAGTTTTTTCTTTCCACTACCGACGAATCCTAAAAATAAAAAATATCGCCAACCCCCCCTACCCTAAAATAAAATTTCCCCCTTGTCATCGAAAATGCCAGGGAAAATGGAGACATTCCTACGACCATGCCCGGATTCAAATCTAACTGAAAGATTGGAACAGACCACTTCTCCGGCATTATTTGCCCCTCGTGTGAATTCGAAACTGCGTGCCCGGGTTTAAATTGCGCGAGACGAGCAAAAAATCGCGGGACCGCTATTGGCGAGATTGGGTTGAATTACTGGTGATTGCTTGGCGGGCTGTGGAATGGGTTTGAAAAGAGGGGGGGGGGGGGTTCGGTCCTGTGGGAGGGTTTTGGGGGTCCTTTATTCTTCTTGCGACGGTCGCGAGGCATTAAATGTTGCAGTTGGAATATTTCTGCATTCCATTGATTGGTGCTTTGCGAAGAAGACAGGAAGTGAAGACAATCAACGCTGGCTTTTAAATGGAATGGGGTTTTTGTGAAGTTTGAGGAAATGTTCCTTTTACGCGTCATTTTATTTGATGGTTTGTGACGAAATGTGTCTACTGGATGCAATGGACTACGTCAAATGAATGCAATGTTTGTGGTTTCGTAGTCGGCAGACTATTGTGTTAGTGCAGGCACGATTTATGTGCTCACTCTTTAAAATGAGACCTCAGAAATGTTCCCTGCACCTTAAGTTGTATTTTGTGGTATTCAAGAATGTATCGACCGTTCATAGCTTCGAAGCGTGAAATAGCCGTAATAAGTATGGCAGCTTTTTGTTGCAGTAAAAAAATGGGAAAAGTTGCATTTATCATTCCCGAAAGTTGCATTTATGGAAATAAAGTTGCATTTATTTTTGATACACTAAAATCTAAATTAAATTATTCGTAAAAAATGAAAAAATTCAACATATATTGACAATTTTAGCCGTGTACAACAGTATTATAATACATCATTAAATACAGAAGAACGTTGAATGTCCGATCCTTGGCTAATAATTTCTTTAACATCGAAAAACTGCGACAGCTGCAGTCATATAATGTGCTGTATCGAATAGCAGAAGCGCAAAATCCTTTCGCTCAATATTCAGGGATTTAAAACTTCATTTACAAGGCGAACAACAAACATATTACTGATCGACACTCACCTCACAAACTCTGCAGTCGATTACAGAAGTTTCCTGAGGATTATCAGCCAACCAATGTGTTAAGGAACTTGCCGTTTATTTCACTTTCGTATGTTAGGACGAACACATTCTATCCATCAACTTTTTGTTTGATCCGCAATACTTCGGCGTTCGCAAGATCAGATGGATCGAAGGGTTGATTGAGAGGGCAAAAAATGAAATAGTAATTTCATATCAATTCATTTTAAGCTACATTTTAAAAAGTTGCAGGTGGTTGTATTTATAAAAAAAAGTTGCATTTATGCAGAGAGTTGCATTTATGTTGCGGTTATAACTCACTTATAATACACCCCATGTTGGAGGAATTTTGGTTTTAGTACTTCACATGCAGCGTAGAACGTGTGAAAAAAAGTTGCATTTGTTGCAAAAAGTTGCCCTAGTGATAAGTGAATGTTTAAACCAAGACGTCTATCTCCGAGAGTAGCATGGGGCCATTCATGACAAAATAAGTTCTAGTTGAAATAGTAGCGTATCTTTCCATTACGATATGGATTAATTCTTGCATTCCCTGCAATTATGCGATTGCTTTACTTGGTCTGTGCCTAAACGCCTAAACAATAACATCTGAGCTGTCAAACACATGTCGCCACTCACGTGAACAACGCAGGGTATAAAGTTGCAGTTCTTTTGGATGTATTAGCTCTTTCATTTCGTGCAAGTCTAATATTTCTTGTTCGGCAGCATGTTCTGTCAACAACAGCTGTCACGGAGAAACAGATGTCACCACTCTAGTAAATGATGATGGGTATGAAGTTAAAATATTTTTCCTTTAACACCTTGAATCAATTTAACTACAACGTTTATAAATATATGTTTGTGTGCTATAGGTTGCTTTTGATACGTATTATACCTGGATAAAAAAGAAAGGTATTTTTCTTGTAACTTCGATTATTCATTTTTAAACTGGCAGTTACAAGTTCTGACATGTAAATCTTCAAGACACAAAAAATTTGGTTCAAAAACACACATTTTTAGTAACGCTACTTTAAATGATATTCATGAAAGCAATTTCTTTTCATTCATTGCAGCACAAAAATACAGTAAACAAAACGTACATTTTTAATGTGGTTTGGAATAAATTTTTCTTACAGAACACATTTTGGTATCTTCTTCTTTGTCGAACAAACGTAGGCCAGTGAGCTCCTATGTTTCGTTTCCTGATACCCTTAGGCACAGAAAAATTGCCCTTGTCTTCTTTGGTTGCTCTGTTGTGGTGTTGAGTAAAGGACGACCCCTTTTTTTGCAGGGCTGTTTCAATGCGCGATTAACCCCTTGCTAAATTTATTCGAAACTCCAGTAATAAAGTTTTTTTTATAAATTACAAGCCACTTCGTGGCTAGCCCAGCGCTGCTTTTGTGGGGTTATTGGTTTGCATAGCAAACCAAATGGGAATTCCGCGTAACGTCACAATAACTTGCGAAAATATAAATATTTAATTGAAAAATAATTTATTAAAAGAAAATCAAAGGTATAAGGTATTTATATCTGGTGTCAAATTTTCCGCAGAAATTAAATCCGTTGAAATTTTTAATATATCTTTAACGATCCTGGTAATGGTAATGGTAATTTTAGTTAACGTCGTACTAGAGCAACACAACGGGCTATTGACGACGGTCCGGGATCAGTCCCTTAACGGAAAGATCCGAGGACAACACCTCGTAATTTTGAACCACGGTCAGATGACGAGGCAACACCTGAGCTGGCACCCCACTCTCCAAACTTCCACAGCAACCCAACTTGAGGACTTTCGGCCACGACAGATTTATGGTGGCAGTTTACACCATAGGCTTACAAACAACCATGCCCGGACCCGGATTCGAACCAGGAACCTTCCGATCTAGAGGCTAACACCTCAACCACTATGCCGGTTGGTCGGCTTTTAACGATCCTGATTTCACAAAACAGAGCGAAACAATGCCAGCCAAAACTTTTTTTTTTTGCTTTCATTCGGTGAAATCGTAAAAGCGCAGGAAAAATAATCTGTTTATTTTTTGAATGTGAAGGTTGACGAGACGTCACACTCTCTTGCAAAAATATAAAAAATAATCAATTAAAAAATTTTGCTTGTTTTTAGAAAATCATATTTTAGGTATCGATCTAATGTGAAATTTTCAGCAGATTGCAAATCCGTTGAAATTTTTACTCTATCTTGAACGGTCTAGAAGATAGAAAAAAAAAGAACTTCGTAACTACAGTTAAACGTTTATTTGCTGTTTATCGTCTGCTGAAAAATCATTCCTCCGTGCAAAATAAAAACAAAAAAATAAATATAGAATCTTTGGTCTTTTATGCTGTTGCATTCTAAGGAAAACAATAATAATCAAATTTCATTATATTCATTTTACAATAGTCTAAATTGAATTTTAAAATTCGTTGCATTCTAAAAAGATCGAACTGCCTGTGTGCCAAATCCCGTTACTGTAAGTGTCATAGATTCGTCAGGACTTAGCGTGCAATAATCAAACACTTCCTTTTATAATATTAGAGACTAGCCACTGAGTGGCCAGCACGACGTTGCCAGTGCCAGTTCTTTTCGTGGGGTCAGGTATGACCATTGCTCGCTGACGTTTGCCAACCCGTTGTGATTGCTACGTAATCCCATTTGGTTTGCTTCGCAAACGAACTCCACAGGCAACGCCGTGATGACCTCGAAGTGGCTATTATCAACAACGTAAATCAAAATACGCTATACTCAGTTACAGGCTTTCTTGGCACAATAGGAATACGCTGAGAGCAAACGAAACAAATAGTTCCCAGCGCCTTGTCCGATATTTGAGTCCAATGAGGCACTGCAACTTATAAATGTGATTAATTTGTTAACCCCACACAAATCTTGCGATTTTTTGTCGTAATTAGCGTGAAATTTTGAATATTTTGCCTTTTACGTGCGGCGTAGTAATGTCATTTAGAATCGCGCGGCAGCCAATAAGAGCCAACCAGCATTTTCCGAGCGCGCTCGATACTTGTTGCTGGGCGACATTGGCAGATATTTACTTATCTTCAAATTAACGTGCGTTGCATACATTGCTAGTAGTTTTGAATCTCTATGTTTGAGTAATTTGTGATTAATAATGGAATTAACTCCAGATTCTATTAGAAGTTACGTTTTTCAACCGCTCAAGAAAGGCAGTGCCCTGAAAAGCTCTGCAAAGACAATCGTTATGAATGTGTTTCATAAATTGATAGAATGGCATCCCAACGATTCTCAGAAGGATATTCATGAACTACTGAAATTGTGAAGTATATAACCTTCCCCTAAGCGTTTTTAACGAGGTTCATATCCTATTTATGGAATATGTGATGATTTATTTAGAGGACACTCAAGGTTATTCCTCTACATTTTTTTTATTCCATTAAAAGTTTGTTATAAATAAGTAAACAATAATCATTAAAAAAATATTAATATACATTACTTACAAAAATTGTTATAAATATAGTTCTAATAGTTAAAAGTTTAAAAAATATATATACGTTCTTCAATTTTATAAACTATTGTATTGTATTTTTTAATGATTAATATTTTTAAAATTATACTTAAAATTTAAGATAGCTGTAATCTTGTGTGCCCTCTAAATAAACAATCACATTAGCCATAAGTATATTGATTAATACAAGGTGGTCCCGAATTCATGGTACAAACTTTAATGGTAGGTACAGGACATTGTAACAATGATTTATTGTATAGGAATGTATAGTCGCAAGTGACGCGGTGAGGCGAAAACAGGGGAAATAAAAGGAAAGAGAAATGGAGTGATCGGTTGGTATCATTGCCGGTAGAGGGCAGTAGATGTCTAGCCGCTGTTGAACATGATGCATCGCAGTAGGAATTACCTGAATGCCACGTTTGGTACTCGATGGATTGGGCGTGGTGGACCAGTCCCTTGGCCACCCCGATCTCCCGATTTATCGAGCCTCGATTACTTTTTATGGGGACATCTAAAGCATCTTGTTTATGAGACTCCAGTTGACTCAGATGAGGATCTCGTCGCTCGCTTATCTGTAGCTGCTGCAGGTGTGCGTGAAATACCAGGCATCTTTGAACGTGTACGCCAATCGCTCCACCGACGCTGTCAAGCATGTATCGATACTGGTGGACGCAATTTTGAACAATTACTGTAAACATGACACTTGTCAACAACGCTTTCAATAAAATCTTTGTTTTTCCTTTCGGCCGTTATTTCCCCTGTTTTCGCCTCACCGCGTCACTTGCGACTATACATTCCTATACAATAAATCATTGTTACAATGTCCTGTACCTACCATTAAAGTTTGTACCATGAATTCGGGACCACCCTGTATTGAATGAAAATAATTGAATATTGTGAAGGAGATATTGAGTAATGTTAAAAAAGAACATCGATCAGTATCGTAAAGCTAATATTGAGCAATGACAAAAAAGCAGATCAAGCAATCTAGTAAAATTCATTGAGGCCAAATTAGATTAATGCGCCAAGTTGGAAGCTTGCAAGTGTGTCGTCTCCTCGAAACCTCTGCCTGCAACCCAACGGGAGACGGATCACTCACTTTATCCCTCCGCGAAGTCTGTGTCAAGAAACGTTGCAATCTAGTACAGAATCGGAATAGTTGGTATGGTTCCAAAGGAATTAGGGCGAAAAACGCTAGTGACGTCATCTGTTGAAAATAGCAAAATCCTTTCCTTCTTCATTCGAGGTAAGGGCGACGTCACATTCCGAAAAATTAAGTGGTATCCACCGACCCACCCGAAGGTAAGTGGTGATGTTGGCAGGGTTGAGAAGCAACCCCATCAGAACGAGAACTGGGTACCTAGTGCCCCTATCCTAGTCATCTCTAGCCTCCGCATATTGGTTGATATCCCCGGAAGCGGGACACCATCCAATGATGCGCGATTGCCTTTTTGCCCATCCTATATACTTGTCTCCACCAATCTGCTGTCCGTAAAGCCCCATCTGCTTTGAAGTTGCTTTATTTTAATCCAATTTACATTACAAAGTAATTGCTAACCAAACACAATAAGTAGTACAACAATGCTTATTAAAGAATAAGTTAGAATAAAAGTCCGAAACCAAAGCTTGAAAGTTTGAATACAACCATATTTACAATATTTACAACAATATTTACAATATTTAAAACAATATTTACAATATTTAAAACAATGTTTACAATATTTAAAACAATATTTACAATATTTAAAACAATATTTACAGCAATATTTAAAACAATATTTACAACATTTACAACAATATTTACAACATTTACATGTTATATGCAATCAATAGTACTATAAATATATAGATCACTACCGATACAGATACCAATTACCAGTAGTCCACCAATAGACTAATATTTTTTACCAAATAATAGTTATTTTATGTATATTTATGTAACTTTCATGAACTCCATCTCAATAGCCAAACAGTCATATCGACGACTGAGTCTACAGAGTATAATTTACTATTTCAGGTTTATGGGATTTCTTCCATTCTCTGTTCCAAAATCCCTCTTATGATTTTTACTAAGCCCTTCCTCAATTTAGGATTTGATATTAATAATCTATTTTGTGAAACTTTATAATTATTGGGAAATAATTGTGTTCCGATGTTTCTCAGAAAGGACCACTGACGTGGTTCAAAATTACGAGGTGTTGTCTTTGGACCTTACCCTCGAGGATTGATCCCAGAACGTCACCAATATCCCATTGGTTTTCTCCCAGTGCAACTTTAATGAAAATACACTACCCTATAATAATGGTCCGGACAGCAAGATGTGATGGTATAAGGGAAATTATAGATGCTTTAAAAGGGGGGTGGTCCCCACGGGCTCAAATTACAATAGCAACCCTTTTGGACATACTTTCAACAAGAATTTGACATACAGTTGTGGGTATTTGTGTCAATTCCTGTTACAAGAATGTCACCAGCTCAGTTGTAGATTTCGAACGTGATTCCCTGGTTCGTAAGCGTCGCTCTAACTCGTCCCACAAATGATCTATGGGGTTTAGATCGGGACTCTGAGCAGTCCAGGGAAGACTTTTTACATCCATACCTCGATACAACTGCTTGACAGATTCTGCAATATGACATGGTGCGTTGTCGTCCTGGAAGGAACATTCGTCCATTCCATAAAATTGCCAGAGCGTACGAAAAACCTGATTGTTCAAAATGTTCATGAAGGCGGCGGCGTGCAATTTACCATGAACAACATACAAAGGTCCCAGGTCATACCACGAAAAACACCCCAAAACAAGTAGTCGGATTTTATGCAAATCCGATGGCGTCCTGTCCATTATTGTAAGGTAGTGTATCTCTCTATATTAAAAATAAGTTACCGCCGCGGCAGGATTGAAAACTGTGTTGTTTAGCTCAATTCCTAGGCGGTTTACCAAAAAAGTTAGGATCACAAAAATATGAAATTAACATAGTTTGTTCTTCATCGTTTTCGCTGGACAATTGTAAAGATCTTTATCCAATTCGGTTATTAGATAAGGGTTTATTAAAAACAAAGTTGAAAGAGCGAAATTTCTTCCGCGAGTGAGTAAAACACATAGAAATTTTCAGACTTATGCCTTGAGTTTTTTTTAGAAGAGTACCTCTCAATATGTTTTAGAAATTCGGGAAAAATCGGGACATTTTCGTTATTTTTTTTAAACTGTCATATCTATATCTTATTACTATTAGTTTTTAATTTTGAAATTATAGCAGTATACCTCAGAATGTACTCTTTCTTACGGTACAATTATTTTTTAATTGGTTAATAAATAAATTCAATGCGATCAAAAGTTGGTCAGACAAATTTCGGAATCTTTGGATATTTTCGCTATTTTTTGTTAAGACTGTCATATCTACAGCTTAATTCTATTATTTTTTTAAATTTGAGAACCTCACTCAATACATTACATTACGCTCTTTCTTGTGGTACACATATTTTTTTTAATTGGTTAATAAATAAAGTCGACGCAATTAAAAGTTGGTCATACAATTTTCGGAACTTTCAGATCGTAATTTCCGAAGCAATACTAAAACTGTCATATCTATATCGTATTCTATTAGTTTTTAATTTTGAAAATATAGCAGTATACCTCAGAATGTACTCTTTCTTACGGTACAATTGTTTTTAAAAATTGGTTAATAAATAAATTAGATGCGATCAAAAGTTGGTCAGACAAATTTCGAAATCTTTGGATATGTTCGCTACTTTTTGTTAAAACTGTCATACCTACAGCAGAGCCCCCTAGTATAAACAAAAAACGAAAAATATCTACCTTGAACAAGATGCCCCGTTTTAAATTTTATCTTGTATAAATTTATTCCTAAATCATCCATATCAGCTTCTACATTTCATTAAAAACGAATATTAGAATACTCTCGAACATGCATTTATCCGATGACATATTATCTATACGTTACGTCTAATATAATTTATGCATTAATCTATGTTAATACCAGTTGAGCGATCACTATAATCCTGCTAATGACAAATCTAGAACCGTTGTACAGAAGGGAAGTATATAGCATTCCGCACTCTCGTATGTAATGCTTCTTTGTGTCATGAACATAGCGAGTGCATAGGAACATATTCCATGTGTTTATATGAATAGATTATTCATGGGAATTTCAATTCGCTTCTATTCAAGTGGGTATTACCGAAACTCGCCGAATAGTTTTCACCAGAGCTATACATCCCGTGGTCAATCGAGAACTCTATGGTAATTGGTCGGGGGTTAAATTAAATCAGTGATGTAGTCTTAAGTTACGGATATCGTGATAAACACAAAGTCACCACCACATGGATTTACTTGGAATGATGTAGTATGTGTAATTGTTTTCACCACGGTACTTTTGGGTAGACATAATAGCATTGTATTTTGCACGTCGTATAAAATCCTTGACTGACTAACGTGATTATGAACCCACGTACTCTGAAAAACAGCTTGGTTAGAAACCACATATCTTCTCCAAAACCAAAACGTGAAATCTCTCATTTTTTACCATTGCAGAGCATTTTACGTGTAGAAAGTAAGTAGTAGAAGTGTAATTTTTTCTACCACAATACTGTCGGGTAGACAAAATTGAAGTCTTCTGCACGCCGTTTTAAATTACTGACTGACGGACGTTATTATGAACCTAGGTACTCTGAAAAACAAGCCTGGTTAGATACCACAAATCGTCTCCAAAACCGAAACGTGAAATGTATCATTTTTTACCATTGCAGAGCATTTTACGTGTAGAAAGTAAGTAGTAGCAGTGTAATTTTTTTCTACCACAATACTTTCGGGTAGACAAAATTGAAGTCTTCTGCACGCCGTTTTAAATTACTGACTGACGGACGTTATTATGAACCCAAGTACTCTGAAAAACAAGCCTGGTTAGTTACCACAAATCGTCTACAAAACCGAAACGTGAAATGTATCATTTTTTACCATTGCAGAGCATTTTACGTGTAGAAAGTAAGTAGTAGCAGTGTAATTTTTTTCTACCACAATACTTTCGGGTAGACAAAATTGAAGTCTTCTGCACGCCGTTTTAAATTACTGACTGACGGACGTTATTATGAACCCAGGTACTCTGAAAAACAAGCCTGGTTAGATACCACAAATCATCTCCAAAACCGAAACGTGAAATGTATCATTTTTTACCATTGCAGAGCATTTTACGTGTAGAAAGTAAGTAGTAGAAGTGTAATTTTTTCTACCACAATACTGTCGGGTAGACAAAATTGAAGTCTTCTGCACGCCGTTTTAAATTACTGACTGACGGACGTTATTATGAACCTAGGTACTCTGAAAAACAAGCCTGGTTAGATACCACAAATCGTCTCCAAAACCGAAACGTGAAATGTATCATTTTTTACCATTGCAGAGCATTTTACGTGTAGAAAGTAAGTAGTAGCAGTGTAATTTTTTTCTACCACAATACTTTCGGGTAGACAAAATTGAAGTCTTCTGCACGCCGTTTTAAATTACTGACTGACGGACGTTATTATGAACCCAAGTACTCTGAAAAACAAGCCTGGTTAGATACCACAAATCGTCTCCAAAACCGAAACGTGAAATGTATCATTTTTTACCATTGCAGAGCATTTTACGTGTAGAAAGTAAGTAGTAGCAGTGTAATTTTTTTCTACCACAATACTTTCGGGTAGACAAAATTGAAGTCTTCTGCACGCCGTTTTAAATTACTGACTGACGGACGTTATTATGAACCCAGGTACTCTGAAAAACAAGCCTGGTTAGATACCACAAATCGTCTCCAAAACCGAAACGTGAAATGTATCATTTTTCACCATTGCAGAGCATTTTACGAGTAGAAAGTAAGTAGTAGCAGTGTAATTTTTTTCTACCACAATACTTTCGGGTAGACAAAATTGAAGTCTTCTGCACGCCGTTTTAAATTACTGACTGACGGACGTTATTATGAACCCAGGTACTCTGAAAAACAAGCCTGGTTAGATACCACAAATCGTCTCCAAAACCGAAACGTGAAATGTATCATTTTTTACCATTGCAGAGCATTTTACGTGTAGAAAGTAAGTAGTAGCAGTGTAATTTTTTTCTACCACAATACTTTCGGGTAGACAAAATTGAAATCTTCTGCACGCCGTTTTAAATTACTGACTGACGGACGTTATTATGAACCCAGGTACTCTGAAAAACAAGCCTGGTTAGATACCACAAATCGTCTCCAAAACCGAAACGTGAAATGTATCATTTTTTACCATTGCAGAGCATTTTACGAGTAGAAAGTAAGTAGTAGCAGTGTAATTTTTTTCTACCACAATACTTTCGGGTAGACAAAATTGAAATCTTCTGCACGCCGTTTTAAATTACTGACTGACGGACGTTATTATGAACCCAGGTACTCTGAAAAACAAGCCTGGTTAGATACCACAAATCGTCTCCAAAACCGAAACGTGAAATGTATCATTTTTTACCATTGCAGAGCATTTTACGAGTAGAAAGTAAGTAGTAGCAGTGTAATTTTTTTCTACCACAATACTTTCGGGTAGACAAAATTGAAATCTTCTGCACGCCGTTTTAAATTACTGACTGACGGACGTTATTATGAACCCAGGTACTCTGAAAAACAAGCCTGGTTAGATACCACAAATCGTCTCCAAAACCGAAACGTGAAATGTATCATTTTTTACCATTGCAGAGCATTTTACGAGTAGAAAGTAAGTAGTAGCAGTGTAATTTTTTTCTACCACAATACTTTCGGGTAGACAAAATTGAAATCTTCTGCACGCCGTTTTAAATTACTGACTGACGGACGTTATTATGAACCCAGGTACTCTGAAAAACAAGCCTGGTTAGATACCACAAATCGTCTCCAAAACCGAAACGTGAAATGTATCATTTTTTACCATTGCAGAGCATTTTACGAGTAGAAAGTAAGTAGTAGCAGTGTAATTTTTTTCTACCACAATACTTTCGGGTAGACAAAATTGAAATCTTCTGCACGCCGTTTTAAATTACTGACTGACGGACGTTATTATGAACCTAGGTACTCTGAAAAACAAGCCTGGTTAGATACCACAAATCGTCTCCAAAACCGAAACGTGAAATGTATCATTTTTTACCATTGCAGAGCATTTTACGTGTAGAAAGTAAGTAGTAGCAGTGTAATTTTTTTCTACCACAATACTTGCGGGTAGACAAAATTGAAGTCTTCTGCACGCCGTTTTAAATTACTGACTGACGGACGTTATTATGAACCCAAGTACTCTGAAAAACAAGCCTGGTTAGATACCACAAATCGTCTCCAAAACCGAAACGTGAAATGTATCATTTTTTACCATTGCAGAGCATTTTACGTGTAGAAAGTAAGTAGTAGCAGTGTAATTTTTTTCTACCACAATACTTTCGGGTAGACAAAATTGAAGTCTTCTGCACGCCGTTTTAAATTACTGACTGACGGACGTTATTATGAACCCAGGTACTCTGAAAAACAAGCCTGGTTAGATACCACAAATCGTCTCCAAAACCGAAACGTGAAATGTATCATTTTTTACCATTGCAGAGCATTTTACGTGTAGAAAGTAAGTAGTAGCAGTGTAATTTTTTTCTACCACAATACTTTCGGGTAGACAAAATTGAAGTCTTCTGCACGCCGTTTTAAATTACTGACTGACGGACGTTATTATGAACCCAGGTACTCTGAAAAACAAGCCTGGTTAGATACCACAAATCGTCTCCAAAACCGAAACGTGAAATGTATCATTTTTTACCATTGCAGAGCATTTTACGTGTAGAAAGTAAGTAGTAGCAGTGTAATTTTTTTCTACCACAATACTTTCGGGTAGACAAAATTGAAATCTTCTGCACGCCGTTTTAAATTACTGACTGACGGACGTTATTATGAACCCAGGTACTCTGAAAAACAAGCCTGGTTAGATACCACAAATCGTCTCCAAAACCGAAACGTGAAATGTATCATTTTTTACCATTGCAGAGCATTTTACGAGTAGAAAGTAAGTAGTAGCAGTGTAATTTTTTTCTACCACAATACTTTCGGGTAGACAAAATTGAAATCTTCTGCACGCCGTTTTAAATTACTGACTGACGGACGTTATTATGAACCCAGGTACTCTGAAAAACAAGCCTGGTTAGATACCACAAATCGTCTCCAAAACCGAAACGTGAAATGTATCATTTTTTACCATTGCAGAGCATTTTACGAGTAGAAAGTAAGTAGTAGCAGTGTAATTTTTTTCTACCACAATACTTTCGGGAAGACAAAATTGAAATCTTCTGCACGCCGTTTTAAATTACTGACTGACGGACGTTATTATGAACCCAGGTACTCTGAAAAACAAGCCTGGTTAGATACCACAAATCGTCTCCAAAACCGAAACGTGAAATGTATCATTTTTTACCATTGCAGAGCATTTTACGAGTAGAAAGTAAGTAGTAGCAGTGTAATTTTTTTTCTACCACAATACTTTCGGGTAGACAAAATTGAAGTCTTTTGCACGTCGTTTTAAACTGTTGAGTGACGGACATGATTATGAACCCAAGTACTCTGAAAAACAAGCTTGGTTAAAAACCACATATCGTCTCCAAAACCAAAACGTGAAATCTGCCATTTTTTACCATTGCAAAGCATTTTACGAGTAGAAAGTAAGTAGTAGCAGTGTAATTTTGTTCTACCACAATACTTTCGGGTAGAAAAAATTGAAGTATTTTGCAAGTCGTTTTAAACTGTTGACTGACGGACGTGATTATGAACTCAGGTACTCTGAAAAACAAGCCTGGTTAGAAGCCACACATCGTCTCCAAAACCAAAACGTAAATTTGTCATTTTTTACCATTGCAGAGCATTTTACGTGTAGAAAGTAAGTAGTAGCAGTGTAATTTTTTTCTACCACAATACTTTCAGGTAGACAAAAACGAAGTACTTTACAAGTCGTTTTAAACTGTTGACTGACGGACATGATTATGAACCCAAGTACTCTGAAAAACAAGCTTGGTTAAAAACCACATATCGTCTCCAAAACCAAAACGTAAAATCTGTCATTTTTTACCATTGCAAAGCATTTTACGAGTAGAAAGTAAGTAGTAGCAGTGTAATTTTTGTTCTACCACAATACTTTCAGGTAGACAAAATTGAAGTACTTTACAAGTCGTTTTAAACTGTTGACTGACGGACATGATTATGAACCCAAGTACTCTGAAAAACAAGCTTGGTTAAAAACCACATATCGTCTCCAAAACCAAAACGTGAAATCTGTCATTTTTTACCATTGCAAAGCATTTTACGAGTAGAAAGTAAGTAGTAGCAGTGTAATTTTTGTTCTACCACAATTATTTTCGGGTTGACAAAATTGAAGTATTTTGCAAGTCGTTTTAAACTGTTGACTGACGGACGTGATTATGAACTCAGGTACTCTGAAAAACAAGCCTGGTTAGATACCACAAATCGTCTTCAAAACCGAAACGTGAAATCTATCATTTTTTACTATTGCAGAGCATTTTACGTGTAGAAAGTAAGTAATAGCAGTGGAATTTTTTTCTACCACAATGCTTTCGGGTAGACAAAATTGAAGTCCTTTGCACGCCATTTTAAACTGCTGACTGACGAACGAGATTATGAACCCAGGTGCTTTGAAAAACAAGACTTTTTAGATACCACATATCGTGTACAAAACCAAAACGTGAAATCTATCATTTTTTACCATTGCAGAGCATTATACGTGTAGAAAGCTGATTAATATTGATGATTCGCAATTTGATGAAGTATATGTATTCATCAAAATGGCCGTAGGGCAAATATATTTCCCTGTAAACCGCTCGGAAAAATACTCTACACTCTAGCCATTATAATTGCTAACAGCCTAATCAACTCCAATGTACTATACGTCCCCATTCATGAATAATTTCTAATTTTATTTGTAGCGCGTCCGAAATTAAGTAAATTCATTACCATTGCCACCGGGCGAATTAGAATTTTGAATATTTATCGCCTGCTTATTAAACGCCGCTCTCTGCATTATGATTTCTCATTCAATTATAGCCAGATCGATACCAGATTCATTTTTCCGTGCCCTCACTCCGTGATTTCTTTCTTTTTTTCAGTCTCTTCACTTCACTTCCGAGAGCAAATCTTTTGAGTGGTCTGCTCTCCCGTTTTTACTTAATTACCGGAGCTGGAGATATTGTCTTCTGCGTTCGATTTCCCAGGGGGTCGGGGAAGGGGGTTCGCGAGAAGTAGGGCTAAATACTTTGATCGTTTGGAAGGCTGAAAATCGGAAGTGGAGAGAGGATGCGATTGGATGGCCAATCGCTAATCTGGAAAAATCGTCTGCGATCACGGGAGTGATGTGGAATGTGATAAGAAAGCGGGAGCAGTTTTCATTTGGGAAGGCACTAATGATTTCCGTTGATGGCAGGATGAAATGATTTTTTCCTCGCTTTTTGTGCCTTCTTCCAGAGTTTAGGATCTTCATTGTTAGTCCTCAACGCAAGTGTTGAAAGAGAGGATAACAATCGTATGATTAGATCAGACTTCTTCAGACAATTCTTGGGTTCCCAGCTTCTTTTACATAAAAGCACAGGTGCATAATTATATTCAGTGTTCTGTAACACAACTCCAAGGAATTGCAATTGTTCTGCGGGCAATTTGTTCGAATTTTGAAAACTGCAGTCAAATCAAAAACAGACATAAAACACAATTACCGGCTAAATATGCATCACATATTTATAATAAAATATCAAAATTAATCAACATACTTTATATAAAACCAAGACATATTTTCAGAATTTGCAATTATCTCTATAATTTTTTAAGTTAAATATTTTGTCATTGACATAGATGTG
This sequence comes from Metellina segmentata, assembly GCA_947359465.1. Lineage (NCBI taxonomy): Eukaryota > Metazoa > Arthropoda > Arachnida > Araneae > Tetragnathidae > Metellina > Metellina segmentata. The sequence continues at coordinate 44,126,331 of OX375883.1, forward strand.
TTATTTATAAAGTATTTGTGGTAACTTGGGCGGTGTAAGGAGGTTGTTCCGTAGCAAGAAAAACAAAAAGGGTATGACAAGGAGCGCGTTTTGTACTGCAGAACATCGTAACTTTTAATTGAAAAAATCGCCCAAAATTTTTATAAAATTAAGGAAAAATTGTTCTGCAAAGACTTTGTTCTGCGACATACGTCGCAGTTTTAAGCATTTGTGCTCTCGGGTTTATTAGTTGAATCAGTGTGTTGTTGTCGTTACTAATCCCCGATATGGTCTCTTTAAATTAGACCAAGCCCACAAATCCATAAACCCCCAAAAGTCCAAGAAAAGTAGAGGTTCCGAAAAAACCTTGTCCATTGTTAAGTCAATACATTTCAAAATATGAGCTGGAGAAGCCTGAACAGCTCCGCACTTGGTACAAGTCCTGAAAACCACCTGTCCCTGTTCGTAGAAGAGACTCCTCAAGTGTCCACTGGCAAAACGTGAAATACAAGTCTGCTGACTTTCATTGCCCTCAAAGAGTAAGGCGCCTCCAGGACGACTTCTCGAGTACCAATCATGTACTGGAGGGACATCACTTTGCAAGTCGAGCCTCCAAGTGAGTTCTTTAAGGTATCATCCATCAAAATCTGACCAATTTTGTTAATGACGTAGTATTCATCACCTCCAGACTAAAGCTTCGGTTTCCCAAGAAAGCGTAGCCGTGATCTAGCGGCCGTGATGTATCGGTGGGTGACGTCACTAAAACGTTGTTTATACTAACACATGGTGTTGGTTTCCTAGAGAGCGTTGTTTGTGAGCGTAACGAACATGATCGGAGCCGCCATTTCCATGACTGTCGTCACAGCGATCTCAAACAGTTGGGGAACGTTTTTTCTCTTGTAGCGGCCAGATTTCATTTCCTGCTCCAAACGATTCGAACGAAGAGGGAGCGAAATAAATAAACATTTTTGACTGCCATTGATTAATTCGTTTTTGTAAAATCGGGATCGTTAAACACAGAATGAAAATTTCAACGGATTTGAAATCTGCGGAAAATTTGACACCAGATCGATACCTTAAATGTGATTTTCTTTAAATAAATAATTAATTATTTAATAAATAATTAAATAATCAAATGGTAAATAATTGAATAATAAAACTGTTTTTGATATCGATCCGGAGTAGAAATTTACGCTGATTTGAAATCTGTTAAAATTTTCACTCTACCTACAACGATCCCGAAGAAAGAAACTTTAAACTAGAGAATAAAAAACCACTTTGTTTTGTTTCTCGAATAAAATAAACCACGACAGCCGTCTGTGTTGCCCATTCTCCAACGTATTCTGTCCGTCTAAGTTGACACCTCTGGATTTTTGTTTAGACGGCCGCCTAGTTATGCCAGCGGCATCATGACGTATCACGGCTGTTATATAACGGCTCCACTTTCTTAGGAAACCAAAGCTTAAGCAATCATCCGACTAAAAATAACTGAAACACCACGGCCCTAAAATAAAACACAAAACGTGTGTTTACCAACTGTTCTCACCAGTTGGAACGGTTGTGGTTACAGATACAGCAAAAAAAAGGACTGCACAGCGACATAGTAATCAACAACCTGCCCAAGAGTTATAACATGATATATTATTTACACTCTGTTTGGAAACGGTAAATGTAGAAATAGTAATAAACGAATCGAGGAAATGTATGTGACGAAAACACCGAATCGTGTAATATTATGCAACTGCTAAATGATCAACACCATTTTCACCCAATCCATCGGAAACAAATATTCCACGATATAAACACCACCTCCAGACAATCCAGACTAAGCAATCATCCGAATAAAAATAACTGAAATACAACGGCCCCAAAATACCCCCTGTTTATCAATTGTTCTCATCAGTTTTGAACGGTAGTAGATACACGTACAGCAATCCAAATAACCGTCAGCGACAAACTAATCAACAATCGTTCCAAGAGCTATATCACGTTACACTATTCATACACAATTTCGAAACAGTAAATGCCGAAAGAGAAATAAACCTATCAAGAAAATTTACTTGGTGATAACACCCAATCGTGTTTTTTATTCAACTGATAAACGATCAGCACCTTTTTACTCGGTCCATCGCAAACAAATATTCCACGATATACACACCACCTCTAGACTAAGCAATCACGGGGCTAAAAATACCCGAAATAGAACGGAGCTAATATAAAAACCCCAACCGTGTTTATCGAGCCATTTGGTGCCGAAGAAAAACATCCAGCAAAAAATCACCCTATCTGTAGCACCTCATTCGTCGGGTCCATTCGAAAGCGTAAAAGGACTGGCTCTTGAAGCCCATTTGAAGCTGAAATCCTTCGCACAGGGATTGAGTGATTACGGAATTAATGAGTAGCTACAAAATGGTCAGTTGCTACTTCCAGGTTTAATGAGCCGGCAGAGATTTAATCACATTGGGCTGTTTCGGAAATCACTACCGAAGGGAGGGGGGTCTACGAATTTGTAGATTGCCGTGGAATTTGTAGAGCGAAACGCACAAGAACCGGATTCGGTTTCTCATTACGGTAGATTGGCTGATGTGGCTTTTCTTGAACGATATTAAGGGAGAGATAGTGTTGGAGAGATATAGAGAAGAAACGTGTATGTTAAATGATAGATTACTGCCTGGTCCGATACTGTTCTGGTTTGTGTACGGGGTATATTTTTCGTTAAGCTACTAGAAAGTCTTTGATAAAGGTTTCTATCACATCAAAATAGGATTATCTGCCGTTATTTGGGTTTGTTGGTTGGTTGTTTTGGAGTTTTATGGCGCAGGGTCCATGTTTGACAATGCTGCGCCAGATACAAGACATACAATATCGAGTAATCTTGGCTTTGTTGGAAATAAGCTGTTACAACAGTTTGTAATACAGTATTAAACCTGATAGACTATAGTCAATGTATCCATACCCTCCTGGTTGTCTCGACGAAGTTTTTTTTCGAGGTTTTTCTTGACGAAATCGACCAGATCTTGATCTCGTCATCATAAACAAATCGGTAATATCTTGATGACGAGGTGTCTTATCACTAGTAAATTTGGTTAGATCTTGAAGGACGAGATTTCTCGTCAAAACAAACATGAAGGTTAACATAATCTTCAATTACAGCAACAATCTGACTAGTAAATGTTGAGTTTACTTTTTTCTAGTTACCAGAAACTTTTGATCAAGCTTTCTATAAACAAATACAGTATTTCAGCAGCTATTGCGGTTTGATAGAAGCTTTGCTGGCAATGGGTAACAGCTTGTGGTACATCATTGAAACGGTCAATTGCTAATGTATTTTTGCACAAACTTCAAGCTATGTATGTGATTTGCTTAACTAAATTCTCTTTTAGCTACTAGAAAACTTTTGATTCAGCTTTCCATAAACGTACCTAGAATTTTAGACGTACTGGAAAATGGTATTTTTGTTGGTTAGTTGAGTTTTATGGTCCAAAGACCATATTTTACAGTCTGCGCCAAACACAAGAGACATCGGTGAGTAACGAACTGTTGTTGGAACTATTTTCTTGCAACAGATTGTGCCGCATTACAAAAACTAATGAACTGGGGAGAGTTTATTTTTCCTTGCTATAGATCGGATTTGTATATGAAGTTGGAGTTGCTTTTACCTCAGGTTATTCAGTTTACATCAGAAAACATTAAAAGTTTACATCAGAAAACCAGTATTTCAACTTTGTGTCTGGAAGGTTTATTTGAAATAGAGGTTCTTGCAACATTACAAGAATTCTATGTGATTATAGATTGTGCATAGTAGCTTTAATCGTTATGGTAATTATCTGAGGGCTGTATAAGGAATTGTTTTATTGCTAAATCAAAGATCAGGACTTGTAGCACATTATAAGAACTCTGTGTGATTATAGATTGTACACAGTAGCGTTAATCGTTATGGTAATTATCTGAGGGCTGTATACAGAATTGTTTTATTGCTAAATCAAAGATCAAGTTTATTAAGGTTGATTCATAACAGATTGTGTTCCTTTGAATTAAATAACTATAAACGATTCATGACTATTTGACGGAAAGCATACTTAATTCTGTACTTCAGTTTCAGTAACAAAACGTTTTGTTTTATTTCCCTTGAGTCATTTACTATTTGAGTGGTTCATTAGGCTTACTCGCTGCTCTGAATCCTGCGAGCTTCAGATGAGGCAGGTTCGATTTCATCAACTACACTTGGTATAATTCGCTGAATGTTATTAAAATACTTATTTTGTGTTTGTGATTGTGTGGAAACTATTGCTTTGCCATATTTGGACCTTTCGCCCTACAAAAAATTTCGCTTTATGAAACCTAAATGTAAAATATGAAATTTGTAATTGAAAATAGGTCCCTGTTGAAGGTTAATTTATATATAACCCTATCATAGAACAAGATTAACTGTAACTGTTATTAATTAATGGTTACTGCTATTAATTCTACAGCCACACATATATATACTGGTTTCAAATAAACAATTTCCAAGTATTTTTAATAGATGTTACAAGAGCTCCAAGTATGTATTTCAACAGTACTGATGCTTGACTTTAAACAGAAAAAAATGTTTTTCTTCAACAGACAAGTTCAAAGAAGAACCATCATCAATCATTCTTTACAGAACTTTTTTCATGATCAATCATGCACTTTCTTTCGTAATCTATCTAGTTTTTGAAGCGTACGCTTAGGACACTAGGTGTAAAGCATAAAAGAAACAGTCCAAAGGATTGAATTCTGAGGCCCTTAGACTGTTAAACAGGTTTAGTATATTCACTGCCCTATAGTGAGTATAAAACCTATTTGTTGTGTGGGTGTGCGCATATGCGTGTATGTTCATACCATCACAGAATATGGAAAGATAAAACTAATCAAAGAAATTTACACAGATTATTAAATATTACACTTATGAAATTTTTACAATCAGGGGAGTAACATACCACTATATTTACGTATTCATTCCCAGTATCTGATTTATGAGGCAAAAAATTACTGTAGAGCAATTAGACTAACATCTCTCGATATGCTAAGTAAACTAGATTTATTACCTGGAATTTTCACTGTTTTACATAAAATAAGTCATGCCTCTTTGCTCATTAGTAACGTTGCGTCGGAGAACAGCTTTTTGAGCTTTGTCCGCGTCAGGTGCTTGAGTTATTTTCTCTTCGCGATTTCTCGATTTGTGACAACTTTTGACCTTTTTGCGAAATGTGCTACGTTATAGGCGACTTGAGTTTATTACAATAAATGTTACATTAGAGTTTACTTAATTACTAATTTTTTCTAGTGTTCTAAGGGAATGACAGCAATCTGAAAGCAGTTGCATTGACCAGAAATGTCAGACAAAATATTTGTGCAAACTAAATAACAAGTTTTTCCAATCCATAGATCTTCTGCTCTATTTTCTCACTTTGAGAGTTATGATAATACTCAAAACATAGACGGAAGATATTCTAGTGCTGAGACTCAGATGTGGCTCATTGAACTAACTTTAAATGTCTGATGTATAAGCAATTTAGTCACTAAAAAGTGATTAAAAAATGTGATTAACACCCACACACACTGTGACCCCAATTCGGTACACTAACTATTGAATTAACTATTGTTTCATAACCTAGGACTCGTGAATGAAGCATAATTTAAATATTTAAAATTGGGTTCTAAGAGTCGACTGTCAGATAAACGTCACATTAGCACCGAAGTATTAGCATTATATTGACTGATATATTATTCAATATATCAGTCAATATACGCTCTAAATGCGTAACATATATTATTGCGTATTACTTCAATATATCAATCATCTACATACATAAAGTACACTAAGGAGATGCATACTTAAATCATGAAAAATTGCGGTTGCAAAATAATATACATTACATTCTCAAATGCTTCAGACAAGTTATACGACCTATTCTTTTCTTAGAATACCAGCGAAAATAACGATAACAACCAAGGAAATGCGGTAGGTATTTAGTTAAGATAGCATTGGAGGAATAGAATGGGGTAATGCGGACGGAAGAAATTAACTGCAGAAGGGAAAGATCCGAGAACAACACCACATAATTTTGAACCACGGTCAGATGACGAAGCAACTACTGAGAGCATTGATACAAGGTAATTGTAATGGTAATTTTAGTTAACGTCGTACTAGAGCAACACAACGGGCTATTGACGACGGTCCGGGATCAGTCCCTTAAGGGAAAGATCCGAGAACAACACCTCGTAATTTTGAACCACGGTCAGATGACGAAGCAACACCTTAACTGGCACCCCACTCTCCAAACGTCCATAACCAACACAATGTGAGGACTTTCGGTCACAACAAATTTAAGGTGCACCAGCCGCCTCTACACCATACGCTTACAAATATCCATGCCCGGACCCGGATTCGAACCAGGAACCTTCTTATCTAGAAGCTAACACCTTAACCACTATACCGGTTTCATTGATACAAGGATCACTTTCATGAAAAGTAGGAATTTTAAGTGGAAAGAGGTATATGCTTTTCTTAAAAATTGTTAATCATGCCAAACATTGCAGATTCTAGCGTTAAAAGAAAATTCTAATTATCTGAAGAGAACGGTGTATACCTTTTTCATTGGATAGATCGGGGTTTGATAACAATCATTATTGAAACTGAACAAGAATCTAAATAATCGAATATTTTTTAATTACACATGTGCTTCAACTTAACGAAGTTTAAAACTCCTACTAGAGGACTTAATTTTCAATCTACTGTGTATTTAATTACCAAGTCCACATTTTCAATTAAAACTACTGAACTCCTCAACACGAAATGCTCGCATCGGGCGACGCTCCAAGAACACCGTTCAATAAACTGTCAATGCTCATCAGAAGGGTCCGTCACACAAACCCATAACCTGTCACGTCATGTAACATTGTATTCATGCAAAATATAATAAGCTGCGTCTTTTAATACTTTAATGGATCTTACAGTAGGAACGGCCCTGTTTTCATTAAGGAAATGAGAAGAAATCTTTAATACCAAGTTCCAAACTCTTTGGTACATGAGTAAGAAATCCTTGCACCGTATGAATTCTGTGTAAGTAGCTTATTTTGGAAATCTTTAGGAGCCTAATTTCAGTGACGTAAAGCCTCTTTTCAATAGCTTGATTATCAGCGCAATTTGCTTTCTCCGAAAAATATTTTTCTATGTAGTGTACAGTTTGTGGGAATAAAATGGCTAAACAAAGCGTTTCACTTTCAATGCGTCTAAAAACGAGGAATATGTAACTATGCAGAAAAGAGTTTTTGACTATCATGAAAGCAAAATAACTCATAAATAGACCGATTCGCTAATAGAGCGGGTTTCTTTGTCAAATTTATCCGTATTTAATGCGAATCTTCTACTTTAACTGCGTCAAATTTCTCCTGTCGTTGACTTATGGTACTATATTTTCGCCAACTTCGCAGTTAGGGATGCGATATCGATAGCAAAACATCGATGTTCAAAATAAAAACATCGATGTTGATAATACATCGACCCAAAAACATCGATGTTTCTAAACATTGATGTTTTTAAAATTCAGTGTATTTAAACTATTTTCCACATTTCTTAAGATTGGTTTACCAACTATTGATGCGACATCGACAGCAAAACATCGAAGTTCAAAATTAAAACATCGATGTTGATAATACATCGCTCCAAACCATCGATATTTTTAAAATTCAGTGTATTTAAACTTGTTTCCCATTTCTTAAAACTGGTTTAGCAACTAGTGATGCGACATCGGCTCCAATACATCGATGTTTTTTTCTAAACCATCTATGTTTAGAAAACATCGACATCGATATCGCATCCCTTCTTTTCAGACCCTTCATCCTTGGTCACTTTGGTCTAAAAGTATTTCAATTTGCTGATTATGAAAATTATGAATACTTGGTTATTTTTAAAAAATTTTATAACGGTACTTTTTGCATTTAAAAATAAAACATCGAAACGTAAAAACATCGACAAGTATAAACATCGATGTTACCAAAACATCGACCCCAATACATCGATGTTAAATGCATCGATGTTTTTTTAATAAACATCGATGCTTTGAAAACATCGACATCGATCCCTACTTCGCAGAATAAATCTTCCAATGTCCCCGTCAAAAGTCGAATATCAAATTTTGTTCCAGCATTCGATTTAGAAACAGATTCCTCCGGAGTTAAAGTTATTTTATGGGCTCCTTTCAACACACCTCACAAAGAAACGTTTCATGTACAAAAATCGTATATTATAATGTTCAAAGAACATACTAGTACCGTTTATCTGAGTCAAATACCCGGGTAAAAGGAGAGTTAAACCGGTTTCTTCTACTTCGCTTCCCGTACGTGGGGAAAAAGCGAGGGAATACGCGGGTTGATTTCAACCCTATTCAAGTCCCGTGTTTTTGAGGTTACCCTCCTTTCCCATAATGCATTTCGAGGAGTGCTGCTGGCATATAAACGGTTTCTTATTTGACGACGCGTATAATCTTCGAAAATCCCTTTCACCTTCGAATTAACCGGGTGGATTGGTTTGGTCATGTAAACGATACTATGTGAGGACGGTGCATATATTTTATATTCAATTGGGGTTGATAACAATAATTATTGAAACCAAACGATAATCTAAATTTTCCTTACATAAGATTCGAATTAACAAAGTTTAAAACTCAAAATCGAGGACTTAATTTTCAATCTATTGAGTACTTCATTACCCACTTCCTTTTCAATTAAAAATCCTCAACAACACCCAATACTAAACGCTCGCACGAGGCGAAGCTCTCCAAGAGAACATCGCTCAATATACTGTCATTGCTCATCAGGAGTGTCCGTCTCATAAACCCACACCCTATCACGTCAAGTAACATAAGATTCATTGAAAATATAATAAGCAGAGTCTTTTAATACTTTAATGGATCTTAGAGCAGGAACGGCCATGCTTTCATTAAGGAAATGGGTGGAAATATCTAATACCAAATTCCAAGCTCTGGTACACGAGCAATAAATCCCTGCACCGTACCAATTCTTTGTAAGTAGCTTATTTTGGAAATCTTTAGCAGCCTAATTTCAGCGACATGAAGCTTCTTTTCAATAGCCTTGATTATCAGCGCAATTTGCTTTCTCAGAAAATTATGTTTTTATCTGGTATACGGTTTATGGGGGTGTAAAGGCTAAACGAAGCGTGTCACTTTCAATGCGTCTAAAGTACCATGAATATGTTGCTATACATAAAGGCGTTGGGAGAATCTCATGGAGCGAAAATAACTTTTGAATAGGACGGTTCACACAAAAAAGTATAGATTACTTTACCAGTTAGTCATCCTTTACTACGTTTATTTTAAGGACACTAATGAACCTTTTCTTGATGGATCTTATAATTTAAGGGATAAGTACAAAAGTGCCCATGTTTGTTAATAAAATATTATATAAGGTATCGTATCCGTACATACTCGATCAGCATGATTAATAAATGTAAATTTTAGAAACATTTATTAAACTCTTTGAAGCAAAACTTTGTAATGGAAATTATTCTTTTAAAGAGTTTAGCTTTTGGAAATATGTATTCGAAAAACCAACACAATTCAACTTAAAATTAAAAAAATGCTCAGACACCGTTAAATCTCACCTCATTCCGTCCGAATAACACACACGCTATCAAAGAATAACTTCAGTCACACCTACAATAAATATTAGATGATGGGTGTATATAAGTATTATATATTTATACACACATAACAAAGCATTTGTCAACTCTGCAGGACAAAACCTTGGCTTGTACGCCCGGTTTACCTCACTTAGTATCATGCACGCATTATTCTACCATGATTGTTGGGTTTTGTGGCGCAAGGGCCATATTTAGCCATGTTGACACAAGACATATAATACCATGTAATGGCCATACATACAGAATGAAAGCTTTACGAACACAGAAGAGAGATATACACCTAAAGAGGGATGGAATCTGACAGGTATTGAACCAGAGCCGCCTACAATTCGCAAGTTGCTAGCTCAATGGGTATACCAACTGAACCACGGGTACAGCTACAGTCTACGTTTAGCCCGGTGGCAACGGACTTGACAGTTTTTTTGGCGCACTTTTAATAGCGAGTTATGGCAGGTTAAGGCAACATATATTTTTTCAGTTATTTCGTATATTAAAGCAATCTGAGCAAGCGGCAATTAAACATTTTTATTTTAAATATTGTAGAAAGCTCTTTTTAATATCCGTTAAACGATATTTTCATTTCATTAGTTCTTTTTAAATGTTATTCTTTGATTTCATTGTTTTTTTTTAAATCTTATTCATTGATTTCATTGGTTCTTTTTAATGTTATTCTTTGATTTCATTGGTTCTTTTTAATGTTATTTTTTGCTTTCATTGGTTCTTTTTAATGTTATTCTTTGATTTCATTGGTTCTTTTAATGGTTTTTCCCCAGTAGAGGAAATTTCTTTCATTTTGATTTAAGTCATGGTACAGTGCTGTCGTCTCCGGTTGTATTTCATATATTTTTATAAATTTTACTTACGTATACAATATATTTTATAAGACGTTCACAAATGTGTTTTTAAGCTTGTTACTTTCCGTTGTAAAAAGAAAAAGATTTTCGAAATAATTCTTTCCTTGGCAATATTAGAAGTGAACAAAAAAAAAACGCCAAGACCATTGCCACTGGCTAAACGTACACTGTAGCTGTCCCTATCCAACCATGAAACCTGCAGTTTTTCCTGCAGCTTTCGCGATGAAAATGATTACATTGATCATATTGATTAAAATATCATCAGAAAACACGTTATATTTTGATCGATAGAAGCCTCCAAAGGATTCTTTCAACCAATAGATGTAAATGTTTAGTAATTTTGGGTGTGTTGTAAAATAAATGTGTGTAATAGTATAACTACTCCAGAATAGTGCGACACTTAGGGTTAACGATGCTATTTCTGTAAAATATTAGACGGAACTCCAAGCCGTATATATTCGAGCAAGCAGTTTTTAAATGCATAAGCTTCGGTTGGTTGGGTTTTATGGTACATGTAACATATTTTTACGTGGTAACGCTGAACATAAAAAGACACACACAAAAGGCTGTACTGACATAAAAAGAGAGAATACGCTCAGGGAAGAATAATACATGCTTCGCCTACAACTTGCAGGAATTGACCTATTACTAAGGTAGGTAGTTGAATTAGCATCGCAGTAGAGTAATGCAATGGGCTATTGGTTATCTAATGAAATATACAGAGCATGCAAGCGTGATCGATGTAACACGATCTCCAATGTGTAAATCCCGTGGGCTTACGAATCGACATGGGCCGATTGACTATCGTAGCTAGTGTTTTAGGACTCATGTTATTAGATTAGTGTTTCCAATCATTCTGGATATTCACTTCAACCAATTTGTCCCAAATTAGGGTTCGTGCTTTTACCCATAACCACGTGATAGATCTCGAAATCGAGCGATCGGAAGAAATAACACGAAACAGCACTCATACAATCTTTCATGAGAAGGTCGTCAACTGATCGTGGTTCAAAATCACCTGGTGCGGTCCTCGTATCTTTCCCTTAAGGATTGATTCTGGACCGTGGTCAATAGCCGTTGTGTAGCTCTTGTACGACGTTGATTAAAATTACCATTACCATTCATTAGAAGGTCGGTGTTCACAGGTTGCTATGCAATAGGCAAACCACTGAGCCATCGCATAAATTTCGGAAGCGTCTATTTAACATCTCAACCCAACTGGTAGCTGTCATGACGAGGTATGCCGCCATTACCAAAGCCATCAGATGGTAAGGTAAGGTAATTTTTAATTAACGTCGTGCTAGAGCAACACAACGGGCTATTGACGACGGTACGGGATCAGTCCACTAAGGAAAAGGTCCGAGAAAACACCACGTAATTTTGAACCACGGTCAGAAGACGAGGCAATACCTAAGCTGGCACCTCACTCTCCAAACGTCCACATCAATCCAACGTGAGAACTTTCGGCCACGACAGATTTAAAGTGCAGGTAATTGATAGTTGGTAATTGGTCATTTCTGACGTCGTACTAGAGCAACACAACGGGCTATTGACTACGGTCCTGGATCAATCCCCTGGGGGAAAAAACAAGGACAGCACCACTTAATTTTGAACTACGGCCAGATGACTAGGCAATACCTGATCTGGCACCCCACTCTCCATACTCACACACCCAAAGTCGTTCGAAGATCTTCTGAGTAAAAATATTAATGATGTTTAAACCTTTCTCAAATGACGTGACAAACATAAGCAAAATGGAACTGACAAATTTATTTAGAAATTTTATATTTTCACCCTTTTCTTGGTTGGTAGTCGTAACGAAGTATCTAGTCACTAGCAGAACTGACCAGGACTTGATGACAAGGTATCTCGGTATTAGCAAAATTGTTTAGATCTTGGTGGCTGAGATCTATCGTTAAAACCGGATTAAGTGTGAAAGTATTTGTTTGCAACGAAAAGTTTCTGAAAAATGTTTACTTCGCTAATAAGTAAAAACACAATTATCCTCCAACGTAACAAGCGGCAGTAGCACGTTAAATCGAGGCATAATCGATCCCATCACGCAACTTCAGTTCTTCACATGTAAACTGTACATCAGAAAGCATAACAATTCAAATCACAGCATGGCAATTTCCAGCCCCCGAACAATTGTCTTGTCTCATTGTCAACCGAAAGATGTAAATGTTCCACCACTTAGGATTTCGTCATTATCGAAATCATTAGCAGGTATTGGATGGACTAGATAACTTGTCTTTAGAAGGAAACCGACCAAGTATGATCTCACATTCATCAAAAAATCTGCAATATCTTGGTGACGAGATATCTCTACATTAGAATGATTGTTCAGATCCTGATAGAAGAGTTATCTCGTTGAAAATACTTAGAGGCTGAAGTTCGAAACATATTTCAAAAATACAATTCCCCCATTGTAACAAGACCATCATCGACTTGAGTCTTTCACCCCAAATTCTACAACTTAAACCATAACCAATCGATTACCAGCTTGATATTTTCCTGTCCCCCAATAATTGTCGTCTCATTGTGACAGCTTGAGATTTCATCCTTAAGAAAACCTTAGAAGATCTTGATGGATACTAGATATCTTGATTTCGTATTCATTAAAATATCTACAATATCTTGATGACGATATATCTCGTCATCAGCAATACTGTTCAGATTTTGATGGACAAGATCGTCACCTCGTCATCATAAAAAGTCGCCAGCTTGATGTATTCCAGTCCCCCAATAATTGTTCTGTCTTATTGTCACAGCTTGAGATTTCTTCCTTAAGAAAACCTTAGAACATCTTGATGGATACTAGATATCTTGATTTCGTATTCATTAAAATATCTACAGTATCTTGTTGACGATATATCCCGTCATCAGCAATACTGTTCAGATTTTGATGGACAAGATCGTCATCTCATCATCATAAAAAGTCGCCAGCTTAATATTTTCCAGTCTACCAATAATTGTCCTGCCTCATTGTCATAACTTGGGATTTTATCATTAAGAAAACATTAGAAGATCTTGATGGATACTAGATATCTTGATTTCGTATTCATTAAAATATCTGCAATATCTTGATGACGATATATCACTCATCAGAAATACTGTTCAGATTTGATGGTAAAAGATCGTCACCTCGTCATCATAAAAAGTCGCCAGCTTGATGTATTCCAGTCCACCAATAATTGTCCTGCCTCATTGTCATAACTTGAGATTTCATCCTTAAGAAAACCTTAGAAGATCTTGATGGATACTAGATATCTTGATTTCGTATTCATTAAAATATCTACAATATCTCGATGACGATATATCACGTCATCAGAAATACTGTTCAGATTTGATGGTAAAAGATCGTCACCTCGTCATCATAAAAAATGTCGCCAACCTGTGGTTGACATACCTCGTCACTGAGCAAATGTGATCTAACCTTGATGAAAATAGATGTAGATACCTAATCGAAACCATTAAAGTTGGAAACACTATTCGAAAAACACAATTCCATCCAGTATAACAAGTGGCAGAAGCACATTAAATCGAACCCCAATCGATCCCAACACACTTGAGTCCTCCACCCCCAAATTGCACATCAGAAACCATAACAAATCGATTCCCCGCATGGCACTTTTCTGTCCCCCAACAATTGTCCTGTCTCATTGTCAACAGAAAGATGAAAAGGTCGAAGAATGAGCCCTGCTGCTTGTTAATGAGCGACAGCAACCCCACGGCGAGTGACATAAAGAATATGAGGCGTGGGCCAGGGCTTTTGTTGGGGCGGCCCATTGAGTCTCAAAGGGCTCTTCCACAAACAAAAGGAAGCCGGGGCTCGTTTGGAACACACTTGCGGCAATTACGACGGGGCGCTTTCTTCGGGATGAATGTGGGGCGTAGCTAATAGAGGGGCGCGTATAACTGCTCCTTAATTATCTTTGGACTTGGGATGGTGTGGTTTCGATGTGGTGAGGGCTGAAGTTTGCAAATTATGTAGCGGTCTGGTTGGTACTGTTTGATACAAGATCTGAATGTTGGGATCGGAATCTTTGTATACCTTATAATCAATGCCTGTTTACTAATAAGTAGGGCAACTTTTTTGTTGCAGAAAAAATGGGGAAAGTTGCATTTATCATTCCCTGAGGTTGCATTTTTGGAATAAAGACGCATTTATTTTTTATACACTAATATCTAAATACATTATTCATAAAAAATGAAAAAAATTATAATTTTTTGATCATTTTAGTGACATACAAAAGTATTATTATACATAATTAAATACAGCAGAATATTGACGTCGTTGAATGGATGATCCTTAAGTTGTATGTACACACTAGAAATCCTGAAAATCGAACCAAGTCTCTAATTTTTTTTATTGTTTCAAAATATTCTTCAATTTTTTAGCTTTCAAACGATGCCAATATCTTGAAAATATTCGAAATCGTTTTCTAGTTACAAGGGTTTTTGTTAGATACTGTCAACCTAAACAGACATCTTTTCAAAACTTTAAACTCGGTTTCTGAAGAAACAAGATTTTTTTAATATGATACTTTGATCAAACAGTGATAACTCAACAATTAATTTATCCATTATAATTATTTTTGTATCATTATAATCTATATAACACAGCGGATGTTTTGAGCTTCAATCAGAGTTATTAGTTAAGAAATAAAATTTTTAATGGATTTTTAAATCCTAAATTTCCAGAAGAAATCTTGATTTTTTTATGCATCCTTGTCGAAAAAAGTTGTAACAGAAAAACTTTTCTCGCTAGCAATATGATTGTGGGTCAAAACATGAAGAATAATATTGGAAATAATTTCCAACTAGAATTGTCTTTCCAGACAAATTAGAATTTGAGATATTATTGTTCAAAAAACATGCTAATTAGCTCATTATATCTTAATTTATTAATTAATAATTAGTTGAATATGATTTTTCTCATTAGAATGGTTGAAAGCATAAACCAATGACTTTCTGTAAAAAAACTGGATTTTTAAAGTTAAAATTTAAAAAAATATAACTTCTAATGTGTATGTACACCTTAAGCAGTAATCTCTTTAACATTGAAAAACTGCGCTCAACAGAGACTGATGTTGCCTGACATTGTTACTGTAGGTAGCAAATAATCACAAGGAAAATCGTCTAGGGAAAGTAGCAATAGCTGTTAGGTCGTTATTTTTTCCCAATCGTTTTTTAAGATTGCAACGAACCTCTTTAAAATCCATCCATCTCATATCTTCGTTCGCTGTCTCGATGTTGTACTCTTTCGATTCCGATTTTTCTACGAGACGAATCAAACATTCGTAGCTGCTTTTGATTTTCAGCAAACGTTTTGACAGCTCTGGGTGATAACAATTGTATATTATTTAATTTTGAGCTAAATTTTAAAAAGTTGCAGGTGGTTGCATTTATGCAAAAAGTGCATTTATGGAAAAAGTTGCATTTGTGTTGCAGTTATAACTCACTTACGATACACCCCATGCAGGAGGAATTTTGGTTTTAGCACTTTACATGCAACGTAGAACGTGTGAAAAAAAAGTTGCATTTGTTGCAAAAAGTTGCCCTACTAATAAGTAGGGCAACTTTATTGTTGCAGTAAAAATTAGAAAAGTTGCATTTATCATTCCCTAAAGTTGTATTTATGGAAATAAAGTTGCATTTATTATTGATACACTAAAATCTAAAATAGATTATTCGAATGAAAAATTCGAAATATATTGATAATTTTAGTCGTGTACAATAGTATTATAATACATCATTAAATACAGAAGAACATTGAATGGACGATCCTTGGCCATTAATTTCTTTTAACATTGAAAAACTGCTCCAGCCGCAGTCATAATGTGCTGTATTGGATAGCAGAAGCGCAAAATCCTTTCGTTCAACATTCAGATTTTAAAACGTCATCTACAAGGTTAACATATTGATGATCAACACTCACCTCGCAAACGCTGCAGTCTATTACGCAAGTTTCCTTTGGATTATCAAGAGTTCCAACAAATGTGTTAAGTACTTGCCATTTATTTCACTTTCGTCTCTTATGACGAACCCTTTCTATCCATGAACTTCTTTTTGGATCCGCAGTACTTCAGCGTTCGCAAGATCAGACACACGTCGAAGGTTTGATTCAGACGGCAAAAAATGAAATAGTAATTTTATATTAATTCATTTTAAGCTAAATTTTAAAAAGTAGCATGTGGTTGCATTTATGCAAAAAGTTGCATTTATGTTGCGGTTATAACTCACAATACTCTCCATGAAGGAGGAATTTTGGTGTTAGTACTTTACATGCAGCGTAGAACGTGTGAAAAAAAAAGTTGCATTTGTTGCGAAAAGTTGCCCTACCAATAAGGAATTATTTCAGTGTTGTTTGTTATTTAATAAATATCCAGAAGCTGTTCGGACATTTTTTGAACGATTTTAATTGACTGTAAAATATTGTGTGTAACTGAAATATTTTATTTTTGCAGCAGTTAAATAATTAAATTATATTTTATCGTCTGCTAACTCAGAGTTTTGTTTAGTTTCAAAATGGCGCTATTGAATAAGCAATGAATGGAAGGTTATCTGTTCTCACCTTCCGAAGAGAATTATGCTTATTCAATTATTAAAAAATACTGTAACAGTCATGGTTTTTCGATATCTAAAGGTACGATAAGTTATATTATTAATGAGATAGGTATAGAAACGTAAAAGTGGGAAAATACTTCCAAATACGTATCCAAAAAATAAAAAAATTTCTGTGAATATTTGTAAGGTAAAACCTTTTACTTTGAAAGATAATCCTCCAGGTCAAAGGACTAGTCATACAGAGATTTGAATCTTAAAAAGGCCAAAAAATACAATAATCATAGTCTATCACCATGACCTATTGCAGAACGCAGAACTGACTGCAGAGTTCTGTGTGAGAAGCATTTAGCTGAGGGAAAGATGGATGACTGTTGTGGCAATAGATAAGGCGTGGAAGCATTTAAATTATAGTAATAAATATAATTTATTATCAAAAAAAGAGGAAAAAAACGTGATTCAAAGAATCTACAGAAACATTCTATAAGGGGTTTATGATGGTTGCGGATTTTGCATTTAATGGAAAAATAAAAGTTGAATGGGAAAAATGGAAAAATTAACTCCTACATACTATCAAGACCATATTTTATCTATATATTAAAAAAGAAATACCATATATTTACCCACAGTGCCAATAATCAGTTCACCCGCATAACGAAAAAGCAAGCAATGCCTATTAAGTTAATCAAGTTAATACCTTTTACTCATATTCCAGTTACATCTCCTTGGAATTTTGGACTTGTAAAGAGAGTATAATCGAAAAGTCAATTGTGAAAACCATTCAAGAACCTTGAAAAATTGTGGAACAAGATTGAGACAAATTACCTGTGGATAGTATAAAAGTAATTATTGTAATATAAATTATATATATATAAGGTGTAGGAAAGATAATTAACAATAAAGCCTATCAAATAGAAATAAAAAATCGATCTTTAGTCCATTAAAATCGTTAAAAAAAATGCCCGAACAGCGTCTGTATATTTGATACTAGCCACTGCATTGCTAGCCCGGCGTTGATGTGTAAGTTATACTGGTGTAAAATTTTCTGCACATTTCAAATCCGTTGAAATTTTCAATCCATCTTTAGCGATTCCGATTTTACGAAAAAGAATTAACAATCCCAGTCAAAATTGTTTTTTATTTTTTGTTCTCATTCCCTGAAATGGAATGGGACAGGAAATGCAGTCTGTTCCTTTTTTTTTAACGCGAAGGGCAGAAGATGCAATATGTTTCACGTGATGTCACAATCTCTTGCGAAAATATAAGAGATATATTCAATTTATTTTTCGAAGAAAATCATATTTTTAGGTAGTAATCTAAAGTGAAATTCAAATACATTGAAATTTTTACTCTATCTTTAACGGTCTAGGAGGTGGAAAAAAAGAACTGTGACTCCAGCCAAAATATTTATCGTCTGGTTGGAAAATCATTCATCCGTGTAAAATTAAAGCGGAAACGAAAAAAATTACTTTTCTGAGCGTTCTTCGCGATGAAAAAAACTTGGCATGTTTCTAAGTATGACGGCAAGGTCATGCGGGTACAAATAGTCAAGATTGGGTGATTCTTCTTTCGCGGAAGAAAGGCGTTGAAAAATCCGATGGAGAATAAAACTATTAAATTCATTTAAAAAACTTCTAGATTGAATTTTAAAATTAGCCGGGACCCGAAAATTGCAAAAAATTCGGACTACTTGTGTACCAAATCTCATTGCTGTAAGTGCCATAGAATCCTCAGGATTTTGCGGCCCCAAACAGAGAGACAAACAAACACTTTTTTTTATAATAGTAGAGATACTTGTGAATAAGCGAGAATTTTGCGCTATCGATTTGACGAGAAATGCAACTGGGACTTTTATACAAATTTTAAATATTGTAATCGGAATCTTTGTATTTGTTACATTTAATCACCGCCTGTTTAATAATAGGTTATTATTTTGTGAATATACACTGCTGGCCACCGTAAATGCAACACCCTGAAGAAAGCATGCAAATAATATGTAATTTACAACATGCATTAGCGGAGGTGAGATATGCAAATGATTAGAATTTCAGCGCAGACGCACATCACACGCGCCTTTGGCGCCACTTCAAAGCGCTATTTAAGGCTTGGAGATTTCGACGATTTCAAGTACGGCAATTGTGTTTTTCTTGTGGTTTTTTCAAAAAAACGATCAAATATGCCTCGTAGAAAACAGCGATCATCTTCGTATATCCTTGACGCAGAACCACAGACGTCTCTGCCGCCAATGGTGCGATGAAAGAAGGATGTGGACGGCAGAATGGAATGAAATTGTCTTTACTGACGAGTCACGCTTCTGTCTGCAACACCACGATGGTCGGATTCGAGTCTGGAGTCACCGTGGAGAGAGGATGCTGAACAGCTGCGTTATGCACCACCACACTGGTCCTGCACCGGGTATTATGGTTTGGGGTGGTATTGTATATCACTCTCGCACTCCTCTATAAGTACGCATTGCCGGTACTTTAAACAGCCAGCGCTACATCTCCGAGGTGTTGGAGACAGTTGTCCTTCCTTACCTTCAGGGCTTGCCCACAGTCATAATGCAACAGGATAATGCGCGACCACACGTGGCACGCATTGTCCAAGGGTTCTTCGTCAATCGCCAGATTGAATTGCTTCACTGGTCAGCTCGCTCTCCGGATCTTTCGCCGATAGAAAGCATGTGGTCCATGGTTGCTCAACGATTGACCCAGATTACATCCCCAGCTGCCACACCAGATCAACTTTGGCAACGTGTGGAAGCTGCTTGGTCTGCCCAAGAACACATCCAAAGTCTCTTTGAATCAATGCCGAGGCGTGTGGCAGCGGTGATCTCCAACAATGGCGGCTACTCTGGCTACTGATTTTGGCTGGAACCACACTTCACAGAAGACTATAAATTTAATCATTTGATACTTGGACAACATGTTATCTACAAAATAAATTTTGTTGTGATATATCTTGTCTTTCTTGGTGTTGCAATTTGGGTGGCCAGCAGTGTATATATGTGGTGCCCAGCCTCAGCCTGCCACTAGAGGGCATCTCCGCGCTGAAGTCATCTCCGACCACTGCGCAGCCACATCGCGCATCCGCGCAAAGCCGAGATCCAGAAGTGACTCAGATCTAAACCTTGACTCAGATCCAAGACAACGACGCTAGTAAAAAGATGTGTGCGCGTGAGCTGAACAGCGACGACGAGCGGCTAGGAACGACGAGCGCCTAGGAACGACTAGCGCAGATAAAGGACACTTTATGATGACGGACTTTATACTTAAACTGTGCAATCTCCTCGAACAACATTGAACTTACTTTCATTGTTTTGGCCATCCCATCATCATGTAAATAACTTCATGTTCATCAGCTAATTTAACGACATTATTCTTTAAACGATTGTTTACTACATACTACTCCCACACCCGGCCCCTACATATATTTGAATTAATATACTGATTTTGTCTTAAACTCGCCCCAACTCCACTGAATGTTCTTCACCAAAAAAAAAAAAACATTTTGGAAAAAATAAACTAACAAGTTTCAACAAATAGGGTTATCGTCTCAAAGGTACAATCCTTTTTGTAATCTTTTGAAAACAGCATAGTATAGGGGTTGGGTTAACTTACGCATTCTATTGCCATACGCTTTTTATTTGATCCTAATTTATCTACACACTTCACGTTCATGGCAGAGTGGTTTTGAACTAAACGTGGAGTGTTTTACGTACAGAGTCTTTTGTTGACATACCCAATATAAGAGGTTTTGCATTTTTTGTCTTACTGTACGCGTGTATTTTAAATTGAGTTGAGACAAAGAAAAAATTTGCTAGTTGAAAGAATTAGAATATGCAAATATAATTTTTACCGCATGTATTTCCAGTTTGTGAGTTTATTTTCTTTTTGTAAGAATGTATAAAAATGATTTTTTTGTGAGGTGAGCTTGAGTGCATTTTTATGGTAAAAGGAGTTCGTTTGTGAACTTCAAAAAAATAAATATTTGATTTTCTTCGGTGAGATTATTTAAGTTTTAGTCCTGTTAAACAAAAAATTTTAAATGAGCAAAGAAGGAACGTGTACGAGGCTAAGGCGTTTCGACATAAGATACGGCCGACCAACCGGTATAGTGGTTAAGGTGTTAGCCTCTAGATCGGAAGAATCCTGGTTCGAATCCCGTCCGGGCATGCATGTTTGTAAGCGTATGGTGGAGAGGCGGCTGGTGCACCTTAAATCTGTCGTGGCCGAAAATCCTCACGTTGGGTTGGCGTGGAAGTTTGGAGAGTGGGGTGCCAGCTCAGGTGTTGCTTCGTCATCTGACCGTGGTTCAAAATTACGAGGCGCTGTCCTCGGATCTTTCCCTTAAGGGACTGTTCCCGGACCGTCGTCAATAGCCCGTTATGTTGCTCTAGTACGACGTTAACAAAAATTACCATTACCTTTACCTTTTAAGGTATTTGGTGCCGACCAAACACTATAGTGGTTATTGTGTTAGCCTCTAGATTGTAAGGTTCCTGATTCGAATCCGGGCATGTATGTTTGTAAGTGTATGGTGTAGAGGCGGTTGGTGTACATTAAATCTGTCGTGGCCGAAAGTCCTCACATTTGGTTGGCGTGGAAGTTTGGAGAGTGGGGTGCCAGCTCAGGTGTTGCTTCGTCATCTGACCGTGGTTCAAAATTACGAGGTGTTGTCCTCGGATCTTTCCCTTAAGGGACTGATCCCGGACCGTAGTCAATAGCCCGTTGTGGTGCTCTAGTACGACGTTAGCTAAAAATTACCAATTAAGGTATTTGGTATTTTTTAATCAACGCCGCATTGGAGCAACACAACTGGCTATTGGCGAGGGTCCGGGATCAAGCACAGAAGGTAAAGACGCGAGGACACCACGTAATTTTGAACCAGTCGGATGAAGACCTCTTAAGGTGTACATAGACACTAAAAGTTTATTTTTTAAATTTAAAAATCCAGTTTTTTCACAGTAGGTCATTGGTTTATGCTTAAAACTATTTCAGTGAGAAAAAATCATATTCAACTAATTATTAATTAGCTAATTAATATATAATGAGCTAATTAGCATGTTTTCTGAACAGTGATATCTCAAATTCAAATTTGTTTAGAAAGACAATTCTAGTTGGAAATCATTTCCAATATTATTCTTTTTGACCTCAATCAAGTTTCTTGAGAGAAAAGGTTTTCTGTTACAACTTTTTTCGACAAGAATGCATAAAAAAATCACGACTTTTTCTGGAAATTGGGGATTTACAAATCCATTGAAAATTTATTTCTTAAGTAATAACTCTGATTGAGGGTCAAACATCCTCTGTATTTAGTAGATTATAATGATACAAAAATAATTAAAATAGATTAATTTATTGTTGAGTTATCACTGTTTGAACAAAGTGGAATGCCGCATTCAACTAGTTACCATCGTCTCAGCCTAAGCCATTCGGTGTATCGACACGTAATTTTGAACCACGGTCAGATGTCGAGACAACATCTGAGCTGGCACCCCACTCTCAAAACTTCCACTCACGTTGGGTTGGCGTGGAAGTTTGGAGAGTGGGGTGCCAGCTCAGGTGTTGCTTCGTCATCTGACCGTGGTTCAAAATTACGAGGTGTTGTCCTCGGATCTTTCCCTCAAGGGACTGATCCCGGACCGTCGTCAATAGCCCGTTGTGTTGCTCTAGTACGACGTTAACTGAAATTACCATTACCTCAAAACTTCCACACCAACACAACGTGAGGACCTTCGGACCGACAGGTTTAAGGTTGACCAACCGCCTCTACACCATACACTTACAAACATCCATGTTCTTACCCGGATTCGAACCAGGAACCTTCCGATCCAGTGGCTACTGGAATTCCGTATATGCACCTTAACCTTGTTAATACTTCGCGTGCTGAAAAGCTTTCGCATATGCGGAAGAAATTTTGCAGCATCGAGCAATAAAGGTTACATCGACAGCAACCACAATTTCACTAGGTAATTAGGTAATTTTAGTTAACGTCGTACTAGAGCAACACAACGGGCTATTGACGACGGTCCGGGATCAGTCCCTGAAGGGAAAGATCCGAGGACAACACCTCATAATTTTGAACCACGGTCAGATGACGAAGCAACACCTGAGCTGGCACCCCACTCTCCAAACTTCCACGCCAACCCAACGTGAGGACTTTCGGCCACGACAGATTTAAGGTACACCATCCGCTTACAAACATCCATGCCCGGACCCGGATTTGAACCAGGAACCTTCCGATCTAGAGGCTAACACCTTAACCATTATACCGGTTGGTCGGCTCAATTTCACTAGCATCTTCGAAATACTGCCGACCAACCGGTATAGTGGTTAAGGTGTTAGCCTCTAGATCGGAAGGTTCCTGGTTCGAATCCGGGTGCGGGCATGGATGTTTGTAAGCGTATGGTGTAGAGGCGGCTGGTGCACCTTAAATCTGTCGTGGCCGAAAGTCCTCACGTTGGGTTGGCGTGGAAGTTTGGAGAGTGGGGTGCCAGCTCAGGTGTTGCTTCGTCATCTGACCGTGGTTCGAAATTACGAAGTGTTGTCCTCGGATCTTTCCCTCAAGGGACTGATCCCGGACCGTCGTCAATAGCCCGTAGTTTTGCTCTAGTACGACGTTAACTAAAATTACCATTACCATTACCATTACTTCGAAATAAATTATCCAACACTGCCTAAACTCCAAATTGTACACCAAACAATTGCTCTGGATGCCGAGGTCGTTTATGAGTAAATATTGAATATTTGATCCCCAGTAACGACTGCCATGTATTTGGAATGTTTACTGGTGTTAAAAATAAGCCCAATAAAATTGGTAATGGTAATGGTAATTTTATTTAATGTCGTACTAGAGCAACACAACGGGCTATTGACGACGGTCCGGAATCAGTCCCTTAAGGGAAAGATTCGAGGACAACACCTGGTAATTTTGAACCACGGTCAGATGACGAAGCAACACCTGAGCTGGCACCCCACTCTCCAAACTTCCACGCCAACCCAACGTGAGGACTTTCGGCCACGACAGATTTAAGGTGCAACAGCCGCCTCTCGTTTACAAACATCCATGCCCGGACCCTAATTCGAACCAGGAACCTTCCGATCTAGAGGCTAACTTCTTAACCACTATACCGGTTGGTCGGCCCAATAAAATTGAGTGAACGTAAAGGAGCTTGTATTTGCAGTTTGACACGAGACGTTTATTTGATCGATATCTTTCAAAAACTGTCAATAATTGAGAACCATATACTAATTGATGTAAAATGTTTTATTTAAAAGCTATTTTTAAAACAAAATGGCGCTCTTGTATTAAAATAAAATCACCGTTATAAAAAGACGCTGTGCCCATCTGGCAATATATTATGTATTTAAAATTTACTAAATCGACATTTACTAAACATTACATAAATGGACATTGGCCTCCTCTACCAAAGTAAAGAATTAAATTCATATTAAATCAAGGTCCACCAAAGCTAAGTCATTAGTGAAAGACGTAGTAGCATGAAGAGTAACGAAAAAACAAAACTTATTTTCAACTAGTTAGAAGCAGATTTAGTAGTCCATAAGAAAGTAAAAATTACTAAATCAGCCATTACTGAGAATTTGAAAAAAGGAAATTAGTTCTTTATCTACCAAGGTACGGCAATTAAATTCCTTTAAGTGTACGCCCAACAAAAAAAAATTCTTAATATAATAGTAACAGTAGCATATACCGTGTTAAAAATCGATTTCTGAACGAATCAATTAGTAGCAGTTATTTAATTATTTAAATTATACGGCCATAAGGCCGAATTAAAGTTACAGTGGTGTAAGTCACATTTTAAAAAACAAGAAGTTTAAAAAACAAGTTGAATAAAGATTTGACTTACTTCACGTTTTCAGTTAACAGATTGACTTATCTAGATCTGGTTTCTGTGTCTAACTAATTATATTTAGTTAAATTTGGTTAGATTGTACCTGGTTTCTGTGTCTAAGTATTTTTTTGAAAAAGTCACACACCACTGTTACTTTAAGCCGTCTATATATGTCTAAACTGTGCCATACAAAAAACAGTCCGCTTCAAGCAAAATTGTCAATAAATGGGGAAAGAGGGCCTGGTGAATAAAATGACGAAAGCAGGAAATGATTGCTTGGGTATCCGGGGATCACGACACCCAAGTTTGCTAAAGACAGTGAACCCCACATGGGAAAGAAAAGATCACAAGAGTAGCTTGGGTTCCTGAAGTCCGTACTCGCCTCAAAGAGATGTGTCCAAAAGTGAAATTTTGTAGAAGATTTGGAAGCCTGGATTCAAATACACTCTATGACAAAAATCGACTATCTGATTGCAATACAAATTGGTGGATGTGAAGAACATACATACATAAAAAAATCGATTCAAATTTCTGAACAACTGAATGACTTATTTCAGAGTTTGACCGTTTCAAAGGGAGGAAGTCAATAAGGCGTTGGTCCACATCTGGCCTGGATGCAAGCTGTCATCCGTCGTGGCATGGACAGAAAATGTTCCAGGATGGTGTTCTGCGAAGTGTCTCGCCAAACTGTCTAAAACTGTCGGGCTGATGGTCAACATTCCGAAAGAGTTGCAATTGCCTTCTCATAACGTTCCAAATGTGCTCTATAGGAGAGAGATCAGGAGAGCTAGCTGACCAAGGAAGTGTTGGGAAAGCTTGAAGGCAATTTAACCCTTCTTGGCATGATTTTTTCTTTATTGGTGAAATAAATCAAGGTGATATAATTCATGTTCAAAATTAAAGGAAAAATGGTTAAAAAAATCTTAGTATATATTTATAGTATAAATTTAGCAAAAAACAATAGGATGGTATCATGTGGTATTTTTTAAATTAAACGCTAACTTTTTCAGAAATTGCTCTAAAAATAACAGAAACACATGTTACAAACCTTTCTTTCATTCATTTTCACTTTTTTAGCAATAGAAACTCAAATATAATAAAACAAAATTAAAAACGAAATCACACGTTTATTGCAACTACAACAAACAACGGAATGACAACTTCAAGCTCGTTTTACTGATAGTGACACTTGCTTATTTTTGACAGCTATGTTTTTTTTTTTATGCAATGGATATTAAAAAGGTATCCAGCCACGATCAACTTAAAGTGAACTTGTTCTTTTATATAATTTTGGGGCATTCACAATGTTATGATGGAAATTTCCACCATCATGTAAAGAAGGGTTAAAGCAACACGTGCAGTGTGCGGCCGAACATTATCTTGTTGAAAAGAAAATCCTGGGTGTCGCAAAAAGAACGGTAACACAACTGGTCGTAGAATGTCATCTACGTCTAATTACTGCTGTGCTGTAAGTGTGCCAGAAATGACTACCAAAGGGGTTCGGCTATAAAAGAGATTGCACCCCAGACCATAACGTTCAAAAGTAGCCATGTGTGACGTGCGATAGTAAGTGCAGGATCCCCACGCTGTCGTGGACATCTCCCGAAACGTCTGCGGTTGTCGTCTGGACACAGTTGGGAACGGGACTCGTCAGGAAAGACTACATCCCCAGTCAGCGCCAATCGAAGCTGATCGAGCCATGCACCACTGTAATTCTGCACTTCCTTGGTCCGTTGATTTTTTTTGTTGTCTAAAGTATGAAACCCGTTATTTTATAGAATACCTAGTTATTCCATGAAATAACTGATCGTGTCCGTTAAAGTGTAAAACTCTCTTGTATTGTTGTTGTTTCTTATGCCTACACTGGCAGACCAGAGGAGTGCCAGGCCCGTCAAAGACGGCAAGAGGCGAGAGCCTTCCATGTTATTGAGCCCCATTGGGAGGAAGTCCGACTTAGCTCGACATACATGACACATCCGTTTTACAGGAAGGTCCCTTTCATACATCCATTCACTCACACACATATCGTAATTTAGATGCCAATCAGAGGCCGATAACCCCCTGATCAGGTACCCCCAGAGGTATTGATTTGGTATGGGAACATGGGGGACTGTGACCACGACCTATTTAACGTGCCCCATTCACCATTAGTGAACACGACAGTCTTTAGCCAGGTCCAAGCGTCGATCTCGCAACCATCAGAATTGCAGGCTCCACAGAACCAACAACCCTTTCGATGCGAGCCCGACGCTCTACTGACTGAGCTACCGCGGCTCTCTCATGGTTTAACTAGTTATTTCATAGAATAACGATCTGCAGCCAGTTAAAGTGTAAAATAATCTATATCATATATTTCGCACGACAAATACATTTACCTTCCACCCCTACTGCATTTATGAACTATTCCAGGCAATAAGGAGAGAACTTGTTTAGCTTGTTGGCGCCAGTTCATTCCGGTTAATTTCATTCTTAATTAATGTCGGATGAATCTCATTCTGAAGCCTCTGTGGGGTTTACTGTCCGTATTCCAGACGATCTGTTAATTGTTCAACGGTGGAATCTACTGCTAACCAATCAGAGCGCGGCAGCTGGTGGAGTGCAAGCGCTGGTATTTAAGCCCACTTGTTGGCTCCTTTTTGCTCCTGCGGTCGGATAGTTGAATTTTGTTGTAGGGTTTAGTCTTTGATTCAGTGTTCCACGTGTTTTTATAGTATTATAAATATTGTATCCTTTTATTACATAAGTTAATAATTATATAAGTTAGTGTTTTATGTATGCTTTTTGTTAGATCAGAATGGTCCTAAACCAGGGGTGGATACGACACCATCATCCTAAAGCAAAGGGGACGGCAGAGGGGCGGAAAATATCAGCTGGTAGTGAGTTCAGGAGTGGTTCTTAGATTATTTATGTAAAATCAACGAAAGCTTGGAAAAATATAAAAAGGGTATTAAAAATTAGGAAAAGTGATTTAGAATCAAAAGGAATTAAATTGGAATTTTTTAAAATAATGTGGAGGATTTCATTTTAGATAAATTGTTTATTTTACACTTTAACTGTCTCTCATTAGTTAATTTATAGAATACCTAGTTATTTCATAGAATAACTAGTTAAAGTGTCAAATTAATAATATATTACACACTTTAACGGACACGATCAGTTATTTCATGGAATAACTAGGTATTCTATGAAATAACTGCATTATATACTTAAACGGTAACATGTATATGGATACCACAACAAAAATTGAAAAGGGCCGAAGCTTGTAACAAGGACAATTAATAGAGGTTCGAACTACTTGTAAAATCATTTTTTAGCAAGACATATTTTTATAGGAAAGCCCTAAGTCTAATAAGCGTAAACTAAACTGATTTCCTACCACCACACTTTTTTGGAATTTTCCGAAGTATTCCGGAGGAAAAAATATTTTCCCTTCTTTTCTTTAAGGAAAAAAGTTGTCCCCCCAAAGTGGTGTCAATTTAAAAGTTTCGGCACAAAGTCGTTACAATTATGAAAGGAAAACATTGCGTAGAGGGTAGTTAATTAAGGTCGCACTGAAACAACTTTGTAGGTTTTTGAAAAAAACGAAACCAAGGCTATAGAGAGATAATAGTAGAAACCTTGTTTGGCACTATTTTCAAGGAAACCAATAAATACGCCTGTAAAACGCTCATAATGTTGAATAACTGATTTTTGGCAAAATTCTGCATAAAATTTTGAACTGCCGCTGAGCAAAAATGAATAGTTCAGGTCAGTTAGTTTTTCTGTTTTGAATGGCCTTCATAAATCACAGAGCACGAGGTAGCCCAGTAAGAAGAGTAGCGGAGTACCAACCGAAGGGTTGCGAGTTCAATACTCAATCGATTTAAGTTAAGGGAAAGATCCGAGGACAACACCTCACAATTTTGAACCACGGTCGGATGAAGAAGCAACAGCTGAACTGGCATCCCACTCTCCAAACAGAGTGGGAAACCAGCTCAGTGGTTGACCATCGTCATCTGCCATGGTTCAAAGTGGTAGAGGTGTACTCGAATCTCTCCCTCGGGTTATCGGTATAGTGGTTAAGGTGTTAGCCTCTAGATAGGAAGGTTCCTGCTTCGAATCCGGGTCCGGGCATGGATGTTTGTAAGCGTATGGTGTAGAGGCGGCTGGTGCACCTTAAATCTGTCGTGGCCGAAAGTCCTCACGTTGGTTTGGCGTGGAAGTTTGGAGAGTGGGGTGCCAGCTCAGGTGTTGCTTCGTCATCTGACCGTGGTTCAACATTACGAGGTGTTGTCCTCGAATCTTTCCCTTAAGGGACTGATTCCGGACCGTCGTCAATAGCCCGTTGTGTTGCTCTAGTACAACGTTAACTAAAATTACCATTACCAAAATTTTGAACCACGGTCGGATGACGAAGCAACTGCTGAGCTGGCATCCCACTCTCCAAACAGAGTGGGTAATGGTAATTTTAGTTAACGTCGTACTAGAGCAACACAACGGGCTATTGACGACGGTCCGGAATCAGTCCCTTAAGGGAAAGATTCGAGGACAACACCTCGTAATTTTGAACCACGGTCAGATGACGAAGCAACACCTGAGCTGGCACCCCACTCTCCAAACTTCCACGCCAACCCAACGTGAGGACTTTCGGCCACGACAGATTTAAGGTGCACCAGCCGCCTCTACACCATACGTTTGCAAACATCCATGCCCGGACCCGGATTCGAACCAGGAACCTTCCGATACAGCCAAACAGAGTGGGAAACAGGTTGGCGAGCGTCAGCGAACAGGGGGCGGGTCCCCTAGTAGCTTTTAAATCGAAAGATCTTTTTAATTCATTAAATATTACTTCACCTGTCGTATCAGTTCCTAAACATTTATATAAATAACAATATTCTTGTAAAGGTTTTTTCTTTTACAAATCTCACAAAACCTATAAGTAAAGCTTCGTTCCCTGGCAAAGTTGCCGCGTCAAGCCGTGTAGAAAATTCAGATGTTTTTTAAGAACTCACATAAAGAAATTTCTACGCGCTTAGCCATTTCGTCAATCTTTCTTTGTACTGTATTATTACTCTGTGAAATTCTATTATTTCGAAAGCTGGTTTATGCAGAACGGTCCGTATTACCTTAATTACAGCTGGTACAATACGTTCTTCACCAATGGTATGCGGTAATGTATATATATATATATATATTTTTTTGTCGCCATGGACTTTAGTCAAATCTTCCTCAAGCTTATAGAAAGTTTCATTGATTCGTTTGACAAAGCTGTATTGCACACAAGGCATATAGGTAAAGGTACTATTTCCTGATAATGGAATAAAGCCACATTTTAAATAATCAACACTATATTATCTGAGTTTTTTCTTCTATTACTGTTCATTCATGTTACATTCTTTTACTGTTATCAGTAAAAAAAAGGACACAAATTTAAGATATAAGAAAATAAAACAAATTATTTCTTTAATCAGGAAGCAAAAATCGTTACCAATTTATCTATTGTTATTTATTTGAACTTTCATAATTTATTAAAACGGATCACAATCATTTTACTTAAAATTAAACCTTTCACGGATCCTCCGACGTTGTTCATGCACCCCAAATTAATTTTAATTTGCCACAGTGGTCTCACGGACCCCTAGGGGTCCGTAGTGACTACTTTGGGAACCATTGCTCTAAATTTAACTACACAGTACTTTATTATTACAGCACAATTATTTTTTCGATCAATTTTTTTTTATAAGAATTGATTTTCGTAATGAAAAAATAATTTCTTTCATAAAGAAAATCAATTAATATATAAAAAAAATTGATCGGAAAAATAATTCTCAAAAATAAAAAACTGGCACATACACATTTTATAAATCTACAGTTCAAGTATAAACGAGATACAAAATATACAGATTTAAAACTAAGAGGAATACGCAAAACATTTTTCAAAACAGAAAAAATTTTATTGTGTGAAATTTCAAACAAGGGATATTTTAGTTCGAAAGATTATAAAACTAATGAGATAAAAAGAATAACAAATGTGCTATGTAAACACTTAAAATGTAGGTCTCACACAAATGTAGGTCTCATGATCAAAACTGCAAGTAAACATTTACACATTACTTAATAAACAAGTGAAATATATAATTTCCCACTGAAGAGATTTAAAAGTTCCAATAGTTAATCTTCGAAGACTACTTTTATGTAAAAAAAATTTATGCACAAACTAAACAGCTAAAACTGTGTAAAATAATTAAGTTTTACTACTTCGTGGAACTTTCATCATTCCTGTAAACAATTAGTAACATGATAGGGTTTATCGCCATCAGACGTTTTGATTGAAGTAGTCAATAAAGGACCTAAAATTAACAAATTAATAACATTTACAATAAACAGAAACTTATAACAGAATAATAAAGATAGGTTGTTGAAGATAACGGTATTGTGAAGTAAAATAAATAATTTAACTTAAAATTTAGGGAAAAACTTTGAGTTCAAAATGCAGATTCAAGGCATGAATTTAAGTATCTAAGATACAAATTATCAAGATATGCAACAAATCAATGAAACAAATAAGAATATCAGAAATCTAAGTAGTTAAAATAAATGTAAATCATTATGCGTTCATCAGACAAGAAACAACAAGTTCTGTAAAATCTAAACGATCGCATGATTTTAGTCTACCAGAAAGTTTAATCTCATTTCTTTATAATATTTTCATTCATCACAACCATGGATTTTCCAATTTAAAAAATACATATTGAAAACTAACATTTAAAATTAATTATGAGTTTTATTTCAAATATATTTCGTTCTTACAAAGACATTTTGTATATAGAATCCACAGTAAAATGAATTTATCATTTTTGAAATAATTAACCCTGATGGAATACGGCATTAAAATAAACACTTCCATTCGTGTATGTCAGGGACAGTCTCTTCATGTTGAACGCGTTTCACATTCTTCTTTACATAACAGTTGAAAATTCATGGAAGAATTCCGTATCTTAAAAAGAAAGTATACAAACAGTTCTTTAGGGCAATTCCACAAAACAGGGGACATACAAGTGAAAAAAATATTTTTGAAAATCACTTCAGCTTTCTGCAGTTCTTTTGTAGATAGTTTACAGATTTTATACCATAATTTCGCAACAACATTAATGATTATTTATTTTGTAAGTACATGATCAACTGTTCTAGAATCTGAGGTTATGTATCTTTTTACTGTGAACTTGGTTGCTTTTGCGGGCAATTGTTTCTAACAACAATGTGTACTTTTGTTGAATTTTCAGGCATAATAAAAATAGCTATTAATATAGAGGTAATTATGTCTAATTATTTTAACAAAATTCAATAACTATATTTATGGAATTACTTCGAAAAAGTGTTTAATATAATGTTAATTGAGTCAAAAAAACCCTTAGATTTGTAAATTATGTTATAAAATTCTAGGTTAAAAAAATTAAAACTTTCAACTTTTTCTCTTGGTTGGTATGAACCTAAGAGCAATTGAAAAACCGTAATTTAGTACATGCTTTTTCTAAAAAGATACAACACATATAATTTTGTAACATGAGTCGCACATAACTTGCCATTAGTCTAAATGTTGCACATTTGCTTTTATTTTTCAATAAATTTAAAATACAAACGATTTTGCGATAGATTTATTTTTATTAAAACATTTTTCCATTTCTTTATACCAAAACAACTATACCATGGCACCTACAAAAGCTTCAAAGAGGCAAGGAATGCGCAGAAGAAAATTAAAGCAAGAAGGAAATAATGTTGATTATAAAGAAAAGCACCGTCTTACTAAGAAATAACACCGATGCAGAAGGGAAACAAACAATGAAAATGCCAGTAGCTGCACAAAAGGATTTAAAATCAAAAGAAAGTAATAGTTTTAAAGTATCCCGTTTGAAGGAACAAACACCTCAATAGTACCTAAACACGTAAACTTGGAGCTAAGTTATGATCCCAGCAAAACGTAATTTATCTAGCACACCAGGTCGTAAACAATTTGTGGTGAGGAATTGTTTTAGCAGCATTTGTAATGCGAGTTTAAATGCAAGTTTCAATTCAGTTTGTATTCAGCTTGTGTACTAAATGATATTCGACTAATGGTTCCTGGGCCTTAAGAAGTCGCTACGAAGCAAGTGTTTTATAAATAATGCGTACGAATTCGTAGAAGCTGCCAAAAAAGTAGAAGACGTATATATTTTTTTAATTCTAAGGAAAGAAACAGCAGAGATATTCAGATCTTTAACTACAGCTTATTTGGTCCATAGTACTTACAATAATGGGAAAAAAGATGTTACCAAAGGGTATCTCTTCTATTATAAAAGGAAGTGTTTTTCTGTGTCTCTGTAAGCAGTGTCCTGAAGAATCTATGGCATTTACAAAAATGAAATTTGGCAGACAGGTAGTCCTAATATTTTGCAAGTTTTATGTCCAGCCCGAATTCTAAAATTTAATCTGGAACAATTTTTAAATAATTTATTGTCATTTAATTATTGTTTTCTTTAGAATGGCAACAGTATGAATGTCTTCTAACAGATTCTAAATTTATTTTTTCCCTCTAATTTTTTGAGCAACGATTTCAGCGGACGAACTAAAAAAAAAACAGTTTTAACTGGAGTTGTCTTTTCTATCTCCTTGATATGCGGAAATCTTACAACTGATTAATACCTAAAAATGTGAGTTTCTTTAAAAAAGTAAATTTTTAACTGTAATTTTTCATTATTTTCCAATACTATATTGGCCTTCGCGTTACTTAAAGATAACACAGATTCCATGGTTCCCACACCTTTATCCAAAAAACATTTCAAGAACCTTTAAGGAATTTTCAAGACCACAAAAATATTTTTCAAGAACCAAAAATTTTTTATAACGACTTAAAACAAGGTACACACAAAAGTTGTCAGTTAAAAAGACAAATGCGAAAAATATTTTTTAAAAATACATAATTTTTTTCTCTTACAAATAGTCAAAAAAAGAAAGGTTATCATCAATTTTGATTATAATTTTAAATATCTTTTCTCAAAGAACCTGTGATTTTTTCTTGCAAAGTGGGCTTCTTGTCTCAATGCTAACTATCAGGCTACTTTCACACATATCGATTTCGGTCTGCGATAAAATAGTGTACGATAAATTCTTTTGGTGGCACGAAGAAGAGTATGGCAGCTTGCACACGGTTCGATCTACACGACACAATCTCCATTTTGCTGTCGTCCACTGTCTACAACAGATGGCTGTCATGGTTTACTTTGTTTGAGAAACAAATCAAAGCAAAAGTTTCGACTGGTGTTGTGGTTTTTTTATTCTCTAGTCTAAGTTTATATCTTTGCGATCGTTGAATTTCAACGGATTTAAAATCTGCAGAAAATTTTCCAACAAAAGGATACCTTACATGTAATTTTCTTAAAAAAAAAAAATTATTGTAATTTTTATATTTTTGCAATAAGAACTTGGCATCATTTCTTTGGATGCGTGCCAGGTTTCCAGTAACGTCGTGACTGCTAATGCTAGTTTCCTAAGAAAGCGGTGCTGTTATCTTGCGTCCTTTATACGTCAATATATGGCGAACATAACAAGGCGTCTGTCTTAATGGAGACCAGAGGTGTCAACTTAGACGGACAGAATACTGTGGAAAATGGACAATCTTGACGTAGCATTATAAGTATAACACTTAGTGTCAAAGCGCATAACACCGGTTTCATTCAGATAGACGCACCTGCTGTGGAGGAAACTAGTCTGGACAAGTTCCAATGCAATACGAAATTAAACAATTATGTACCTACTAGTTAAAAACATCAAGGACTTTTCACCAAGTTCCGTAATTTTCAAGGACTTTCAAGGGCCCCTAGGTAGCATAAAAAAATTCAAGGACTTTTCAAGGACCGTGGGAACCCTAGATTCATTTGCCTAAGCACAAACGATTCGAGCGAAAGGGAGGGAAACAAAAAATTGTGACCGGCATTGTTGAGGTTTTCTTGTAAAATCGGGATAGTTAAACATAGATTGAAAATTTCAACGGATTTGAAATCTGCGGATACTTTTTCACCACATATATACCTTACAGTTTATTTTCTTTAAATAAATAATTTTTCTATTGTAATTTATTTTTATTTTGTAAAATCTGGCACACAGGTAGTCCTAATGTTTTGCAAATTTTGTGTTCAGCCCGAATTTTTAAATATAATCAAGAACATTTTTTAATGAATTTCTTATTTTCCCCTCCCCTTGAACTGTGGTTACACCTGACGCCACGCAGTGACTAGTCTCGATAAAGTGACTTCTCCTGTACCACACCTATTATTGTTATAAAATCAAATCTGAACACCGAGTTGAAGTAAAATATGTGGTGATCGGTATCCTAATGAAGTGAATAATATAATATTATTTTACATTAGTATTGACTAAACCGCCTTTGCCGTAATGAAGTTGGAATCATTGCTATGGCACAACTGGGAGATTTTTCATTTTGATTACAGAACCCAACATATAATTTAGTGACGGCTTAAACATTTTAAACTGATAACCGTCAGGAAAAGAAAAAACGAGACTAAATTTTCGTTATCTTTTGGTGAGTTTCCACATGAAATTGTCAAAACTTTGAAAATAGGAGCTTTTGTATCACTTAACAAGACGCCCCTAGTCACCAAAGTTGAATAATAGTAGCAAAAAGTGGCATATTAGCGCCGATTTAAAAAAAACCCTGATATTGTACACTGGCTTATTTCACGCCAAAAGAATCCAGCTCAATCCGAATCCACTTAAATCTTCTCAACGTTGTTTCGGGTGATGATCGGGTTTCAGTCATTATAAATGATTTTAAGACGGACTTCACTGTATTATGGAAGCGATTTTCTCGAATCGTCTCTAGTCAATTTTTTACTGGATTCGGAATGATTTCAATTGACACTCATTCTGTGTGTGGGAAACGGTCCCTGATTGGTAAATAACATTTAATTCCCATACTCACATTTCGACAATTCTGCCTCCATGATCTCATCAGCCACGATTGTGAAATGGAAAGATTTTAGAGCTCGATATTCTTCGCCCAATTTGTGAGAGAGACCTCCTTAGCTGCCTCACGGTTTCGAATGAATTAGATGCAGACGGCTTGACAGTTACACCCCGGATAGAGTTTTTCATGAAATTGGCCCATTCCTTCGAATCCAAGACTTCAATCGGATTTTCGCCAAACAAGGACTTTGCAGCCGTCTTCATCCCTTCGTCTTCGTGCAGATAGGCCAAGTACAGTACCCGGCACAGATTCCTGGCGTGCATCATGGACACCAAACGAACGGAGCACTGGCTCTTCAGGGAATAAATCTGGTACTTGTCCGCAGCGGCGAACATGCTAGCCAATTTCTCGAAACCGATGTTGTCATCTAATGAGTTGGAGTACATGAACATTAGCAAGCTTTCCAAAGTGCTTGGTTCCATGTCCTCGATGCACACGACACCGGTTGACTGTTCTTTCATGTCGTGATCGAACATGGCATTGAATACAGGAGACACGGAACTGAGGACAGCTTTATGGGCTTTGAATGACCGGTTTCCAGCCTTCAGGGTCACATCAACAAATTTCTGTTCTTCGAACAACGAACGGCCCAAAACGCTCTTGCCACTGACAGCATGAACGTTAGCTTGACAGGATGGATACGAATAGTCTAGTTGTTCGAGAAGAGTTCCATACTTTCCATCAGCAAATGAGAATTCGCATCTCAACTGGATTTCTGAGGGTGGATCGGAACACCAGGACACATTACCGGGGAGTGTTTTCGTTTCGTCGATTTTGCTGGACTTGAAGAAAAGACATTCAGAGATGCGTTGTAGGCTGTCTTGGCTATTCAACGCTGGTATGTTCCAGAGTACCAAAATATCACAATCCTCAGCTGTGATGGCCTGGTCCTCCCCAGAAGCCAGACGACGTTCTTCATAACCACTATGCTTGTGCAATTTTAGCAGTAAAGTGGAAAAACTCAGTTCACTCTCAATCAATGAAACCGTCAAACTGAAATTTGGGGATCCATCCAAATGGACTGCTATAGGAAACGACACTCCCGCTAGGGCAAACGAAGACTTAAGACACCACGTGAAGGACAAGTTCTCGATCTTAATTTTCGTTCGCACTGTACTACACAAAACAAGAGGATTCAAATCGCCAAGTCGCATATCGATTCGAATTGTCAGGACATCTTTCGGTAAAAAAAAGTCAAAATATTCCATAAACTTATCCACTTGGATCAAATCATTTCTCACCTGGGTCATATTGTTTCCAAATTTAACTCCGTTTTCGGCTTTCGAAAAATGCAACGACCCGTCAGTCCCAATTACAGACACCATGAAGTCGACCACCGTCTGATGGTGTTCGGAGGCATCGACAACAGGTTTGCTGATCGAGAACGTCAGGTGGCTATATTTCTTCCTCAACCCTAAGATCCATTTCACATTGTTGAATGTCTCCACCTCGGCTTCGGGAACACAGAAATCTCCTCCCGTTTGATTTAGAAACACGGTGAAGTTTTCTATAATCCACGTCAACGTGCAGTTGTACATTTGCGGCATGCAAGACATCCTTCAGAATACGAGTCGAATGACAACACAAACCAAGCACAACTTGCGATCCAGAATAAACCGACTTTCTTCCGTCAGCTTCTACGTGCAGCTTTCCCTTTTTCATCGAAGCACGTGCGATATGAAAATGCAAACCGAAACTAAAAGTGACGCAACGTCAAAGGCCTTGAGCGAGACGGAACTTATGGCTATACATTTGCTGGGAAATGAATCATTGCATATTATTACGCAGTCTTGTTTATCTTGGAGATACGGTTTCGCGTTTTGGATTGGATTTCGTTTTTTTTTATTCATTTAGACGGCCATTTTGAATGGCATAGGTTCAAGGAACGAAGAAATAAATTAGAACCATTTCCCGGAAGTATCCGTACTTTGATTTTCAGTGATTGGTTGTGCTCAGTCTTATCCAAGCTCGTTAAAAGGATTGCATGTTTGGGTTTCATTGCGCAAGATCTAAATAAGGACAAGCAAGCTCGTAAAATCAGAAGGTTTTCAAAGTCGCCATGTAAAACAACATCGCCTAACTCAGGGCCTGCGGTTCTCATGCAGCCCTCCATTGATTTGTTGAAGGCCCGCCTTAAATGCCCTCACCATGCGTTATTTTAATTTCAAAAAGTTCACGAGGCAGATAGTTGAGGTTAAAACTTCAGTGCCAGATAATCCATTAATATCGCAAGGCTCTTTGAGTTCAACGTATATCTGTGAACAATTGTTTTCAGTTATGAATATTAAAAAAGCGAAAATTTGGAACCACTTGAGTAAGAAAAATTTCGAATGAATTTTGCGCTTGGCTAAAACAGTCGGATCCATCCAAATCGTTAATTTATGCAATGTCTTTAAAATTAAGTTATTAATTTACTTTTAATTATCTTTCTTCTTTTGTCATATCTACAAAAAAAAAGGAAGGGTTTGTTTTTGTGTGTGTTTGTTTATGTGTACGTATTGTCCTGACGAATCAATGGAACTTACAATAATGACATTTGGCACTTAGGTAGTTTTGATCATTATTGAATGCAACAGCAAAGATCACAAATTCTAAATTAATTTTTTCGTTTCAGTTTAGATTTTACACGTAGGTATGATTTTCCAGCAGACGATAAAAACAAAAAATCTTTTAACTGGATTTACTGTTATTTTTTTTATCTTCTAGGCCGTTAAAGATACAGTAAAAACTTCAACGGCTTTGAAATCTGCGGAAAATTTCTCATTAGATCGATACCTAAAAATATAATTTTCTTTAAGTAAATAATTTTTAAATTGAATATAACTTTTATACTTTCGCAAAGGATTCTAATGTCACGTCAACTTTTGCATTCCAAAAATAAACAGATTGAATTACCTGCCCTTCAAAAAAAAAAAAATATTACATTTTCTGCCATTTTGATTTCAACGAAGGAGAGCAAAAAAAATTAAAAACATTTTGACCGGCATTGATTAGTTCTTTTTCGTAAAAACGGAATCGCTAAAGATAGATTAAAAAAATTCAGCGGATTTGAAATCTGCGGAAAATTATATCACGAGTTTCCAACCTTTTAGTAACTGCGAACCACATGACATTTTTAGAAATTTTTGGCGTACCACCAGTCATTTATTTTTTTAGAAACATATATCTAATGTCAGAAAAGTGCCAATGGCTTGTTTTATTTTAATTAAAATACTAATAAAGCTTCATATTTTATGATTAATGCACTTGTATTTCGTATTAATGGTGTTTTAATAAATGAAAAAATAAAATGATTATTCAAAATTACAGTTTTATTTTTACTCACATGTCTAAAAACAAACAATTTTAATCTATTAGTACAAACTAAGCAAACAAAGATTAATAAAATCCTCTATTCATTTTTAGTGCGAAACTTGTTTTTTGTCTTTTATAAAATATCAATAACAGGAGCAATGGAGCTTAACTTCACTCTTAATCACTTGCACTTTCTCTGTTTCTATATTTATTTATTAAATACAAAAGTTCAGATAAACCACTCTCGTACAAGTAACTAGTAACAAATGGCATAATAAATAGCATAACGTGGTTGTACATACTAGAAAATCGAACAAACTTCGTAGAATATTTGGGTCGCTCATATCATCCTTGTGTACCACCTGAAACGTTGCCGCGTACCACCAGTGGTACGCTTACCACCGGTTAGGAAACCCTGCCTTATATCATGGCGTTCCCCCTTATACCTTTTCAAACCAACACGCACGGGCTTCGCCAGGCTAGCCGCTCAGTACTTAGTAAATAATATATGCGTCGATATTATAAATAAAATAAATAATGTATGATAGATAACTTATTGTTTTTGGGGCGTCCCTCTCATACATGAGTGTATGAGTGCCTCTATGTGGCCCCTAACAAGTCTACATCACTGGCCTAACTGGATAGATAAAACGTTCTTGTCCACACACCAGATCAAAAGTAGGACATTCTGAATTATTAATTTGCCATTTAAGAAAGCGTAAGAGCGTTTTCATCGGACTCACATTACATTTGGAGAATTTTCAAATAAAAATGAGTTATTTTTACGTTTTAGTCAAAACTATTTTAATTTTTTAGTTTTCCATTCCAGAAATGCATACAGATTTTAAATTGTTGAAGATTAAAAAAATATTAAAAAAAAAAATGTATATATTTGTTTTATATAAAAATAACAGCTTTATTCACGTTATAGTAAAAATGAAATGTTTAATTGTTTGCACAAAATTTCGTCCGAACTATATAAAGAAAAAAACCGACCCCCCCCTTCCCCACCAAAAAAAACCTTTCAAAATTAATGGAATTTTGAATTTAAAATGTCTGTCGTGGCTTCGACTGTCCTCATGTTCGCGTAGTACGGAAGTTTAGAGATTGGGGTTGGCCTCGCAAATAATGGTACAAAATTACGTGGTGTTGTGAACTACCTATCCAATCTACTGCATTTTCAAATTAAAATAATTTTTTGTCGCATAAAATATTTTTATCTAAAATAGTTGTGCATGAACAAGATACTTGTCGGCCTCTAATATTTGCACGGACCACCAGGATCTTCGCACTTTCCCTATTTTCCATCTATTCTCCGACATTCGAGAAACGCCACTAACGACACACTTTACTGAACCTTCATCATGCCAGTAAACAATTAGTAGGGACAACATA
Source organism: Metellina segmentata (assembly GCA_947359465.1). Classification (NCBI taxonomy): domain Eukaryota; kingdom Metazoa; phylum Arthropoda; class Arachnida; order Araneae; family Tetragnathidae; genus Metellina; species Metellina segmentata. Next base: position 44,166,959 of record OX375883.1, read on the forward strand.
GATAGGGTTCATCTCCATCAGTTGATTAAATCGGTCAATAATGAACAAAATTAGCCAAACATTTACAATTATTATAAAAGAAACTTGCAATTGAGTAATAAAGATATGTTGTTGAAAATAATCAATAATTTATCTTAAAATTTAGGGTAATAGAAATGGTAATTTTTAATTAACGTCGTACATGATCAACGTACAACCGGCTATTGACGACGGTCTGGGAACTAGGGATGCGACATCGATGTCGATGTTTTCAAAACATCGATGTTTTTTAAAAAACATCGATGTGTTTAACATCGATGTATTGGGGTCGATGTTTTTGTAACATCTATGTTTATACTTGTCGATGTTTTTACGATGTCGATGTTTTATTTTTAAATGAAAAAAGCACCGTTATAAAAATTTTAAAAATAACCAAGTAGCATAATTTTTATAATTAGCAAATTGAACATACTTTTAGACCAAAGTGACCAAGGATGAAAGGGTCTGAAAAGTAGGAATACGACATCGATTACGATGTTTTCAAAACATTGATGTATTGGAGCTGATGTCGCATCACTAGTTGCTAAACCAGTTATAAGAAATGGGGTAAAACGTTTAAATGCACTGAATTTTAAAAACATCGAAAGTTTGGGGGCGATGCATTATCAACATCGATGTTTCAATTTTGAACATCGTTGTTTTGCTGTCGATGTAGCATCACTACTGGGAACAATCCCCTAAGGAAAAGATCCGTGGATAACACTACATAATTTTGAACCACGGAATATTGATAGTTTGGAGGCGATGCATTATCAACATCGATGTTTTGCTGTCGATGTTGCATTCTTAGTTGGTAAACCAGTTTTAAGAAATGGGGGAATAAAGTTTAAATACACTGAATTTTAAAAACATCGATGGTTAAAACATCGACGTTTTTGGAACGATGTTTTATCAACATCGATGTTTTAATTTTGAACATCGATGTTTTGCTGTCGATGTAGCATCACTAGGTGCTAAACCAGATTGAAGAAATGGGGAAAAAAGTTTGAATTCACTGAATTTTAAAAACATTGATAGTTTGGAGGCGATGCATTATCAACATGGATGTTTTGCTGTCGATGTTGCATTCTTAGTTGGTAAACCAGTTTTAAGAAATGGGGGAAAAAAGTTTAAATACACTGAATTTTAAAAACATCGATGGAAAAACATCGATATTTTTGGAAAGATGTTTTATCAACATCGCTGTTTTAATTTTGAACATCGATGTTTTGCTGTCGATGTCGCATCCCTACTGGGAACAATCCCCTAAGGAAAAGATCCGTGGATAACACTACATAATTTTGAACCACGGTCAAACGACGAGGCAACACCTGAGCTGCACCACACTCTCCAAACTTCCAAACTAACCCGATGACTTTCGGCCACGACAAATTAAATATGCACCAGCTGCCTCTACACCACACGCTTACAATTATCCATACACTGGACTCGGATTCGAACAAGGAACCTACGATCTAGAGGCTACCACCTTAACCACCTGACCGGTTGGTCGGCTAAAATTTAGGGATAACTTTTAATTAAAAATGCTTGTTCAAGGCAAGAATTAACGTACATAAGATACACATTATCAAGATATTCAACAAATCAATGTCATTGCACAGGGATTGGGTATTTGTCAGCCTTTCCTGTTTCCCCGGACCGCCAGCATCTTCGTACTTTCCCGATTTTCCATCTATTCCCCTCCATTCGAGAAACACCCATAATGCGGCCAACGACACACACACGAATGTACCACAACTCCCACATTCCCCGCAACGTTTACTCCACCATTTAACGCAGTTCATCGAAACGGTCTCCATCCGCGAAACCCGGGGGCATCTATATAGGGCTGGGAGATTAACGCTTATCGCCATTGTATCGCGTAGATTGGCTTCCAGGGACGATGCTATCTATCCAAGAACGATGGATGTCGGTCATCCAAGATAAAACCTTATCGGAGGTGCGCCTTTACCTCTTGAAGGTTGATGGAGCCGTAATCGGTCATTGGCCTCGTCTCAGCCGTTGGTCGTTTGTCCTCGAAGAAATGGGACCTGTCCCTTGCAGGAAGGGTTAAAGTAGTATATCGGTAAGGATGGAATGTCGTCTTTATTTCAGTTGACCTTTACGCTGCGGTGCTTAGATTTTTTAATCTCCAGGAACGGTTCTTTCGTCTGCATACCCGACCCTCCAAACCTAATTACCTAACATGAGCAATAGAGCAATTCCAACTCCGTAAAAATAACTTTTTGTTTACACAGATGCACTCAAACACGCATATACTAGCCGTTCAACCGGTCTAGTGGTTAAGGTGTTAGCCTCTAGATCGGAAGGTTCCTGGTTCGAATCCGGGTTCGGGCATGGATGTTTGTAAGCGTATGGTGTAGAGGCGGCTGGTGCACCTTCCATCTGTCGTGGCCGAAAGTCCTCACGTTGGGTTGGTGTGGAAGTTTGGAGAGTGGGGTGCCAGCTCAGGTGTTGCTTCGTCATCTGACCGTGGTTCAAAATTACGAGGTGTTGTCCTCGGATCTTTCCCTTAAGGGACTGATCCCGGACCGTCGTCAATAGCCCGTTGTGTTGCTCTAGTACGACGTTAACAAAAATTACCATTACCATTACCATTAAGTCAGTCGTGGCCAAAAGTCCTCACTTTGGGTTGGCGTGGAAGTTTGGAGAGTAGGGTGCCAGCTCAGGTGTTGCTTCGTCATCTGACCGTGGTTCAAAATTACGAGGTGTCCTCGGATCTTTCCCTTAAGGGACTGATCCCGGACCGTCGTCAATAGCCCGTTGTGTTGCTCTAGTACGGCGTTAACAAAAATTACCATTACCATTAAATCTGTCGTGGCCAAAAGTGCTCACGTTGGGTGTGCGTGGAAGTTTGGAGAGTGGGGTGCCAGCTCAGGTGTTGCTTCGTCATCTGACCATGGTTCAAAATTACGAAGTATTGTCCTCTGATCTTTCCCTTGAGGGACTGATCCCGGACCGTCGTCAATAGCCCGTTGTGTTGCTCTAGTACGACGTTAACTAAAATGACATGGCAAAATGACAATGGTAATGGTAATGGTAATTTTAGTTAACGTCGTACTAGAGCAACACAACGGGCTATTGACGACGGTCCGGAATCAGTCCCTTAAGGGAAAGATTCGAGGACAACACCTCGTAATTTTGAACCAAGGTCAGATGACGAAGCAACACCTAAGCTGGCACCCCACTCTCCAAACTTCCACGCCAACCCAACGTGACGGCAAAATGACAAACACGCATAGGTAGAAAGTGGAATTAACCTTGCACTATTGAAAAACGACGGACCATTAGTTAACACAATTAATAATAATTAACGAGCCATTAGTTTGGGGCTGGTCGGGGAATGGTATGATATTTTTATTTAACGTCTTACTAGAACTCAACGGGCTATTGACCACGGTACTGGATCAAACCCAAAGGGAAAAGTCCGCCGGCAACACAACGTTATTTTAAACCACGGTCAGATGACTAAGGATCCAGGATCCATCCTAAAAAGAAAGATCGAGGGCAACACCTCGTAATTTTAAACAACGGTCAGTTGCGGAAGTCAACACCTGACCTGCCACCCCATTCTTCAAGCGACCCCACCCCACCAACGTCAGTACATTTGAAGCCTTGATAGATTTAACGTGCAGATGTTGTAACGTACGCGACAGTTTGTTGGTTGGATTGGGTTTAATAGTTCAAGGGCCATTTTTAGCTGTGCTGCACCAAACACAACATAAAATAGTGGCCATACATACAATAAAGGTTTTACTAACATAGAAAGGACAAGTCAACCATGGAGCAATCAATCCTTACACGGCGAGCTTTGGTTGGATCGAGTTTCAAACTCACAACCCTCGTGTTGCTAATCTCATCCATCGATTGGTGATTTGATACCGGACCATGGTCAATACCCCATTGTGTTGCTTCAGTATGCCGTACAGTATTAAAAATACCTACCTACTAACCAACATTCTTAACTGGGTGTATTTCTCTCTTTGTGTCAGTAAAATCACTGTATACATTACTTGATATTGTATGTTTTTAGTTTGGCACAACATGGCCAAACAAGGCCCATGTGCCATTAAACCCCAAAAAATCATCAACCGGGCTCCCAAAGTCCATCGGCAGTTTGATTTCGGCTCAACAATTTTTGCGATGTTTTATGGTAATTGGTAATTTTTAATTAACGTTGTACTAGAGCAACACAACGGGCTATTGACGACGGTCCTGGATCAGTCCCTTTAAGGAAAAGATACGATGACCAAACCTCGTAAATTTGAACCACGGTCAGATGACTAAGCTACACCTGAGCTGGCACCCCACTCTCCAAACTTCCACGCCAACCCAACGTGAGGACTTTCGGCCACGACATATTTAAGGTGCACCAGCCGCCTCTACACCATACGCTTAAGAATATCCATGCGCCCGGACCGGGATTTGAACCTTAAGACTTTCGGCCACGACAGATTTAAGGTGCACCAACCGCCTCTACACCAGGAACCTTCCGATTCAGAGGCTAACACCTTAACCACTATACCGGTTGGTCGGCGCGATGTTTTATGGTAATGGTAATTTTAAATAACATCGTACCAGAGCAACACAACGGGCTATTGACGACTGCCCGGGATCAGTCCCTTAAGGATCCGAGAACAACATTTCGTAATTTTGAACCACGGTCAGATGACGAAGCAACACCTGAGCTGGCACCGCACTCTCCAAACTTTCACACCAACCCAACGTGAAGACTTTCGGCCACGACAGATTTAAGGTGCACCAACCGCCTCTACACCATAAGCTTACAAACATCCATGCTAGGACTGGGATTCGAACCAGGAACCTTCCGATCTAGAGGCAAACACCTCAACCACTATACCGGTTGGTCGGCGTGATGTTTTATGGAAAATGCCGCACGAAATAAGCAACTAAACTTTTTCAGCATTTTGGACGAATGTCAGTATGCTTTTCTTCAAAAGGAATGCACCAAAGAAGGTTTTTAAGAGTCTAGAAATACTGAATGCAACAAACCTTCGAAAGTTGCATAACTTGGAAAATTTATTCCCTAAAGAAAGATCTGGAAAACATTTCTTTCGCCAGGAGAACTGGAGAATCTAGTCTTTCGGGAAAACTTCCAGAAAAGTTACGAAGTGTATGGGTATTCATAAAGACGTCCATTTTCTAATTTTTAAAATTAAATATATTTCCTTCCCCATTCCAGATCCTTTGAAAGAACACAAGCTTTAAAGGTAGGCAGGTATTTTAATTAACATCACACTGGTGCAGAACAACAGGTAGTCCAATAGGGTGTTCACAAAAAATCGATTTTCGAATTTCTGTCGGGGCACCCACCTAAAATTTGCCAATAGGCTAGAAACTGTGATTGGCAAAGTTTCAGCTCAACCTGTTAATATTAACCCGTGCCTCATTGAGGTTAAAGTTAAGAAAAACAACGATTTTTAGCAAAAAATCGTAGTTTTTACTCCTTAAAATCAAAACTATTCGTCCTAGAAACATGATTCTTGTCTTATTTCATAGGAAATTTTATTGATTTAAAGTTTGATCTCATCTACTGTTTTTGCTAAAACTGATAGAATGGTATTTTGCCTTTTTCAGGTAATATCATAGTGGATATCCTCAAAAGTGAATTTTCAAGCAAAGCCCTAAAAACATTACAATATTCAATTACATCTGCTTTCCAGATTTTGCTTTTTGTATTTTTCATTTTGTACATTAAAAAGGCTTTTGTTGTGCATGTATTTTAAAAAATAAATCCAACAACATTCAAATTCAAAATGAAGGAATTAGGGATAAAGAAGAGGAAGCAAGGAGCAAAAATGTCAACAAATAGTGTTCAAATGTATTTACTAATTATAATGTGGAATTATACATCATTACATTATTATTATTTAAATATACAAATTAGGTGGTAATTACAAATTAAGGTGGTAATGTCTTGGATGTTGTAACTTTTAAAGAGTCTTGAAAAATGTGCCTACATTCAGATACAACTTGTAAAAGTACTTCAGATTCAACTTGTGAGTGGTATTTAGCATTTTTCAGGCATTAGGTCATGACTAAGGCAACTTTTTTGTTGCAGTAAAAATGGGAAAAGTTGCATTTATCATTCCCTAAAGTTGCATTTATGGAAATAAAGTTGCATTTATTATTGATACACTAAATTCTAAAATAAATTATTCGTAAAAAATGAAAAAAGTTCAAAATATATTGGCAATTTTAGTTGTGTACAGCATTATTATAATACACACTAAAACACAGAAAAACGTTGAATGGCCGATCCTTGGCCAGTAATTTCTTTAACATTGAAAACCTGCGCCAGCCGCAGTCATATAATGTTATGTATCGGATAGTAGAAGCGCAAAATCCTTTGGAGAGATTTCAAGAGATTTTAAAACGTCATCTACAAGGCGAACAACAAACATATTGATGATCGACACTCGTCTCGCGAACTCTGCAGCAAGATCAGACACACGTGATCGAAGGGTTGATTCAGAGAGCAAAAAATGAAATAGTAATTTGATAAGAATTAATTTTAAGATATATTTTAAAAAGTTGCAGGTGATTGCATGTATGCAAAAAGTTGCATTTATGTTGCGGTTATAACTCACTTAATATACACCCTATGTAGCTCAGGTGTTGCTTCGTCATCTGACCATGGTTCAAAATTACGAGGTGTTGTCCTCGGATCTTTACCTAAAGGGACTGATCCCGGACCGTCGTCAATAGCCCGTTGTGTAGCTCTAGTACGACGTTAACAAAAAATTACCATTACCATACACCCTGTGTAGGTGGAATTTTGGTTTTAGTACTTTACATGCAGCATAGAACGCGTGAAAAAAAGTTGCATTTGTTGCAAAAAGTTTCCTCAGTCATGACCCACTGAATTTAATTCTAGGTAGAAGTGTCATACGACTCCGCAACTGATCTCATCAAAAATAGATATAGAAATTCCGATTTAGAGAAAACTTTTGTGCACTGGGATGGGAAATTGCTTCCAGATTTGTTGAGTAAAGAAAATGTGCAGCGGATAGCGATTTGATTACTTGTGGCGATGAATAACAATTGATAGGTGTTCCAGTCCTTGAAAATAGTGCGAGGATAATTCAGGCAAAAGCTGTATTATCAGCAGTTGAGCAGTGAGGGGCAGTTGGGAAAATCCAGGCAATGTGTTTTGATACCACAGCAGTAAATACTGGTTTCCTTAGGGGAACTGCGTTTTGCTGGAGCAGTTATTAGAGAAAAACCTTTTGAATTTAGCATGTCGCCACCATGTTTTAGAAGTTACTTACAGAGCGGTTTTTGATAGCAAAATAAACACATCCACTGATACTCAGCCAGATATTTTTCGAAAATTCCAGACTGGGTAGTCTATAGAAGATGAAAATATTATAAATAAAAAAAGTTATCCAGACCAAATTTCAAGTTTTCTTTTTCAACAATTAAAAAACCGACAGCACAGGGATGATTATATCGAAGTTATCCAATTTTGCTTAGTTCACATTTAGAGCGTCTTTCTCAAAACGACATTACTTTTAGAGTACCTGGTGCTATTCATCACGCCAGAGGGATGGCAATTGCCATTTATTATCTTAAATGTATATTTTCAGGGATCAATTTTCGTTAACTGATTTAGAGAGGAAAGGTATTGCAGATTATTTGTTTATTTATCATCAATATTTATGTAAAAGCATGGTTCAATGCCCACAAACCCACCTTGGCCCCAAACTATACCTACAAGTGTTAAAATGTTTAGTTAGATACAGGAAAATTGATAAAGAGGTTGCAGACAATGTCTAAAATAATAAACCATCTGTAGTATCTGAGCTCGAAGCAAGTTTCATTCTCATTTTTCGATGATACTTTGGGAAAAAATGTCAAAACAAGCATGCGTGAAAAATAAAGACCGAAGTAGAAAATGATAAAGATGATTGTAATGATAGGGATGTAAAACCAAACCTCAATCTCCCACAATTTGTTCAGTTATTGGACAAAAAAGTTAATTATTTTGTTCCTGCTCGAATTCTAAATTTTTTAAGAGATTTGAAATAGATACAGATTTTTTAAAATACTGATCCCGATGTATGGTGTGAAAATCAACACTATTTAAAAGCACAAAAAATAGTTAGCGGTTTAAGGGTTGTTAATGACACTGCTGAGAGAGGAATAAAATTAATTAAAGACTTAAATTCCTCTTTGACGAAAGGCGAAGAACAACGGCAGTTTCTTTTACATGTTGTATCTGAATGTAGGCAAATTTTTCCGGACTCTTCAAGAGCAACAATATCTAAGACATTACCACCTTAATTTGTAAATACCACTTAATTTGTATATTTAAATAATAATATAGTACTGATGTATAATTCAACAATATAATTAATAAAATACATTTGAAAAATATTTGTTGTCATTTTTACTCTTTGCTACCTCTTCTTTACCCTAATTCCTTCATTTTGAATTTCAATGTTGTTGCATTTACTTTTGAAAATACCTCTAAGTAAAGCCTTTTTTAATGTACAAAATGAAATGTACAAAAAGCAAAATCAGGAAAGCCGATGTAATTGAATAAATATTCTAATGTTTTAAGGCCTTTGCATGAAAATTCACTTTTGAGGATATCCACTACGACCTTACCTGTAAAATGCTAAATACCATTCTATCAGTTTTAGAAAACAAGTGTATGCCATCAAACTTCAAGTCAATAAAATGTCCCATAAAATTAGACAATAACCAGGTGTCTAGGACGAATAGTTTCGATTTTAAGGAGAAAAAACTACGATTTTTTTCTAAAAGTCGCTGTTTTTCTTTACTTTAACCTCAATTTAGGCACGGGTTAATATTATCAGGTTGAGCTGAAACTTTGCCAAGCACAGTTTTTAGCCTATTGGCAAATTTTAGGAAGGGGGGGGGGGGAGTTCCATGGAAGATTAGGTGAAAAAAAAATTTCCACATATACCGTGACCACCCTACTGTCCAAGCTGTAATGGATTTATGAGCGAAATATAGAGTTGAACACCTATTACTATGCATGAATGTATTTTGAAAAAAAAAATTAGTAATCTTAGTTTTAGGTTGATATTCGGAGTGACATTTTAGATGCTTCTGCAAATTTAGGACACTTGAATTGACAATTCTCTTTCCAAACTAAGAGGTCCTGTGCACAAAAAAATCTTTCAAAATTTCGGTTATTTTTTTTATAAATTTAAATAAATGTTTATACAATTCTATTTAAAATTATATATTATAAATAACGATGCTTAAAAGAGAAGAATTTTAAATAATTTTTTTGAAAAATAACTGTATGTTTGAAGTAACAATTTTGTCCTTTTTAATTCCTTACCTCAAAATGTGTATTTTTATCCATAAAAGATACATTTTTCACAGTCTATATTCAAGTAAATAAATATAAAAATTAATGGTTTTGAAGTCTAACATACCCTGATCATATTATAACACATGCATTTTTTTTCTATCTGCTCAGAAAAGTTAATTTTGTTTGTTAAATAGATGAAAATTGGAAGAAATGTTTTCAAAAACATAAGAGTTGACAGAAAAAAAATTGCAAAATTTCAAATTAATAATTTTAAAAATCCCCATGTTAAAGTGTTTAAAAGTGTCTGCCTAACTTCTATAAAAAATTCAAATCCATACACATAGATTCTGAGAAATGTTCCTTAAAATTCGACCATTTTAACATTACGGAGAAGAATTGCACAGATCCCCTTAAGGGACTGATCTCGGACCGTCGTCAGTAGCCCGTTGTGTTGCTCTAGTACGACGTTAACTAAAAATTACCATTACCTCGGTTCTTTCTCTTAGGGGATTGATACCGGACCGTCGTCAATAGCCCATTACATTACGACTTTAATTGAAATATCTACTTACCTAAAATTTCCTATGGGAATGATCCCGGACTGTTGTCAACCGTACACTATGTTGTTCCAGTGAGACGTTAATTAAACATCTACCTACCAAGGAAAATGAGCTAATCAGGTGAAGAACCGAAGTAAAGGTATATGAGAAATGCTATCACATTTAAAAGGTTTCAATTTTTCAGCAGCTCTTTCGTTTCTATTGGTTTAGAGGCATGTCTATCTATTTTGGAATTCGTGTAATGCTTCTCCCCATAAGAAATCTGCCTTGCGAATGACCAGTTTAACCGTTCGACCGTCAAGAGATATCCGAGTAGTGTGGTACCTGCTTTTTTCTCACAAACTCACGCGACCACATAATCGCATCTATTGGTTGAAAGAATCCTAGGGAATGTTCTATTGGTCAAGATCAAAACAAGACCTGGGCAGAATCGAGCATTTTTAAGAATCGGATACTTGGTGGAGTACTTTCTAGTAGAATCGAATAAATATGAGTATATAAATACAAAACGGTTTAATCTAGAGTTAGAGTCGTGGTTAGCTGGCGATATTGCTATGAATACTTTGTTATGTATGTGTGTGCGAATACTTTAGTACAATAGTTTTCTATTTGAAAGCTTTTATTCGAATATTGTGAATGAATACTTTCGTACAGTAATTTCGTACTCGAATAGTTTTGTATCATAATACTTTGCACTCGAATACTTTTGTACTCGAATACTTTTGTACTCGAATACTTTTGTACTCGAATACTTTTGTACTCGAATACTTTTGTACTCGAATAATTTTGTACTCGAATAATTTTGTACTCGAATAATATTATACTCGTATATTTTTGTACTCGAATACTATCGTACACAAATACTAATTTTTGTATACGAAAATATTTTTATTCGAATATATTTTTATACAAATACTTTTGTATTAGAATACCTTTGTACTTGAATACTTTTGTGCAGGAATACTTTTGTACTCGAATAATTTGGTGCAGGAATACTTTTGTATTCGAATACTGTGGATGAATACTTTTGTATTAGAATATTGTGGATGAATTCTATTTTATACGAATATGATTGTGTATTTATACACCTTAATTAACTAATTTTGCATACGAATACTTTGTACGTCTACAGTTTGGATGCTTAGTTTTATATCTGAATACTTTGGTGTTTGGTCTTTCGAATAAATGCTCTTGTTTCGGAATACTTTGGATGAATACTATAGTATTCGAATACAAGAAAGAATCGAGTACATTTATACTTTTGTATTCGAGTATTCCTGTCTTTTGTAAAAACTGTTTAGAAATCCCCTGCAGAGGAAAGAGTGCTGGTTACATGGTGGAATTATGCGTTGATCTTTTTTATGATACAAGACCCATATTTGGCCATGCTGCTCTAAATACATGATAAAAGTAATATAACCTCCCTGCTCACAAAGAAAGTTTTATTAACAGAGAAATACGTACAGAGTAGGAGGTTCAGGAATCTAATCTAAACAGGATTAAAAGAAACGAATTTTGCAAAATCTCCAGAAACAACGTCCTCTAGCATCCACACGCAACAGTTGCTGACATACATTCTGACATAAAATATTTATTTTGACACCCACTACCACCCTCAACTATTTCAAATCATCACATCGCACTCCGGCAAGGAAAGTGGCTCAACTTAAAAATGGCATAATTTGAAAAACATCAGATTAAAGGATACCACAAAACTTATATTGACATAGTATAAGCTTCTTTTAAACTTCTATTAATGGTGGTAACTTCTATTATATTCTATCTATATATATAATTCTCTTACGTGGCACGCAAAAAAGACGTTATTTGTTGTTTAAAAATAAATAATCGCGTTTTGGCAACACTGTACTATTGTTTGTTTACCACAAAGTCTCGTGCATCAATTGAATTTATAGCGTTATCGGATGAAATTTTATTGCAAAAAAAAAAAGGAATTTATTTAGGCTTTTGCAGTTAGTTTTTAATAGAAATCAAAGAAAGCGGAGGATCTTTTCAGGGCCATTTAAAAAAACGGTCCTTTTCAGGGCCAACAATTATAGTTCAACAAGACGCTTGCACTACAACTTTCGGCAACAAACGCAATGAAAAAGTGTCGGTCGTTCGAGTGCTGGGGAAATGTACACACAAACAACATGCTGGGTTTTCAATTTCCAAAGCAACGCTCACATTTCGAGTGAAAATTTACTCAAAGTTTTCATTTGAATTCTGATTTCAGAGGTACTGTATATATTTTCTGTAAAACAGCAAATTTAGATTTGAAAAACTTGTTTTTGGAATATCATATTTTGTAAACAATTCCTTCTGCTAGCACACGTGTCTTCATTGAGGCGAGCGAAGCGAGCATTTGTTCGCGCAGCGAACCAATGAGGACTGCGAAACAATCCTCCGGGGGTTGGCGAGCGTCAGCGAGCAGGGGGCGGGCCCCCTAGTAGAATAGTAATATAACAAGTTGTGGCTCCTCATACATATTTTTCAATGACATACCATCAAAATAGTTATTTTTTTGACTTGTGTTACCGGGATGCGATATTGTAATCTCATTGTCAGCATTGACTACAAATTACATAGGATCATATACCCACAAAAACCTTTGGCTGGACGTAATCTAAATAATCACATAATCCCGATCAACGTAAGTTATTTAGCTCGTTAATATGGCATACTGATCCATCTGCCCGATTGAAGCCATATCAAGCGTTCATCATCCCGCATTAAGTCATATAAGAGCTATATTAAACTGTACACAGCCTACTCTCCAAAATGGACTACTTGAGCCGTTGAATACGCTAGGAAGTGAAACGTCCTTTAATTATGCGATCCACAACAATACCATTCGTTGCAGAACGATACGGGTGCCCCACCTATTATATCTGGAGCTTAATCACTTGACTATCGAATATATAGTAGGGGAAGGACCTTTATAATAACTATATTATAATGCAGTCAGCATACATAATAGGAATTTATTCGCCCCTATTTGGATCCTATTGCATTTGAATGGAAATCCAACGCTGCCATAGTTGTTAATTGGACAATGTACTCATTCTATCCGTTTTCAGATCTGTCATCTTCATTGTGACAGAACGTTTTGAGAAGTTATGTATATTTGCGGACATTCTTCGTTTAGATCTAGGTACACGTGTTGGTATTTCTGGTACTTGCAGCGAAAGATCCCAGGAAATGAGAAATGGTTTTACAACACGGTAATGTGCAATTCGGCTATTCATTAATCAGCTCGTATAGTTAATTTATAAATATTTTCATTTTACTTATAATAAGGCTGTACAATTCTGCAAAAAATTTATAAATCTGTATTTGAACAAAGTACTTGGTATTGGAGATGAGGTATTTGCATACTTAAGTATTCGCTATACTCGATTATTTATTGTTGTTTTGAAATTCACTTGTATTACTATTCATACAAATTATTCAGAAACAATTGTGTCCAAAGTATCAATGTATACACACAATAACAATTTATTAGACACCGAAGTGTACGAATACCAGTTTTTAGATACCGAAGTGTACGAATAACAAGCTACTAGGGACCGAGATGTTCGAATGCTAATGTATACAAACACCGAAGTGTACGAATACCAATATATACAAACATTGGAGTGTACGAATACCAACGTTTACAAATACCGAAGTGTACGAATACCAATGTATACAAACACCGAAGTGTACGAATACTAATGTAAGAGGGCAAAAAGTGTACGAATATCGATATATTCCAGACACCAAAGTCTATTAATACCAATATATTTCAGACACCACTGTATTCCAAGCACCAAATTATTCGAATACCAATGTACTCAAACCAAAGTATTCGAGTACCAATACATTTCCACATAGAGGTATTCGAGTGCCAATGCTTTAAAAGTGTTCGAGAACCAATGCATAAACACACAAAAGTGTTCCAATACCAATGCATTAAGACACAAATGTTCCAATGTCAAGGAATAAAATTGTTCGAGTACCAATGCATTAACACACAAAAGTGTTCCAATATCAATGCATTAACACACAAAAGTGTTCCAAACCAATGCTTTCCGACACCAAAGTATTCGTGTACCAATGCATTCAGACACCAGTTCGAGTACCAATTCATTAACACACAAGTATTCGTGTACCAATGCACACAAATGTGTTCCAAAACCAATGCATTTACACAAATGTGTTCCAAAACCATTGTATTCACTCACCAAAGTATTCAAGTAGCCATGCATTCAGACACAAAAGTATTCCAATATCAATGCATTAACACAGATGTGTTCCATTATCAATGAAATACACTGCTGGCCACCGTAAATGCAACACCCTGAAGTAAGCATGCAAATAATATGAAATTTACAACATGCATTAGCAGAGGTGAGATATGCAAATTATTAGAATTTCAGCGCAGACGCACATCACGCGCGCCTGTGGCGCCACTTCAAAACGCTATTTAAGGTTTGGAGATTTCGACGATTTCAAGTACGGCAATAGTGTTTTTCTTGTGGTTTTTTCAAAAAAAAAAAAGATCAATTATGCCTCGTAGAAAACAGCGATCATCTTTTCATCAAGTATCCGAGTTCGACAGAGGAAGGATAGTGGCCTACCGAGATTGTGGATTATCTTTCAGGGAAATCGGTAGTCGTGTTGGACGAAACCAAACAACTGTAATGCGGATATGTGATCGTTGGATGCAGGAGGGTACGACGGACCGACGTGTTCGATCGCATCCACCTCAGTGCACCACTTCACGTGATGACAGGCATATTGTGCGTATGGCAGTGACGGATCGCTTAGCCACATCACGAACCATAGCACAGTACATTCTGTCTGTACCGCATCATCCAGTGTCTGCGCGTACCATTCGACGCCGTTTACAGCAGAGTGGTCTGTCCTCAAGACGTCCATTGCTTCGTCTACCCATGACGCAGAACCGCAGACGTCTCCGCCGTCAATGGTGCGATGAAAGAAGGATGTGGACGGCAGAATGGAATGAAATTGTATTTACTGACAAGTCACGCTTCTGTCTGCAACACCACCATGGTCGGATTCGAATCTGGAGTCACCGTGGAGAGAGGATGCTGAACAGCTGCGTTATGCACCGCCACACTGGTTCTGCACTGGGTATTATGGTATTGGGCGGTATTGGATATCACTCTCGCACTCCTCTAGTACGCATTGCCGGTACTTTAAACAGCCAGCGCTACATCTCCGAGGTGTTGGAACCAGTTGTCCTTCCTTGCCTCCAGGGCTTGTCCACAGCCATATTTCAACAGGATAATGCGCGACCACACGTGGCACGCATTGTCCAAGGGTTCTTCGTCAATAGCCAGATTAAATTGCTTCCCTGGCCAGCTCGCTCTCCGGATCTTTCGCCGATAGAAAAAATATGGTCCATGGTTGCTCAACGATTGACCCAGATTACATCCCCAGCTGCCACACCAGATCAACTTTGGCAACGTGTGGAAGCTTCTGGGTCTGCTGTACCCCAAAAACACATCCAAAGTCTCTTTGAATCAATGCCGAGGCGTGTGGCAGCGGTGATCTCCAACAATGGCGGCTACTCTGGCTTCTGATTCTGGCAGGAACCACGCTTCACAGAAGTCTATAAATTTAATCATTTGATACTTGGTGAACATGTTATCTACAAAATAAATTTTGTTGTGATATCTCTTGTCTTTCTTGGTGTTGCAATTTGGGTGGCCGGCAGTGTAATACATACCATTGTCCAAAACCCCTAATGTAATAATACACCAAAATTTTCCAATACCAATATAGTACACTGGATTCCAAAAATTAAGGAAAAATCACAAAAATAGTGATTACTCAAAAAGTTACACCTAGAATTTAATGAAACTGAGCCACAGTATACAACAGATAGTAAGGTATAAAATAACATACCAGGCAACAATGTAAACGCTAGAATTCTGTGAGGGGAAGCGATAAATTCTCCGCCGCGGACACAATCCGCTGTGTGTGTAACTGTCGTGACACTGATGATGCCCCAGTATTGAAATCTGTAGCAATTTGAGACAGTGTTGCGCGTCTATCGGGAAAAGATTCTACGGAGCCGTTGATGGTCCCGTTTCTTCTGGGTCTCTTTTCGCACGCACGTCTGTCAGTTTTGAGGTTTTTTTACGGATCTATATAGATAATTCTATTACATGGCACACAAAAAAAGACGTTATTTGCTATCGCGTTTTGGCAACACTGTACGATTGTTTGTTTACCCCGAAGCCTCGAACCTCAGTTGAATTTATAATGTTATCGGATGAAATTGTATTGAAAAAAAAAATTAAATGAAGTTCATTGCACTACTTTCTTTCAAAATGTCAAAAACAAGGGCTCTTTTCAGGGACATTTAAAAAAATGGCCATTTTTGGGGCCAAAAATTATAGTTCCACAAGGCGTCTGCACTATAGTTTTCGACACCAAACTGAATGAAAAGTGTATGGGTGGCTCCAGTGCTGAAGAAATGCACACGCAAACAACATGTTGTGTATTCGATTTCCAAAGGGGTGCTCACATTTCTAGTCAAAATTTGCTCAAAACATTTCTTTGAATTCCATGTTGTTTGAGTTCCGATTCTAGAACTACTGTATAACTTTAAATTTACAAATTTACGATTGAAAAAATATTTTTTTAATACATTTTTTTTGTAAAATATCCCTTCTGCTAGGATACATGTCTTCATTGATGCGAGCTAAGCGATCCAGGTTCGCATGGCAAGCCAATGAGGATTGCAAAGCAATCCTCCGGGGTTGACGAGCGTTTGCGAGCAGGGGCGGGACCCCCTAGTTCTTTATATTCATGATAGACTCTTGCAATAGTCGTGCTTGAAAATCCAAATTTGATCTCTACCTCAGAAATACTATGCCCATCTCGCGAACGCCGACTACTAAACCACGTTCAAAGTCATGTAAATCGTGATAACTTGTCATTGTATCAGCAGAAACCGATCTAAAAGCTTCCCTAGCTGTCTGTTGTCTAATGTAAGGACTGCTGACTGCATCGACTTACGTTGATTGACTGCTTTTCTCCCTTATTTGCATACTCCCGCCTGTACTAGGGATGCGACATCGATGTCGATGTTTTCAAAACATTGATGTTTGAAAAAAAACATCGATGTATTGGAGCCGATGTCGCATTACTAGATGCTAAACCAGTTTTAAGAAATGGGGAAAAAAGTTTAAATACACTGATTTTTAAAAACATCGATGGTTTGGGGGGCGATGTATTATCAACATAGATGTTTTAATTTTGAACATCGATGTCTCAAAGCATCTATGTTTTACTGTCGATGTCGCATCAATTGTTGCTAAACGAATTTTTAGAAATGGGAAAAAAAGTTTGAATACATTGAATTTTAAAAACATCGATAGTTTGGGGGCGATGAATTATCAACACCAATCTTCTGCTGTCGATGTTGCATCACTAGGTGCTAAACCAGTTTTAAGAAATGGAAGACAAAGTTTAAATACACTGAATTTTAAAAACTTCGATAGTTTTGGCACGATGTATTATCAACATCGATGTTTTAATTTTGAACATCGATGTTTGAAAGCATCGATATTTTGCTGTCGATGTCGCATCTCTAGCCTATACCAGTTTTTATGGCACTTCAGTTTATAATAGTAGTAATTTGGAAAAATTACGTTAGTGCTATGAGTTAATTAAGAGTGCCAAATTTCTTTTTCCACTTCATAAATACTGTAAACAATCTTATCTTAAGTACTCGAATGACCAACCAAAGAATCGTAAATGCATTTGCCTCATATTGTTCCAATATAAGTTAATTTATTAGCAATGCTAATTAGACTTGAGAGACACTAGAAAAAAGTAGTTTTAATCAAAAACTACTTAAGTACTTCATTACCACTTACTAGAAAAACTTTTTTAACTGAACTGTATTTTTTTCAAATTAAAGCAAATGACCGTGAAGTTAAAAAACGTTATTTAGATGATAACAGAGAGAGATTCTTAAGAAATAAGGTTCAAATAACAAGAAACCAGGTTTTTTTTTTTTTTTTTAACTTTTCATTCAATAAAAGACATTTTAATTAATACTTTATGATCCACTTGAAATTCAAGAAAGTTGGAATTGATTTTATTTTGAAAGGTAATACCTTGAAATCTTGATATCAGATTTTAGGTAATTGGTAATTATCAGTTAACTTCGCACTAGAGCAACACAACGGGCTATTGACGACGGTCCGGGATGAATCACTTAAAGGAAAGATCCGAGGACAACACCTCGTAATTTTGAACAACTATCAGAGATTAGAAAGCGTACTTAGGTAATGGTAAATTTAATTAATGTCGTACTAGAGCAACACAACGGGCTATTGACGACGGTTCAGGATCAATCCCTTATGGGTAAGATCCGAGGGCAACACCTCGTAATTTTGAACCACTATCAGAGATTAGGTAATTGATAATTTTTAAATTTAATTAAGTTGGCTGATTCTTAGTGTCGACAAATTGTTTTCTGAATAGATCTTAATGTTTTCTGAATAGATCTTAATGTTTTCTGAATAGATCTTAATGTTTTCTGAATAGATACGATACACCAATACCAAGAGAGAGTACCAATTCAGAGTATACCAAGTATTCAATTACAAATAATACTCGATTCCATATAATCCTTTCTGTCTTCTAAAAGACAGTCAGATAAATCCTAGCAGACATAATTGACATTTTAAATGTAGTCCACAATATCCATATACCGAACACAATGAAGGTATTCTGCTACACTGCCTTAATCAGTGAATGGTCTATGTTTCGTTACTCAATGTTTCCCTCAATGTTGAGATAGTGAATGGTAAAAGAACGTATCTTTCAATTACAGTGATGAATGGTTCAGTCATTTGACTGCTGAACACGAAAGTGCTTTTAACTGCGCGAAAAAGTTTCCGAGGAGACATTGAACCATTTTATTGAAAGCAAACTGGAGGTTTTTCTGCCCTCTCTGATATTAGGATTGATTATTTAGATAGGAAACGAAACGTACGGCATTAAAAACAATGGACATTTTTTCCAACTGAAGATTGAAAGCTGGAAGGCACTGTTTCGGAAGAATTAGCACTTCGAATTACTCCTCGAAATTGATCTGAAACTAATTGATCTGGCCCCAGAAGTAAAGGAATTGAGCGTTGTCTTCTGAATTAGAATGAGGGGACAGTAAAATTTCAAAATGAATAAAATCGATGAAGAGTCAATTTTTTAATTTTAGAGTGAAAAATTAATTGATGTCAAACGCTGTACACATAACTTCGTTCAAATATGATCATTTTTGAAGGATTTACAACTGCAACATTTTTCAAGTGTTAAGAGTAGTGTGTTTGGAGAAGTGTTCTGTCGACATTCATGCGATCTGAGAACGCAAAAGCCCGGATGGAACAGTAACGGATTAACCTTTACGCTGCGGAAGGTAGACAATTGTTACTACTAAAATTTCGTTTACACTAGCGGCATGGTACAGATCTGTGTACTGTTGATATTATCCTCCTTTTAAGTGACCGCTGACATCGATCACTATTTACGAGCTGTCAGCGACTGGACTTCTGGAGGGTTCCTCCTTTTGTTTGGTAACCTACCCTGTCGACCGTGAGATCTGAACGATTTGGGAGAAAGGCAGAAGGTTGCTCTGGTGATATATATCTCACGCCAAACGATGCGCCACACAGTAATATGAAAGGAAAGCGTTATTCGTAAATACCTCTCAAGGCTTTATCGCTCACGTTAGGTAATTAGGTAAGGGGGATCGGACAAGCAGACGAAAGAACCGTTCTGTGAGACGATTGAAACAAATCTTAGCACCGCAGCGTAAAGTTGTTTGTTATTGGCTGCTGTATGTCACGTGGTCTCACTGCACTATAAAGGTGGAAAGACGGTTTACTTTGCAGTCCTTCCTCCTCTTCCTATATATATATATATATATATATATATATATATATATATATTAAGGAGGAAGGGGATCAAAGTAAAGAAGCTTTCTTCTTCTAAATATAGAATGAATGTATATGTTAAATATGTTGTAAAGGACAATCTACTATTACTACCTTTCTTACATATATCCCCTTGCCTTCCTATATCACTCTATGCTATCTCCATGGGAATTACCCATAATCCCCCATCCCCCCTAGTAGAACGTTCTACTAGGGGGGGATGGGGGGTTAACAACCGGAGGTTTACGAGTTCGAATCCAGTCAACAACCTTCGTGTACAAAGGGTTATGGTGCCCATCAAATCTGTCAAAGTCTTACATGTCCACCTTTTAGTACAAGAGCTGATGGTATTTTCGGCACTGTGAAATTGTAAAATAGTAGTATATCAATGGTAGTTGAATAGGGAATGGAGAGTCGGGAAAGGCGTTTGTGGTTATTTCGCTACTGTGCAGCATATAATATTTGCAAAAAAATTAATCCCACCGTTTATCCTTTAGGCACTTAGCAATCTTTTAAATTTCTTATTTTAGCATTTATAGAATCCAGAAATAAAAATCCAAGACTGTTTAGACGCTTTTAAAATATAACCCGACTGCCCCGAACTTGTATTATAATAAACGCAAAAAAACATTCTTTATTCACTCTGAATTTTTATAGCATGTTTATTAATTAGTATTAAAAATATGTGCAAAAAGTCAGACGAATACGAGGGTTTTAAATAACTACCCGACGCAAATAAAAATTGTACATAAGTATCGGCTGGATGCCGGCAGCTGCTGGGAACTGGCTCGCCGGTATGTGATTGGTTGCTGAGGAACCACATGACTCGAGTTTAGTGTGCAGCTGAGGCTGCTTGCAAAGCATTTTGGAGAAGTTTATTTTTTTTTCACGCAAATGTGACCACGCTGAAAATTATTTTGAGTTCATTGTTATACTGTTTTTTGAGGTTTTTTAAATACAGCTGTGTTAGTAACATTTTAAGTATCAACATATGCACATGCACATATATAACTATGTAAACATTGTAATAATTAATTATTTTGTGATAATAATTATTTTACCTTCAAATAAATTCTACCTACAGATATATTGTTGATTTAATATTTTTTTTCCTAATGGCGGGCACATTTGACCGAAGTCATTGGCCACTACAAGGCCGGAAGTGATGGCCACTTGTGAAGGAGCACCCAGTGGGAGGGCCATCATTGCCCCTAACAATTACTTCGTAATTTTGAACCATGTTCAGATGACAAAGCAACACCTGAGCTGGTATACGCTTACAAACATCCATGCCCGAACCCGGATTCGAACCGGGGACCTTCCGATCTAGAGGCTAACACCTTAACCACTATACCGGTTGGTCGGCATTGATGATTTAATTGATTTAATAATAGTAACTTTTCCAATATTTGGAAATTTATCTATCCAGAGAACCTTTCTTTAGATAAAACCAATTTAGACAATAATACAACTGATTTTCTCGTCTTAAAAATTTATGTTTCGTGTGACAAAGCTGACATTAAAAAAATTAGTCTTGATACGATGAAAGAAAGTAAAAAAATTACCCAGGAACTTGGAGAACCTAGTATAAGTGTGACATATGATTTAGCTATTGCCAAAGTTGCGAAGCAAATTTAATCAATAAAAGAACCATTGTACGACAATTTATTTATTCATTTAGGAGCGTTCCATATAATGTTTGCTTATTTCAAAGCTATTGGGAAATTTATTGGTGGTGGTGGTGGTTGCGGATTAATGAATGTAGCTGTTGATTGGGAGTTCTTAGCTAGTGGATCTGTTGAATAATACCTCACGGGCAAACATTCCAATAGATGTAAAATATTGCACCTATTAATGGCAATGGGGTTAGAAATTATTAACTTTCAATTATTTCTCGAAAAAGGAGGAATCACAATTGGGGACGAGTTACGTTCGAAACTCTTGCAATTAAATAAGGGTAGATTGTCTTTCACGGCTGTATTGGAAAACCAAGATATGTCGGAGCTTATGACCTCTTATCTTGCATATAAAGAAGCCTGTCTGAATGGATCATTTGGAAAAACAGCACAATTTGATATGACTTATATCTACCTAATTAACTATTATCACATGTTAAGCCGTAGTATTAGAAGAGGAGATTTTTTTTTGCACTATTTAAATACATCTTGCCATAAATTTTAAATCTATTTTTTGTTTTTAACCAGTCGAATTATGCTCGTTGGTTGGTTAAATATCACGACGACTTAATGAAAATTGAAGAAACTCATCCTGAAACTGCAGAAGCTATGGGAAAAGGATATTTCGGAATCCAGAGAACTGATAAATCTTTTTCAAGACAGCCAATCGATCTGACTCTGGAACTAACATTCAATGCTGAAGCTGCAAAGAGATTAGTCGCTGTCATAAATTTTACAAATTCCATCTCAGCTCGTCAACGTTGGCGTAAGAAATCCGATCTACTGTTATATCATTTACATATGAAACTACCGGTCTACAAACGAAACAGGACGTAACATCCGATTTGTGGAAAAGCATAATATAAAGAGATATACCAAATTGTTAAAACTTTTATTGGCAGATTTTCACAGTTTATGAATTTATTCGATCAAAGTATTAACCAAAGTTTACTTTTCAATATTTCTTATGGAAAAGCAACTTCAGAAAACGTGGAAAATTTTTAATTAGGAGAGATTTGAAAAATCCAATTACGAGAGTACGCATTATGAATATTTCTGTTGAAACTGTAAAAAAGGGAACAAAAGTAGTAATAATGTACAAGAAATACGGATGCAACGGGGTTTGTTTGGAAATATGCTGGGTATATCAATGGATTACAATGTCGATTTTGAGAAGATTTTATGTTACCCATTTACACCGATGTCAATGTATTTATGCCATTTCGATGGGACCATTTAAAAAGCCAAAAAGTCAGAAATAGTAGAAGTTGTTTTAATAAAACACAAACCTGGAAACATACCTAAAGATTTTGATATCGTAATAGTTGATGATTTCCATCTTTTACATACCATGCATGATATGCCAGCGACATTCGGCAACATTTCCAAAAAAAATTTATAAAAACTCTTACAGCGACCAAAGCTCTACGTGTTGACATAATTTTTTACCTGTGTTTTTTTCCATCGATTAAAGATTACGAACGTGGACTCAGGAATGAATTAAACAGCATGGATTTTCAAATTACCGGTCCAATGCAAGTACGTCCAACAGATTTCAGTAAAGAGATAAAAAACATTAAATTCAAGCAGGATCTCGTAAGATTTTTAATAGACCACTGGACTATACCAGAAATGGCGCCATTTATTTGTAAAACAATCATTAATTTAAGTTATGATCAGTGTTACTCTTACAGGATTGAAAATGATACTGTAATTATGGCAAAAATGATGAATTTTCTTGTGACGATCACGACGAAGCAGACACAAAAATTGTACATCATCTGTGTAAAATTAATAATGATTTTGTCACTAGTGCCCTAATTAAATCTTGCGATACAGATGTTTTAATTATAATGCTCGGCAATATGAATCATCTGCAGTCTAAAAATTGTCATGGAGTATAGAACGGAACTAACAAAAAAAGGTTTATTAACATGTCACAATTGTCTACTGAATTAGGACCATCAGTGTGTTCCAGCTTGCCTGGGTTTCATGCCATTACGGGTTGCGATTACAACCCTACTTTTTTCAAAAAAGGAAAGAAGTCATTTCAAATATTAAAATCTAACCGAGATTATCAAAAAGCTTTCACCTATCTTGGAGCAGCCCATGTGTCAGGTTTGCGATACGAAGCGTTTTCGGTATTACAAAAATTTGTCTGTGAAATCTATGGCTTCAAAAATTTAGCCGATATTAATACTGCTAGATTCCATAAATTTTGTTCAATATATAAGGCTCATAACGCTAATGAACTGTTCAAAAAAAAATTTGAAAAACTACGATGCATCAAATTTACCTCCGTGTAAAGCTGAGTTACGCCAACAACTCTTACGCACTCAATACATAACAAGCAATTGGCGAAATGCACATTTACGGTTTCCAAGTAGCATATCGCCATTAAGGCATGGATGGGACTTGCAAGATAATAAATATGAATTTTACTGGTTAGAAGGAGATTGTATTCCGTCTGCCTTCTGTTTTAGATGCTTTAAAAGTAGAAATTGAAACAAAACATAATACAGGTAAAAATCAATATTTTTTATTCAATGAAATTTCATTATTTACTGTGCCAAATGAAAATTAACCTTTTTTCAGATAACGAATCAAATATCGATGTAGACGGAGAGGCGTATATTGAGGATGAGCTTACAGACTATGAAGCATCGGAGAGTAATGAAGAGGAGATATAAAGACGAAAATATACACAGTCCAGCCACATTAACATGACCACCTGTCAAAGGCCAGAATAACCAACTTTGGTAGAGCGGACCGCTGCGAGACGTGCAGGAAGAGAGTCAATTAGGTTTCTGAAGGTGTTCACTAGGATGTTGAGCCATGCCGACTCCACTGGCGTGGCCAGCTAGGATAGATTACGCGGTTGAGGATCCATGGCGATCGTGGTCAACAACCCGATCGTGGTCCCACAGATTCTAGATTGGGTTTAAATCCGGTGAGTTTGCTGGCCAGGGGAGTATGGTAAACTCATCCTGGTGCACTTCGAACCACGCACATATACTGCGAGTAGCATGACACCTCGCATTGTCCTGCTGGTAAATGCCATCATTCTGAGGAAAAATAATTCGCATGTAGGTGTGGACATGGTCCGCAAGGACAGATGCGAACTTGTGCTGATCCATCGTGCCTTCCACAATGATGAGTACACCCAGTGAATGCCAGTAAAACATTCCCCAAACCATAATGCTCCCTCATCCAGCCTGGATCCTTCCGGCAATTGTTGCAGGGTGTTTGCTTTCAGACGTTTCACGCCGTATACGCCAACGTCCATCTGTCCGCTGGAGCATAAAACGTGATTCATCGGGAAAAGCCACCTGTCGCCACTCTGTGGACGTCCAGTTGCGGTACTGGCATGCAAATTCCAGCCTTCAACGCCGATGAACAGCAGTCAGCATAGGTGCATTAACCAGGCGTCTGCTGCGGAGGCCCATGCGCAGCACCGTTCGCTGAGCCGTTGTTGATGATACACTCTTGATAGCCCCTTGGTTCATCTGGGCGGTCAGTTGCTCAACAGTTGCACGTCTATTCGCCCGAACGCATCTCCGTAGCCTTCGTTCGCCTCTGTCATCTATAGCCCGTGGTGCACCACATGTGCCACGCCGCTAATTTTGGATAGTGCCATTTTGCCATACACGGTATATTTTTACCACGGCGGCACGCGAACAGTTCATAAAATTAGCCGTTTCCGAAATGCTTCCACCCTTGACCCGAAAGCCAGTAATCATGCCCTTAAGGACGTCGGATAAATCGCTACGTTTCTGCATTACGCCAAAGATTGAAATGCTTTCCGATGCCCTAGGACATCCTTTTATACACTCCACTGCAATGTGCTGCCACCTGGCTTTTGTGATTGGTTATTTCACGTTGACGTCGAAAGTAGGTGGTGGTCTCATTAATGTGACTGGACTGTGTAAGTTTACAGCTTTCAAGAAGTTCAGCGAGCCAGCAGCTGAAAGCACAGCTGATAAACGTTCTCTCGTATTCATATGTACCAATAAGACTTTTTTGTTGCATTCATGTAAAATCTTTATTTGTGTCGGGCAGTTATTTAAAACCGCCGTGTTCGTCTGGATTTTTGCACATATTTTCGATAATAATTAATAAACATGCTACAAAAATTTCAGAGTACCAAAATAATATTTTTTGCGTTTATTATAATACAAGTTCGGGACAGTCGGGCTATACTTTAAAACCCCCTTAGCAGTCTGAGATTTTTATTTCTGGATTCTATAAATGCTAAAATAACAGATTAAACAAATTTCTAAGTGCATAAAGGATACTCGGTGAGATCAATGTTTTGCAAATATTATATGCTGCGCAATAGCGAAATAACCCCAAACATCTTTCCCGACTGTCGATTCCCTATTCAACTACCATTGATATACTAATATTTTACAATTTCACAGTGCCTAAAATACCTTTCCCAATTCTTTTTCAGGTCCCCGACTACTTTGGTGTGGTGTTTAAGGGAAAGATCCGAACTTCGTCATCTGACCGTGATTCAAAATTGCGAGGTGGTGTCCTCGGATCTTTTTTCAAGTGACTGATCCCGGACCGACGTTAATAGCCGATTGTGTTACTCTAGTACGACGTTAACTAAAAATTACCTTTACCATGACGGTACGGGTAATAGTATAGTAATTTTTAACTAACGTCGTACTAGACAACAAAATAAGTTATTGACGAAGTTCCGGGATCAATCCCGTATAGGTAAATGGTAATGGTAATGGTAATTTTAGTTAACGTTGTACTAGAGCAACACAACGGGCTATTGACGACGGTCCGGGTAATTTTGGTAATTTTTTTTAGTTAACGTCGTACTAGAGCAACACAACGGGCTATTGACGACGGTCCGGGATCAGTTCCTTAAGGGAAAGATCCGAGGACAACACCTCGTAATTTTGAACCACGGTCAGATGACGAAGCAACACCTGAGCTGGCACCCCACTCTCCAAACTTCCACGCCAACCCAACGTGAGGACTTTCGGCCACGACAGATTTAAGGTGCACCAGCCGCCTCTACACCATACGCTTACAAACATCCGTGTCCGGACCCGGATTCGAACCAGGAACCTTCCGATCTAGAGGCTAACACCTTAACCACTATACCAGTTGTCCCGTAAAGGAATGATCAGAGGACCACTCCGCGAAATTTTGAACCACTGTCAGATGACGAGAAAACATCTGAGCTGACAACCCACTCTCAAAATCAACCCAATGTGATGACTTTTGGCTACGACAGATTTGAGGTTCACCAGCCGCCTCTACACCATACGCTTACGAACATCAGTGCATTGACCTGGATTCAAAGCAGGAACATTCTGATCTGGAGGCTAAAACCTTAATAACCAAACTGGTTGGACGGCAAGGGATCAATCCCCTTAGGAAAAGTAACAACTACCAACAACATGTAATTTTTACACCATGTCAGATAACGATCACAACAACGCGAGAACTTTTGAGGCCACGACGAAATTTAACGTGAACCAAGACGCTTTATACACAAAGGTCTTGACTGGATTCGAACTTGTAACCCTCCGATTGACAATCCATTACTTTCCCAACCGGGCGCCGACCCACCGGTATAGTGGTTAAGGTGTTAGCTTCTAGATCGGAAGGATTGTGCAGCTTAAATCTGTCGTGGCCGAAAGTCCTCACGTTGGGTTGGTGTGGAAGTTTGGAGAGTGGGGTGCTCTTGTATTGCTTTGTCATCTGACCGTGGTTCAAAATTACGAGGTGTTGTCCTCGGATCTTTCCATTAAGGAACTGATCCCCGACCGTCGTCAATAGCCCGTTGTGTTGCCCTAGTACGACGTTAACTAAAAATTACCAATTACCAATTTCCTCCTGTAATTTATAACTATTTTATTTATGCTTGTGTTTGAAAATACTCGTAGGTAGGTATTTAATTGATGTCGCACTGGTAATTTGGTAATTTTAGTTAACGCCGTACTAGAGCAACACAACGGGCTATTGACGACGGTCCGGGTAATTGGTAATTGTAATTTTTTAGTTAACGTCGTACTAGAGCAACAAAACGGGCTATTGACGACGGTCCGGTATCAGTCCCTTAAGGGAAAGATCCGAGGACAACACCTCGTAATTTTGAACCTCGGTCAGATGACGAAGTAACACCTGAGCTGGCACCCCACTCTCCAAACTTCCACGCCAACCCAACGTGAGGACTTTCGGCCACGACAGATTTAAGGTGCACCAACCGCCTCTACACCATACGCTTACAAACATCCAAGCCCGGACCCGGATTCGAACCAGGAACCTTCCGATCTAGAGGCTAACACCTTAACCGCTATACCGGGATGTCGCACTGGAGTAACACAACGGGCGATATTAAAAACTTCTCAGTATTAAATGTAGGGGACTCCGGGGCTTGTTGACACACACTTTTTTTTTACCACAGTGATTTCAGATTTGTGATATCGGCATTATTTAACTACACGTATATGTTGCATCACACACTCTTGCTTCAGGTGATCAAAGCTTCAAAAGAGAAAAAAAATATGAATTTCTGTTTTTGATTTTTTTTCTCCATAATTAAAGTTTTGGTGACTTATGTGAAGTCTTAGGTAAATGGTAATGGTAATTTTTAGTTATCGTCGTACTAGAGCAACACAACGGGCTATTGACGACGGTCCGGAATCAGTCCCTTAAGGGAAAGATCCGAGGACAACACCTCGTAATTTTGAACCTCGGTCAGATGACGAAGTAACACCTGAGCTGGCACCCCACTCTCCAAACTTCCACTCCAACCCAACGTGAGGACTTTCGGCCACTACAGATTTAAGGTGCACCAGCCGCCTCTACACCATACGCTTACAAACATCCAAGCCCGGACCCGGATTCGAACCAGGAACCTTCCGATCTAGAGGCTAACACCTTAACCTCTATACCGGGATGTCGCACTGGAGTAACACAACGGGCAATATTAAAAATTTCTCAGTGTTAAATGTAGGGGACTCCGGGGCTTGTTGACACATACTTTTTTTTTACCACAGTGATTTCAGATTTGTGATATCGGCATTATTTAACTACACGTATATGTTGCATCACCCACTCTTGCTTCAGTGTGATCAAAGCTTCAAAAGAGAAAAAAATATAAGAATTTCTGTTTTTGATTTTTTTCCATAATTAAAGTTTTGGTGTTTTATGTGAAGTGTTAGGATATGTTGCCGGATCTTTCTCTTGTGGAATTGATCCCGGATGCGATTTTCCAAACCCTCACAGATACTACAACAGGGAGCGGGGCTAACCGTAACGGCCAATGATCGCGAGCGCTGGATAGGAATCTCCTTCACTACGCTAAAGACAACTGAAATCCTGTCTAATCTTGTTTGCAGTGTAATAAATGAAACATGTTAAATAATTTTTCTGTTCTCTTCTTTTCTTTTCAGATCCATGGCTATGGGTGGGTAGAGGTGGGAGCCGAAAATTGTATGCTTTTATTATATAAGTTAATAATTATATAAGTTAGTGTTTTATGTATGCTTATTGTTACATCAGAATGGTCCTAAACCAAGGGTGGATACGACACCATCATCCTAAAGCAAAGTGGACGGCAGAGAGGCAGAAAAATATCAACTGGCAGTGAGTTCAGGAGTGGTTCTTAGATTATTTATGTAAAATCAACGGAAGCTTGGAAAAATATAAAAAGGGTATTAAAAATTAGGAAAAGTAATTTAGAATCAAAAGGAATTAAATTGGAATTTTTTATAAATAAGTTTGGAAACTAAAAATTTTTCCGCCACCTGGATTTGAACATGGGAAGTCATCCTTCGCTGCTGACGCCAAACTGAAGGTAGGTGACTTTAGCCATTAGGCCATCGTTGCTTCACAAAAAGAAGCTCTATAAAAGAAGAGATCATTTTATATTTTTTGATTTCAGTCTCATTGGCCGTTACGGTTAGCTCCGCCCCCTGTTTTAGTACCTGTGAGGGTTTTGAAAATCGCCTCCCGGATCGTCGTCACTATCTCGTTGTGTTGCACTAGTACGACGTTAATTAAAATTGTCATTACCTACAAATTCGAGCAACGGGCTGTTGACGACGGTCCGGGATCGATCCCTTAAGGAAAAGATCCGAGGACAACACCTCGTAATTTTGAACCACGGTCAGATGACGAAGCAACACTTGAGCTACCATTACCTAGAATATGTTGAGGCCTTTTCATTGGTAGTGTTGGATAGAGTGAACAATAGCGATTGTATTTGTTTACTGGAATTGCTTGTCAAACTTATGAGGAAGGTGATGCAGCCATCTTATCTCAAAAGTCCGGGGGGCAAATTGGCATTTAAGTCGTGGGTTCGAAACAGGAACCTTCCGATCTAGAGGCTAACACCTTAACCACTATACCGGTTGGTCGGCCCGTTACTTACCTCCCGTGCGCGATCTCTGTGAAAAAAAAATACCAAATACCCTTCGGGTTCGATGCTCGACCGTCACCAATACACATTGTGTTGCTGAAATAATGCGACATTTTAAATGACCTACTTACCTACAGTCCTGAATATAGAGGGATAGATTCGTGCGTAGAGGGATTGAAAAAACTAACCTCTACGCTGCGTCAGATAGGCTATAGTTACCACAAAAATTCGTTTACAACGGAGGCATGGTATAGATCCGTGTACTGTGGATGCTATCCCCCTTTTAAGAGACCGCTGGCATCAATCACCATTTAATAGCTATAAGCGACAACCTGCTAGAGGACTCCTTTTGTTCGGTACCCTACCCTGTCGACCGTGAGGTGTGAACGTTTTAGTGAAAGATGGTTTTTAAAAACCATCGATGTTTTGAAAACATCGACATCGATGTCGCATCCCAACCAGGAACCTTCCGATCTAGAGGCCCTCACCTTAACCACTATACCGGTTGGTCGGCCCTAAACTGAAAGATCCAAGGACAACTTCTCGTCATCTTGAACCACGGTCATATTCCGAGGTCAACACCTGAGCTGGCACCTCATCTCTCCAAACCTCGACACCACGCTAACACGTGAGGACGCATTAGACCATAAAAGATTTGAAGTGCACCAACACCCCTATTGCCTAATGGTCTCGGATAAGATTTTTCAACCCTCCTATTACTAATCGACTCTTCCACCTAACTTCTTAGGGGTTGACAAAGAAGCGGATCAGCAAAAAGAAGGGGGTGTTCGAAAATTCATCGATTCAGAGGCGATCGTATGCGCAACGTTGGCGTTGTGCGGAAGTTTGGAGAATGGGGTGCCAACTCAGGTTTTGCTTCGTCATCTGACTGTGGTTCAAAATTACGAGGTGTTGTCCTCTGATCTCTCCCTTAAGGGACTGATCCCGGACCATCGTCAATAGCCCTCTGTGTTGCTCTAGTACGACGTTAACAAAAATTACCATTACCATTACCTAGTCTGTAATAGTGGTTCAAAATTGCGAGGTGTTGTCCTCGGTTCTTTCACTTAAGGGATTGATACCGGACCGTCGTCAATAGTCCGTTGTGTTGCTCTAGCACGACGTTAACTAAAAATTATCATTATTATCTTGGTTTTTTCCCTTAAGGGATTGTTCCCGGACCGTCGTCAATAGCCCATTGTGTTGCTTTAGTATGACGTTAACTACTAATTACCAATTATCTGATTTCTGAAATCAAGATTTCCAGGTATTACCTGTGAAAATAAAATCAATTCCGAGAGTTTCAAAATACTTTCTGGAATTTCAAATGGATCATAAAGTATTAATTCAAATGTTTGTTATTTAATGAAAAATTAAAACAAAAAACCCAGCTGGTTTCTTGTTATTTGAACCTTATTTTTAATGACTCTCTCTCTACTTCTAAATAAGGTTTTTTAACTTCAGTCATTTGCTTTAATTTGTAAAAAATACAGTTTAGTTAAAAAAGTTTTCTGGTAAATGGTAATGAAGTACTTAAGTAGTTTTTGATTACAACTATTTTTTTCTAGTGTCTCTCAAGTCTAATTAGCATTGCTAATAAATGAACCTGTATGGAAACAATATGAGGCAAATGCAATTACGATTCTTTGGTTGGTCATTCGAGTACTTAAGATAAGATTGTTTACAGTATTTATGAAGTGGGAAAAGAAATTTGGCACTCATAATTAACTCTTAGCAATAACGTTATGTTTTCAAATTACTACTATTATAAACTGAAGTGCCATAAAAACTGGTACAGGTGGGCTTGAGCAAATAAGGGAGAAAAGCAGCCAATCAACGTAAGTCG
This sequence comes from Metellina segmentata, assembly GCA_947359465.1. Classification (NCBI taxonomy): domain Eukaryota; kingdom Metazoa; phylum Arthropoda; class Arachnida; order Araneae; family Tetragnathidae; genus Metellina; species Metellina segmentata. The sequence continues at coordinate 44,198,747 of OX375883.1, forward strand.
ATGCAGTCAGCAGTTCTTATATTAGACAACAGGTAGCTATGGAAGCAGTTCTTTTGATCTAAATAATCCCGACTATTTGAATATCAATCCAGATTTTTCTCTCTTTGGTACGCCTGTATACTGGGTACGAAAGTACCATTATTTAGACAAAAAGTTACTTTGGATTGAACATATTAAACGTGCACTGCGTAATGCTGCAATCGCCAAAGGGAAAATCTATTCGCTCATAGCCCGAAGAGGAGCAGGCTCTCCCTTCACAATAAACTCCTCCTCTATAAATCCATTATTCGGCCACCTTTTTACTTACGGCTCTCAAATCTGGGTCGGTACTACTAAATTAAATTGGTAAAAACTGCAGAGTTTCCAGAGCCGCACAGTGCAAATCCGGGTCAGTGCATGTATGTTTTTAAGCGGATAGTAAAGACGTGGCTGGTGCACCTTAAATCTGTCGTGGCCGAAAGTCCTTACTTTGGGTTGGTGTGAAATTTTGGAGAGTAAGGTGCCAGCTCAGGTGTTGCCTCGCCATCTGATCGTGATTCAAAATTACGCGGTGTTGTCCTCGGATATATCCCTTAGGACATTGAAACCGGACCGTCGTCAATAGCCCGTTGTGTTACTCTAGTACTATGTTAATTAAAGTTACCAAATTTCCAAATCAGCCTTGCGCTTCTATTCGCCCGATTCTACCGTTGGATTAGTGTAAATATTGGAGAGTGGGGTGCCAGTTAATGTGTTGCCTCGTCATTTGACCGTGGTTCAAAATTACGTGCTGGTGTTTTCCGATATTTCCCTTAGGGGATTGATCCCGTATCGTCATCAATAGACAAGGTGTTGCTCTAGTAGGAAGTTAATTAAAAAATTACCAATTACCAAAATATTCTACGGTAGCTAGGGCAGTGGGCATCTCCACTGAGAAACATCAACTCTCAAATGAAACAAGTTGTTGTTGTTTGTTGTTTCTCATGCCTACACTGGCAGACCAGAGGAGTGCCAGGCCCGTCAAAGACGGCAAGAGGCGAGGGGGTGCACCTTCCATGTTATTGAGCCCCATTGGGAGGAAGTCCGACTTTGCTCGACATACATGACACATCCGTTTTACAGGAAGGTCCCTTTCATACATCTATTCACTCACACATATCGTAATTTAGATCCCAATCAGAGGCCGAAAACCCCCTAATCAGGTACCCCCAGAGGTATTGATTTGGTATGGGAACATGGGGGACTTTGTGATCACGACCTATTTAACGTGCCCCAGTCAACATTAGTGAACACGACGATCTTTAGCCAGGTCGAAGCGCCGATCTCGCAATCATAAGAATTGCAGGCACCGCCGAGGACAATGAAACAAGTTCTACACTATTGGAACATACTTTTAAACCCAAATCAGTGTTCGCCGTTGCTGTATACACAATTTATTACCTTTTCATGTACATTCGAAGTACATTGAGTGACCAACTTGGCAAGACCTAGCCTATAGTTATATATTTACCAGGTCATTATTCTCCGCGCGAGGTTTCTCCTGGATATCGATGCCGACCAACCGGTATAGTGGTTAAGGTGTTAGCCTCTAGATCGGAAGGTTCCTGGTTCGAATCCAGGTCCAGGCATGGAGGTTTATAAGCGTATGGGGTAGAGGCAGCTGGTGCACCTTAAATCTGTCGTGGCCAAAAGTCCTCACGTTGGGTTGGTTTGGAAGTTTGGAGAGTGGGGTGCCAGCTCAGGTGTTGCTCGGTCATCTGACCGTGGTTCAAAATTGCGAGGTGTTGTCCTCGAATCTTTCCCTTAAGGGACTGATCCCGGACCGTCGTCAATAGCCCGTTGTGTTGCTCTGGTACGACGTTAACTAAAATTACTATTACCATTACCTCACGTTGGTGTGCTGTGGAAGTTTGGAGCTTGAGTGCCAGCTTGGGTTTTGACCTCGCAATCTGACTGGAACCTTTCTGTACGGGATTGATCACCTCGTTTATAAATTATGAGGCGTTGTCCTTGGATATTTCCTTTCGGGATTGATCTCGGACCGTCGCCGATAGCCCGTTTTGTTGCTCTAGTACGACGTTAATTAATTACCAATCCTTAGCCCGTACTGTTGATCACGTACGACGTTAATTAAAAATTACCAATACCTCTAAGCTCGGATCTTTCTATTCGGATTGTATATAGGTAGGTTGTTATTTTAATCAACATCGTACAGGAGCAACACAAAAGTCGATAAAGGACGGCCCTGGATCAAACTCAAAGTGAAAGATCCGTAATTTTGAACTGCGGTCAGATGAAGATATTCGGGATTGATCCTAGATCCTCGCTAAAACCCCGTTCAGTTGCTCAAGTGGTAATGGTAATGGTAATTACAGTTAACGTCGTACTAGAGCAACACAACGGGCTATTGACGACGTTCCTGGAACAGTCCCTTAAGGGAAAGATCCGAGGACAGCGCCTCGTAATTTTGAACCACGGTCAGATGACGAATCAACACCTGAGCTGGTACCCCACTCTCCAAACTTCCACACCAAAACCAACGTGAGGACTTTCGGCCACGACAGATTTAAGGTGCACCAGCCGCCGATACACCATACGCTTACAAACATCCATGCCCGGACCCGGTTTCTAACCAGGAGCCTTCCAATCCAGAGGCTAACACCTTAACCACCATACCGGTTGGTCGGCCCTCAAAAAGGCAAACTAACGAACCACTTTAAAGCGAATCACATACATCTCGACAACTCGTGGAGCCTCTAGATCGGAAGGTTCCTGGTTCGAATCCGGGTCCGGGCATGGATGTTTGTAAACGTATGGTGTAGAGGCGGCTGGTGCACCTTAAATCTGTCGTGGCCGAAAGTCCTCACGTTGGGTTGGCGTGGAAGTTTGGAGAGTGGGGTGCCAGCTCAGGTATTGCTTCGTCATCTGACCGTGGTTCAAAATTACGAGGCGTTGTTCACAGATCTTTCCCTTAAGGGACTGATTCCGGACCGTCGTCAATAGCCCGTTGTGTTGCTCTAGTACGACGTTAACTAAAATTACCATTACCATTACAATTACCATGACAACTCGTGGAAGCAGATTCGCATTTAAAAGCCACCGAGGCTGTAAATTGATGTCGGGAGAATCAGAAGCCAGCAAACGCAGGGGCGTCTCCCGATCGCGAGTTGCCCCGGTGCCTTGTCGGCTGTCAGATCCTCGAGTTATTTCAATTCCGGCCACCGGATGATTAAAATCGGTTCTGTGGGAGTGAGTTTCACGGACATTACCCCTGTCACATTGACTGTGATTCACGGGAGATGATAAAGTAGAGGGGAGGTCTGTTCGGTTGCTTTGAAGCTCACTTGATCGGTGAATAGCGTGGGGAGATTTGTTACTCTGCTGTGTGGGAATTGCGTGTGATATGGGGTCCATTCCGAGAACCTAGACCACTGGACGAATACTTTAAGTCATATTTCATAACAAATAGAGCGATTTAATCAGAATTATTCATTTTAATTCCTATATAACGCCTTGTGGTTGTTGTTTGACGAAGTATCTCGGCGTTAGGATCTTGTCATTCTCGTCAGTCTTCTTCCAATGACAAGATATCGAGAACTGGACAGTTTTCTTCTAATGACAAGATATCGAGAACTGGACAGTTTTCTTCTAATGACAAGATATCGAGAACTGGACAGTTTTCTTCTAATGACAAGATATCGAGAACTGGACAGTTTTCTTCTAATGACAAGATATCGAGAACTGGACAGTTTTCTTCTAATACCAAGATATCGAGAACTGGACAGTTTTCTTCCAATGACAAGATATCGAGAACTGGACAGTTTTCTTCTAATGACAAGATATCGAGAACTGGACAGTTTTCTTCTAATGACAAGATATCGAGAACTGGACAGTTTTCTTCTAATGACAAGATATCGAGAACTGGACAGTCTTCTTCCAATGACAAGATATCGAGAACTGGACAGTTTTCTTCTAATGACAAGATATCGAGAACTGGACAGTTTTCTTCTAATGACAAGATATCGGGAACTGGACAGTTTTCTTCTAATGACAAGATATCGAGAACTGGACAGTCTTCTTCTAATGACAAGATATCGAGAACTGGACAGTTTTCTTCTAATGACAAGATATCGAGAACTGGACAGTCTTCTTCTAATGACAAGATATCGAGAACTGGACAGTTTTCTTCTAATGACAAGATATCGAGAACTGGACAGTTTTCTTCTAATGACAAGATATCGAGAACTGGACAGTCTTCTTCTAATGACAAGATATCGAGAACTGGACAGTCTTCTTCTAATGACAAGATATCGAGAACTGGACAGTTTTCTTCTAATGACAAGATATCGAGAACTGGACAGTTTTCTTCCAATGACAAGATATCGAGAACTGGACAGTTTTCTTCCAATGACAAGATATCGAGAACTGGACAGTTTTCTTCCAATGACAAGATATCGAGAACTGGACAGTTTTCTTCTAATGACAAGATTCGTCGTCTGACCGTGGTTCAAAATTCCGAGGTGTTGTCCTCGGATCTTTCTCTTAAGGGACTGATCCGGACAGTCGTCGATAGCCCGTTGTGTTGCTCTAGTACGACGTTAACTAAAATTACCATTACCATCTAATGACAAGATATATCATCGATTACGATGTGGTCAGCTTTGTTAATAAGATACCTCGTCGAAGCAACCACTAAAAATGTTAAAAAGGATGGGTAAGAGAAAAAGTTATTCATTACCATTTAACCCTCTTGGTGGAAATCTCGGTCGGAAGTCTTGTCAAACATATTGGGACAAAATTGATAAGAACTCAATAAGAACCAATCATCTCGATCCAATTATTATGAACAATTATCTCGAATCAATGAACCATTTATCTTATTCTGGTCAGCTTTGCTAATGAGAAAATACCTCGTCGAAGCAACCACCAGAAGGGTTAAAAAGAATAGGTACGATAAAAAGTTATTCGTTAGTATTTAACCCTTCGTGTGGTTGTATAGACCAGAAATCTTGTCAACCAATACATTGGGACAAAATTGACCAGATCTCACGGAATCGATTAATTCGACATTAGAAAACTGACTGTATATCCTTATCTCGTCATAAAAAAGTAATCGGTAATATCTTGTTGACGAGATATCGTAATAAAAACTGCCCAGATCTTTATGACCGAGGTATCTTTTAGTGGTTGGAGGTATCGCGTCATTGGCAAAAATGACAAGATCTTAATATGGACAAGATATCTGGTGATTAGAAAAAACATGACTTGATCTGGATCTCATCATAAAAAAATGGCAATTACGTGATATTTTGTTAGAAAAATTGGTCAGATCTTGGACAAGATACCTCCTCGATACCACTTGGAGGGTTAATGCTCTAAACGCTGGTAATACAGTAAACCTCATAATAAACTTTAAAACCACGTACACTATATGGAAGTCATTGAAGTCTATGTCGATAATTGCTTTAAGCTAGCACCTATGTGTTTGACCTTCCTAGCGGTTGGAGGAATCTCGTCATAAACAAGCCTGGCCAGATCTTGATGGACAAAATATCTCGTTAAAAAACTGACCAGACCTTGATCTCGTCGTCATAGAGGAGATAGGAAATATCTTGTTGATGAGAGATCTCGTTATTATCAAATTTGTTCAGATCTTTTGATAGACGGGAAGTCTTCTAAACTGCTTTAAGGGTTGATGGTGCTGAAAACTTTAATCAAATTTGTGTGTGATGTATTAAACAGTAAAAGAAACAAACTTAACACGAAAATTTATTTGCCAAACATACAGATCATTTTATTTACTTAGAAACATTAGTATAAACTTGTAACACTTGGCAGAAATGTTTGATCATAGGCTTTAACCTCCACGTATTCTTGCCAGTTTTGGGGGCCAAAACATGTACGTTTGAAGGATGTGTAACACTAAGTTGCAGTTTCGAACAACAAAGAACCATAGAGTCAATGTCACAGGTGGTCGTGAGTCAGAGGGTAGTGCCGCCTCTGAAGCGAAGTGAAGAACCAAACACCACAGAACCACACACCAGTGTTATAGAAGAGTCATTATCAGATGTTTTGCTGACGACATATGAATAGTTAGGGAAGATGCTTGTGGTGACACTGAAGATGTTATACCTAGTATGTAATGGGAGAAATTAACAAAAATTCAAGTAATGGGAAAGAGCTACTTCCTTTCCCTGTGTGAGTAGATGATTACACACTTAAAAATATAAATAATTGCATTAATGAAATAAAAGTAGGTTAACTATGTGCTTACAACTATAGCAGTTTAACACATTGTACTCATGCTCTGAATGTTGACTTGATGTTATAGAGTGATTCTGATGCGAAGGCAGATGACCTTGAACGAGTCCATTTCTACAAAGGGTGTTATGGAGGTTCCACACCACCCTATTTGTCGCCTGTCTCTGGTGCTGGTAAAAAAAGCATTTACACCGTTAGCGACAGCAATTTATTTGCGCATGCGCACATCTTCTTTTTCAAAAACATTTATTTCCGCTTCTGATTATGCAAGATGGCTGATAGATCGCGTCCGCGTTTAATAAAACTCATTTTACAGCGAAAACGATTGCTTTTAAAATGTCTGACTGATGATGAAAGAAAGCAGTGGATGAAAAACATCAACCAAAATCGGATTAGGCTTTATTCTGATTGGCTGTCGGCATGGCGACAGACACAGAAGTTGAACTTCTTCCAAGACTTAAAAGCGCAGCGACGAACCGGGAGAAACAAAAGTTGTTTGTAATACGCATGCGCAATAACGAAGAGACAGGTTTTTTCTCTTTGTCGCCGTTGGTGTGAAGCCACTATCAGGGCCTGAGAACTGGCATCTCAAACTCGAGTATAGCGAGTACTCGAGTATAGTAGACGATTTCGTCAACTCACAATTATTGATTGCTACAGCTTTCGACAGAAACCTCGGAGTCAGAATCAGCGCAAAATACGCCAATCACTACTGTTTACATTTCACACGCCTTCCTTATTTTATAAATAGACTCGTTCAAAATCACTGCGAACTAGCCTGAATCGGGTAATAGAAATATGAGTGGACTTGATGAAACTGGGAACAATATTTATGTTTTGGTCTATTTTGCATTCTAAAAATTTAATATGATGCTGTCAAGAGTCATTACAGAAATTAGAATTGTAATGAGGACTATCTTAAAAACTATGAAAACAAACGTTCATCAGAATACCCACGTTATCAAAATATCACAATTGACAAATGCCAGTAGCGTAGCCAGGATTTCATTTCGAGGGGGTACTAGAGTTAAAAAAAAAGGATTAGACAAATTAACATTTTTAGAAATTTAAAATAGAAAAATCATAATCATGAACTCAGAATTAGAATGCAATGTAAACATATGAGAATAATTTGTCCATATTATATTACCATAATACTTTGAATTCAAATATACAATGTTAAAAAAGAAATGTATCACAAAAACCACAAAAGCAACGTTTTTTGATGCAATATTATTATTACCCTGTTATCTTATTTTTTGTCAAGACAAAAATATCCTAATAGGCATTTGTTTCATATATTCTGGATTTGTCAGAACATTTTCTGTTTTTAAACCGTTAAAAATCTTGAAATGAAAGATAATACAATACTAGACTGTCTTTAATACATGAATAAAGTTAACAAATGTTTTACTGTTTAAACACAAATAGCTTGGTTACTTGAAGATAAATTTATGGAAACACGAAGTCCTGTTTAAAATGGTTATTAGTCTAAGCGAAATACAGAACTCCAAAACAGGAACATTTACCTTAACGCCTTTATTAATACATTTTTGAGAAGATATTAGTTCATAATTTCAGTTTATTTTGTACCACTTTAAAAAAATTTTGAAAGACAATAAAATAGCTCAGTCTATTAGAACATTCAATTGATAAATAAATAGGCAATCGTAAGTGCAAATATAAGTGTGAAGGTGGAGATTGAACAATTACATTCCATACACGTCACAAAACAATTTCGTTGAGAAAATCTCCTCGTGAAGAATACAGCAAAAATACATGTGATGATTGTGGTTGAATAATGCAAACATGAATAAAATACATTCTTCAGTTTATGTATTAACATTCCATGCAACGGTAACATTTACTTTCGGACACTTAAGAAAACAAGAAACATCCTATCTTTACATGTGTATGCGAGAGTTTAAAATAATGGTAAACGTTAAAAACTAAATGTTTTTTGTAGAAACTGTAGAAGACAAATGATATTTACTTTCAAAGGCCCAAGTATTAAGTCGAGTCGAATCAATTGTACTTTAAAATAAAATTTTATTTAATGCTCGATAGCTTACAAACTAGCACAATCGAGCAAAAGTTTTCAGATTTTTTTAGCCATGAATACTGCCGTAAAAAATATAAAATTCGTAATATTTAAAATTCAGACCTAGAAATATTCTGAATGCATTGTACATTCAAAAATTTACCTCTCAGAACATTTGTTTCAAATATGCAGTTATTTATCAGTTTGAATGAATTACATAAATTATAAACTAAATGTTTAATCATTAGTGTGTATTGCATGTTATTTTTAACATGCAATACACACTACTGATTACACAGAATTAAAAGTTAATTTAGTTTTGAGTAAATTATCGGTAAGAGTGTAGAGCTACGCATGAAGTAATCAGTATCAGTATACTTTCGCCATTTGCTTATTCTGTAAAACAATACTTATGTTTTACTAACTATATTTGTTCAATGCACTGTTATCTCCAAACGCAATTACAACCAACATCTTGCTTGCATTGAGGTATGTATATATAAGTTAATACACATTATACCGCAAATCATTATGAATATTAGTAATTAGTGTAGTCTTTTGATCTAAGATTTAATATCATAAGAATGAAATCAACACAATATAATAATAGCGTACAATGAAAATGAGGATTCTAATTTTTAGTGTGATGTGTAAGTGAAGCTGTTTCAACTGTATTAATTACAAATAAATGCTTTCTTGGTGGCAAATAATGTGAATTCATGTTTCATATTATTTCCTATTATTAATAATGTTAGTTATATTTCTAAAGCGAGAAATAATCCTCAAAAAGTTGCCCACATCCAAAATGGCGTCTTGTACGAGGGATTAAATAAGGATACAAGGTTAAATAAAACTTTTTTGCCCACAAAGACGTGGGATTATTCCACAGTGAAACTGCGGAGACGCGGATTTAGCAGCCTCTCTGGAGACCAGCCGACTTGTATCTCCATTGTTAGAACAAGATTTGAATTTCTAACGGAGAATAATGCTCCTCTGAAGTCATTACACACTTGTAATTAGCTCTGGGGCTCGCCGGTGGGTCCCCGAGAGCCAATGCGGGATCAAAAGGCTCTAGAAATTGGCCGCGGAGCCAGAAAGAGGAGTAAACGATCGCGGAGCTCGTTTGTCGGCATTTTTGTACTGCCCCAAAAGACGATAAAGTAACTTTGGGCTTCAAAATGGCTGCTGTGGAGGTTATTTCTCATATGGAGGTGCACTCTTAATCAGTTAGTGAGGCAGAAGGGGAAATTTAGTGTCAAAATTAGCCGGTAAGTTAAATGGAGATAAGCTTGTTTGGGCCGTTCCGTTCCGCCTTTGAAAGTATCAAGTTGCTGTTACGGTGGGAAATATTCGTTAACCTATCAAATTACAGTTCGCCGTGACTTTAGTGCTTTTGGAGATAAAATGTCGGATATGGTTTGTAAATTTATTTGGAAGGGTAAGATAGCAGAAGCAAGGAATCTTTGTGTCTCGATAGTGTTTATTTTCCGAACTGAACGAAATATGGTGAATGTAAGGACAATATAAAAGCATAAAATGTTTCAAGGTTTCGATTTGCTACCAAATCTCAGTGTTTCCGAAAAAAAAAAAACATGTTTCGATCTCAACCATGAAATTATGTCTTGTCTAGTTTTTCTTGTCTTTTATTATAACATTGGTATATCCGTTTTATTACAACAGTGGTAATATTGTTTTAATTTCCCTAAATTACTTGGTAAGGTAAGATATGAGCTGGAAGGTTTTCCTCGCTTCTCGATAGTGTTTATTTTGCGATTTAAGGTAAATTTACTGTCAGGATACAAACAAAAAACTGTTCCAATGCTCGGGTTTGTTACCCAATCTCAATTCTTCCGAAAACGGAAAAAAAATCTTTTTACTATCTCACACATCACAAATTATTATTTTCATCTTATGTCTTTTATTTTAAATGTTCCATCAATGACTTATATTGTTTTAGTTTTCATTTCAATTCACGAATCTGGAAGAATCTCTTCTGCAATGCTCAATGTAAATGATGCTAGATTCTTGTGGTAGAACGCGTTTCCTGTACGTATTCCGGAAGTGACGTTATTTGGCTACATTTCAATGTTATTCTCATCTACCGAACGAGAATACTCGTCTTCCGGTAGCTTGTTTGTTTACACTGAAAATTGCTCTCATTAAGCTCATTTGCTGAATCATTTGTCCCTGAAATCTATGTACTCAAATTCTGCGATTAAAATAATTAGTTTTAGATATTTAATGTAAATACAAAAATACATTGTAATGCATGACGTAAAAATGTTTTTCCTAATCTATAATCATTTTCAAAAAACACAAAAATCATTGAGATGTCCAATTTGTTGAGCTTCTCTTATAGGTTTTTCATACATCACTGTTCTATCCCAAAACATCTGTTTGTTAGATATCCTTTATTATAAATAAAATTGTTCGCGCGCGCGCGCGCGCGCGCGCGCGAGTAGATCATATTTTTAAGCTCCTTTAACTTAAAGGGGGATATTTGTTTTATAAATCAACAATTAAGTTTAACTTTTGTAGATCACTTTTCCATCCGAAGTCAAATGTTTGTGATGTATCATTCATTACAAATAAAATGATTGTTAGCTCATATATTATATAGCTATTTTAATTCAAGGGGACATATTTGGGTTATTTTAACTAACAGTTAAGTAGATTTACTTTCATAAATTATTATTCCATCCAAATACATTTGTTATGCATCATTTAAAAAATAAAATAATTTGAATCGCTCTTAAATTCAAGTTCTTTTCACTTAAGGGAGATATATATATGTTTGGGTTTTTAATTAAGTGCTAAGCAACTTTACTGAATCAATATCGAGCATCTTGCTCATAATTTCTTTAAAAGGCATTGTTATCTTTTTATTAGTTCTCTTTTGATAGCTATTCTAGTTTTAGGAATATGAAACTAAATTAGTGCAACCTCAATTAGTCTCGAAAAGCAGAATCGACGAATTTCGACACCTCCACCAGCCGACATAATTTTTGCCTCCAAGTAATGGGGGACGTAATTGCAGTAATGAGGTCCAGTAATGAAAGGCTAATTGAATAAGCAAAAATTCCCATTTTCTCGCCATTGTGGCAAACTTTTGTGCCATGGCCTGCCTAGTGGGCCTGATAAAAATACCCCAAATCCAATTACACTTATTACTGAGATAATAAAAATCAGATAGTGTGGAGAACACTTGTTTTTGTGAGGAGGAAATGAACTGTCAGTTCCAGTCTTGGGATGAGGCGTTTTTAGGTTGTCCTTCAACGCTGACTCGGATTACGTTGTGGTTCATTAAATCATTACCAACAGCTGCACGTATGAAATTAACGCCTCTGAAAACGGCGAAGGTTCCATCGCAAATAATTAGAAGTAATTATATGCGGAGGGCAGTTTTTCAGTTATAAGTTAATAACACGAAGGTTATGGAAAGTTTAACGCGTCAAGATATCTTGGCTAGTCTCTGAAGTGCTTGTAAATTTCTGTAGATCATCGATTTTCAGCCGGCTTGCTCGACGAATTGTTGATTTTGAGTTTTAGACACAAGGGCCTTATTTGAACAAGCTGTGCCAAACACAACATCAAGTTATTGTGAAAGGAAAGGAGAAAATAGAGGAATATGCCTTGGTCATCCTGGATTTGCAACTCTCATGTTGACCAGAGATACGAATAATGAAGCGGTTTGAATTGTGTAAGGATTCTCTGAATTGCTTGTAAATTTGTCTTCAAGTTATGTAGATCAGAGATATTCAACCGTTGTGCTCTGCGAATGGTGGTTGGTTTTACGTTTTAGGACGCAATGGTTGTATTTGGCCAAGCTGTGCCAAACACAAGACAATGTAAAGTTATTGTGAAAAGAAAGGATAGAGAGGAGAAAATAGAGAAAGATGGCCTGGTCATCCTGGATTTGCGACCCATGTTGTAGAGAGCAACGAATGGTGCAGCGGTTTGTATTGTGTAAGGATTCTCTGAATTGCTTGTAAAACTGTCTTCAAGTTCTGTAGATCAGCGTTTTTCAACCGTTATGCTCTGCGAATGGTGATTGGTTTTACGTGTTATGGCACAATGGCCATATTTTGTCAAGCTGTGCCAAATACAAGATAGACAATGTCCGGTTATTGTGGAACAAAAAGGGCGGAGGAGAAAATAGAAAGAGAGATAGCTTGATAGTCTTGGAGTTGCGACCGGAAAGTATAACAGTTTTAAGTATAAGGTATACAGAAGTATAAGGTATATAAATATACAGAAAGTATAAGGTTTGAATTGAATGACGAAGGCCTGACCTTTCGTAAATAAATTCAATAAATAATTCTGAGTTATTTCTCACTACAAAGTATCATAAATTGTTTCAAACACATTTTAGAAGTCTCTTTTGCAAGCAAGAAAGGTACGCAATTGCTATGATATTTGTTTATACTCAAAGTTATACCAATTTTTGTAAAACATGGAAAAATTATTCTATACCTTTGATTGCACACACAATTTTACTAATTAGTGTATGTCTGCTATGAGAAGGAAGATTGAAAATATTTGATGTAGATAATTGCTTCGAGTGCTCAGCTCTATTGTTTCATTTCAATGCATTCAGAAATCATTAAATCAATTGTTGCTAGATAATTCTGCTTAAATGTTTCAAGAACCGTGCTTAAAAATAATTTCCCTAAGGCAATAGTTACCGAATTAGATTATGGCATAGGGCATGAAAGTGAAAGAAAAGAAGGCTATTACATTGTATCAGACGTATGAAGTTTCATTCAAACACAGACAAATCCACTTTTTTTTAAATTGTAAATACCACCATGGTTCAATGAAGAAATAATTATTAAATGAGGTGGAACATTGTTTCATGCGAATTTAGTCGTATCGATTTGTTAGAATTACTTAAAAATCGATAGTATAGGGGCGATCTCCTTCTCCGGGCAAAAAATCCCATTAAAAACTTTTCTTTGTGAGTCAAAGTGCGAACTGAAACCTTTGCACTGCGCATGCGCCAACGTATTTGATTCACAAACTTTGAGCGGAGCTCACCATCATGTTAGTGTAACTTCAACTGTATATTATTGTCTCGAGAAAATTTGTCTTTGAGGTTTTTGAAGTAATTTTATGTTGTTTGGTTTTATGTTGGTATGGACAAGGTCACAGTATCGACCAAAGAAGCATACAGAAAGCAACTTTAACTTTCTTAATATATAAGATCATAATGCACCTATGAGGTGCTCGACGCTTTATTTCCTAGTTACACACTCATCATTTATTCATTTAAAAATTTCGTGGTACATTTAAGGTGAAGTGTAAAAAACAAACTAAAAAAGTTACTTCAGTTTATAAACAATACATTTTTGCAATTTTTCTGCAATCGTACCCTTGTCAGGACGAGAGCAAATAACAGAGGGTAAAGTTATTTCATATTTTTTTATTTCAGTAAATGTGGATTGCCTGCTCTTGAATGAAATCTCTTCATACCATAGCAGCTATTTAATCCAATCGGGCTATTAAATCAGAATATGATATTGTATAATATGCACAGTTAACACCTAAAGATTACATGATACAAACCAAATAATTTTCAGTTTATAATAAATGAAAACTTTCTCGATTCCTTGGCATTAAGCATCTGCTTACTGTAACACAGATTTTAAAGGGTGATCCATGTAAGGTAAGCGTTTCGCAGTAAAACTTCAACAATTAATACCTCCGAAACTTTATATTATATATGTGAATGCTCTCAATATTTATTTTGGGTCACTTTCCATTATTGAATACCAAATAAAAGAGATGGGCTGTTATTCCAACAGCTTTTTAAATAGGTGTTATTTCAGAATAACAGGTAGAAACTGTTATCAAAAATATTAACACTTATTAAATTAGCAAGAAAGCAATTAAATTTTTAATTAAAAAAATTAAATTTTATAAAAACAAAAATTTAAAACTCTTAATTTCTAAACAATTTCGAAAGTTGAATTAAAAACAGTTAATGATTGCTTAAATCAACCGTTATATATCCATTTCTTAGATAAAAACAACCATCATATTTAGTTACTGTTAGTGTCAGTTGCAAGCTGCAAACAGAACTCTTAATAACAGTCATCACAAATTAGCAATAACTGCTGAGACTTAAGTCTCAGTTACACTTGTTCGTCAATCGAAATTCACTCGCAGTACTCGAATCCGTCAAACCAACAATGGACGAGTTAAACCTATCCCATTCTCATTCAAACGTCCTCATGTTGGGGATTGGAGTGCCAGATCATGTGCTTGACTTCCTCATCTGACTGTGGTTCAGCATCCCGTGATGCTGTCCTCGGATCTTTCCCCATGAAGATTGAAAGATCCCAGACCATCGCCAACAGACCATTGTATTGCTCCAGTGCGACTTAATTCAAGCACTCCCTCCATTCCCGTTTCTCATTGGTTGGAAGGATCCGAATACGAGGGCACTTCGTGGAGACGAACGAGTGTAAATGGGGCTTATATCGTAAAATAACAGTTTCGCCCATCTCTACCAAACAAAATGTAATAAAACATTCATGAATCCAATCACACATGCGGACTATCCATCGGGAAATCATCCGTGGGCACAGGTCTCGACTCCTTGAACTCCCCCCTCTGCCTGCATCGGATCGTCACCAAAGCCAGTGCCAGCAGCAACAAAATGGCACCGGCGGACGTGCCAGCGGCAACATAGGGAGTGGGGAACCGGTCACAGTGTGCCGGCGCCTCGTCGTACCCCGACGGACAGTGCTTTCGGCCGTCGCACCACAACTCCGGGCCAATGCACGCGTTCAGCTCCGGGCACTCGAAGGGGCAGTTCACGTCCCTCAGCATCTGCCCCGTCCGGGTCCGGAAGAAGGGCTTGGTCACCTCCATCCACTCGAACCGGACGGTCTCCGCATAGTTGGCCAGCACCTCGATGTAGACGTGGTCCCGCAGGACGTGTCGTCCTCCGGCGCCGTCCGGTGCCGTGTCGTTGTACCAGTAGTTGGAGAACACGTCCACTTCCTTGTCCGAGACGTCCTTGGAGGAGGCGGACTCTGCCCCGGCGATGGAGGTCGGGGTCTTCCGGCCGCCGTGGAGGCAGACCACGGACAGCGGCTGGACCGGCAGCCCGGCGTAGACGATGATCTTGTTGCCGGATAGGCAGCCTTCCGCACCATCGGTGCCTTTGAATCGCAGGTAGAGGTATTTGTGGGGAGCTGCCTCCAGTAGCCAGCGGCAGCGAAGGGGCATGGCGCGGCCTTCTACTGTAGAGGGCACTTGGAAAACCACCTGTAAAATAAATATGCAGTTATAACACCGTGCTTACTTCTTTGAACGTGAGTCGAGTGCATTTTACCGTTATAAAATGCGCTTTTTGCTAACATTAAAGGTATAGTGTTAGGTCCTTTTGGTTGGTTTGTTAGATGCCATGACATAAGACAAAATATCAAGTAATAGGCATACAGAATGAAGGGGTATGGCGCGGCCCTCTACTGTAGAGGGCACTTGGAAAACCACCTGTAAAATAAATATGCAGTTATAACACCGTGCTTACTTCTTTGTACGTAAGTCAATGGCAGTTCTCTTAAGCACAATACAAGATGTACTCCAAGGTCTTCATTCTGCATGCAGAGACATTGGATGCAAAGACACCTCCAATGAATTCCGTCACATGTGGACATCTTTGGAAATGAGATTGCTGATGATTTGTCGAAGAGACGCTTGGTGGAACCTTTTCCTTCTGACACCTCTCTCGCATGTGACGAACTCTTCTCTATCAGGAAGGTTAAAGACAAAGGTATGGAAGATCCCCCACTCCATGGATGGTATCGGCGGGACAGTCCAGGTGGATCAATTGGCCTTTATTGTGAAGAAGCCGACCAGACGGCACTGTCTAGATTTGCTAATGGTCCCTTGTGGGGCTGCTTTTATAACCACGGTATTAAAGAGTTTCTAGTATGCTCTAAATGTGGTGAGGAGAGAGCGTCCCCAGAGCAACATCCCCTCCTGTCTCCAGCTCTCCATGGAGTTTTTTTTAGACGGATCCTTTGCAGGCCCTTGACTTTTTGAGGATGTGGTTACTTACAACTTACTAGACATTTATCTGAATACGGAACGTGTAATCTGTACCAATATGGAACAACTTTTCAGGGGCCATTTTGAAAAATATGAGGTTTTGAAAGTGAAAATGGTACCGATAGTATGTAGGTTAATTCTCAGGAGTTAATGCACCAAATTGTGTTAAAAAGTAAAACGGTATTGATTTTACATAGATCATAGCGTGGATCATAGTTCCATTTTACCTTTGTGCGAGAAAATTATTCGTCTTTCAAATAAAGTGCTGTTTTAAAGATCGTGTATTAATACCATCAAGGTACTAATAGTTAGATTCAAACTACTGATATTTAGAAACTGCTAGAGAAGCACTGAATTTAATACAACGATTTATATGGAAACATGTTTAAAATATTTTCCATGACTCATAATCACATTTAAATACTCAGTGGCTTTTCGAGTAATAACTAGAATCCAACTAACCATTTTCACAATGGAACCAACTTTATGCGGAGTTTAATGATAGTTTATGAATAATAGTGCTTCTGTAAGGACCTCTATTTCTGTCTAATATCAATTAATATTCACAAAAGTACAACAATTAATCAGTTTTTAACATTATTCCTAAATATATAGCTTAGCTAAATTAATAAACAAACTTTATTTTACAGTTCACAAATAATTTTTCAGTAGTCACTAATCGGATCGACTGAATCTGATATTTCTTAAGACGGAGTGTTATTCAATAAATAATGCAAAATAAAATATAATGTTTGATTAAAGACGTTTAGTAATAACCTGAGGGAGAAATGACAAATCAAACATTTTTTTGAAGCTTGACGAATTTATAAGCTGACTTTAGGGTTACTCTTAAATTCTATTAGCTTAAGATGATTTAAGATCCATAAACTCTGCTTTTTGAGCCCCGTATATTAAAGAGAAGGAAGATTACTGTACTTATGTAAATTAAGAGGAATTATTAAATATTAATTATATTATATTTTGGATCTATACTGGTAATTTTAATGAAGGATATTCTGAGTTTGTGACAGCAATTATTGAATTAAGCTAAGCTTACATCTTTTAAATTAACTGAACGCTGTGAAGATGAAATATACATGCATAATTAAAATATTGTTTGACATGAACTCGACTTAAGAGACCTGAAGTATAAATTTTTTTGGACTTAAGATATGAATTAATTTTGTTTGAACTGTGTAGTATGTTTTATATCTGTTTAAATTGTTGAACATTTTTAACTGTAGGAGGTAATAAATTTTAAAATTAGTTCAACAATAAAGTACAATTATCGATTTAACGGTTTAGGTTTACAGTGCAATGTCCAAAAAATATAGAATTATAGGAGTCTCCATGGTTACACAAACATATATACAGATAAAAAAAACTAAAAGATATTAGCATGATAATGCAGTAAAATATATTACCATGCAATTATTACAGATAGAAAATTATCTCCATAATTTGAATAATTTGCTTATCAAATTCAACGATTTTATTTCTTACTAAAAATATTTCTTTGAAATAAAGTATTCTCAGCGATTTAAATATTTTTGTTATAAATGTTCTATTCTTGCTACTAAAATCGTAATTTAAATATGTTGTGTTCATATTTTAAAAGAATAGTGAATCTCATGCATCTAATGTATGAAATTCTTAATTCATTTGGAACTACATTAAAAGCACCTGTGAAATAATAGCATATACGAAGCATAAATTCTTAAAAATAGTAGCAAAATTAATCTCATCTTAAACCTAATTTTAGTTGCCTAGATAGAAAAAATCGGCTAAAATACCACAAAATGTGTAAAATCTGAAATAGATGGTACAAAACTCGTCAATGCACTGACGTAATTATCAAAGGTATTTCTATACCACTGATGACAAATAGCCAGTATTCATACTGAAATAAATTTTGACTATTCCAAAGTATGCAAGCCCATACTGTTTCACGTATGGGCTTATTGCATCTTTGTTGTGAATGTCAATTATAGTTTTCCTCTTACATAAATTACAGTACGTTTTGTTTATTGTTAAGTATAAAGGTGGTATTTGGTGGTTTTCAAAAAATAAACGTCAGCAAAATTCTCTACTATATATATATATCCACAAACTCCATAGATCAATGTTCCACAAACAAAAAGAGTTAATTAAAATTTGAAAATAGGAACTTTTGCAACGATTTCGCTTTAAAAGATATACATAGCCTCCAAAATTCAAAAAAGAAACTAAACGTCACCTTTTAGCTGCCTTCAAATATTAAAACAAAATAACAAATTGGAGCTCAGCGTTTTTTCGCAAATAGCTACATTGGAATTTGCCCAAGACATATATTCTTGTATGAATTAGCTTTTGACAATTTCCCTATTTCTACATTACAGCAACCAAGATTAAAGACAACTCATAAAAGCTTTAACTACAAAATCACGCACAGAACACAACAAAAGGCATGCACATTATGGTCATTTATTGAGTTAGAAGTTTACGCACACAAGCATTCAAGGCCAATTCCTTTCAATAGACGGAGATTAAGAGAAATTTCCCTACAAACAGAAATCAATACAAGTGTTTCTAAGGCACAAAACTAACTGCCAACTGATAAAACATAAAGCTCAAATACAACTCCAAAAACTACTGTTTAGAATGCTAATATAGATTTTCTCTCCAATAAAATGCACAGTATCTTTTTATGAATTATTACGTATAAATGACTAAATTTCATTGACTTTGGTGAATTTTCAAAAACATGTGCCAAAATTTTCAAAAAAATGCTGAAAATGTCAAGACTTTCTGACAAGAGTTTGCTTAAAAGTATATCCCTTGTCACCAAGCTTGAAAAATTGATGCAAAGCTGGAACTTGCTTTTAGCATTTTACATTACGATAAACAAGAAATTCGAATAATATTAGTCACAGCATCTTTCAACTACATAATCACGCACAACACTACAAAAGACAAGCACACAAACGGCCTTCCATTGACTTAGAATGTTCCGCACACAGACATTCAAGTCAAATTCCGTTCAATAGCCCAAGATAAAGAGAAACCACCCTACAAACAGCAATCAATAGAAGTGTTTCCAAGACACGAAACTAAATGATAAAACATAAAGCTCAACTACAACACCAAAAACTACTCTCCTCCATGTAGTAAAAGCGTCCCCTCGTAAATTCCGGAACGAATATCAATTCGAATGAAAATAAACGAACGAAAAAAATCTACATATATCCATCTTCCGCAAAAAGCAAACGAATCTAAACACGCTAACTCTATGTACACAAGTATTCGTCTTTGCTTTTCCTGCTCTCACTCACTTAGTGCGAGAGAACGAAAGTGAATAGATGTTTCGTACGCTTATTTATTACGCCAATGAGCTCGCATGCCCATGCTAGAGGAAAAGACATCGCACACGTCAAGGCCGCTATAAATATTTTTAACAGAAGATAAAATTTTGCTGCTATTCCTGGAGGAGTTCCAGAAGGGCTGGATGAAAAATGCGACTAACTTAATATGTTTAATGGCTGCCTCTGGTTGGAGAGAGTCGTTGGCTGTCCTCCCGAAGATGATATTTCTCGCACTGTCCTCTTCTTCGTTTTTCGAGCGGCCACAAAATGTGTCCTGTGGGAGGACTGCGAGTTAAAATTCGTTAAAATGATTTAAGTACTTGGTGGGGCCATAAATGTTTTTGCGCGTCATATGACGATGGGTGAGATTTAGGACGTTTGGAGTTGGTGGCTAGTGCTGCTTTGGAATCAAAATGTTTTCAATGGCGTTGCCAACTCTCCATTGTGGAAACGAGGTTTTGGTGTGATTGGGTTTTGGAACCATTGGTGTTAAAGTGATTCGGAAGCGTAAAAGAAAAGAATTTGCCAACAAATAACATTTGTTTGGTTTTGGAACTCGTGAAATCAGTGGAGAATACTCAACTCTTATTGCAGAATCGTCTATTGCTTCTGCAGTAAAGAATACTCAAATACGAGTAGAGTAAAATTAATAAGGGGTTATTTATTTAACTCCAAAACGTTTAATAAGAGTTTACTAAGTAAAGGTTTAATGAGTTTACTCAATAAGAGTATAATTAGAGTTTACTCAAATCAGAGTGTAATAAGAGTCTACTTTAATGAGAGTGCAAAATTAGTCTACTCTAATAAGAGTGTAATAAGAGTCTACTCAAATAAGAGTGTAATAAGAGTCTTCTCTAATAAGAGCATAATTAGAGTACAATAAGAGTGTAATACATATGTCTACTCTATAAAAGTACAATAAGTGAGATTGTAATATATAAGTCTACTCTAATAAGAGTACAAGAGAATTTGTAATAAAAAGTCTACTCTAATATAAGAGCACAATAAGAGAGCTTGTAATATACAAGTCTACTCTAATAAGAGTACACCCAATATGAGTGTAATATATAAGAGTCTACTCTAATAAGAGTACAATAAGAGTCTACTCTAATAAGAGTACAATAAGAGTCTACTCTAATAAGAGTACAACAAGAGTCTACTCTAATAAGAGTACAACAAGAGTCTGCTTTAATAAGAGTACAATAAGAGTGGAGAAAAGTCTACACTAATAAGAATGGAGAAAAGTCTACACTAATAAGAGTGGAGAAAAGTCTACACTAATAAGAGTGGAGAAAAGTCTACACTAATAAGAGTGGAGAAAAGTCTATACTAATAAGAGTGGAGAAAAGTCTACACTAATAAGAGTGGAGAAAAGTCTACACTAATAAGAGTGGAGAAAAGTCTACACTAATAAGTGTACAGCAAGATTTTAATAAGTGTCTACTTTAATAAGAGTTTACTCAGTAAGAATTTATCTTCGAGTTTATTCACTAAGTATTTACCCTCAGTTCACTCGCAATACTAGTTTAATAAAAATTTACACAGTCAGAGTTTATTCGTTTATTCAATGTGAGTTTAATAGTAGTTAACTCAATATGAGTTAAATAAGAGTTCGTTAAGTCATATGAGGAAAATTTATTATATGATGAGAAAAATCACACCCAAGAGAGATTTCTGCATATAAATTTTTTTTTCAACTTTTAATGACGAAATATCCATATCTATTGGTTATAGGAACAATGGACAACATTCATTTGAACAAATGGATGAAACTGTCGATAATAAAATCAATACTCTTGGTGATAAGTAATTTTCCGTTTCAGCAATTTTTTGCATCTTAACCTTATCTTCAAAGCGTTTCCAAAAATTCCTTGAACAAATTCGAGAAGTTTGATATCCATTAAACGTTTTATATTAATTTTCTGTCATTAATTAAAAGGACAAGTTTAAAGTTAGCTTCCGATACGTAAATATAGATTCATTCTTCACCATTCATTTGTGTTTATGACGTAAGGCAGTGATTCTCAACCTGTGGGGCTCGCCCCCCTAGGGGGGCGCGAGCACACTAGAGGGGGGGGGGAGGCGAGATTATCCAAGAGAAAATATTATTTAAAAAAATTGATTAACTGACTTAAAGGAAAGCACACATACACATAGAAAACAAAATACATTTAGACATATTTAATAATTAGCTTGTAATATTATAATATTAGTAAATAAACTTCTAAATCAAAACTTACTTAACCAAAACATACCAAATTAAAAACAAATTTAATAATTATTACTGACTACCTTGGGCCTGTCTTGCCGTGCAAAGTTTTTCGAAGGAAGGCTTAATATTAGAAATAGCCACTCTCAGTTCTGTTTCTATATTTAGCCGAGATCTATATTTTGTCTTCAAAGAAGCCATAGCAGAAAATCCAGTTTCACAAAGATAGGATGTTGAAAATGGTAATATATTTCGAAATGCCCTTGTTTTTAGCGCAGAAAAATAAAAATAATCCTCTACTGACCAAAATTCAAATAGTGATTTATTACTAAATTGTCTTTTGGTTTCGCCATTTGTCGTGAAGTCTATGAATTTTTCTTCCTCATCAATTGAGAGTCCTTCGGGAGTCTTATGAAATGGATCCCTAACCCACTCGTAACCTGCTATCAGTTTGTCGCCAGCAAGAAAATACTTTTTAAAATTCTTTGCCAGCATGGCTAAATGATTTTCAATGGTCACAAAAACAACTTTTACATGTTCTTCTTCAGCCTTGTTCAACATGTTTTTCTGTGGTTTTATTACAATTTTTCCACCTTTGTTTTCTCATAAGTTGAAGGAAAAAGACTTGCGACATTTTGCCACATTCTAAACATTAACAAACCAGACTCCAGGACGGGACTTACTCAATTTTTTGGGAAAAGTGACTTATAACAGTTTGCCATCTGAGCACATTATTGCAGAAATCTAGCCTGCTCCACCTAGAAGTTACAGGATGCTAGCGCAGTAAGCAAACTCACTAAGCGTCGATGGCCTCTGGAAATGAAGGAGTGCCCATACAATTACAATCAGTTAAAATAATCCAATGCCTCAGTTCCATTTTCAGTCTAGCCTGAAGTAAACCAATTTTGTTTTACCTTCAAGACAATACAAGAACATTTTTGTATTTCGATTTCACCATGCCTTAAAATAGAACTACGTCTTGATATAAATTTTTTTTATCCTGCTTTTTTTAAATAATAACAAAATTTGTCGCACATATTTTTGAACTATTGGCGAAGTATAGTATACAAAGATCTTTGACCTTGATTGTTTTCGTATAAAAACGCAACCCTATATGAATGAAACTTAATAATAAACCTTCCTGGTACTTGTTTGGACGAAGTGCCTCATTATTTGCAAAAATTACCATATTTTGAACGACGAAACATTACGTCATCTGTAAAACAGTGGCAAGATCTTAATCTCATCATCATAAAAATACTTTCTTAATATCGAGATTTCTCGCCATTTGGAAAATTGGTCATATCTTCATTGGAATGGACGCTGTGAACGGACACTTTTTAAAGTGTGCGGCTTTCAGCTATACAATCAGAACTACGCAGGAGATTCAGGGATAGGGGACAATCAAGCAATCCACCATACAGAAAACGTTTTTGATAGTACACAAGAACCAAAGATAAGTGAAGGACATGTTAGCACAAAAACACAAAATGGCGGAAGAAAAGAATCATATTATTTTAAAAATTACACAGAACATAAATAAATAATCCATGTACAATAAACGAACACAGTACAAAATAAACAAGGAAACGTATTCAAAAGTTTTTAAAGAGTTAAACGGTTAGAAAGACAACTATAAAAGACGGATGTACCAATTTTAAAAGAAAACCCAGTTTATTTCGAGAACTTTCGACTTCTCAGCTCTCACAGAGGTAATCAATGTTGTAACTGAGTAATTCCATCCTTTAAGGATTTAGTGGTGGCTGTGTCTATTCTTTGCAGTAGTTTAGGACAGTACTGACAGGAATCGGATCTGCACAGCCTACAACTCGAAGGTTGCAAGCGCAATGGGCATACCCACTGAGTCACGACGACCCCTTAGCATGAACGAGAGTAGTTTTAAAGATAATGTTCACCAAATGCCACGGACTTGTGAGATCATATTGAAAAAGGTAATGGATGGGATCACTTTCTTGGCCGCAGTTGCATAGTACACTTGTTCTTAGATGGGAACGCTCAAGATACGCCGGAAATGGACCATTTCCTGCGAAAAATTTACCAGCTTTGAGTTCTGGTAAAATGGACGAGATATGTCGTTGAAAAACGTAGAGCAGGAACTCTCAGCCGCGGTATTTGGTACGCGGCAACGTTTCAGGTGGTACGCAAGGATGATACGAGCGACCCAAATATTCTACGAAGTTTGTTCGATTTTTTAGTATATACACACAACCACACGTTTTGCTATTTCTTATGCTATTTGTTACTAGTTACTTGTGTGAGAGTGGTTTTTCTGAACTTTTGTAAGTAAAAAATAAATACAGAAACAAAGTACGTGTTGAAGAGGATTTAAAAGTGAAGTTAAGATCCATTGCTCCGGATATTGATATTTTCATAAAAGACAAAAAACAAGTTTCGCAGTAAAAATTAATTTTTGTTTACATTAATATTTGTTTGTTTAGTTTGTACTAATTACTTAAAATTATTTGTTTTAGACCTGTGATTAAAAATAAAACTGTAATTTTCAATAATCGTTTATTTTTTCTTTTGTTAAAACATCATTAATACGAATTACATGTGCATTCATCATAAAATATGAAGCTTTCTTAGTATTTTAATTAAAATAAAACAAGCCATTGGCACTTTTCTGACATTAGATATATGTTTCTAAAAAATATAAAACTGGTGGTGCGCCAAAAATTTCAAGTGGTACGCAGTTGTTAAAAGGTCGGGAACCCCTGACTTAGAGGGTTGGAGTTTTTTTTCGTGTCTATAGCACAAGCCATAATTGGTAATTAGTCAAGCTACGTCAATCATAAGATAGATAAAACAATAAAGAAAGAAGAAAAAGCAAAACTAAAAAGGGTTGGCGAGGGTAAAAATAAAAGGGAGTATAGCTCACGGGGTTGTGATACCCGTACCCACTTAAAGACACCCACTTGGAGTATTTTCAAAATTAAAAAAACTCACTTCTCCTTCGCTGGATCCGTTCTTCCTTCTTATATTGGCCTCGCACAGGGAAATGGGCAAGAACTCGTACACCGCCTCGAACCCGAAGTTGTTGAAGTCGTCGAAAGGGGACATGTTGGTCACGGAGAACGACACCTTCACGTGACTGGTCACCGACTCGATGACCAGGGGTCTCCTGGGATCGGACTGCAGGTCACAAAAACACGCCAGGGGGGACTGGATGTTTCCCGCTGTCCTTTCCACCACCCGAATCACGGCGGTCCTACTCGAGGTCGAGTATCCGTACGTCTTCAGGCTCCGGCACGTGTGCCGCTCCATCACGGGATCGTACTGGTGCTCGCAGCTCGTCGACTGCAGCTTGATGTCCGTGAAGGTGAGCACCACGCGCTCGGCCGGCATGCCGACGAACTCGTACGAACAGGACACGTTCTCGCTGCCCCCTCTCCCAAAGAAGAATACGTTCTTGGGGGACGACACCGTCCCGATGTGGTTGGTCCTGCTGTCGAACCTCCGGTCGCACGGGTTCGGGCTGCCCGCGGCCGCCAGGCCGTTTTGTCGCATGTCGACGAACTCGTACCGCAGCGTGAACGAGCTGCTCGTCGTCGATAGTTCGGGGGTCGTGTACACATTGTGCTTGATGACGAGTCCGGGGCCCCTGGACAGGTAGCTCTCGTCTGGAACCCTACATGGACGGACTGGGACGTAGTCGGGCTTGTCGGCGGCTCGGGCGCACACCTTCGGAAACGTCTTCTCGCAGAAGCGGTACGACGGCTCGTCGTACTTCCTCTCGCTGGCCCCCTCGTCGAGCTTGACCAGTAGGGCGGCGGTATCCCGCTTCCGGTTGCCGCCCGGCTCGTACAGCTCCAGCTTGCCGACCTCGCAGGTCTCGCGGCGCGACCACAGGTGCTTGTCCTCTACGAAGTAGGACAGGAAGTAGAACCAGATCTTGTCGTAGTCGCTCGCCCCCTGGAGCCGGAAGACGCAGGTGGTGTTGCGGGGCACCGTGTGCCGGGGGCTGTAGATGAGGCCGTGGCGGTGCTTGGAGCCGTCGACGGTGAACTCGCAGCGGCCGTTGTGCGCCCGGTAGTCGGAGGTGTCCGAGAACCGCACTTCGACGTCGATCTCGGCGTGGGAGTTGTGCATTACTTGGTTCGGGCTGCTGTACAGCTGCACCAAGATTTCGGGACTGCTGGATATAATCTGAAATAAAAGACACAATTAACACTGAATCTAACGACCTTTCGTTTTAACCCATTTTCAATGAAACGAGTTGAATGACCGATCTCCCACTGTCTGCGTTGAAAGGTAAGAAATGCAAAATTATCTGATCGTGTTAAGTAAGTAGTTAATTAACGTCGCGCTGGAGCAACACAACAGGCAATGGGCAAAGGTCTGGGATTCATGCAGAAAGGAAAGATCTACGGACAACGTATCGTCACTGAACCATCGTCAGATGATAACACCTAAGCTAGCACCCGACCAATGTCAAGACATTTTATGGTCACTGCACCTCTGCGGACGAAACTTCATCGTCAGAAACGGCTGGCCTCTGCATCTATGGGGTCAAATGTTCATCGTCAGAAACAACTGGTTACTGCATCCATACAGACAAATGTTCATCGTCAAAAACAGTTGGCCACTGAATCCATGCGGACAAATGTTCATCGTCAGAAACGGCTGGCCAATGCATCCTTGCGGACAAATGTTCATCGTCAGAAACGGCTGGTTACTGCATCCATGTGGACAAATATTCATCGTCAGTAACGGCTGGTTACTACATCCATGCAGAAGAAGATTCATCGTTAGAAATTGCACGATAGTAATAATACGATTGCAATTTGAACGACACTGCCAAAATTGGACCTCTTTTAATTGGCAAAAGATTGCCTTCTATGATGACTCCCCTTTTCTACTACGTCGAATGGACGGACATTTGTGTCAGGCCAGCGACTATCGATTACAAATACTCTGTAATCTTTGATGAAAGAACACAAGATGGTGGCGACAACGCCATGGTGTGCGGGATGTTTTCTTGGCGATGTCAGATACCATTGCCGATCTTCTAGAATCTTGAGTATTAACCCACAACTTCACCATATAGCTGCTGTTCGTGCTGCACATGGTGGTAATTTTGGTTGGTCAGCTTTGAATTACAGCGCAATGACCATATTTGGCAAAGCTTCACCAAACACAAGACATATAATGTCAAGTAACTGTAAAAAGATAATTTAGAGGAGTAAGATTGCTGGTTCATCCTGGGGGTAGCTCCCCCATGTTTACCTGTCAGTAGACCCCAAGGGGAAAGAATATATCACTAGTGTACTTAGGGTTAAGGGTGTCCATACACATCTAAAGAATATGTGCTCCCGAGAGGTCGGTTATTTTGGAAATTAGGTGATGGTCATAGTAATGTGAATTGACTGTGCAACCATGATGATAAATAAACTCAATAATGTATTTTTGACAATGTCTGTCGTGTTTTCCATAGATAAAAATTCAATTATACTTTCAGTTAACCATTTTCATCTAATTTCCAAAGAAAACAGTTTCTTACGTTTTGATTATGGTAGTTATTCTGGCACTTCCGATGTTTAAGGCGCACTTTAAAAATTATCACACAGCATTCATACTCGTAAATAAAGAATACGTACTTCGGGCAGCGCTCCCGCACCGCAGAACTCCACCAACAGCGGCGACGTGACCGTGGGACCGTCGTAAATCCGAATCACGTCGCTGTAGCACTCCTCGGTCAGGGACACATGCGGGTACGACAGCGGGCTCGACCTCCCCGTGTACAAGGATATCTTATACTCGTTGCTCTGCGACAGGACAATGTTCGCGTGCCTGCCGTGCGGCACGTGGTCCTGCCTCACCCAAAAGTGGCACGTGACGTTTCTCAGGTAAAACCCTGGGAAATTGGGTGAGCGAATGGCACACCGCTTGCGATCACAGTTCACCAGAACCCGGTCACAGTACGTGTTCATCAGCCTCGTGCCGTAGTAGTAGTTGCTGTTGCTCAGCGATACCGGGGACTTGGACATCGAAGGGTGCTGCTGCTGCTGCTCCTGCTGGGGTGGGCCGCC
Source organism: Metellina segmentata (assembly GCA_947359465.1). Taxonomy (NCBI): domain Eukaryota; kingdom Metazoa; phylum Arthropoda; class Arachnida; order Araneae; family Tetragnathidae; genus Metellina; species Metellina segmentata. Next base: position 44,226,689 of record OX375883.1, read on the forward strand.
CTGGGAGGTGTCCTTGGGCAGGTACTTGTAGGTCAAGTAGACGCTGAAGGAGAAGGGGTGCAGGGCGGTCTTGCCCGGGATGACAACTCTCAGGGTGACGTTGTTGCCCTCGGTGTAGAAGGTGGCGCTCTTGCCGATCATGTCGCCGCAGAAGCGGCCGAACTGGGGGTTGCCCCTGGTGGTGTCGAAGAGGGACGAAAGTTGTTCTGTGGGCTCCTTCAGGGCCGACATGATTTGGGAGAAGCCCCGGGTCTGCTGGCTTCGGAGGGCATTCGTCACTGCTGGGGGCTCGACGATCTGGAGGTAGCCCTTGTGGCAAGCTGGAGTTTCGTCGCTGTGCAGAGAACATCTTGAGTTAAACTCTCATTTATTACAAAATAAAGAAAGATATTCTTACGAAACATAAACATCTTGGAACATGAGTTTGGTGTATTAGCAACCCCATGATGAGTTCGATAAACATGAAACAAAATATACATAAGAATGGCATTGAAAAAACCAGATTGATTTTTAGTTTGCGGTATCGTGGTACAAGTTCCACATTGGGAAAAACACAAGGCCTTGTGTATGTGTAATTAAAAGCCTTAACTGAGATGAGTGGATGTGTGTGTGTGTGTGTTGGTTAAATCATGTCCACGGATATTTAATTTCATTTTTTATTTCAACTGATTTAGTTTTGCAAAGAATAAGTTACTTGTGACTACTAAATATGTAACCAAACACCACAATGTGAACAATACAAATTGAATTTGCTTCATAATTTTCAAGATGGTTGGCTGTTTTGCGTCTTTATGGTGTGAGGGTAATATTTGCTCAAGCTGCTCCAAACACAAGGGGAAAAAGAAAGATTGGCAAATATAATAGTGGGAGGAAAGCTGAAAAAGGATAAATTTGGCATCCCGGATTGCAACCCCAGTGTTTACCAAAGGCACTAAGCCCATGAGAAAGGAAATTATCCATAAAGCAACACGGGGCTGTGAAACTTGCACACCGTTAAAGGTAATGTAGTCTCTCATGTTGGCTTAAAAAGAAGAATCTATTGAAATCTGTCAAATAATCTAGTCAAAATGTCCTACTAAAAGGCTCTACTTTGTGCAGAACAAAATGCGCTATAAGGTCTCTCTCTCTCTCTTCAGGTATAAACAAAGGCTTTTATCTTAAACAGCAAGGTAGAAGCACGGATAAACTTGACCCTTACACCATAAAGACGCAAAACAGCCAACCATCTTGAAAATTATAAAGCAAATTCAATTTGTACTGTTCACATTGTGGTGTTTGGTAAAAGATTTAGTAGTCACAAGTAACTCATTATTTGCAAAACTAAATCACTTGAAATAAAAAATGAAATGAAATTTCCGTGGACATGATTTAACCAACACACATCCACTCGTCTTAGTTAAGGCTTTTAATTACACATACACAAGGGCTTGTGTTTTTCCCAATGTGGCACTTGTACCACAATACCGCAAACTACCAATCAATCTGGTTTTTTTTCAATGCCATTCTTATGTATATTTTGTTTCATGTTTATCGAACTCATCATGGGGTTGCTAATGCAAGATGTTTATGTCCGATGCAATAGGACAAATTCTAGCTTTGACAACAACATAAAGTTTTTTTTTAATTAATAATAAAATAATACATTAACGTTGGTTGGCTTTGGGTTTTATGACACAAGGGCCATACTAGGCAAATTTACTGATAATTTTGACTATCATACCAAGAATAGGCTAACCCACTAACATACATAATGGAGAAAAGAACAATTTGATTCCCTCCATTTTTTATGTTTTTATTTTTTCTATTTCATTTGAGATTCTGAAAACTTATTTATCAGGGACCAATAAGTTATTTTGTAATTTTAGAAGACTTGAACCTGCGCATTTCAAATAAAGTAAATGGTAATTTTGGTAATTTTTAATTAACGTCGTACTAGAGCAACACAACGGGCTATTAACGACGGTCCAGGATCAATACCCTAAGCGAAAGATCCGAGGACCAGACGACTTAATTTTAAACCACGGTCAGATGACGAGGCAACATCTGAGAACAAAATAAAATGTCGTAATAAAAGGTAATATTATAATTTTCGGGATTTCGTGGGTCAGGCCGCTCTTTCTGTGATAGCCTCATATTATCTAGGGGAGCCCTTCCCTCAAAAAATGAGCCACAATGAGAGGGAGAAATAAAAGCATAGGGGTAGACGAGGTCAACATATTAAAAGTAGCACAGATCACTCGCGTTCCTTGGGGCTGTTATGCTCGTACGCACCTAAAGATTTGCCCTTGAGGGGATTTAAGCTTATGGAATGAAAATTTATATTGATTTGAAATTAGGGTTTGATACAGAAAGTTCATCGTCCCTTTAAAAATTTATACAATACATAGTCGTTGTTTCAATTTTCTGTTCAATTCAACAGGATCTGTCTTAAAATGGTAGTGGTAACTTACTTGTCCGATTCAAGGGCCCCTATTTGGAAAGAGAGGAAGGTTAGCTGGACGACATCCCCGTAATCACCACCAGCTGCCACGAACGTCATGCTACACACATAAGGCAGGGCTCGTTGGAAGGGCGTCGTCATTCGCAGGGCCGTCTTGATGTTCATCTCCGCGTAGTACGTTCGGTTGCAATCTGCGGAAAAAGAAGTGGGAAATTGAGATTCCAATCGTATTTTTTTACGAGTGTCTAATATGAATAGCTTCGGTGAACAGGACGCGTGTGCCCACTGCTAGATACCAATAATGCCATGGCATGATAAAGGCTTCCTCTTCGGGAAATGTGAATATCAACCCCCCTGGTGGGGTTGTCTCTTTGAGTCAAATATCCAGCAGCGGCCAGCGTAGATCTTATTATGAAATAGACCTAACTCGTGTAGACAGCTTCAGATTATGTCTTGCTGTCAATCGGTTTGAAGGTTTGTCGCGTAGTTACGAGAAAAAGCAAGAATCGTAAAGTGGGATAAATTATCGTTACGATTAAAAGGTCGTTATCCAACGGTATGAAAAACTTTAACAGCCATACTCACGAGTTAATACAAGGATCAGCTGTTGATCCGTGGGTCAGAGTTAAATCACGGATCATCAAGAACCGTATTCTTAAACGGCAAATTAAGTGATCCACGGATTGAAATGATACGCTCGCTGTGATTGGCTACTACCGCCTCCTCACGATCACGTGCTGTTGTTTCCATTTGTTACGACGCCCGAATCTGCATTCATACTGATCAAGCACGTACTTCACCGGCAATATTGACTCCAAATGGTGATTTTAATAAAACGCATACGGCATTTTAATTTGGGTTTGGAAAAACAAATGCAAAGGTGTTTAATTTCAAATTGGATTTAAATGAAAACCTAAATTTTGCAAGAAAGAATTGTACACAATACCTTGACAAATTAATGTAATCCGATTACCTTTGTTCTTGTCGGTATGGGTGAGTGTTGGCGTAAAGTGATGTAACTTGCATTGTCAAATTTTGTTTCATTTTCGTAATGAATCAACAAAATAATTTTTATTCCACGACGAATTTGCATCTGACATGGTCTTATTCTATCGCTCTCTCTCTCTCATTGGGTTCTACTCTGGCGAGCCAGAGTATAGTTCAAACCAGAACACATCTAGGCTATCTATTTTATAGAAAATGTAATCACGTTCTTGTTCCGATTCGTATAAAATCAGTTGAACGCGCATCATCAAGAATACTTTAATTTAGCACAGAATGAAGTGTGTCGTCCATTTTGTTTTGTTTACAGTATACCTCGCTTTTATCTCAAAACGATAGCACTGCGCATGCGTAACACTCAACCGAGAGTTCACTCTCCGATTTCGGAAGATCGAAATGTAACACCGAAACGGCGGTTTAAACCTCGGTTGGGGCATTGTAAATACAGTTTTATCGATAACCTGGGGATTGTCGTTGATCCACGGCTCAACTCGGACTTGTGAATAAGGCTCCAAGTCAATGTTTTGATAGCCAATTAGCTTAAATAGAGTCAACCACTCGAGCGATTAAAAAATATTCAGGATAACTCAATCTCACTCATTAGGCCCTTTGACCGCAATAAACAAGGCAGCAACGTTCTGGGCCTACAACACCGATGATGTTTTCAATTTTATTTGTAAGGCCACCAAGTTTACCCTTTTGATATCTTACTGCAGCGACTGCGCACACATGTTTTGGAAAAATATTAGAAGATCCATGAATGTACTGAACACCTTCCTTGCCTAATTCACAAGCTGCTCTAAACACAAGGCAGGCACCTTCAAGAAAAAAATGTCGTGAAATGTAAAATAATTTAGGATTGGCGTATATAATAGTGGGATTAAAGTTGAAAAAGATCAATTGGGCAACCCAAATTGCAACCCTAGTTTGCAACCTAGTTACCAAAGACAATTAACCCCGTGGAAAAGGAAAATATATTTAGACCACCACGGGGACGTGAAACCTGCATACATCTGAAAGTAATGTGGCTTAAAAAGAATCAATGGATTGTGTAAAAAAATAGGGCAATGCATAGCACACCGATGAATGCCGTTAGCTCTAGTAATTACCGATTATCCATCTTATTCCATATACTCATTTAAATTTTTAAATTTTATTTATCAATCCAAAGATAAATATCACTAAGGTAATTAGGCATTTTTCATTGCATTGATGAAAAATCCACCAACAGAATACCTGCATTTTTTGTCAATTACCTATTCCAGAATTAACACTAAACTAACTACATGTTGTACTGTCGCACATCCATAAGGCACGATCACAAAATCTCTTACTCCCCAAATCTCACACAATGACCTAGTCATCCCATTCAAAAACATTCACCGTTAGAGCACACCTCATTAGCCGGCAATACCCCATTACGCGATACATTATTCAAATTCGTCCGTTATAGAGCTTACTCCAGACTCCATTGATGTTCTGTAATATCCAGGTGGGTTGAAAAATTGTTTAACTGGGATAATTTCCACTGCGAGGCAGCATTAAGAGCTTTCCGACTCAGAGAAAGTTCCATGGTAACTAACACGTCATTAATCACCGAGAGAAAACTTAGGAGTAAAAGGAAACTGGCGTGCCTACAGATGCCCTAGGAGCACTGCCTCATTAGGAGAGCAGTTTGCTGTGACTAGGACTAACTATCTATTAGATACGCCGCACGTTACGGAGGCTTCAGTTTCAGAGATTTCTGCAGTCTGCTGCGGAGAAAAGATTGTTATAGTTAGGTGCTTTTTGAAGAGATCTTTCTTTTTATATGGTAAATGTGAGCGAAGATTAGCTGGGTGATATATGTGGTTGCTTGAGGAGCCATGACGGATTCTTCAGCTATATCTTAAGCTAAATGTAGGTGGCGGTAGTGTTTCTGCGATGGAACGTTTTTAATGTACGTATTTCGGACATAGCGTCACTTAGTTTTCTTTTCAAATACGATCTCAGTTCACGTTTAGCTGAGTTGGAAGTGTACAGGATCAACAATAGGAGTGTTGCGAGTTCGAAACTCAGTGCAATAAAAATCCGCTGAGAGGCTGGTGCACAAGAGAATTAGTTAAGTGCAAGCGGATATTAGCCGTTTGATAGCTGCGGCTGCTTTAGAAGCCAAAACGGATGGATAAATTTTCTATTATGCTAACTGTAGGTGGCGGTACGGTTTATGCAGTGGTACATGCTTCCGGTAAGTATTCCGGACATAACGCCACTTGGTTTGCTCCACAAATACTATCTCCGTTCACGTTTAGCTGAGTTGGAAGAGTATAGGATTAACAATAGGAGTGTTGCGAGTTCGAAACTCGATGCAATAAAAAAACCGCCGAGAGGCTGGTGCACATGAGAATTAGTTAAGTGAAAGCGGATCTTAGCCGTTTGATAGGGCTGCTTTAGAAGCCAAAACGGATGGGTAAATTTTATGTTATGCTAACTGTAGGTGGCGGTACGGTTTATGCAGTGGTACATGTTTCCGGTAAGTATTCCGGACATAACGCCACTTGGTTTGCTCCACAAATACTATCTCCGTTCACGTTTAGCTGAGTTGGAAGAGTATAGGATTAACAATAGGAGTGTTGCGAGTTCGAAACTCGGTGCAATAAAAAAACCGCCGAGAGGCTGGTGCACATGAGAATTAGTTAAGTGCAAGCGGATCTTAGCTGTTTGATAGGGCTGCTTTAGAAGCCAAAACGGATGGGTAAATTTTATGTTATGCTAACTGTAGGTGGCGGTACGGTTTATGCAGTGGTACATGTTTCCGGTAAGTATTCCGGACATAACGCCACTTGGTTTGCTTCTCAAATACGATCTCCGTTCACGTTTAGCTGAGTTGGAAGAGTATAGGATTGACAATAGGAGTGTTGCGAGTTCGAAACTCGACGTATTAACCAAAGACCGCCGTGTACCCGGAGGATGCTGTCCGTAATTCCTTAGCACATAAGAGTTAATTAAGTGTTAATAGAGATTAGCCGTTTGATAGGTGCGGCTGCTTAATAACCTTAATCGGATGGGCAAATCTTTTGCTAAGCTAAATGTAGGTGGCGGTAGGGTTCATTCAGTAGCACATGTTTCCTGTACGTATTCCGAACTAACGTAACTTGTTTTGTTTTTCAAATACGATCTCATGCCACGTTGTCCGAATCCAAACAGTAACGGATAAAGAAACGCAGGGTTGTGAGTTCGAAACTCGGAAAACCAAAGACCTTCATATACACAGAGGCTGATGCACATTAATTCTGCTTGAAACTTAAATGCCATATACGAGGTCCGTCTAAAAAGTATCCGACCTTTGGCCGGGAAAAATATATTTCTTGTTGTTGTTACTAATCCCCGACATGGTCTCTTTAAATTAGACCAAGTCCATAAACCCCCAATAAGTCCAAGAAAAGTAGAGGTTCCGAAAAAAACCTTGTCCATTGTAAAGTCAATACATTTTAAAATATGAGCTGGCGACGCTTGATCAGCTCCGCACTTGGTACAAGTCCTGAAAACCTTCTGGCCCTGTTCGTAGGGAACACTCCTCAAGTGTCCACTGGCAAAACGTGAAATACAAGTGTGCTGACTTCTATGGCCCTTAAGAGGTACGGCGCCTCCGGGACGAATTCTCGAGTACCAGTCATGTACTGGTGGTACATTCCAGAGATCTTTAGATGATATATTTCTTACATGACGGGATTGGGACCCTAATCCCCTTCAAAGTAGACCCCCTGCGCCTTCATATACTTATTCCACCGTTCCCTCCACTGCTGAAAACACTTCTGTAAGGCTTCTTTTGGAATGGTGTTCAACTCCGCCGCCGCGTTCTGCATTATCTCTTCTCTCAAAAGTTTCAGTGGCGTCTTCAATTTCGGAAGCAACCCTAAGTCGCAAGGAGCCATGTCTGGAGAGTAGGGAGGTTGGCGAACATGGAATTCCATGTTTCGCCAAGAAGGTCTGAATCAGGTGTTATGAATGAGATGGAGCAGTGTCATGATGCAAATGCCAATTTTTCGCCGTCCAGAGGTCTCGTCTTTTGCGCCGAACTGCATCACGCAGCCAGCGGAGAACTTCTTGATAGTACTGGTTAGTCACCGTTTGTCCTTGCGGTGCGTATTCGTGATGCAAAATTCCACGGATATCAACGAACACAGTTAACATCACCTTGATTTTACTTCTCACCTTTAGCGATTTCTTCGGTCACGGGGACCCGGGATCCCCATAGCTTCGTCTCCAAACACCTGCTAAATCTAAGAAATTGTTTTGCTTTGAGAATCACCAAGCTTTTGACAAAATTTGATGCAGTACCTTTTCTCAAATCTTTCAGTCATCTTGATAGAAATCAAAATCCGACGAACACTTATTACTGCACCCCCCTCAGCGGTCACCAGGCAACGACTGGTACACCGGATCGCGGAATAAATGTCAAGCATGCGCATCAAGTTGTCTCCTTCCACTCCTTCCACAGTGGTACCGTCTTAGCGTCAGTACTATGTGCTTGGAAATTCAAGGTCAGATTCTCTTTAGCCAGCCATCGTAGTTGGCGTAGCTTGCAAGTTTGGAGAGTGGGGTGCTCGCTCAAGTGTTGATCTAGTCATCTGACAATGATTCAAAATTTATTAAAAAATACAGGACCTTTCACTTCAAGATTGATCCCGGACCATCGCCTAATAGCCCGTGGTTTTACTTCAGTGTGACCTTAATTACCTAGCTACCTACCTCAAATACGATCTCGGTACGTTGCCAATATAAATTCCAAAGAATGAACTCACAATTGACGTATTACAGTTAACTAGACAAAGTCAATTAGATTGTACTCTAAAAACACAGGCGCAAAGCAACATTTTAAACTTTGTGGTGGTAACGACAAAATATCTCGCAATTACAAGAACAGTGACAAAACCTTGATAGATTAAATTCCTAGCCATTAAAAGAAGCTGGAGAGATATTGATCTCATCGTCACTCAAATATCGATGATATCTTGATGGCGAGATACCTCGTCTTTAGCAAAGTTGGCCAGATTTTGAGGGACGAGATATATCGTCGAAAGCACTTGGAGGGTTACAGTTACGCATATCTGTATCACCAATGGTTTCTCATATTGTATTCAACAAAATTCAAACTCTCATAGCGTACCCAGCAATTGAGATTTAGATTCTGGTGAAGTTTTAAATGTGTCGAATGATACGTGGCAGAATTCAGATTCAAAGCAGATTAATACAGAATTTTGATTGGAACTGTTGGAATAAAAGCGCATTCACACATTTGTTCTGGCTAATACACTCAGGCAAACTCATCTACTAATTCTATGTGTGACAACGACAGACAGCTCTTAGAGTATAAAAATTTAACCTGCTTTGCTACACTTTTCTTAAATACTTCCTATGCGATGGGATTTTTATTCACACTCAGTCATGCTCATCTGCTCAATGACACTCAGATAAGCTTATCTACTAATTTTTTGTGTGACGTAGTGACCAGAAGTTTTCAGAGTTTATAGAAATTAAAATGCTGTGCTACACTATCGTAAATAAATCTTCAGTCCCATTGGATGCTATTTTTATACACACTAAGTCAAACTCATCTACTCAAAGACCATCAGAAAAACTCATCTAATAATTTCCTGTCTCAGTGACAGGAAGTTTTCAGAGTATAGAGACATTAAATTACTTTGCTACACTTTTGTAAATAAATATCCAGTCCTATACAAGGCAATTTTTTTTACATTCAGTCAAACTCATCTACTCAAAGATACCCAGATAAACTTATCTACTCATTGTATGTGTGACTTAGTGTCATGAAGTTTTCAGAGTATAGAATCATTAAATTACTTTGCTACACTTTAGTAAATAAATATCCAGTCCAATGCGATGCCATTTTTATTTACACTCAGTCAAACTCATCTACTCAAAGATACCCAGATAAACTTATCTACTAATTGTATGTGTGACTTAGTGTCATGAAGTTTACAGAGTATAGAATCATTAAATTACTTTGCTACACTTTAGTAAATAAATATCCAATGCAATGCGATGCCATTTTTATTTACACTCAGTCAAACTCATATACTCAGATAAACTTATCTACTAATTCCTTGTGTCACTTAGTGACATGAAGTTATCAGAGTATAGAAATATTAAATTGCATTGCTACACTTTCGTATCTAGTCCTATTCGATGCATATTTTATTCCAAGTTCATTATGTCTATGGTCAAATAGCAAACATTTCCTCTTTCACTAGAAAAGAGTTTGCCTTCCAACTCTGACCAACACGTTCTAAAGAAATTTATTAACCTCTCACATGTATCGAGCTGACCAGCTGGAGTGGTCAGGATTATGGTCCTGAGCCGTCTGAGAGGAAAACTGAAAGATCAGCCATTGGCTAGAAATGAGGGTATAACGGAGTCTTACTGAGTATGGATATGGTTATTTTTCGGGAGAACTTTCGCGTGACTGCAGTATCTTAGAGTCTTAGATATGTCTAGTGTAGAGAACGGTTCAATGAGGGATATGTGTTTTTTGGAAAGTAATATTTCTGTCTTGTTTTCTCTAGGACCAAATTCATAGCAACTATTCCGTTGCTAATCTGATACTTTCCGACCGGGCTGTCCTGACAATATACTTTTACGAGGAGGTATAAAGGTGTATATTAAGTTATGCGCTTTTAACTTAAAATTAAGGGAAACTACAAGTTAATTCAAAATTGATGGTTAAATCTTTGAAAATAATAATCAATACTATACAGTTTATTTGTAAATACATTCCATCTCTTTCATGCCTTTCAAGACTCCAAATCATTTTATTGACCAGTTCGCTTTAGGGATAATGCTCTAAACCGTTGTAACATGCAGTCTTTCATACGTCACTACTAATCAGTTATAATATGACCGATATAATTTCCCAGAATTCCTTAAACCAATAACTATGGCTGTCATTGTCACACTTAATCCTCACTCTTATATATTCGTTCTTCATCCTGTGTTCGTTTCTTCGTGGCATCTAACTATCTTGACCAATAAAATATGCTAGGATTGTATAAAGCAATAACTCTGGCTTCCATTTTCACACTTAACCCTCCGATGTATTCACTTATATATTCTTTCCTGCGATGCGTGACATCTAACCTTTTTAACCGAACAAATTTGCTATGATTCTTTAAACTATAACTATGGCTGTCTGTCACACTTAACCCTTCGATGTATTCACTTATATATTCTTTCCTGCGATGTGTGACATCTAACCTTTTGAACCGAACAAATTTGCTATGATTCTTTAAACTATAACTATGGCTGTCTTTGTTACACTTAACCCTCCGAAGTATTCACTTATATATTCTTTCCTGCGATGAGTGACATCTAGCCTTCTTAACCGAACAAATTTGCTATGATTCTTTAAACTATAACTATGACTGTCTTTGTCATACTTAACCCTCCGATGTATTCACTTATATATTCTTTCCTGCGATGCGTGACATCTAACCTTTTTAACCGAACAAATTTGCTATGATTCTTTAAACTATAACTATGGCTGTCTTGGTCACACTTAACCCTCCGATGTATTCACTTATATATTCTTTCCTGCGATGCGTGACATCTAACCTTTTTAACCGAACAAATTTGCTATGATTCTTTAAACTATAACTATGGCTGTCTTTGTCATACTTAACCCTCCGATGTATTCACTTATATATTCTTTCCTGCGATGCGAGACATCTAACCTTTTTAACCGAACAAATTTGCTATGATTCTTTAAACTATAACTATGGATGTCTTTGTCACACTTAACCCTCCGAAGTATTCCAATCCATTCGTTCTTCAGCCTGTATTCTTTCAAGCATGGCATCCAACTTTGACAGAACAACGTGTCCTAGGATTCTTTAAACCAATAACTATGGCTGTCATCGACTCTCTGAGCGTCCCAATATAATAGAGAAATATTGTACTGCTTTCATCCTGTATCAAATATTCAACGCTCTGATTCACCCGAATATATTTCATCCTTCAACCTACGGTCTTTCATGAGTGACTTCTGACTAGCTTTAATCTTTTTGACAGATATATATGTATATATAATTTCCCAGGATTCCTTAAAAAAATATTCGTTAGTATTTATGTATTGACTCATCAAACTGACAGATTTTTATGCTTGAACAAAGTGCATCATACCTGGGAAGTCCTCGTGGTTTGTGCACCAAACAAAATAAAATGGCGTATCTAAACAGTCCAGTCACATTAATGTGACCAACACCTACTTTCGACGTCAACGTGAAATAACCAATCACAAAAGGCAGGTGGAAGCACATTGCAGTGGAGTGTTTATAAAGGATGTCCTAGGGCATCGGAAAGCCTTTCAATCGTTGGCGTAATGCAGAAACGTAGCGATTTATCCGACGTCCAAAAGGGCACGATTATTGGCTTTCGGGCCAAAGGTGGAAGCATTTCGGAAACGGCTAATTTTTGTGAACTGTTCGCGTGCCGCCGTGGTAAAAGTATAACGTGCATGGCAAAATGGCACTATCCAAAATCAGCGGCGTGACACATGTGGTGCATCACGGGCTATAGATGACAGAGGCGAACGAATGATACGGAGATGCGTTCGGGCGAATAGACGTACAACTGTTGATCAACTGACCGCCCAGATGAACCAAGGGGCTACCAAGAGTGTATCCTCAACAACGATTCAGCGAACGTCGCTGCGCATGGGCCTCCGCAGCAGATGTCTGGTTAATGCACTTATGCTGATTGCTGTTCATCGGCGATGAAGGCTGGAATTTTCACGCCAGTACAGCAACTGAACGTCGACAGAGTGGCGACAGGTGGCAAACACCCTGCAACAATTGCCGGAAGGATCCAGGCTGGAGGAGGGAAGTAATCTAGCGTAGCTAGCCACGGCACTGGAGTCGGCATGGCTCAACATCCCAGTGAACACCTTCAAAAACCTAATTGACTCTCTTCTTGCACGTCTCGCAGCGGTCCGCTCTGCCAAAGGTGGTTATTCTGGCTTTTGACAGGTGGTCACATTAATGTGACTGGACTGTGTATTTTGATGGTTGGATAGCACCAGTTGAGGGATAAAGCTTCCTAGTTTACAATAAAAGTATTTTGGTTGCATGCAAACATCATTATAAATTACGCGAAACAAAAAAGCCTAACTCTAATAGAACATTTATTTATCTCTGCCTCGTAAAATTAAATTTAATTTCGACGCTAAAAGTACATAATTCAATAGTACAATAAAAGTTCATACGATAGCTTAAATTCATTTCTAGTTACCGCAGTTTTCGCCCCAAACAAGATCCAATCATACCAAACTTAGCAAATCGAACAGTCGTAACGATAGCCAAGTTATAAACAGTAAGAGATACCTAAAAGGAGCCATTTCAGAGAATTTAATTGCACTTCCAGTTATCAGCCACAAAAACGCAAAATCACCAGTCTCAACTTTAAGGTAGTCAAAATTAAAGAGCAAAACCACACAAACGTGACTTCAGTGATTAAAGCGAAAACCAAGAAACTGCAAATATTCCACTTCTACATTCCTTCCAAACACTTAATTTCGATTCCTGCAGAAACAAAACCCGCATTGTCTACATCAGATAAGGCACTCCTTGACGCCTTCTTAATTTCCTGAAGCAGCTCCTGAAGAATTAATGGCCACATTCTGAGCTACAGACAAGCAATTCTGCACGCGAGCTTGCATGTGAAGACTGGTACCGGCAGCTCTTTACCATATCTATACCTTCCATCGCTCCAAGAAAGAATCCATAAGGGGATTCAACATATTAATGAATGTCGTGAGGATTCCTTTGCATTCGTGACTTCATCTTGATATGATGCCTGGTAATGAGTTTAGTAACCTTTGATGCGGAATTTAACGTAAGCGTTAAATGAGGGATGAATGTCACGTTGAATCAATACTCGACAGTGTTGTGACGTTTAATGCGCGGTGACTTGCAGTGGTGTTTTAAATTAGTGTATGCCTAAGTTGTAAGTGAGAGTGTAATTTTAAGAAATAGGGGGGAGTGGTTTGAGAGTACCAAACAGTCTTAAAGGAACAAGAAATGTCGAGGCTCACGCAAAATATGACTTTAGTGGAATGTAATTATGTTTATTTGCATTGATTGCTGTGCTATTCTAAGTACAAAGAAAAATATGTACTATAATAGTACACAGAAAAATATGTACTATAATAGTATACAGAAAAATATGTACTATAATAGTATACAGAAAAATATGTACTATAATAGTACACAGAAAATATGTACGATAATAGTACACAGAGAATGGTTTCCTGGAAGGGTGGCGATATCGTCTTATGAATTCAAGAGATCAATCACAAATAAAGAAGTTGGCTACGTTTTTGGCACTCGCTAAATATATGAAAAGTTACGCCAATTAAGGAGTAGGGCCGGCAACTGTCACGTGTAGGAAGTGTAGATGAAATACCATTCAATCATCCTGTTCAAACTTTGAGAGGTGGTAAGAGACTCATAATTATACCGTATTCACGCAGGAATATACACTGTGGACAAGAGTATTTGAACACTACAAAAAATCGACAAATATGAAGTACTGAATTTGCCGAACGGTATGCTTAGAAGGTCATGTTAAAATAAAAAGTAGCTAATTTTATATTAACCTTTTATAACAACGGTTATTGATAAAACAAGCACGATTATTTCTTGGTGCGATTCTTATAACTTTCTAAGTACAACTGTTGTAACGACAGTGTAGTCTAAAGATTCTTTCTTTGTTCAGTTCTTATAACTTTCAAGGTAGTACAACTGATGTACTAACCGTTGTCTAAATTCTTTCTTCGCATGATCATGGTACAACTGCTGTTCCGGCCGCGATTTTCCAAACCATCACAGATGCTACAACAGGGGGCGGGGCTAACCGTAACGGCCAATGATCGCGAACGCTGGTTAGGAATCTCCTTCACTACGCTAAAGACAACTGAAATCGTGTCTGATCCTGTTTGCAGTTTAATAAATGAAACATGTTAAATAATTTTCTGTTTTCTTCTTTTCTTTTCAGATCCATGGCTATGGGTGGGTAGAGGTGGGAGCCGAAAATTGTATCATTTTTATTATATAAGTTAATAATTACATAAGTTAGTGTTTTATGTATGCTTTTTGTTACATCAAAATGGTCCTAAACCAGGGGTGGATACGACACCATCATCCTAAAGCAAAGGGGACGGCAGAGGGGCGGGAAAATATCAGCTGGTAGTGAGTTCAGGAGTGGTTCTTAGATTATTTATGTAAAATCAACGGAAGCTTGGAAAAATATAAAAAAGGGTATTAAAAATTATTAAAAGTAATTTAGAATCAAAAGGAATTAAATTGGAATTTTTTTTTAATAATTTGGAGGATCTAAAAACTTTTCCGCCAACTGGGTTCGAACTCGGGAAGACATCCTCCGCTGCCGACACCAAACTGAAGGTAGGTGACTTTAGCCACTAGGCTATAGTTGCTTCACGAAAAGAAGCTCTTTAAAAGAAGACTTCATTTTATATTTGGTTGATTTGAGTCTCATTGGCCGTTACGGTTAGCCCCGCCCCCTGTTGTAGTATCTGTGAGGGTTTGGAAAATAGCGTTCCGGCCGTAGCCTAAAGATTAACTATTCGTTCACTCTAGTGGAGCTATGCCGTGTGGACCTGAACTTACCGAGTTCCAACGCGGGATCGTCATAGGATGTCATTTGGGTACTCTTTCTGTACGAACTATTGCATCCAAATCGAATATTCCAAAATCAAATGCAGGGTATGTTATCAAGCGATGGAAGTAATACGGATTAACAGCAGCAAAAACGTCCCGGACGACCGCATAAACTGACAGAACGTGACAGAAGATGCTTGGGACGCCATATCAAGAAGTCGCGCACTCCTGCCGCTGTGATAGCTGTAGATGTTGGAAATGCATCTGGGAGCTCCGTTAATGTCAAAATTATCCGCAGAGAAATGCACACGATCGGTTATCATGGTCGAGTAGTTGCATACAAGCCATTGATTACACATGTTCATTAGAGGCATCGTTTTTTCTGTTGTGTCGCCCTTAGTTCCTGGACCATTGAAAAATGGAAAACTGTTCTTTGGAGTGTGATGGTTGTGTTTGGGTGTGGCGACAACCCGGAGAATGGTTTCATTCAGACTGCGTTGTTCCAACAAAAAGTTCGGAGGAGAATCCATCTTAGTGTGGGTGTTGAAAACAATACGTATTAGGAAAGCTTACCTTCTTGTTCACACTTGTATTGCTTCAATTTCTTTAAGAACCCGGGTCGTTGAATAATTATGACCTTTTCTCTTGTACTTTACAGCAATCAATCTATATTCAATATCAGCAATGGAACGTAAAATGCCTTTTTATATTTACTAACAACTTAGAGCATTTATTCCAATCACCAAGTATTTACAGGAATTTTTGTACAGGTTTTAAATATTACTAGGGGGCCCGCCTCCTTCTCGCTAACGCTCGCCAACCCCCGGAGGATTGCTTTGCAATCCTCATTGGTTCGCTACGCGAACCTATGCTCGCTTCGCTCGCATCAATAAAGACATGTGTCCTAGCAGAAGGTATTGTTTACAAAATATGATGTTCCAAAAAAATATTTTTCAAATTTAAATTTTTTGCTGTTTTTCAGAAAAAATATATACAGTACCTCTGGAATCAGAATTCAAATGAAAACTTTGAGCAAATTTTGACTCGAAATGTGAGCGCTGATTTGGAAATTGAATACCCAGCATGTTGTTTGTGTGTACATTTATCCCTGCACTCGAGCCACCCACGTTTTTTTTATTGAGTTTGTTGTCGAAAATTGTAGTGCAAGCGTCTTGTTGAACTATAACTGTTGGCCCTGAAAAGGACCGTTTTTTAAATGGCCCTGTAAAGATCCTCCGCTTTCTTTGATTTCTATTATTAACTGCAACAACTCGACTGAAATAATTTTTTTTTCAATAAAATTTCACGCGATAACGCTATAAATTCAATTGAAGCACGACACGTGATAAACAAACAATCGTACAATGTTGCCAAAACGCGATAACGAATAACGTCTTTTTTGCGTGCCACGTAAGAGAATTATATATATAGATAGTTTTACGCATTAACTCTCGAGACAATACAGTCGGCTGCCAGAAGGTTAGTTGTTTTCGTAGCAGTGCTGTCACGTATAGTCAGCGAAATACTAGTTCGCAGTTGTTCGCGACAGTGGGGTTGTTTCTCAAGGTCAGGACTCGGCCCATTGCTTTATGTACCAGGTACCATTTGCTCTGACTTGTACCTCAACGTTCTGAATCATTCACTCTTGTATACACTATGAAAATACTACGGCGATGATGGTTGTTTCTTCCAACAGAGACGAGCTCCATGTCAAACTGCAATACGTGTGCTGGATTTGTTTCCTGATAATGAGGTGAATTTGCTTGACTGTCCTGTTTAGAGCTTCGATCTCAATCCAATCGAGCACTTGTGGGACTAACTGGAGTTACGAGTACGACGCCGCCACGCACGCCCGTTTTCACAACTGTCTCTTATCCCAACCTTGCAAGATGCATTGCGAGATATTCCTGCCCAGGCTTAAAGAGAACTTATGGAAAGTTTGCCTCGACTTGTTGCAGCTGTGAGCCGACAGGCAAAAAAAGGGCATATCTGTTACTAAATATAATAATAAATCACTTTTTAAGAAAAACATGCAGTGTTCAAATACATTTGTCCGTATAATGTATGTCGTTCCTTGTACTTTATGTTGGTACCAACTATGTACACATATGCTCAAATTCCAGCACTGCGTAGGAATATTCTTGAAATCACTGTCCAATATCTTCCTTTTAGAACTTCGAGAGGAGGTAGGGGACACAATTAAACCGTCCACACAGGAATATGTTTTTTGCCGTGTTTTAGGTTGGAAGTGTAGGAAGTGCAGTTGAAATAATTGTAAAATTTTTCCTTTTAGAACTTTGTGAGGGGAAGAGGTATAGTGCACATAATTATACGTAATTCACACAGGAATGTATGTCCACAGTTGCCCCGTGGGAAAACGATATGAACCGAATTTATTGGGCTTCTAACAGATACGGACAACCATTCTTATTTTGTAATGCAGGTAACAGAAATTTCAAAAATTATCATTTTTGTCTTTTAATGCAGTTAGGCCTGGAAATAAACGAATAATAAAATAATAACAAATAAAAGCATATAGTACAGATAATAATAACGGTTACTGTTAAAAACACGTTGCAAACCTAATATATAGCTATTTGAAATGGACTATAATTTGTCCTAGTGTTACGTGCATTTAACGATGAATTACAAATAATCAAACTTACCTACACATCAAATAAAGGGGACCCGGCACTTAATCATTACTTTTATTGACAACAGTTTTAGACAAAAATTTTGCAGTTTCTTATGCCAGAGAATTATTTATAAAAATTTAAACCATCAATTTTCTTCAAAATGTGCTCACAAATTTTTAAAATATAAACTTTTTTAAAAATTTAAGAGCTTTTGAAGTGTATCTTTTTATAATTATTATGATATAAGGTTTTTTTTAAATACTAGGGGGCTCCGCCCCCTGCTCGCTTACGCTCGCCAACCCCCGGGGATTGCTGCGCAATCCCATTTGGTTTGCTTCGCAAACCAACACTCCTTTCACAGATGTCATTTGGTTTGCTTCGCAAACCAACATTCTTTCACAGAGTGAAACTATCTGAATAATTCGTATTATGCTGATTTCACTTTCCGGTACATGACGTCACAGCGAGGGCTTCGCGCCCTGCTCGCTTACGCTCGCCGACCCCGGGGATTGCTACGCAATCCCGTTTGGTTTGCTTTCTCAAACCAATACTTCTTTCGCAATTGATTTCACTTTTTTTTGCTTTAACACTTAATGCACCCTAAACTAATAGCCGCATCAGTAAAAAATCTTCTGTATCTTGTTCCCTGTACAATTTTAAGTAAACAGTGTTAATATCAATACATTGTACTTTGTCGGTAAACTGTCTTGAGAACAGAGGGAAAAAAGCGAGCCTTTTTCCTCGCCAAATAAAAAGAAATCGTTTTTATGGCAATTGTTGCTACGATAAATTTGATATCTGGCAAACCCGATAGTAGAAAATGCAACCCACTGCTGTTTGCCGAACCAGCTATGCGAACTGAAAAATACGAAATTTGTGTCACCAACTTTTGATTGCATCGAATTTATTTATGAACCAATTTTAAAAATAATTGTACCGTAAGAAAGAGTACATTGTGAGGTATACTGCAATATTTTTAAAATTAAAAACTAACAGTAATACTATATAGATATGACCATTTTAGTTTTGTATCGGAAGTTACGATCTGAAAGTTCCGAAAATTGTATGACCTACTTTTAATTGCATCGATTTTGTTTATTAACCAATTTGAAAAATAATTGTACCATAAGAAAGAGTGTAATGTAGTGTATTCAGTGATGTTCTCAAATTTAAAAAATAATGGTTTTTGCCGTAGACATAACGGTTTTAACAAAACGTAGCGAAAATATCCGAAGATTCCGAATTTTGTATCACGAACTTTTGATCGCATCCAATTGAATTATTAACCGATTTCAAAAATAATAGTACCGTAAGAAAGAGTATATTCTGAGGTATACTGCGATATTTTAAAAATTAAAAACTAATAGTAATTAGATATAGATACGGCAGTTTTAAAAAAAAGTAACAAAAATGTCCCGATTTTTCCCGAATTTCAAAAAAATATTATCAAGAACCACATTTAAATTTCAAAAAAAACTCGACGAGCTGCAAAAATTTACGTTGAGAGGTACTCTTAAAAAAAAACTCACGACTAAAGACTGAAATTTTGAATGTGTTTTGCTCACTCGCGGAAGAAATTTCACTTCTTCAACTTTAACACTTAATAAAACCTAAACTATTAGCCGCATCGGAAAAAAATCTTAATAATTATCCAGGGAATACGATGAAGAACAAAGCATGTTAATTTCATATTTTTCCGATCAGTACTTTCTCGGGAAACCGTCTAAGAATGGAGCTAAACAACAAAAATTTCAATTCTTCGGCGGCGGCGGCGGTAACTTTTTTTTAATATAGAGAGATTCCTTTAGTTATATTCTAAATTTATAGTATTGGAATTGAAGATACACAGTGAATAGATCATGAGATAAAAAATAAAACCTGAAATGTTATGTAAAATATCGCAAAAAAAAATACCACTTTACTGCACATTTATATTTTTAAATAAATTATACTCATAACTAAAAATGCATACGTGTGTTTCATAATAAGGTTCTATACATAATGTAAAAAAATTTGAAGTCAATAGATTGGAAATTTAAAAATCCTTTGCAATCTGAATTATAAGATATATACAAAAAAGGAAGAATGTGAAAAAGCAGTTTAAAGTTTAAAAACTAAAATTATGCTATAAAATTATGAATAAAAATTATTAAAAATTTTTCTATAGCTACTTTCTACACATAAGTGAAGTTTAAAACTTTCTTGCACCATCTCTTCTTTTTTTAAAAGCCAATTCCTTTGTTCTGATTGTTCTTTTTCTCACTTGTTTCAAACGCGTTGAAATTTGGAACTTAACGGTTCTTTCGCTAACAGTTCTTTGAGCATCAATTATCTGTCCACATTAAGGTATCAGATCATAAACTTATCCCAACAGCTTTCTGAATACTTTGAATAGTTGAAAGTACCCATATAATATACTCGCCAACTATTTCTGGTGTAGCCATTTCGACACGTTTTTTGCCACACAATTCCCATTTGGACACTTGGACCAAATCATGATGTATTGACTCTCATTTGTCCTGCGGACCTTGGAACATCTTTCTACAAGTTCGTCAGAAGCAAGACGCATGGTATATTTAATAATTATTATTAGATGTTTTGGCATCCCCACCCGAAAGTAAAGTTGTACAACAGAAACTAAACCTTCCTAGCTCTGTCGTTTAAGTTTAAATTTACTTAATAATAACCTATAAACAAAACAAAAAAACCGAATAACAAATATCAAATAGAAAACTAAAATTTTCTTTTTTTTTCTCAAATTAGAGCACTAATACAGATGTAAATTAAAGAAAAGCCATAATATCAGTAACAGTTACAAAGAAACTTTTCATCTTCTAAGCTATTTCATTTAATTAATCGAAAATAAATATTGAGGCTTTGCAGACGCACAAATGTGGTTAGTTTTGATTTCGAAACACTGTGATTGCACAGGTACGCTCACAAAAATCCTTATATAACATTAAAAAAAAATACAAGAATCAGTCTGATATTCTAGGACAACATTTTAAACAGTATAAGGCAACTTTATAAGCAACAAGTTTTTTTTCTGTATTTTTGTTATGTTTAAGGTGCACGGTCTCCTTAAACTAATTCACTTTAAATGCAAAGAAACATGAATCAAAATATAAATGACACTTTACATATTCCATATAACGTACTATACATATTCAATTAGTTACCACCGTCCTAGCCTAAGCATTTTGATGTGATGCACTGCACATAATGGAGCAGACGAGTTCATTAATTAGACGAGTTCACATTAACCCATCTTGGGGCTGGTTGTCTTGACGAGATATCTCGTCATTAGCAATACTGACCAGATCTTGTCGAGCGAGATATCTCATCAATAGAAGAAAACTGATCTTGTCTTGGTCTCGTCATCGTCAAAAAACCGGTCATACATTAATGACAAGACATACTGTCAAGAAAATTGCTCAGATCTTGAAGGACGAGATATCTCGTCGAAATCACTTGCAGGGTTAAGCTCAAATCCGCAAAATACTGAGGAGTGTTTATTGGGTTATTATTTAAAAAAATACTAGTAATATAAATTATATAACATTTTGATAGCTTCAAACTTATCGTAACCTTGGTAAATTTGCATTTGAAACGCTTTTAATTAAACAAAATAAAGTATCTATATATACTCTTACCAACTTTTATTTATTTTCTAGATTAAATGTGAACTCATTATCAAGAAAAAATGTGCTAAGATTGTAAGATATTTGCAGATTGCTCAACTATCTATCTAATTTGATTTTCACTACGGATATAGTAAACCGATGACATGTATGGCCTCAGGCATCATTAATATATCCAGTAAGGCAACATCCATCTCATTGAGACTTCTAATATGGCATTGCGTTTGTCACACGTAACAAATGACAGTGTACTCCAGTGACAAGTTTAGAGACATGTCAAATTGATTTCAAAGGTTAAGTGACAGACAACAGGGCTATTTAATATATGGTATTAGATTCCATTCCATCTTACGGGCAACACATTATAGCGAATTCGGTTATGTATGTTCCTTTAACCTCTTGATGGCTGTAAAAGCGATTGGAAATAAAATGTCGTTTTGTGTTAAATGAATAGGAACGTAAACAATTTGTTTTCACTCCCATTCCGGTTAACTTAACTGATTATTTAATTAAGGTGATTACCGTTCATAGTAAATAAAAATTCAATTTGAGTAGTGATGGCAATTATGTTCGTTAATGGAGGTCCCGTGGTGAACGCCTCAATCCTGCCTTCGCTTTACAGCGACACACCGTTTCCACAGCTGGTATATGATGATATGGGGTGCCATTGCTTATGATACACGGTCACCCCTAATATTGATCCATGGCACAGTGACAGCCCAGCGGTACGTCCATGACATCCTTCAGTCACATGTGATGCCACCCATAGCAGGGCTCGGCCACACACAGCAAGGATGTCACAATACTGCCTCCGCACCATTATCACCTTTCCTGGCCTGCTCGATCCTCAGATTTGTCACCAATCGAGCATATCTGGGATCATTTGGGACGGCAAGTTGGACACCCTAAGAGTTTGGTCGAACTAGAGGCGCGTTTACACAACTGTGGAACGAGATGTCTCAGGACATCATACGGAACTTGTATGCCTCAATGCCCGCTCGTATCGCATCGTGCATTCGCGCTAGAGGGGGTCCAACAGAGTACAAAAACTTCCGTTCATTTGTACTTTTATCTGCAATAAATTATCATTTTTCTTTGATTTTCTAATCACTTACTTATATCAAAGTAGTACTTACATGTGTAAGATTTCGTTTCATTTTGACGACTTTTTCTTGGTGCGCAAATTTTTATGGCAATGAGTGTATAACCGCTACATTTCCCTGTGTTAATTCAAATACACAACGCTGTAGAACGTGTTTCATTGTCCGTGTCCATGTATTGCTGGAAAACAAACTTTAGATTTTAAAACTGGTAGTTCGAGTAACACTTTTAGGGCTACTGTTATGCTAATTTTCATGGCTACAGATTGGTATGCTAATTTTCGTGGCTACAGATTGGTATGAAGACAGGAAATAAATAGCCTATGTTTACCGCAGTTTTCTTAAGTATAAGTGTACTAAATTTGGAATGGATTGGTCGAACAGTGTAAATTTCTAAAGAGATTGCACACACGCATCCTTTTATGCATGTATAGATAAAAATCAATTTCTCAAGTGGGTGTATTCTTCGATATTGTTTCTTTGTTACCTATTAATAACTGATATCAACCGTAAGGTAGATAAGTCGTTAAGTAACGTTACACTGGATCAACACAACGGCCATTGGCGACTGTCCGGGATTAAACACGAATGGAAATTTCCAAGGACAACACCACGAAATGTTGAACCACGGTCAGATGACGAGGACACACCTGAACTGTTACCACTCTCCTCTCTCCAAGCTTCAACTTCGTTCAATGCAAGGACATTTGATACCACGACAGATTTGACATGCACTATCCCCTTTGTACGCAACAGTCTTTAGTTGGATTCAAATTTGTTATCCTCCTATTTCTAATCCGTTGCTCTTCCACCAACAATACCGCGTTCCCACTGATATCAGCAGAGTTGGTTGGTTTAGATCTTATGTCGCAAGAGCCATATGTAGTTGGACGCAGTCGAATTCTCCTTCCTCACTTCCTTCGAATGTGCTCGGATAAACACGCCGATGCCATTTTGCGGTATGTTGAAGGAATCATTGAATACAAGCTCAATTAAAACAGGAACGAAGCAATTGAATTAAAATTAAGATTTATTTACAAGTTAGTTATAAATGTTACAGAAAATTTTCAAGTTAACTGGATTGATTAAACTTGTTGTTGTTGTTTCTCATGCCTACACTGACAGACCGGAGGAGTGCCAGGCCCGTCGAAGACGGCAAGAAGCGAGGGGGGTGCGCCTTCCATGTTATTGAGCCCCATTGGGAGGAAGTCCGACTTTGCTCGACATACATGACACATCCGTTTTACAGGAAGGCCCCTTTCATACATCCATTCACTCACGCATATCGTAATTTAGATCCCAATCAGAGGCCGATAACCCCCTGATCAGGTACCCCCAGAGGTATTGATTTGGTATGGGAACATGGGGGACATTGTGACCACGACCTATTTAACGTGCCCCAGTCACCATTAGTGAACACGACGGTCTTTAGCCAGGTCGAAGCGCCGATCTCGCAATCATCAGAATTGTAGGCTCCGCCGAGGACAGAACCCACAACCCTTCTGATGCGAGCCCGACGCTCTACTGACTGAGCTACCGCGGCTCTTGATTAAACTTAAAATATATTAATTTACAGAACTATTGTTTCCAAGCAAAACGCCTACGGAAGGCCTCCCCCAATTCTGTCCACTCTGCTACCTTCTTCCAAAACACGCCGCTGGTTTCTTCGCGAATAAGGGGTCATACACAAGTTGCCAATGTCTCAGGTGTGCTCGGGACCGGACTGTACAGACATCAAATGTCAAGGAAATGGACATACACAAGAAACTTTTTGTGACGCAGAAAAGAGAAATACACAAAAGAAGGATTCAATCCTGCGCCACTTACAACTCGCAGGATGCTAGTACAGTTGGCAAACTCACTGAGTCAGGACGACCCAGAACATAAAAGGGAAATCCGTTTTTTGTTTAACTGTACACTTGAAAAAATATTCCGTATGCGATGTGATATGGACGGCTCGAAGTTACAGTATTGTAAATCACTTTTCACTTAGACACAGGAAACCAGATGTAATTTAACCAAATTTAACTAAATATAATTAGTTAGACACTGAAAGTATATCTAGATAAGTTAATCTGTTAACTCTGAAAACGTGAAGTAAGTAGGTTCTTTTTTCAACGGCCAATTGATGGCAGCGGAAATTCTGTCTTTTTTCGAAAAAGGGACTTACACCACAGTAGCTTTATCTCTTCCGTATGATGTGGCTTTAATTGCAAATATCCCACTTAATTCTCTAAGTGATTGTAACGAGATATCGCGTACATCAATCGTACCAATTTTGCAAATAAAGATATTTCCCGTCTACAAGATCTTGAAAAAAAAATTTTATGATGTCGAGATCAAGATATGATCAGCTTTCTTCTAATGACGAGATATTTCATCCAAAAAGATCCAATCATCTTTTGAGAATATCGAGAAACCTCGTCGAAATAACCATCAGGAGGGTACAGCTTCAAAATTTGTTAACGCACTTGATTCAATGGTTTACTATGTAAGATAGATTGCTACTTTGAAAGATGTAAGAAATGTCCGTGTTGCGAACAGTGACCATACAGCATTGAGCTAAAGGAAGCTACTTTATAACACAACCTATAGTAAACTAGACCTAATGCAGGGCTCGAAATGCCCGGGTGCACTGTGCACATGAAGATAAAATTGTGCACCTAATTTTTTCACGCCAGGTGCACGCAGTGCTTCTAACGTTAAAAGAAGGGGAGAAACGTGTTTTATGTTATTTTGATGTTTGAACAAAATATTAGTATCGACCTCTCCCGCTCTAAAGGAACGTAATTAAAATTCTTACATACACACTATACAGAAACAAAATCGCCGAGTCGTAACGGGTTTATATAGGAGGAAGGTTTACTTGGAGTCTACCAGAACTTTCCGATGATCGAAACTTTTTCCAGATGGTTCTGTTGAACCGGACAGCCGAAAGGAGAACTTAGATCACTTGAACACCCGCGAACAATAGGCATCATCCCGTCTTTCTGTAAACACTTCGTGTTTAATAAAGTGTAAAGCCGTAGGAATGCCTGAGAATTGCCAAGCCACTGCATATCGTAAACAAATATTTTCATTATTTATCTTTAAACTCAGATTTTATCTGCTTAAAATATAGTGTACTCGTTTTTTTTATGTGTTTTTTGCCCACCAATGTCTGATGATGACTGAATATTTGTAAGTAATATTTTCGCAGATAAAAAAAAATTTTTAAATATTTTTTTTTACTATTTACTACTAACCTATCTTAATATGCTGCACTAATAAAGTAGTTTATATTAAGTTATTGCTCTTAAATAACGTTTTAATGTGCACCTAATATATAATCTGTGCACCTAATTTAAAAACTTAGGTGCACGAAGTGCACCCGTATTAAAAAATTTATTTCGAGGCCCGACCTAATGGCATAAGCTACATCCAAGGTTAAGCCATTTCAAATTAGTTTAATTTAGCAAATAAGTTTTATTTACAATTTAGTTTCATTTAACCTCAAATAAATATAAACTTCAAGTTTCAAAAGAGACCATAGTAGTCCGGTGGAATAGTAACGGACTAGAAATCAGAGGTTTGCGTGTTCTAATCTAAGTAAAGACCGTCGCGCACATAAGGCGCTGGTACACGTTCAATCTGTCGTGGCCATAAATCTCTTCATGTTGGCGTAATCCGGAAGTTTGGAGATGGAGGTACCAGCTCAGGTGTGACCTTGTCATCCGACCGTGCTTCAAAATTACGTGGTGCCGTCTACGGAACTCCACCTTGTGAATAGTTCCCAGACCCTCGTTAATCGCCCGTTGTGTTGACCTAGTTTGACGTTAATTAAAAAAATAGCAATACCAAGTCTTAAAGAATAAACTATTTTTGAAATAGATTGATTGCAGAGTTTAGGCTCAGCAAAACTGAACGTCATTTCGTCTTTACATGCCATAAATAATTCGTATATGCATAAAGTTACTCTTTCACACAGGTAGGGCTTTGTTAAATTTTTGACAGCATTGTTTGCAAGAAAATATATCTGTTACCAAACCAACAATTTATCAAACGTTAGGTTATCAAAGATTTTATTAAAGAACCTAATAAATTATGCATGAGGACATAAAACGGCTAACCGTAAAATTTCACTAATACTGCGCCGTGTGGTCATTATAAATATGCATTTTTGTATCTGAATAATGCGCTTTTTATACCCCTCTTGGGGATTCAAAATTCATTAATCAAATAAGATAAGTAAGGTAGCGATATATTGCGAAGGCTGATATTAAAAAGCAACCATGGGTAATAGGTATTGTATCTTGATTTATTAACTTCTATTTCCTTGACGTCAGTGGGGAAAAAAGCATCGTTCTTACAAATAATGTCATTTAATTTTCTGTCAAAAATTCGGAAATGCGATGTTGATCATGGAACTTCGAATTATGTTCAGTACGTATTTTAATATTTTGATCTGTTTTTGAGGGATATGGCGCAGGTATATGATGATGCTCAGTGGCACTATTATTCAACCCCCTTGAGGGTTTATCTTCGTATCTGAACTTTCCTTGTAGTGGTCAGTGTCTGATGCAAAAACCTGTCCCGAACTGGTTCTGGGCAAGGGACACTTTGTTTTCATACATATTAATTCCCCATTGCCCTTGGAAATAATACGGCAATTTTGCATTCACTAGGTATCTTGTCATGAGCAAAACTGACCAGCACTAGATGGACGATAAATCTGTTTCGAAACGCTAAGAGGTTTCAGCATCTGTAATGTCAGTAAAGTGAGACTAGGTTTTGTATTGTAATCGTGGTAACTGTGTAGTTGAAACAGTAATTTGAGGAACATCTCACTTCCAAAAAAAGTAAACTTTCGAAAAACTTAAAAACCACGTTGTTGCATTATTACAAGTTGAATCCATTCTTAAAATTTTTAATGTACACATGTAGGGGTCTGAAAGTTATTTAAGAAGAAAATAATACTTTTTACTCAGTAAAACGCGTAAAAAAAAATAAAAAATGCCATTGGAGATGTGTCGTTTTTCAAATGACTGATATAAGGTGCAGTTATCAGGCATAAAATAATTGAAGGAAATATTGGTTACAAGTAAAAAAGTTTGTATTTGAAACAATATTTGGTATGAATACTTTATACCTATTACAACACTACTGACAATCTGCATACTTTATTTCGTCGTTTTTCACTACACGCCTCCTTCATTGTCATTCCTATCAAAAGTTGACTAGTCATATATATTTCAATAAAACTCATCAACAATGTCTGCAGGAATATAGTCTTTGAGTTTTTGATATTACAAATTTTCCATATTTTATTGGTAAACAGTTTTTTTGATAAGCACAGGTTTTAAGAAATTCTGGAGAGCCGGCATGCGGTTTTCTCCTGCCAGAGCTGTGTTCATTCAAGTCCATCAATAAAGGTTCTAGCTTTGACTTCAACCACATGTTTGTTTAGAATAAATTAGTTAATAAAGCAGTTAGAATAAATAATCTGGAGCATTAGACGCTGTCACACCATGTATAGCATTTGTAGAGTGAGTCCTGTCCGAACCACTTGGAGGTCAACGAACTGCTTAACAATTCTTTTAAGTCAGAGGTTAAGAAAAACAGCTACAGTGTGGCAAGAAGCTAAATAAATACGACACCTCGAAGGCGAGCCACGTCGCCAGGTGGTATTTCACGCAACTGAAATAAAAAGTACCCAGTGAATGTCCATCGAAGGGGATTTACTATGAAGCTGTTTATTGTGTTTGTGATAAATTGGGTTTCCTGAGGGGATTTCAGAACTTTTTCTAACAATACTTGTTTTTATTTTCCCTTTCTAAAAACGGAAATTTTTTATCGGAAGAGCCTTATCTTTGGAAACCTTTGAATCCGCAAAGGATTACTTATTTCTAATGGTGAAATATACCTTTCATTTATTGCTCCAGTAAACTCTATTTTCATGAAATAAATGGTGGAGTAATCATTTACATGCACGACAGATTGGATTTGATAGAGGAATAAACCATGTAATGCTTTGTTTGGCCTCAATGAAATTGGTTTGTTGAGGTTTATGGCACAAGGGCCTTATTTGGGTGAGCTGCACAAAACAATGTCAAATAAATGGACATACACGTATAATGAAATCCTTACTGACTGAGAAGAGACATACACCAATTCAGATATCGTATCTGAGATCACGTACGGATTTCAGGTTGCTAGCGCAGATGTCAAACTCAATGAAACATCAATAAGTTTGAATAACATTGAAAAAGAGATTGTAAACGCTTTAAAGAGATTGTTGCTAATATATTGCGAATTTAATATAGTAACGTTTCTAAAAAATATATTTTTGCTTAACATATATCATTCATAAAGATTTTAATATTTCGTTTATTGAACTTATCACAACATACATGCGGGTGAAATGAAAATTTGGGAGTATCCTTTCCGCAATACTGGTTAATCACAGATTATACACATTGTAAGTTTTTTAAAGTTTAATGAAGGTTTTATCATCAATAATCGAATTTGTAACGAAAGATATAAACAGACGTCAAACTAAAAATAGATGTAGAATATATTAATTCGAAAGGTAATATTTCCTTTACTCCCAGACAGTTAAATGCTGCAAAATGTTTTTGTTAATTTCAGTTTAGAGATTGTAATTTTTAAATA
Source organism: Metellina segmentata (assembly GCA_947359465.1). Taxonomy (NCBI): domain Eukaryota; kingdom Metazoa; phylum Arthropoda; class Arachnida; order Araneae; family Tetragnathidae; genus Metellina; species Metellina segmentata. Next base: position 44,255,831 of record OX375883.1, read on the forward strand.
TCACATCACTGAATGCTTTATATTTAAACTACGTCATCACACGATTTTTTAACGCTCAAATAAATGTTCTTTGTAAAAGAGTATTCAGATATAAAACCTAATTATATCAGATTTCAATTTTATGAAAATACGAATTAGCGTTACGGAAAGCAATGTAGTATCACAATTCAAAACCTAGAATTTAGATGCACTAGAAACATTTTAAAGTTAGTTTGACTAATACATTTGTTTCTAACTGAAAAATCTATTGAAATTTGGTAAGCAAATAACTTAGACACGCCTTTATTTAATTGTATCCGTCTACATGTTATATAGAAATTTGACATCGAAATTAATAAATAAAGTTTAATTTAAAACACAAAATGCATTGAACGATGTGGTAATAATTATGCCTCTATTGTTTTTAAGTAAAAAACGTAAGTACTCAGTTGCTAACAGAAAAATGAACCGTATGTATCACATAACTAGGTAGGCTTCTAGACCTCATTCTTTGACTACATGTATAGGAAATGTCAAACCAAAATCTAATTGGAATTACCCAATCCTTCTAAGAGATTTAGTTTGGGAAATAAGGTCTTGTTGGGTTTATAGCACACAATGTCCTTATTTGGCTAAGTTACGCCAAACACAACACATAATCAAGTACTGCACACTTGTACACATAAGGAAAGCCTTATTAATACAGAAGAGAAATACACCCAATGAAGAGATCAAGGTTAACACAATCCACTCTCCAAACTTCCACATCACGTCAACGTGAGGACGTTGGAGACCACGATAGGTTTAACTCGCATCAGTTCTCACGTACATAGCGGTCTTCGGTTGGATAAAAATAAAGTTAAAGTTTTTGTTGATGCAGAAGTTCATCCCGCCTTGGCGTTAGATGGCATTGTATCGAAAACCCAAAGTGGTATCTTCTTCACAGATGTAAAGTTTGTATGTTGTTTGGAAGAGGAAATTGTAGCGAGTATTTGGGAAAAAATTGTGTTATTTGGTAGTGTTTTTTAAATTTTGTTACGTATTAAATTTGCCCAAAATAAGGAGCCTTTTCGACATATGCTATTTTTATTTGCGAAAAGGCAAGAATGCTGCACTAATGAAAAATAATAATTGTTTGGAAAAGGAAATAATCGTTTGGAAGAGGAAATTGCAGCGAGTATTTGGGAAAAAATTGTGTTATTTGGTAGTGTTTTTTAAATTTTGTTACGTATTAAAAATTGCCCAAAATAAGGAGTCTTTTCGATAAATGCTATTTTTATTTGCGAAAAGGCAAGAATACTTCAACAATAAAAAATAATAATTGTTTGGAAGAGGAAATTGCAGCGAGTATTTAGGAAAAAATTGTGTTATTTAGTAGTGTTTTTCAAATTTTGTTACGTATTAAAAATTGCCCAAAATAAGGATCCTTTTTGACATATGCTATTTTTAGTTGCGAAAAGGCAAGAATGCTTCACCAATGAAAAATAATATATGTGTTGTGTTAGGTAAGGGGGTGTCGTTGACGATTCCACGTGCTGTAAGTGGACCAGTGGTAAGTGCTGTAAGTTTCGTCACCAGAATCAGTTCTTTATCCATAAACCTCAGAACTTCCATGAGATTATACAGTTACCCAGGAGTTGGAGAAATGTCATCAAAAACAGAATGGAACATGCTATCTTGATTAAATATAGTATTTATTATATAAAATAATTGTTATTTAATTTTTGACAAATAAACGGGACGTTTTTGCGTCAACTCACTAATAAAAGCGTGAACCCATGTAAACAACTGTCACGAATCTTCAAAAACCTCAAATATATTACTGGTGTGACGCTGTTATCGTCACGATCGCTTAAGTTAAGTTTTGAAAGATTCTGGAATACATGCTATACATGCTCTGGAATACAAACATAGAAACCGGTGTTAACATCTTTCTCAGCAATTGAAAATCAAACAGCGATCACTTATTTGACTTTCTCAAACTATTCTGGATCACCCTTTGGCCTTTCTACTCTTTTTGATACTTAAATTGCGGGATTCTTCCTGATTATCTCAAGGTCAAGGGCAGAAGTGTAATACATCACGAGTTCGTATCTTTGTTTCTTAACCCCCTAATCTAATTAAGTTTCTGAGTTCATCTGGGGGACGTGGGAAACAATTGATAGATAACAGCGTGTTAGTGGTCACTAGAAGCTTCTATGACAACCATTGTACCCCCATAAAAAGGGTGGTAGTGATTGAATTGGGAGAGCAAGACGGAGCAACAGAGGAAGAGAGAGTGAGAGCTATACCCAGTAGGCACATTTAGGCCTATAGTAGAAGGATGGTGAGAGTTCATGGAGCACGAAACAGGACGTTGACAGGTGGGGTTCTATATCCAACTTATTCTATCCGTTATTAGATCATTAACTCTATCTTTTATCATGAGATATAACACAACGCAATAAATATCAAATGTACTTGAAATATAAAATGTATACATATATTTATTTATCTGAACCTATAGAGAAATACTTGCTAGTTCAAGGACAATAAATTATACTTCTTTAAACTTTGATTTGTTCTTGAAGCATACACCACCGCGACACTGGCTTAAAGCTATACTACGAATCACATTGATTTAATTCGAAACCAAGCGCATATTAATGAAATCTATCGCCATGTTTCTCAGTATACAAAAGATCTTTATGCATCCACTACATTCACTAGATACAAACTCATTTCCCATCCAACCCCCTTCCCACAATCCAAGCAAAGAGATCGCATTACACCAAATCCGAGTCTACGCTTTCAAAACACAAGTTCGCTCACATGTCCACAACCACGAACTGCGCTTGCTTCACTCAGATTACCCCGTAGCCAAGTCCAGCTACACAGCGCGCAATGTGAAACCCAAATAGGCCGGCTCCGGATAAAGAGCTTTGTTACTCCGCACTAAACCCGGATTCCCGTGTAATGCCTCATGAAACGATTTTGGAACTATGTCGTCACCCGTCTAGGTACCAGCGACCACCTCCGCACGTGCAGTTTGCGCTGGATTTTGTGAAGGCACTCAACTGTAATATCGGGGCTCGTGAATGGAGGTTCGCTTGCTTACTGGGCTGTCGTTCTATTAAACTTAAGGGTGATGTTCCAGGTAGAGGAGACACTGTGTCACACCTAAGAAATTATATTCCTAATGGATGTTATGTTTTAGTGTTAGCATGATGGGTTAATGGAAGTAAACCTTGACGCGCGTTTCCGTCGGATTATTTCTAGGACTTGGAAGGTGGATGGAATATTGTATTGGGTAATCCGGGAAATTCTGCGCGGTTTCAAATCGAAGCTGGATTTGTTACTATTATTTTGCTACCGCTGATAAGGAGTGACCTTGATTGAAACAGATGTTTAAATTCGGTCTATTCTGCTTACACTGCATAATTATAGCATGTATTGTGGCATAATTTTTGTTTCACTGCAGTGCTAAGAATAGAGAACCAGACAGTAAATTTTCGTTACATTATGCACTTTTATTTAAATAAAGGAAAAAATGCTAGTCAGACTGCTCGTAAAATGTTTGCTGTATATGTACATAGTGCTGTTTCTGAGGCCACAGTTCGAAGGTGGTTTGGTAAATTTAAGCGTGGAAATTTCAGCCTCGAAGATGATGCCCGCTCATGACGACCATACTCTGTAAACGGCTTTCTGTATGGTGAGACTACAAAGAAATTGTTCAATATAAATTGATGCCACTAAAACAAACAGTAAATTCGGGGGAAGAAAACAGTTCTCAAATGTCAATATTAAAAGCAAAAATTCGAAGCATAGCGGCCAGAACTGACCAATCGTCGAAGTGTTTTCTTCCAGCATGACAGTGCGCGGCCCCGCATTTCACTGAATGTCAGACAAAGACTTATTGACAATGGCTGAAATGTTTTGTGTAACCCCCATATTCAACAGACCTTGCCCCTTAGATTTTTACCTCTTCAGGTCACTTCAAAATTCTCTGAACGGCCTGGAGTTCAAATTCTTTGGAGACTGTGAAATAGCACCTCAATAACTTCTCTACAAATAAATCTAATTATTTAAAAAAAATAATTTCCCAGCTGCAGGAAAGATGGCAAAGAGTAATAGAACAAAATTGTGCTTATGTGATTCAATAAACATTTATTTTTTTTATGTTTTTGTACTGCTTCGCTGAAATTTATCTTAAAAAACATGCAGAACTTTCCGGATGACCAAATATTTCTAGTACAAAGACGAAAGAGGTTTTCTAAAGTTATTTTATGTACATAATTTCCTTCTGGTTTTGGGTTAGAATAGTAAGCTTTAAATACTTATTTTAAAGGACATGTGTTCAATTTTACACAAAGGTATTTATAAATTCTGTGGCCACTGGGAATATCTGGATAATTCTAAGAACTATTTTTCAGGAGTGCATTAACATTCGCCCTTCTTTTGTAAATTGAGCTTTTGTAATTTATTTTGAGAGCATTCTTTGTTACTTTGTTTTCATGCACATTACTTATTCTCTCCTCCACAAAGCGTAAGGCCCCCAAGACAAATCCACCAGCAGACGCACTTGTCTCATTTTGTCAAAAATTTCGATTTATCCAGTTATTCCTCTAACCCCCGGGCCGCGGACCGGTACCGGTCCGTGGATCAAATGGTACCGGGCCGCCCAAGGAACATTAAATTATTTCCATTTTATTTACTGTGGTGTATTTTTCTAGGATTTGTGCGGTTCTTATCTATGAAATGTCCACTCAAATTATGAGGCGGTAAATCAGAACTTGAAATTTGTTCGGTTACTATAGCTTCAATTATGATTTCTGAATGTCTCTATTTTCCAATTTTGACAAATGTGACAACTGTTTTCAAGTTGGCAGACAAAGTTGCTGCATTTAAAGCCAAACTGAAGTTGTGGGGACGGCGCGTGAACAGAGGCATTTTGGACATGTTTCAGACATTAGTAGCGATTTTAGGCGAGATTGAGCCTAAACATTCATTCTCCCAGTTGGTGCACGATCACCTGTCCTTGCTTATAAAATAGTTCGAGCACTACTTCCCAACCATAAAAGACTCACGAACTAGAAAGGAATGGATCCGCGACCCATTTGTCTACAAATCAGGCGAATCTAGCATGTCTGTGCTAAAACAAGATCAACTGCTGGAGATTGCAAATGAAGGCTGCCTTAAAACTACGTTCGAGACAACAACTCTGCCGGTGTTCTGGATTAAAGTCATGGCGGAATACCCCGAAATTGCCACCACAGCACTTGAATCCCTATTGCCATTTCCGACAACCTATCTGTGTGAAGCTGGGTTTTCTGCAGTGACAGCAACCAAAACAAAACAAAACAACGGAATAAACTGGACATAAGCAACACACTTCGGGTGTCATTGTCTCTTATTACTACCAGATAAAACCATCTCGTTGCAAAGAAACAAGCTCAGAGTTCTCATTGATTTAGCGTTCTAGTGAGTAAAAATATTAAATCATTAAAATATTAATTCATTTGTAACTGTATTTTATTTTGAAGGCATGTTTAAATACAATTAAATTTAAATTATTAAATCAAAACAATCTAAAATATAAACAATCAACGTCCCCCCTCAGCGAGCCGCGTTAAAATTATCAAACGTTGATCCGGTCTGCGTCGTTAAAAAGGTTGAGGGGCACTGCTCTAGACCATAGAAATATTATGTTGCTACTAATTCACTTGTTATAACCCACTAAGTTATAACCCACACTTAGTGATAAACCAAATATATTTATAACCTAGACCAAGTATAGGCATAGCCTAAACAAAGTATAGGTATTACTTCGGTATAGGTATAATCTAGCTCAACTCTTGTTCAACCAGAAACCATCCCACAGAAACAACTTATAATGCGGAGGAAAGGAGTTGCTAGGATTGTGAAACATGGACAAAACGTAGGCAGGAAATTACAACTTCAGTTTAATGAGGAATCACAGAGGCTGATTCTCTTACTGAACCTCAGGAGATGACTATGACTGTTAGCGTTTAGTTGAAGATATGGACAGTCTTTTAAGTGTAATCTTCAACTATATATATATATATATATATATATATATATATTTAATGCAATCTTAATAATAATCGTACTACCACGAAACTGACCAGAGAAAATCTTCATTGCCAGGTGAATTATGAACCGACTTGGGACCATCACGCAACCTCCCCAAGACAGTTTTTATAACTCTCGAATCAACAACAAATCTCAGTTTATAGTAATTTCAGGCAAAGGAAATTGAACTAGCTATACGATTGTGTTGTACCATGTTGTTGGTAAGTAAACGTAACCATTATTATTAACTTCTACGGGATGTTAACCTTCCAAACTGTTCCGAGAAGATATTTCGTCCATCTTACCAATTTTTATGATATATATATATTCATATTTTTTTATGATGACCAGGTCAAGATTTGATAAACTTTCTTCTGGTGACAAGATGTCTCATCCAACAAGGTCAGGTTGAGTTTGTTAACGACGAAATACTTCGATAACACAATCACCAGTGGGTTAGTTAAACTATTCTATTCTATGGAATGGGTGGTAGAGTAACTGGTGGGACAAGAGATAGAAACCAAACTCCACACATTGTAATCTGTCCATGCGACGAGATATCTCATCCACTAAGATCTTACCAATTTCGCTAATGGCGAGATATACCGTCATCGAGATATTTCCAATATTTTTATGACGATGAGAACTAGATCTACGCAGTTTATGCCAATGACGAGATATACTGTCATCGAGATATTTCCGATATTTTTATGACGATGAGAACTAAATCAGCGCAGTTTATGCTAACGACAACATATACCGTCATCGAGATATTTCCGATATTTTTATGACGATGCGAACTAAATCAGCGCAGTTTATGCCAACGACGAGATATACCGTCATCGAGATATTTCCGATATTGTTATGACGATGCGAACTAAATCAACGCAGTTTATGCCAACGACGAGATATACCGTCATCGATATATTTCCGATATTTTTATGACGATGCGAACTAAATCAGCGCAGTTTATGCTAACGACGAGATATACCGTCATCGAGATATTTCCGATATTTTTATGACGATGAGAACTAAATCAGCGCAGTTTATGCCAACGACGAGATATACCGTCATCGAGATATTTCCGATATTTTTATGACGATGCGAACTAAATCAGCGCAGTTTATGCCAACGACGAGATATACCGTAATCGAGATATTTCCGATATTTTTATGACGATGCGAACTAAATCAGCGCAGTTTATGCTAACGACGAGATATACCGTCATCGAGATATTTCCGATATTTTTATGACGATGAGAACTAAATCAGCGCAGTTTATGCCAACGACGAGATATACCGTCATCGAGATATTTCCGATATTTTTATGACGATGCGAACTAAATCAGCGCAGTTTATGCCAACGACGAGATATACCGTAATCGAGATATTTCCGATATTTTTATGACGATGCGAACTAAATCAGCGCAGTTTATGCTAACGACGAGACACCTCGTTGTGACAACCACGAAGAGGGTGGAGTTGGTACTCTCTCCTATTATCAGTGGTATAACAAGGGGTGTACTCACTGGTGCAGGCAGGTGGCTCGTCACTGAGGTCTCCACAGTCGTCGTTGCCGTCGCAGTACCTGCCAGATTCGATGCAGCGTCCGTTGTCGCAGCGGTGCTCGGAGAGGCGGCAGGCAGCCCAGCACTGGCCCAACACCGTCAGGCAGAGGACGAGGGGAGGGGACAGCCATCCCATCCTCCTCCTCCCCCTCAGCCGGCCGACATCCCACTCACGGCGGACACCGTGACCGCGACACTGACCACTCCAATGACCTGGAAAAACAAATCTGCCGTCAATTTCTATGAAAATGAAAGCAACCTACAAACACTTACCAGTCATAAATAGACACATTGGATATCTACGGTAACACCTAGTTTGGGAATCTGAGAACATCGGTCTAACATGCCTTCAACCTCAAGGAGGCTTCAAATTGGTATCTCGATCATCGATATGATCAACTGTGTTAATGACGAGTTATCTCGTCATCAAGGTATAGCTGATTTTGTTAATGACGAGAACAGGATTGTAATGCTTTTTTGTGAGATTAAGATTCGGTCGGTTTTCTCTTAATGACGAGATGGCTCAGTGGGTATGACCACCTCTAGAAACCTTCGAGTTCGCAGGTTAATTCCTGTTAGGTGCATTACTCCATGGATGTATTTATCTCCTTCTGTGCCATTAAAAACTTCCATTGTGTGTATGTCAATTACTTCCTGTTGTATGTCCAGTGTGCAGCATTGCGCCATAAAACCCGAATCCAATCAACCAATTCAATGACAAGGTATCACGTTCGCCAAGATCTGACCAGTTTAGCTAATTGCGAGATAACACATTGTGCTAACATCCAGAGAATTAAATACATTATGACAGTTTTGTTCAAAAGTACCACATCACTCATGTGCGTCTATCCTTACATAAAATATGTAAGGTTTTAAACATTACTACAATAGTGTGTAATTGTTATATCTGTATCTACCAAAACTGCAATTCCATATTTTCCACTTAGCTGTGTACTTGTCCTCCAAATGGTGCCATGACCGTTTCGCGAGGCCTCAGCACTCATGTATAAATTTACATTACAAATTTACTGATATTTGAAATCTCGAGTAAGAGTTGGTAATGGTAGTAAATGGTAATAACATAATTGTTGTTGATTTATAATTAATATCACTTAGCATATGTAGATGGAACGGATAAGTAAATGCTCATGCGAAGTTTGGACAATATTTTCCCTGGCATTTTGTCCGATGAGAAACAAACACATGCAATGTATATCTTGTGGAATTAGGAAAACATGGGTTTTAAATTTGATTTCTTGAGTAACTTGAAAATTTGAGAATAGGATGTTTTCTGTTCAAATGCTTATTATCCAATTAGTACTCACATAAAGAATGGAAAATGTAACACTTGAAATGGCTAGCGAGATGCATTGTATTTTTTGAAACATCTTAGGACTGTTTTTGAAACACTTTAAAAACTACCAAATAAATTTCGACTACCTAAAGGTAATTTCATGATCTTTGTAAAGGTTTATAAAAGTAAGTATTCTATCCCTTTTAAATATTACGTGACATTAACAGATATAACCTCCAATCTCATAGCACCAATAGATTAAGAATTATAACTTCCAAAGTAAAATTGTATTCCGTTTTTTAAATCTTTCAAAAAGGTAATGGTAATGGTAATTTTAGTTAACGTCGTACTATAGCAACACAACGGGCTATTAACGACGGTCCGGGATCAATCCCTTAAGGGAAAGATCCGAGGACAACACCTCGTAATTCTGAACCACGGTGAGATGACGAAGCAACACCTGAGATGGCACCCCACTCTCCGAACTTCCACACCAACCCAACGTGACTTTCGGCCACGACAAATTTAAGGTGCACCAGCCGATTCTACACCATACTCTTACAAACATCCATGCCCGGATGGGTTCGAACCAGGAACCTTTCGATCTAGAGGCTAACACCTTAACCACTATACCGGTTGGTCGACTTTCGAAAAAAATTCTTAAACAAGAGGAAATTCACAAAATAAAAACCACACGGAATTTATTGAAAACGAAAGTGTTGGTGGATCAGGGCGTCATCAGGGAGGAGCCTGATCCATACAACACAAAATGGTGTTTTCTACGAATATGAGCCGCGAAATGCTAAGAAATTGCTCATATACTCCCCCAAACACCATTAAAAACAAAAATACGAAAAAATTCGAATAATAAAATTTAAATCAAACCTGCAGCAGCAGTCGGGAGACCGGCAACACAAAGCCAGAAGATCGCATCAAATGCCGCAACTCACTTAGTTCAACAAACCGCCAACACCAATGACTCAAAGGAAATGACGAAATAGAAATAGTATATGAGTATAGGAGTATATGAGCAATTTCTTAGCATTTCGCGGCTCATATTCGTAGAAAACACCATTTTGTGTTGTATGGATCAAGCTCCTCCCTGATGACGCCCTGATTCACCAACACTTTCGTTTTCAATAAATTCCGTTTGGTTTTTATTTTGTGAATTTCTCCTCTTGTTTAAGAAAAATATATTCCTTGCCATGCTATGTCTGCAGCTTTCAGCGCGCTTGCATGGTTAGTTTTAACTTTTCTTCTAACTTTCGTTTTCACTTTCGTTTTCTGGTTTAATTCATATGATTTTTATTTATTTTTTGATCTTTCATTAAATTACGTATTTGAATGATATAAGTATTTACCAGTCAGAGTTAGTTGCAGCTTTAGCGCACTCCTCTGACAGTGCGATTTATTATATTTTTAATATGTTATTACCATAAAACTCACTGCTCACAAATAAATCTTTCAAGAAAAGTAATAAAGTAAGATGAAGCTGATTTATTATTATCAACAATTACGCCACCGATGACTATTTCTATTTCGTCATTTCCTTTGATTCATTGGTGTTGGCGGTTTGTTGAACTAAGTGAGTTGCGGCATTTGATGCGATCTTCTGGCCTTGTGTTGCCGGTCTCCCGACTGATGCTGCAGGTTTGATTTAAATTTTATTATTCGAATTTTTTCGTATTTTTGTTTTTAATGGTGTTTGGGGGAGTATATGAGCAATTTCTTAGCATTTCGCGGCTCATATTCGTAGAAAACACCATTTGTGTTGTATGGATCACGCTCCTCCCTGATGACGCCCTGATCCACCAACACTTTCGTTTTCAATAAATTCCGTTTGGTTTTTATTTTGTGAATTTCCTCTTGTTTAAGAAAAATATATTCCTTGCCATGCTATGTCTGCAGCTTTCAGCGCGCTTGCATGGTTAGTTTTAACTTTTCTTCTAACTTTCGTTTTCACTTTCGTTTTCTGGTTTAATTCATATGATTTTTATTTATTTTTTGATCTTTCATTAAATTACGTATTTGAATGATATAAGTATTTACCAGTCAGAGTTAGTTGCAGCTTTAGCGCACTCCTCTGACAGTGCGATTTATTATATTTTTAATATGTTATTACCATAAAACTCACTGCTCACAAATAAATCTTTCAAGAAAAGTAATAAAGTAAGATGAAGCTGATTTATTATTATCAACAATTACGCCACCGATGACTATTTCTATTTCGTCATTTCCTTTGATTCATTGGTGTTGGCGGTTTGTTGAACTAAGTGAGTTGCGGCATTTGATGCGATCTTCTGGCCTTGTGTTGCCGGTCTCCCGACTGATGCTGCAGGTTTGATTTAAATTTTATTATTCGAATTTTTTCGTATTTTTGTTTTTAATGGTGTTTGGGGGAGTATATGAGCAATTTCTTAGCATTTCGCGGCTCATATTCGTAGAAAACACCATTTGTGTTGTATGGATCACGCTCCTCCCTGATGACGCCCTGATCCACCAACACTTTCGTTTTCAATAAATTCCGTTTGGTTTTTATTTTGTGAATTTCCTCTTGTTTAAGAAAAATATATTCCTTGCCATGCTATGTCTGCAGCTTTCAGCGCGCTTGCATGGTTAGTTTTAACTTTTCTTCTAACTTTCGTTTTCACTTTCGTTTTCTGGTTTAATTCATATGATTTTTATTTATTTTTTGATCTTTCATTAAATTACGTATTTGAATGATATAAGTATTTACCAGTCAGAGTTAGTTGCAGCTTTAGCGCACTCCTCTGACAGTGCGATTTATTATATTTTTAATATGTTATTACCATAAAACTCACTGCTCACAAATAAATCTTTCAAGAAAAGTAATAAAGTAAGATGAAGCTGATTTATTATTATCAACAATTACGCCACCGATGACTATTTCTATTTCGTCATTTCCTTTGATTCATTGGTGTTGGCGGTTTGTTGAACTAAGTGAGTTGCGGCATTTGATGCGATCTTCTGGCCTTGTGTTGCCGGTCTCCCGACTGATGCTGCAGGTTTGATTTAAATTTTATTATTCGAATTTTTTCGTATTTTTGTTTTTAATGGTGTTTGGGGGAGTATATGAGCAATTTCTTAGCATTTCGCGGCTCATATTCGTAGAAAACACCATTTGTGTTGTATGGATCACGCTCCTCCCTGATGACGCCCTGATCCACCAACACTTTCGTTTTCAATAAATTCCGTTTGGTTTTTATTTTGTGAATTTCCTCTTGTTTAAGAAAAATATATTCCTTGCCATGCTATGTCTGCAGCTTTCAGCGCGCTTGCATGGTTAGTTTTAACTTTTCTTCTAACTTTCGTTTTCACTTTCGTTTTCTGGTTTAATTCATATGATTTTTATTTATTTTTTGATCTTTCATTAAATTACGTATTTGAATGATATAAGTATTTACCAGTCAGAGTTAGTTGCAGCTTTAGCGCACTCCTCTGACAGTGCGATTTATTATATTTTTAATATGTTATTACCATAAAACTCACTGCTCACAAATAAATCTTTCAAGAAAAGTAATAAAGTAAGATGAAGCTGATTTATTATTATCAACAATTACGCCACCGATGACTATTTCTATTTCGTCATTTCCTTTGATTCATTGGTGTTGGCGGTTTGTTGAACTAAGTGAGTTGCGGCATTTGATGCGATCTTCTGGCCTTGTGTTGCCGGTCTCCCGACTGATGCTGCAGGTTTGATTTAAATTTTATTATTCGAATTTTTTCGTATTTTTGTTTTTAATGGTGTTTGGGGGAGTATATGAGCAATTTCTTAGCATTTCGCGGCTCATATTCGTAGAAAACACCATTTGTGTTGTATGGATCACGCTCCTCCCTGATGACGCCCTGATCCACCAACACTTTCGTTTTCAATAAATTCCGTTTGGTTTTTATTTTGTGAATTTCCTCTTGTTTAAGAAAAATATATTCCTTGCCATGCTATGTCTGCAGCTTTCAGCGCGCTTGCATGGTTAGTTTTAACTTTTCTTCTAACTTTCGTTTTCACTTTCGTTTTCTGGTTTAATACATATGAATTTTTATTTTTATTTTGATCTTTCATTAAATTACGTATTTGAATGATATAAGTATTTACCAGTCAGAGTTAGTTGCAGCTTTAGCGCACTCCTCTGACAGTGTGATTTATTATATTTTTAATATGTTATTACCATAAAACTCACTGCTCACAAATAAATCTTTCAAGAAAAGTAATAAAGTAAGATTTAGCTGATTTATTATTATCAACAATTACGCCACCGATGACTATTTCTATTTCGTCACTATATATATCTATATCTATATCTATATCTATATCTATATATATAGAACGTTCAAACGCTCAATTTGTGATCGAGAAAGGTAACAGGATTATTCCGGTCTATTCTTAGAACCCTGAAAATAATTAGAATCCTTCCGAGACCCCCAGAACTACTTTCACCCTGGATAATTTCCAGGAACAGGATTCGGTTATCTGCATTTACTCTACCATGAAGCTGTAATTTGGATGATTATCAGTTCTGCTCCATTAAGTCGAACCCATCAATAGCAGGACACATTCAACAATACAGATTATCTGTTCTCCATTAAACCAGAAAGGACTCTTCAGTCCAAACTTTTCTCCATTCCAGACCCTAACAAGATGTTCAGGATGACATTTTCTCATACAACGAGTTAAGTTGAGTTGGGACATTAAAACATTGCTTGACGTAAATTAATATTTACCCTAAATGCATTGCTGTTACGCAAACAGTACTTTACCGATAAGAACAATTTCACTTATAAATACTTCGGGATTGATTCCCAAACCGTTCCCAATAGCCGTTGTGTTGGCTCAGAGTGTCATTAATTACCTACCTACGTCACTGATAAAGTTAAATGTTTTGAATAGTTACAAAACACCCTCATAAGTTAGCGCAAAATAGCAGAAAAATAATTTTATAACACGAATGAGCTCAATATTAAATGCCAACTTGGCTTACTCCTATCTATACAGCTGACCAACCGGTATAGTGGTTAAGGTGTTAGCCTCTAGATCGGAAGGTTCCTGGTTCGAATCCGGGTCCGGGCATCGATGTTGGTAAACGTATGGTGTGGAGGCGGCTGGTGCACCTTAAATCTATCGTGGCCGAAAGTCCTCACGTTGGGTTGGCGTGGAAGTTTGGAGAGTGGGGTACCAGCTCAGGTGTTGCTTCGTCATCTGACCATGGTTCAAAATTACGAAGTGTTGTCCTCGGATCTTTCCTTTAAGGGACTGATCCCGGACCGTCGTCAATAGCCCGTTGTGTTGCTCTAGTACGACGTTAACTAAAATTACCATTACCTATCTATACAAACAAAAGCTTTCCTCTCCTGAAGATAAAACATTCCTCCTATTTCTATCCACCAAAAATTGATAAAACATATTATGTGACCCTTTACATATCAACTTCAGCTAAGTGTCAGTAAAAATATTATCGAGCGCAAAAAGAACACTACTAGGGAGTTGTCAAAACCAATATAAAACTACAAGAATCTTTTCTGAAGAGCAAATTGTCTTCAAAGATAGATATTCCAAATAGAGGCTGAGGCCTAAATGTTCCACTTTTGGCCGAGTCTTATTTTTTTTACATAACTTTATAAATAGCTTCTTACAAAATATATCATCTTCGATCAATCGATAAAAAAGCATATTACGTTTCTCAGCATATTACGTTTCTCAGCATATTACGTTAATCAGCATATTACGTTTCTCAGCATATTACGTTTCTCGGCATATTACGTTTCTCGGCATATCATATTCCTCCAATCGTCTGTGGAAACAATAGCTAGCCCAAAAAATGCCATTGAGTTGAGTTTGGCATAAACATTATAAAGGTACCTAAATCTGATTGTAGAGCAACTCGACTTCGTTTAAGACACTGGTAAAAATCTTCAAATCTGACTTTATAAGTCATTCCTTACATTTAAAACATATCCTTATTCCCTCATGTAAACCAGATTTTCCCTACATCCAGGTACTAAACCTAAAATCGATAAACCGCATATTATGCCCCTCTACATATCACCTCCCACTAAGCGTCTGTGAAAACAATACCAAGACCAAAAAGCGCTTTTTTGTGGGAAATTCATGAAAAACAGTATTGAAGTACTTAAATCGGAAGAGTAAACTGCCTTCTACAGTTATTTCAGGTAGAAGTTGAGTTTTAAATGTTCGATATCGGGTCAATAATTTTCCAACATTTAACTTGATAAATATGTTTTTGCAAAACATCCTCCTTCTTGTAAGCAAACAAGATTCCTCCTTCCTACGTCCACGGACTAAACCCAAAATCGATTAAAAAAATATAACATAACCCTCTACATATCATCTTCCACTAAGAGTCTGGAAACCACAATAACCCCAAGCATTGTCAGGGAGTTCGTCAAAAACAATATCGAGTACCAACCTGCCATACGCAGCAGTCCTACATGGGAGAGGTTGAGGCATGAATGTTAGATTTCTAGTAATGTATCTTCCACTTTTCTCTCGACGTTACAAATCGCTCTTCAGGAAGTATATCCTTCAAGTAATCAAACTAAATTCCTGCTTCCATGGACTAAACCAAAAATCGACAACTACGGATATTATACCCCTCCTTACGTATCATCTCCCACTTCGCATCTGTTAAGAAAATACCGTTCCAAAAAATGCCCTATTGCGGGAAAAACGTCGAAAACGATATTGAAGCAAGCAAATCACTGCCTAAGAAGAACCTTACCGTTTAGGACAGTTTTAGGGAGGAGTTGAGGAATAAATTTTCGATTTCAGGTCAATAACCTTCCAATCTTTGAATTTAAAAATATCTCCTACACCAGGGATCGAAATACCCTGGTGCACTGTGCACATAAAAAATAAAATTGTGCACCTAACTTTAAAAAAAAAAGGGGGGGGGACTTTTTATGTTATTTTGATGTTTGGACAAAATATTAGTAACGGACCTCTCGCTCTAACGGAACGAAATGCAAGTTCCTAAATACACACTACCCAAAAACAAAATCGCTGGGCCGTAACGGGTTTATACAAGAGGAAGGTTTACTTCTGCCACTGCCACCAGAACTTTCCGATGATCGAAACTTTTTCCTCATGACTCTGTTGAAGCGACTGTCGCAAGGGAAGGAGAAGGGAGAATTTAGACCACTTGACCACCTTACGAACGATAGGCATCCCACATTTCTGTAAACACCTCGTGTTTCAAAAGCCGTAGGAATTCCTGTGAATTGCCTGGCAAATGCGTATAGTAAGCAAATGTTTTTACTATTTATTTTTAAATTCAGATTTTATCTGCTTAAAAGTATACTGTACTCGTTTATTTTGTATGTGTTTTTTGCCCACCAGTGTCTGATGATGACTGAATATTTGTAAGTAATAATTTCGCAGATTCAAAATTGTTTAAATATTTTTAGTTACTATCTACTACTAACCCATCTGACCATACCTAATTAATAAAGTTTATATAGTTTACATTAAGTTTATATAGTTTACATTACATCAATGCTCTTACATTACGTTTTTTTAAATGTGCACCTAAAATATAATATGTGCACCTAATTTAAAAACTTAGGAGCACAAGGTGCACCTGTATTAAAAAATATATTTCGAGGCCTGTCATACACATAAGCAAACCATATTCATCCTACTCCCAAGGGCTAAACCAAAAATCGACAAAACGCATGTTATTTCTCTCTAATATCATCTCCCACTGAGAGTGTGGAAACAATGCCGGGCCCCCAAAGCACCATTGCAGGAAATTCATCATAAACCAAATTAAAGAGCAACACGTATATGAATAAATTGTACCTTGCATTCTTCTGCAACAGATCTTAAAAGCTAGAGGTTAAGTCGAAATGTTAATTTTTATCATGAATCTTCCAATCTTTGACTTGGTAAGTCTTTAATCACATACAAAGTACGTCTTCACGTAAACAAAGCGGATTCCACCTACTTATACGTACTAAACCAAAAATCGATGAAACGCATATTATGTTCATCTCCCACTAAGCGTCCGTGGTAACCCTACCGATCTCAGAAAGCGTAATCGGGGGAAGTTGGTCAAAAGCCATATCGAGATTCTCATATATTAATAAAGAGTAACTCGTTTTCTTCTGCTAGCAGTTCTACAAACTAGAGCGTAGGTCCCAAATGTTCAATTTTTCTTATCAAGAATCTTCCAATCTTTGGTTTGGTAAGTCTTTCCTGACTAACAAAGAACGTCTTCACGTAAGCAAACCGGATCCCACCTACATCTACAACATAGTCATAGTGGGAAGTTTGTCAAAAACCTTATTTGAGGTGCTCGTATATGAATAAAGATTAACTTGTCATCTTCTGCAACAGTTCTTTAAACTAGAGGTTAGGTCCTAAATGTTCAATGTTTTCATCAGGAATCTTCAAATCTTCGATTTGGCCTTTCCTTACTAACAAAGAACGTCTTCACGTAAGCAAACCAGATTCCACCTACTTCTACGGACTAAACCAAAAATCGATAAAACGCATATTATGTTCATCTCCCACTAAGCGACTGTGGAAACAATACCGAGCACAAAAAGCCCCATTGCGGGAAGTTCGTCAAAAACGATATCGAAGCGAATAAATCTCTGCCTAAGGAGTAACCTGCCTTTTTCCACGACAGTTCTTCCGTGGATGGAGGGGGGTAGAAAGTTCGATTTGTGGCCGAGAAAAGAAGCAGGAATCTTCCAACATGTGCTTAGAGCACTGGAAAGAATTCGATTCTTCCAGAGACCCCAGCGCATTCTCCCGAGTCCAATTTTCCAGAGAAGGAGGATGCTGTCCGGTTATCTGCTTTTACTCTACCATGAAACGGCAGGGTGGAAGGAAGGGAAGAAACCCTCCCATCTTAGAGGTTTTTATCTGTATCTCCTCTGGATTCCTTTGTTTCGAAAGAAATGTACGTGGTTTAAAAGTGGTTCAAGCTGTGATCTTTTCTTTGGGCCAGTTGGTCTCTCTTCTGTTGTTCCCTTGGGACACAGTGGCGCGTTTATGAGACAGCGTTCGTATCTTCTAAATAAAATTCAAGAATTTACTCCTTCGAAAAATCTATAAATTTAGAAACAGCTCCAGCGAACGCTCCGTGTTGTGAATATATGCACTGGTGTTCAATAGTAAGAGAATTTTCAATTTGGTGTGAGGTCATCTCTAGAATAACTGGACATGAAATTAGTTATGTACTCGTTGAAATAACACGAACAATAACCAAAATATGATACACACGCATAATTGTAAGATTCATCAGCGTAGGAAGGCCTGAAACAGAGATTACAATACCGACACAAAAATGGGTTAATATGGGGGGTATGGTCTCTTCTTACAGTTATCTCTCATAAAGTTAAATCATATTGGAAATGAAGCAGTTTATAAATCCCTGTAACAGTCTATTCTACTCATCCAGCAACGCTGAACACCAATATTCATGGTATGAATATTGGTGGTATGAATTATTCAATATTCATCTTCAACATCGAAGGCGTTGTGTTGCTCCTGTAGATATGACATAAATTTAACGATTACCTATATCCAATGTAGAGAACTAATCACATGATAGTTTTCACTATAAAATGGCCAGGACCAAGACCCTCGATGTCCATGGTAGGACAAATGACTTGATAGTTTGCATTATAAAATTTTAAAACTCTGGTTCCCCGATATCCGAGGTAAAACTAGTAGCACAATAATTACCATTAGAGAATTATGAAAATCAGGAACCCAATATCCAAAGCGTTGTATTCATTATCTGACCGTGATGTTTTCTTCGGATCTTTCCTTACAGGTTTGATCCTGGACCGTTACCAATAGTCCAGTGTGTTGCTCCAGTGCGATGTTAAGCAAGGTAGCACTAATCTCTCACGCGATAGTTTGCATTATAATATCTTCAGAACCAAGAACACCACTATCCAAGGCAGGAGTAATCACAAAAATGTTGAGAAAAAATATCAGTACAAAGACTTGTAATATCTCTCTAATTAGACAATATTTGGCATCATAAAATAGCAAGAACCAATAATCGAAGTATCATCCAAGGTAAGATTAATCACACCACATCTTCTCAGTTACACTGAATTCCTTAAACTTACAACTGTTACTCCAGCACATGAAATGATAAGTTTCAGCAATCCATGCATAACTTTATAAACATATTAGTGAAAAAAAAAAGACTGTTTCTTAAAAGCACCTTATAAAAGCAAAGCTAGTAAAGGCTTTGTTGGTCTTTAAACCAGCATCCAAAGGAAGATACTTTGAATAACTTAGTTACTGTTACTATACATCACCACCAATGCTGTGGTTCTGGTAAAAGCACGCAAACAAAGCATTACCGAGTTGAGAAGTATGTCTAATGGCATACGTCATGTTTTAAATTTTCTAATATCCATAAAACTAAAATTGGGCCTTATAACGAAAGGGAAAAGGCATATAAGAGTAGACATTATATAAGAGTTACAATGTTCTTATAAGAATTTATGCCGTTGCGTGACTCGCTTACTGCGTAACTTGGCATGGAGCAGGGTGACAAATCTAATACTGGGACGCAAGAAGTATTGCAATTGGCCACCCATCATATAATGCGCCAGTATTGTAATCATTACTTGACCTGAATCATAATTTTTGACAAAATTTATTGCATGTCATATAATTGCAACGAAATCTCATAAAAATGCACTATACGAATTTTTATTGGCATCATATGAGACGTTGCGGATACGAAGGGCAAACTCAACATCGGGCGAAAAATATTTTATCCCATATTTTGGTTTGTCAGACATTAGTGAATAATGATATTAACTTTTTTATTGAGTTAACCCTTTCTAACCCTATAAAAGTAGGTCTAACAGTAGCTCTTCTGTTCAAAGAGCGGTAGAGCTTCGCGATTAAATATGTTTTTTCGGAAACCAGCGTTTTGTTGACTTAGCCCTTCCTATCCGCAACGCCTCATATACACTACCCTAGAGTAATAGACGGGACCAGCGGATTTACAAAAGACTTGTATACTTCTTTGGGGGTGTTTTTCGTGGTATGGCCGGGGACCTTTGCCTATTGTTCCTGATCTATTGAACGCCTGCATGAACATTTTAGACAACCCGGTTCTTCCTACGCTCTGACAATTTTATGGAATGAACGAATATTAGTTCCAGGGACGACAACTCTCCGTGTCATGTTGCAGCCTCTGTCAAGCAGTGGTATCATGATATGGATATAAAAGGTCTTTCCTTGCCTGCTCAGAGTCCCGACCTAAACCCAATAGAACATTGAAGGGACGAGTTCGAGCGACACTTACGGACCAGGGAACCTCGTCCGAAATCTACAGTTGAGCTGGCGACATTCTCGCAGCAGGAATGGACTCAAATACCCATAGCTGTGTATCAAAACCTTTTTGAAAGAATGCCCAGAAGGGTTACTAGTGTAATTGCAGCACGTGGAAGACCATCTCTCTTTTAAAGCATGTATTATTTCCCTTATACCATCACATCTTTCTGTCCGGTTTATTATTTTAGGGTAGTGTATATAATTAAATAAGAGATTTCTTGAATCAATTCAGTCCATGGTGAAACAGATACGTTTTCACCGCTTTGAAACAAAAACTGGTACAGCTTTTATATATATATACACTTTCGAAGGGCAACGCTTTTGGTGCATTTTTGGTGTGCTTTTCGTAGCGAGTTGTGACACGCATTTGCAACCCTGCATTATTAGATTTATGGCAAACTCACGAAATTAAAAATTTAATTTTCGACTGTATTTTGTTCTTGAATATTTTGGAATGTTCGTTTTATTGTCCTTTGTTTTCATGGGACCTTTTAGTTTTTGTCATTCAAATCTTTCCCGCTTCTCTTAAATTAGAAGAATTAAAATTTTCAGTTTGCCTTTTGAACACTTAACAGTGCAGTCGTATCATGTAGCATCGTTTCTTGCATTTACTTGAATCTCTAATTGACTTTTGTAAATCATTTATGAGGGAGTGTAAAACTGTCGAAAAATCTTTAAAAGAATAACACTTATTATTTTACATTTTTTTAATTTTTTGGTCTTCTGGTTTACTTAAGCATGGAATTTCTCATTAGTGACCAAATATTTTTTGAATCACAATCAAGAAACATCCGATTTACTTTAGAATGTTTCTATACTGTAACTTTACGAGGGCTAATTTCACCGGGACTACGGTTTTAAAATTGATACCGAACCACTAGGAACATTAATACCGGGTTTTGTAACCAGAAAATCCTGGATTTTACTGTCGCGTAGAATAAGAATACAAAATAACAAATTTCTAATTTAAAAAAAAAGGACACCAAAGCCTAAGTGGAATCAGAATAATCCTTAAAGAAATCAACACTGTATGCAATATTAAAAATCATTTTTGATGTTTTAGGATTAGCTACAAAAGACTTCTAGAAAGTTCTATGATGCCATGGACAAAAATAGAAAATACCGTGTTTAAAATTTCAATGAAAAATACCGTCTTTGAAATCAGTTCTTTATATTACGTCTTGACAGTCTGCATTAGGAATTTAATTTATACATTGATTCGTAATTTAATGCTAAAATTAAATGTTTCCATTGGAAATTATTAATACTTGAGTTTATATGATCCATTATATAAATTTTATACATAGAATTTCTAGACGCTATGACCTATTGAATAATATATTTTAGCATGTTCTATGAATGTTCAAAAATAAAGGACGAATTTTTCTGCAACTTTGCCTCAGAGAAATACACATATAGGTTAAAAGAGAAGGTGCAATGATATTCAAAGTTTGGATGGATATAACAGTCTAAAACTCTATATGGATATCCCCATTGAAGACCTTTTGCATCATCTGAAACGTATTCAAATATTACCTAACGTATAACTTTTGTTATATTAACGAATATTCAAATACTAATATGGATCTGCACATATATGATAAACTGAACATAAAATAAACAAACTTATAAATATACAAAAAATAAACATTTTGCAGTTTGTAACCTTAACTCTTGGAGTACATTTAAAGGGGAGGCACATTAAATCCCTTCTCTTCAAAATAACAATTTGGTAAAGTACTTTAAGATGTTAAACGATAGAGAGCCGACAAAATAAGTTTAAATTAGAGTTTCTGTCTAGACTTAAACAACTATCAAATTAGTTAATACTTACTAGACAGAATATTACATGAGATTTGGGAATGCTACATTTATTACTTCTTTCTCCGTCCTTACATCGGCGATCACGTGATTACATCTGGCAATTCGCCAAGAATGGTTGATTTGTAGATAAAAGAGGACGACACAAAGAATAAGTACCGAATATGAATTTAATAGCACGTATGTGTATTAAATATAATTTATGATAGGCAAATCAGAATAAACTCGAACGGATTAATCTTAATTCCACATCTGTGAATGCGTAAAATGAATTCATATATCTCCTAATGTATCAAAGATCTGTACACTTATATTAGAATGTATTCGATACTTCGTGATTTATTAAGAAATTGCTCCCCCAAGTATGTTTGACGAGATATATCATCCATCAAGATCTGACCAATTTCGAAAATGGCGATATAAAAGATCTCGATATATCTCGACATCAAGCCGATTTTTTATGATGACGATATTCCGATCTGGCCAGTTTTCTTCTGATGACGAGATATCTCGTCAATTAAGATCTGGTAACTTTTTTCTAATAACGAGATACCTCGTCGAGACAACCACCAGGAGGATTAACCTTTTGAAGACATGAAGCGCTGACTTGGTGCAACAATGCATTAATCTACCATACCGAAGTCTATTCTGCAATGATTAGTATGATGATGAAGTAGCAATTCTGATGATTGTGAGATCGGCACTTCGACCTGGCTAAAGACCGTCGTGTTCACTAATGGTGACTGGGGCACGTTAAATAGGTCGTGGTCACAAAGTCCCCCATGTTCCCATACCAAATCAATACCTCTGGGGGGACCTTCCTGTAAAACGGATGTGTCATGTATGCCGAGCAAAGTCGGACTTCCTCCCAATATGGGGCTCAATAACATGGAAGGCCCTCGCCTCTTGCCGTCTTCGACGGGCCTGGCACTCCTCTGGTCTGCCAGTGTAGGCATTAGAAACAACAACAACAACCGAAGTCTAAGTCTTTTGTTGCACTAAACAAGTCGCAATTTAAAAAAAGCCCCACTATTACAAATCAAGTTACCATTGCAACAGCATGTAATTTGCATTTACATAAATAAAGTATCATAGCCTTTTGATTAGAATAGTAAGAAAAGATAGGTATTTAGATAGGTAGGTATTTAATTTAATCGCACTGGAGCAACACAACGGGTTCAGGATCAAACCCGAAAGAAGAACGCCACGTAATTATGAACCACTGTCAGATGACGAGGTCACATCACAGCTTTCACATCTCCACTCTCCAAAGATCCACACCACGCCAACGTGAGGACATTGAAGGCACGACAGATTTAATGCGCCATTGCCCCCTTTGTACAGGACGGTCTTTCGTTGGATTCGAACTCTGAACCCTCCGGTTGCTAATTGGTACTATTCCAAGAGGGCTACCTCGGCAAAAGAAAAAAATAAATAATTCTTAACCTCCGAAATTAAATTTCCGAATACAATTTAGAAATTCATGCATGACGAGAGACAATATCTCCAATAGTTTCAAATTTATGAAATATTTTATTCGAAGTAATTCACAGCCCAGTTCCCTCGGAGGAAAGCAGTCATCGAAGTTTTGAAACTGATCCGCGTATAAACAAAAAGATCCACTGAAATGAATACATAATAAGGCTAAAGGAAATGCAGATGTGACTCATTCTCTTAAAAAGACATGATTACATTATGTTTTCAGCTGCCGAATTTCTATTGCTTCCCGCACGCCACATGGCAGACACTTCACGCTACACCACCTATTTTTGCAGAGGTATAAGATATGTGCTATTAACTAAGTTGTTATTAAGAATGATTAAAATTCATATATTCACGACTCTGCGATCGCGTGAGAAAAAAAGTGATAAAGTTGTCAGTATGTGTCGTGTGTGTCGGTCGTACCTATAAAGCAAATGTCACTCAAAGCATTCCTTCGCGGCAACGTATACTTCACTTAGAGATTATAAAAAGATTGAAGTAATTTTAGATCGAAATGCTGATAGCTTTGTCTATTATTAGCAGCGTTACTTGATATTTCTTGGGATGGATCAATTCTATTCGGATCGAAATTAATCCGAAATATTGCACCATTTTACGTTTAAAAACGCATTTACACCGTTGTAAACTCTTTGTTGATATTACAGTGGCGGCTCAAGTCAAATGGGAGTCCCAAATGGTAAAATTTCCGGTGCTGTCCAAACTCACGTTAGAAAAAAGTTTAAAAAAAACTCTCATTAAATTATTAACAAACATAAAAGTAAACAAAAATTTCCTATCATAACACATTAGATATATTTATAGAGAAACATATTTTTTACATGAATTTTCGTCTTGATTTATTTCTTGCAAATTTGTCCTCTTTTATATTTTGGAAGTATCAATTCGGTTTTAAATTTTTTGCTCTATATACAAAATGGACATATTAATTAATCTTTCTTTTTCCATAGTACTCCTTAAATAATTTTTTACAAGCTTTAAAACAGAAAACGATCTTTCTCCTGGAGCATTAGATAACGGAATCGTTATAAAAATTGAATAATATTTCACCATTCGGAAATCTGCAAAACATTTTTCTTTGGAGACTCGATAGATGTCTGGTGTGGTTTTTATGGTGTCCTCGTTTTCATTTCGAAATATTAAAAAATGGTCAAATTCATCTTCAAAAGTACAAACATTAATGTCATTTTTGTAAATATCCTGCAATATTTTTATCATATTCTTTTTTTATTCGATCGATAAATCCCTATTCAGAAAGATTCAAAAAGGCTCCACAACTTTATACGTGTGAGTTATTTGAGATAATTCTGCCGTGGTGTTATCGCATGACACGAAATGAATTGACTATAAAATTTATTTTATTGTAAATTCATGTGTGTGTGTCCGACTTTTTTTCATTAAAAAAAAAAAAAAAAAAAAAACATTTTTCTCTTTTGATATCTGCGAGTTTGTCAATCTTCCACATTAAATGTTAGGCCTGATAAATCAGTTGCCTCTTTCTCCAATGTTTTGAATTCTTTGAAATTATTGATAAAATTTTCTATTGACTTCAGTAGAATAGATCCTTTGCACTGATAGCAGTGATTTGCTAGTACCATTTATTTTTTGAAAAAATAGTATTATAAATAACTGTGAATAGGAGGGTTAAATATTTGTCCATTTCTTCAGAAGTGGAATCGCCTCCACTATGGTAATTTTTTTCCTTCTCCTGAATTACACATTTCAGTTAAATTCTCCTTTATATGGGTTAAACCAAGTTTTCTAGCTAATACATCACCTTCTCTTGCTGACCGTCTTCTATTAGAAACTCTTTTCACTGCACTTAAAAGACGCACATTGCAAAGACGCTGTCACATCTTTCCTCGAAGCCTAATGAAAAGACATTTTAAGACCTCGGGGCCCCTTCGTATTCGAGGCCCTATGTTCCCGCTTAATCCGCCTCTGCAACTTCATCGGCACTGACCACTCAAATCACCCCTTTGTGTTGTTGCACATCCCCCTGGTGTAGGAAAGCCTACACCAGGTCCAGAAGGCCCCGTCGTGCCAGATCCCCATATACTTGCAAAAAGTCCTGATCAACCAACAGCTGCTTATACGAAGCGCCAAGACAGAGAAGAAGGTGATCAGGACTGGCAGGTAGGGAACAGGAACAAGGAGGGAAAATTCTCTCCCCGTTCTGAAATTTGATACTTTTAAGATGGCCACTTCGAAATCTGGCCATGGCCGATTGAAAAGGCCGAGGGCCACAGCATGTGATTTTCAGCTAATACATCACCAGAGTCCAGTGTGATTGCCAGCATACCAATGGTGGGATGGCGTACGGCGCCACAAGGAAAGCAAACGTTGTTTTCCCAGGGAATGGACCTCAGTGGGAGTGAGGCGATTCACCCCTTTGTTAAGAAGAGTGATGACCATTCATCACGCCATTTTAATCGAAAAGGTCACTCACTGACAGTTTAGCGGGAGGTGTGTGTTCAGGTAAGCGATGAGGTCAAAATTTCATAGAGAGAGATCAAAAGACGGTGTGAGTGACCACGTGTTGCCGAAGGGCAGAAAGAAGCGACGATTGTCAAGCAACTCCGAAAGGGGACGAGATAGGGGAACATTTTCATCCCAAATTTCATCTCGAAGAAATGTCCATCAAAAGTTGCAATCATTTTATCTTTATCGACTCCTGGTTTAGGCTGAGGGCAGCACTTATGATCCTGGAGCTTTTGAAAAAACCATAATTTGGTTAATTTTATTTTATGTTATTTTTCAACTTTAACTCAAACACAAAACTTTTTTTCTCAAACACAAAATTTTAGTTTGCGCGTTGGATTTCATAGAAACTATTCATCATATTAATCTGAAATTTCATACATATACTCAAAATAGGTTCTTTTATAACCTATACATCAATTTTCAGACCAATTATTAACAGAATGTTTTAACAAACATTTCAACTTTAACTTTATTTTTCTCAAAACTTTTTTCTCAAACATTTTAGTTTGAGCTTTGGATTTCTCAGAAACTATTTATCATATTAATCTGAAATTTCATACATATACTCAAAAATAGTTCCTTTTTGACTTATAGATCAATTATTATCAGAATTTTTTTTGGAGTTTTAGTTAAATTTTTTCTTAAAGTTAAATTTTTTTTAAATAATTTTATTTAAAAAAAAATATTTTTTGTTTCTAATTTTTTTTTAAAGTATGTATAACATCAAAACTGAATATTTTTCTAGTAGATGTAATAAATTTTGTACATATTGATCAATTTTGTACTTTAAAATCCTGCGCGCAGTAAAACATTGATATTAAAAAGTATCCAATATAAATTTCTTAACAACTTTTAAAAAAAAAATTTTAATTAAATAGAAATTTGAAAAACAATGTAAATGTATGCGAATATAATATGGTAAAAGTTGAAAAATTCTGTTTTGTTTCATTAATAAGTTATATTGATTTGAAAAAGGATGTTTTTTTGCATACACGGATAATTATTATCCTATGACCCCTTAAGAGATTTGCCAATTTGTTCCCAGGAAGAATGTAAGTTGAATACTTAATACGCGCACTTAATACCAAATCATTGTTTCTGTCGTGCCTCCTAATGTACTCTGTGATAAATAAATTTGTGTTTGTGGGCCAAGCCTCTATCCAAGCCCCTTCCGAGGGGTTCGCACACATCTATCCCTTCTGCAACCTGCAGCCATCCTTGCAGGAATTCTATCCAGATTTGATCAGATTATCCAGAAGTATATGTCATGGGATTCTTTCAAACCAATCTATGTGGTTATTTAACTATTACATACGTTGTGGTTGATTGGTTTGGGTTTCAGAGCAAAAAGCTGCAACACAAAGGAAGAAATGCAAGCCAGTAAAAATAGCAAAAGGTTAAAATATTGTAACCAACACTAGACGATATATTTAAAACGATATTTTTCTTGTTCAGATGATATTAATGTAGTTTAGATGATTAAAAAGGTACAGGATAAACGTTTTGAGGTCACCATTGGTAAAAACAAATTCTGAAGGCTACAAATATAACTGGAGAAAATTGCTCACATTAAATTCATTTTTAATTACATCAATTACATTTAAAGTGTACTATCGCCAACTAAGTCAATCATTAAAACAAATTAAATGTATTTAAAAGACGACGAATTATGGCAATGGCAAAATGCTGCAAGGGTTTAAGAAGGCGAAGAGCGAGATGTGTGGAGGGTGTCCAAACAAGTCTGATAAAATTGGTGATGGAATGTTGAAAAAACCGTCGAGGGAGAAAAAAAAATGTCTAAGACCTAGACAAGAAGTTAAAATATGATTGATGGAGAGGATCTTGGAAATGATGGTAAGATGGAGCGGTTTCCCCAACCAATAAAAGTCTAATCTATGCGTGACTCGTAAATGGCTAAAGCGAAGACGTGATTTAAGTGTTGCTACACTGCTAGAAAATATGATGCAGAGGATTAATAATAGGATCTAGTACTGAACTCCGTCAATAGATGGAACTGATTCTTCCATAACATACTTTCCACAGGCATTACAAGGTCCTCCAATACTCTTGTTCAATCCTCCAGATGGTTTCGACGAGTCGTTATCAGGCATGTCGTTATAACGCTACTGCCGAATTTTTATATGACAACGAGATCTGGTTTCTAAAAACTATGATTTGGTCAATTTTCTTCTAGTGGAGAGATGTGTCGTCTATTAAGATATAGTCAGTTTTGCCAATGACGAATTACCTCGTCAAGACACCAACCAGGACACCACCTAAAGTCCGTTGACAGATGGAGTTGATTCATTCATAAGACACTTTCCACATGCGTTACAAGGTCCTCCAATACTCATGTTCTATCCTCCATGTGGTTTCGACGAGTCGTTATCACGCTACTGCCGAATTTTTATATGACGACGAGATGTGGTTTCTAAAGACTCTTATTTGGTCAATTTTCTTCTAGTGGAGAGATATGTCGTCCATTAAGATATAGCCAGTTTTGCCAATGACGAATTATCTCGTCGAGACAACAACCAGGACACCACCTAAAGTCAGTTGACAGATGGAGTTGATTCATTCATGAGATACTTTCCACATGCGTTACAAGGTCCTCCAATACTCTTGTTCTATCCTCCATATGGTTTCGACGAGTCGTTGTCACGCTACTGTCGAATTTTTATCTGACGACAAGATCTGGTTTCTAAAGACTCTGATTTGGTCAATTTTATTCTAGAGGAGAGATATGTCGTCCATTAAGATATAGTCAGTCTTGCCAATGACGAATTACCTCGTCGAGACAACAACCAGGACACCAATTAAGGCCCGTTAACAGATGGAGTTGATTCATTCATGAGATACTTTCCACATGCGTTACAAGGTCATCCAATACTCATGTTTAACCCTCCATGTGGTTTCGACAAGATATCCCGTTCGTCAAGATCCTGAACAATTTTGCGAAAGACGAGATATTTCGTCATCCCACTACTGCCGATTTTAGTTATGACGACTAGATCAAGAACTGGTTTATGAAGATTATAATCTGGTCAATTTCTTCTAATGGAAAGAAATGTCGTCCATTATGATATGGTCAGTTTTGCCAGTAACGCATTACCTCGTCGAGAGAACAACCAGGAGGTTTATAAGGGAATTTAATGAAACTACTTATTTACCAAACTGTGTATGTAGCATTAAGATAAAAATGTAAGAGATAAAGTATAATTAAAAGTCATTTGTTTAGCTTAAATCATTAACAAAATCTCAGGCCGTCGATTAAACGAATGTTCTCAAATCCCACCAGGACAGGCTGGGAAAAGATGCTAACAGGACCAGGACGGGAAGTGAAGCGGAATTCCGAGGACTGCTTCATTGAGATTATCACATGGTTGAATTAGGAGAATGTGAAAAATGCGAGCACAACTATGTTTACGGAGCTCTGAATAAAGTCGGCTGGATTCTCAAGATAAGGTTATTTACAGTTACATTCTTTGCAAGGTTAGAGTAGAATGATGAAGTGCTGATAGGAAAGGAACACACATTAAAATTGCGGATGAAATATATAAAAGTACATACATAGTATAGTATTTTTGATAGAACATATTTCTCAAAAGCTGTTTAGAATTATTGCAAAACGTTAATTATCTGGTTGGGAGGTAGTCGTACTGAAGCAACGTAACGGGCTGCTGGAAATGGTTTAGGATCAATCTCAATGGGTAAGATATCAGGACAATAACTCGCTATTTTGAACCACTATCAGATAACGAGGCAACACATAAGCTTTCAACCCGCTGTCCAAACACCACTCCAATGTGAGGACATGATAGAGGTCACGAGAAAGATTTAACGTATGCGTACCCCTACGTACATGATCTTTTGTTTGGTCAAACCTAGAGCTTGAAACCCTAAAGTTGCTAGTATGTGAACCTAACAAATGTATCACGGAATCTAAATGTCATATGTTTCTTCGGATGTTTTCTTCGGAGCTCGATACATTTGTTTAGCAAATATCAACTCTTGGAAAGGATCAAATTATTTCAAACATTTTCAAGCTATTCAGTATTCCTCACTTATATAAAATATCACTTAATTTTACGTCCTTCTAGTTGCTATATCAATCTATAAACCTAGCTCATGGGCCATCAGTATATTGCCAATTTTCCGTTGATAAAGAGATCAAGATCTGGTAAGTTTTATTCCAAAGATATGTATATGCATGTATTTCAATTAAAGTCGCACTGGAACAACGTAACAGGCTTTTAGAGACGGTCAGGGTAATTGGTAATTTTTAATTAACGTCGTACTACAGCAACACAACGGGCTTTTGACGAAGGTCCGGGATCAATCTCTTAAGATCCGAGGACAATACCCCGTAATTTTGAACCACGGTCAGATGACGAAGCGACACCTGAGCTGGCACCCTTCTTCAAACTTCCACACCAACCCAACGTGAGGACTTTCGACCACGACAGATTTAAGATGCACCAGCCGCCTCTATACCATACGCTTACAAACATCCATGTCCGGACCCGGATTCGAACCAGTAATCTTACGATCTAGAGTCTAACACCTTAAACGCTATACCGGTTGGTCGTCTAGCGATGGTCAGGGATCTATCCCGTAGGGAACAATCTGGGCACAACCCTTTGGAATTTTCAACCACTGTCAGATGACGAGGTCAACACCTCATCTGGCACCCCAATCTCCAAACTTCAAAACCACTTCAACGTGAGGACATTTGAGACCAAGACACATTTGACACGTAGCAGCCCCCACGAACACGACGATTTTTGGTTGGGTCGAGTTTTGAACTCGTGAACCTACGGTTATACTCTGATGCTCTACCAATCACTTACCACATCACCACATCCCCTACCTTGTAATAGAAAGTAACACTCAAAATACTTTTCCTTTTTTTTATCAAATCTATCTGTATAAAAAAAGGATGTACATGTCTGTTTATATTATCTATACATATCTACAAGGTTTGATCAATCCACACCAAATTTGCTACACTTGTACTTTAGCACTGCGGAAAACATAGGCTATTTCATTCATGTCTTCATACCAATCTGTAGCCATGAAAATTGGCACATGGGTAGTCCTAAAAGTGCCCCTCGAAGCCCCAATTTTTTAAACGGAAAGTTTGTTTTCCTGCAATAAAAGGATATAGACAAAGAAACACGTTCTACAGGGTTTGTGTATTTGAGTTAACGCACGGAAATGTCGCGGTCATATTTTAAATCGGGTAATTCAGCTAGTAGTATAATTTTTTTTTATTTCCAATGGCAAGGCTGGGTACAGATTGCAAAGACAAATACAATACAATACAGTACAAAATTGACCGAAGTCATTGTAGCCTTATACAAGGCCAGAAGTGATGGTCACTTGTGAAGGGGCACCCAGTGGGTGGACCATCATTGTCCCTAACAAAGGACAGCACATTTGACATCCATGCCCTGACCCAGATTCGAACCAGGAACCTTCCGATCCAGAGGACAACACCTTGACCACTAGACCGGTTGGTCGGCACTAGTCGGCACAAAAAACTTAAAAGTTTACTCAAGAAGTTATAAATATGAGTATTAATTTCGGAATTAAAAATCTGAGTATTGCTGAAACTTTTTTGTAAACGACTTGTAAAAGCTCAAAATTAAGCATTTCCAAGTTATTAAAAAGTTGATCAAGTTACTCAACACTAATTCCAAATCTATTAGACCTAATTTCACGTCTTTTCCAGCTGCCATTTCCTGCCATAAAACCAGCGCATACGCCATCGCCGCTGAGTGCTTTTAGCAATCTGAAGACCACCGCGGCATTATATTTGCACTTAACGTTTATTCAAACTGCGACTTTTCAATCACGCACGGGGAATCCGGACCAGTTATATAAACACAAACAAACACGTCACACTCCGACCCCCTTTAACAAACAGCAATCGGATTGGCCCGACACTAAAGAATATAAATCGGATTCCCCGAAATTAAATTTCGCAATCACTGCCAATCCTTTTTCGGGGAAAAAACCCCGCGACTCCTTATAATTCTTTTTTCACAACGAGAGGAAATATTTTACTTCGAAAAGTAGGACGAGGGAGGAAGGAAGCCATTCCCGCAAAAAAAATTCTATTTCATTTCCATCCCCACTAGAAAGGAGGAAATCCCTTTAAAATATATCCCTCTCTGAGGGCATCGTTTCAATATTCCGTCGCCAAATTTGATTTAAACTTCGCTAGTCTCACCCCTTTGTACATTACCCATATTTACCATCGGTATTGATTGTTCGAATATTCTAGAAGGGAGGGGGCGTTCTGGGAATTCTAGATTCAACCCAGGGTGGACGAGGAAATCCAAATGTCGACCGCAATATCGTCTGAACGCATCGGTACTCTAGGCACCGAATAGATTGAAAATAAATCAACATTTGTAACAATAACCACCCTATTCGATGGTTTTTGCGTTTGTCTGCTACCCAGAAGGTGCCAGGTTTGATACCCGGTCTGTAAGCGAAAGGTTGTGGGATGGGTTTTATGGAGCAGGGACTATAGTTAACCAAGATGTGTCAAACCTAAGGCAGCATCAAGAAAATGGTAGGTAGATAGATATTTTAATTAACCTCACACTGAAGAAACTCAACGGGCTATTGGTGACGGTCCGGGACCAAACCCAAAGGGATAGATCCAGTAGATATATATTTATTTAAGGTCGCACTGGAGCAACATAATGGGTTATTGGCGATGGTCCGGGAATAATCCCTAAAGAAAAATATCCGAAGACATCAAATCCTAATTTTGAACTACGGTCAAGCTCAGACCTGAACTGGCACCTCACTCCAAAATCAACCTCACGCCAACGGGAGGACATATTTGAGCCCACAGCAGATTTAACGTGCACATACTCTCTTTGTACACAATGGCCATTGATTGGATTCAAACTCGTAATCCTCCTGTTGATAGTCCGCTACTCTTCAAACCAGTCTAACTCGACCCGAGTCGTACTTGGATTTTTCCATTCGGAATCGACCCCGAACCGTCACCAGTTGATTTTTTGGTTGCTCCAGTGTGACGTTAATTCAGAAACCTACCAACAACTTTCATTATTATGTCAATTGACCACAAAAGACCAGGGTTAATGTTCTTAACAATTTGAACAACGTGTTAGTAGTAATTTAATCATTGTAGAATTGTGTACCTTTCTCACCTGGTATTGGTTCAAAGTTGTTTCATGCAAAACTTCAATTTTTTGCAGACAATTCTCCATAGTTCAAGTGAAAATCAAGAAAAAAGTTTGGTGCGATAGAAATTTGAAAATTGTGTTTACTTTGCAAACTGTGCTAGCATCCTGCATGTTGTAAGTTACATTTATAGTTTTATTCCTCCCTCTTGTATTGCTCACATCACAGCGTTAATAAAACTTTCATTGCGTGTATATGTCTATTTATTTAACGTCGTTTGGTGCAGTTTGTTCAAATATGGCAATTGCGTCATGAAAACCAACGAAAACGAAATAATACGTAGCTTATTTTCAGATTTGCACTGTTTGAAATTTAGGACTATGTCCCATTCACGTGAAATATAAGGCTATTGAACAAAGAGTGTGGCTAGTAGTCACGTGACTACTAGTGACTGTCACGCGACTACTAGTGACTGTCACCCGACTACTAGTGACTGTCACGCGACTACTAGTGACTGTCACGTGACTACTAGTGACTGTCACGTGACTACTAGTGACTGTCACGTGACTACTAGTGACTGTCACGTGACTCTAGTGACTGTCACGTGACTTTTAGTGTGTCACGTGATTGTCCTCTAAAAATTGACTTGTTTCGCCAATTTGGTATCATCGTCTCGTTTAGCAATATAGCATGCTATAACAGGGGACGTGAGTCCGCGATGACTAAAATGGTGAAATTGACAGTTTACTATTATAAGATTATGAATCAATGGACAATCAGGTGATTAATCAATCGATGGCGTCTTCTGCCATCATGTAAATCAACAATATGAACCTTCCAATTCCACCCAGTATACGAAAGCAAACCATGGTTCATATTAGTACTAGATTTGGCCATATGATCCTGAGCACATAAAATATCACATTTGTTCATGCTACTTATATATTTCCTCTATAGCATGGTCCGGTCTCGGAAATTACTCGTTTTTCGGTTTCTATTTGACTATGGCTAGATAAATCGCTAGTTTGACTTTCTGTGTTTCCCCGAGTTCATACAATGATCGACAGGGTAGGGCTTCGAACAAAAGAACCGATCCTCTTAAGGACCAGTCGCTGACAGCTCGCAAATATTGGTTAATGTCAGCGATCACTTAAAAGGAGGACAAAATGCAGAAAAATCTGTCCAACTGTTGAACCAGAATTCTCAATAACGTGAAATTAAATTTACTTTTAAAGGATTCTCGTTTGTATTTACTCATGAACCAAAAACCATCTATACACTGCGCGGCTACTTTATTATGACCACCTCGTCAATATGTCGGTGGTCCATCTTTCCTTTAATACAGCGTTGATTCTTCTTGGTATGGACTTTACGAGATGTTGATAGGTCGTTTGTGAAATCTGAGACCATACTTGAAAGAATGGTACTTTCCAATAATGTGAGATTAGATGGTTGTGGATCTAGATGTCTGATGGATCTTTCAACTTCATCGCACAAATGTTCAATATGATTGAGTTTTGGGGATAGTGAGGTCCAACTGAACAAAATGACATCTGTTTCATGTTCCTCAAAGCAATTCTGTACAAAACCAGTCCTATGACAGGACGCATTATCCAGTTAAAGGTACCCATCGCCATTGCGATAAAAACCATCAGCATTACATGATGCACTTGGTCAGCAATTATGTTTAGATATGATGTCTGATTCAGACTTCCGTATACGCAAAATAAAGACCTCAAAGCATGACACGAAAACATTCCCCTAACCATCATATTGCCTGCACTAGCTTGAAGGGTTGTAGCAGTGCACTTAGAATCCATGCTTTTGTACTGTTTCCGCCAAACTCTAACTCGCCCATCTGCATGACGTTACTTGAAACGGGATTCATAGGACCACATTACGTTTTTACAGTTGTCCACTGTCCAATCTGTGTGTGCCTGAGCGGATTTGAGACGGTTTAATTTGTTTGTTGCAGAGAGCAACAGTGTTCGCATGGGTATTCGGTTTCCCTAGCCCATATAATACACGGTACGGCGAACAGTGCGCTCAGAGATACTTTGAAACGATCCTTGATAAAGATTTTCTACAATTTGCTGCACTGTTACCGTCCTGTTCTCTTTTGCAATTCGGATGACTCTTCGTTCCACCCGATCATTACCCACTCTGTGACGACCACAATTCGCACGTTCAGACAGTTTCTTTCCGGAGTTTCCAGTCTTGATACACTTTCACTACAGCTGCTCGTGAACATTTCACAAATGCGGTGGTTTCGCTAAAACTCGCTCATACCTCCGAGCTCCTACTATCATCCCACGTTCAAAGTCCGTCAAATCAATTTGCCTCATATATTCACAAACAATTCACCTATACTACTATATCAGGAACTCAGCTTTCTTCTTTTATAATACCCTAGCCCTCTAGCGGAAACATTGTGACGCAATAGGTTATTTGCTTAAAACTGTCAGGCGGTCATAATAAAATGGCTGCTCAGTGTATGAAAATCGTCTTGACAGAGTATTGAAACTGTTACCGTAAACATTGGTTCATTCGTTGTGTATTCGTACCTTAACCTTTATGAGAAATTTTTATTTAAAACTAAATGTGAAGTTAAATAGTTTCCCCTGCAGCAACAACACAATGGTCCATTGGCAGTAGTCCAGGGTCCATCCCGAAGGATTCAAGGGAAGCACCTCATAAATTTGAACCACGGTCAGAAAACGAACTAAATGTGGAAGACAATGAGTGCAGGGACGCAGTTCCTGTTTCGTAACATATAACGTAACTTGATATGTTAATCAAGTTCACATTTCGTTAGGTAAGTATTGTAATTAGTCGCGATGAATAAACACAATTCACTCTTTGGAAATTGCGGAAGGTCACTTATGAGTGGTTTCGTTCAAGCGTGATACAAATGGCGGTAGTGTTTTTCTAGTTGTGCGTGTTTCTTGAACGTAATCTAAACGTGACGTCACATGCTTTGTTACATAAGAGAGGAATAAACTAGGCCATCAATTGAACCTGCACCAACTGCAACCTGTCAAGTGACGAGGTCTTTCCCTTCGGGACTAATCCCATACCCTTGCCAATAGTCTGCTGTGTTGCACAAGTATGACGTTAATTCCACTACCTACTAACCGCAAGAGCAGGTAATGTAGGTAATGTGCCAAGGTAATATCTGGGTGCAGATTTCCTGTACGTATTTATTTTCAATGTGATCTCATTTGATACAGTTTCAGCAGCTTGAAGATAAATCTTCCAAGGAATAGATTGCAAATTGATTCCTGACAGATTGACGGTCAACAGTTAAATTAAAAGCCCAATGATGCGAAAATGGCAAAATGCTACATCTCAAGGTATTCCTGATATGTGTGCCGACCAACCGGTATAGTGGTTAAGGTGTTAGCCTCTAGATCGGAAGGTTCCTGGTTCGAATCCGGGTTCGGGCATGGATGTTTGTAAACGTATGGTGTAGAGGCGGCTGGTGCACCTTAAATCTGTCGTGGCCGAAAGTCCTCACGTTGGGTTGGCGTGGAAGTTTGGAGAGTGGGGTGCCAGCTCAGGTGTTGCTTCGTCATCTGACCGTGGTTCAAAATTACGAGGTGTTGTCCTCGGATCTTTCCCTCAAGGGACTGATCCCGGACCGTCGTCAATAGCCCGTTGTGTTGCTCTAGTACGACGTTAACTAAAATTACCAATTACCAATTACCTGATATGTGTTATGGACAGCGGAAGTAAAATCTTCACTTTCCGTCTGGTTTGTCAACGCTGAAAACCTCTTAAAACAAAATGCCAACTTTAGCTTTTTTATTGAAATCGTTGCAGGTGCTTGCTTCCCCATTCAAGAAATGGTCAAATTTCACCTACTTCCTGTCACAAGTTTCATAAATTCCGATTACTTTCCTTCTAATTTACTTCCCTTCCAATCCCTCAGACGAGCCGAAACACCAGCGTCCATTTCAATCCGATTTGGCGATAACCTTATCTCTCAAAAGCCGAACCATTTCTCAAATACGCCTTGCCGAACCGATGCCACTGAAATCCCAAAACAAGCGCAAACGATCCTCTCCGAAATGACCCGGTATCTCTAATTTTGCTCGAATGGACCGACCGGACTCTCGCACCATCATTCCACTCCCCTCCCCCCACGAAATGGCAGCGATGGTTCTATCCTGTTCCAGGATGGCAATCCGAAGATTACGACACGCTTTTGATGGCCTGTAGGGAGAAAAGTAGAAAGTAAAAGAAAAATTGGCGATCTCTTTTGGCGTAATGAGAGGCTGGCGATCACGTCATTAGGCCGCCAAGATTACGCGAGGGAGGGGGGTTTGTTGTATCCCCTCCCTGTGTGACCTTGCGGGAAATGCCCGGATGGCCGGTGGGGTAAACAAACATTGCAGCTGCCTCTTCCTGGATGGAAGTCTGACGTTTTGAATGGAAAATGGCTACAAGTTGTGGTTGTTGACCTTACATGCTTGTTTTGTTTCTGCATCTTTACATGCGCTATTTGACCAGTTATGACCTTGGTCAAAGATAATATTTCATAGCATTCTTTTAGGCAATCGATGTCGTAATAAGTTACGAGTGTTTGAGGATAGCAGAAATACGAAACTATGTGACAGTAGGAAGGTTTGTATTTTCATTGACGACGTCGCGCTGGAGCAAACACACCGGGCTATTGGTGACGGTCCCAGATCGAAAACAAATCGAAAGATCCAAAGACAGCACCACGTAATTTTTAACCACGGTCAGATGACGAGGTCAACACCTGAGCTGGCACACCACTCTCCAAACTTCCACGTCACGCCAACCTGAGGACGTTTGAGTCCACGAAGGATTTAACGTGCGCCAGTACCCTTCGTACACGTTGGTCTGGTTGGATTTGAATTCGCAACCCTTCGGTTGGTATGGTGCCGACCAACCGGTATAGTGGTTAAGGTGTTAGCCTCTAGATCGGAAGGTTCCTGGTTCGAATCCGGGTCCGGGCATGGATGTTTGTAAACGTATGGTGTAGAGGCGGCTGGTGCACCTTAAATCTGTCGTGGCCGAAAGTCCTCACGTTGGGTTGGCTTGGAAGTTTGGAGAGTGGGGTGCCAGCTCAGGTGTTGCTTCGTCATCTGACCGTGGTTTAAAATTACGAGGTGTTGTCCTCGAATCTTTCCCTTAAGGGACTGATTCCGGACCGTCGTCAATAGACCGTTGTGTTGCTCTAGTACGACGTTAACTAAAATTACCATTACCATCGGTTGGTATGGCATTTTAAGTTACGTCGCACTGGAATAACCCAACGAGCTATTGGCGACGGTGCGGGATCAAACCCGATGGGAAACATCCGAGGAGAACACCCCGTAATTTTGAATCACGGTCAGATTACGATTTTACACCTGATCTGGCACTTCACTCTTCAAACTTCCACACCAGGCTCACGTGTTTTACACCTTCATGTTAAAAATACACTTTATATTGCAACCGGGATACTGCAGACCGTTAGATTAAAGTGTAAGTCACGCGAGCTCGCGAATAGACGGGCCGATTTGCAATGATTACACATACTAATGTCTCCAATCAGGCTAGATCAGTTATCCAGCGACGAGATATGGCATCCATCAAGATCTATTGTAATTTACTAATGACAAATATAGTTGGATAATGCCAATCTGACTAGATAAGATAATGCTAATTCTTTGACTATAACGATATGCAGATCTATTCAGTTTATTGTAATGACAAGATAACACATCTTTCAGGATTTGGTATGTTTGTTGTAATGACAAGGTATCGCGATTTTCAAAATCTGGTCAGTTTTGTGTAGTGAAAAGGTATTACGAGTATCAAGATCTGGTTAGTTGGTTTAGTGACAAGATATAACGTCTTTCAAGATATCAGTTTGTTGTAATGACAAGGTATCGCGATTTTCAAAATCTGGTCAGTTTTGTGTAATGAAAAGGTATTAAGAGTATCAAGATCTGGTTAGTTTGTTTAGTGACAAGATATAACGTCTTTCAAGATCTGGTCAGTTTGTTGTAATGACAAGGTATCGCGATTTTGAAAATCTGGTCAGTTTTGTGTAATGAAAAGGTATTACGAGTATCAAGATCTGGTTAGTTTGTTTAGTGACAAGATATAACGTCTTTCAAGATCTGGTCAGTTTGTTGTAATGACAAGGTATCGCGATTTTGAAAATCTGGTCAGTTTTGTGTAATGAAAAGGTATTACGAGTATCAAGATCTGGTTAGTTTGTTTAGTGACAAGATATAACTTCTTTCAAGATATGGTTAGTTTGTTGTAATGACAAGGTATCACGATTTTCAAAATCTGGTCAGTTTTGTGTAATGAAAAGGTATTACGAGTATCAAGATCTGGTTAGTTTGTTTAGTGACAAGATATAACGTCTTTCAAGATCTGGTCAGTTTGTTGTAATGACGAGTATGACGTCTTTCAAGATCTGGTCAGTTTGCTATATTGACATATTACATCTATCAAGATCTAGTCAGTTTGTTATAATGACATATTACATCTATTAAGATCTGGTCAGTTTGCTAATAACGCGATTCCTCGCCGAGGCAACTTTCAAGGAAGGTACTCCAAGCAACAAATTTGTCAAACTAAGTATAGATGTTTTTCCCACAACCACGTGACAAATCTTCAAACCGAGGGTGTGGAAGAATTAATACGAATCTATGAATACAAATTCTATCTATTTCACTAGACGTCATAGTATTAGCATCTATTCCTTGTGAACGCTCCTTTTAACAAACACTAAATTACACACTAAAACTTCCAAAAAGCACTATGGGTTAAACTTATTTCAAGATGCATTTTTGGAAATAAAACCATCCCCAATACAATTTCTTTTTCTATGTAAAGCGAACTCTAAACTCCAGTTTCAAGTTTCAGAGTCTCGCATAACACATCAATAAAAATATATCCCTGGGAATTCAGAAAGAAATATCCGATTTTATTTTATTTTCAGGGGGAAAAAAAACTTTTCGGTGCTTAGGAATTCCGAGAGAAGGAAACTTAAACTTTTTAAAGAGCCAGCCATGATGCCCACTTTAAAACAAGTAATTCGGCAGAAATACGCAGTGTTCCTTTAAATGTAAGCAAATGCGTTTTCCGTTGGATATTGGAAGATTTACGAGTATTTGATGGAATAAAACGGGATTTTTCCCTTGATGCGGAAATGCACCGAAAAATGGAAAAATATGCATTCCAATAAATACTTGTACAGTTTGTTTCTCTTGGTATTACAGTTCTATATGGAATATATGTTTAAAATCTCCCAAAATTAAGACCTGGAAACATTACTTGTTTAGTATATTGCATTCCTTTCTAAAATTGTGTTTGATTTTTATTTCCTGTAAGAATATTTAATGATTTAAATTTACCAGATCAAATTTTAAAGTTTTATTGTTACATTAAAATAAACATTTTAGTCAAAGAATGTCAGTAACCGCAGCAACCAATGGATCCACGGTTGGTAGAGTCGCTTATTAGCAACCGGAGGGTTTTGCGAAATCCAAACCAATCCAACCAAAACCTTTGTGTATGCAGAGGCTGAAGAATGTTAAAATTGCTTGGATGTAACAGATGTCCTCACGTTCGTTTAGCGTGGAAATTTGGAAGTGTGTAACAGCGCAGGTGAAGTAACCTCGCTACGTGACAATGATTTAAAATTACGAGGTGTTGTCCATTGATCTTCTCTTTAGTGCAATCCCTAAGCCCAGACGTTGCCAAAATTAAGACATGAAATGTTATGCTTCATGTATTTATGAATATAATAGTGATGCGACATCGACCGCAAAGCATCGATGTTCGAAATTAAAACACCGATGTTGAAAATACATCGTTCCAAAAACATCGATGTTTTTAAAATTCAGTGTATCTAAACTTTTTCCCCATTCCTAAAACTGGTTTAGCAATTAAGGATTAAGGATGCAATATCGACAGCAAAACATCGATAATGATAATACATCGCCCCCAAACTATCGATGTTTTTAAAATTCAATGAATTCAAACTTTTTTCACCATTTCTTAAAACTGGTTTATCACCTAGTGATGTGACATGGGCTCTAATACTTCGATGTTTTTTTATAAAAAATCAATGCTTTGAATGCATCGACATCGATGTCGTATCTCTACTTTTCAGACCCTTCACCCTTGGTCACTTTGGTCTAAAAGTATGTTCAATTTGCTAATTATAAAAATTATGCTACTTGGTTGTTTTTAAAATTTTTATAACGGTACTTTTTTCATTTAAAAATAAAACATCGACAACGTAAAAACATCGACAAGTATAAACATCGATGTTACCAAAACATCGACCCCAATACATCGATGTTAAATACATCGATGTTTTTTTAAAAACATCGATGTCGCATCCCTAGTATATATCCTCTAATTACACAATAAATCACACTTCGTTTTATCTTAAAACTCACTTCTCATTAATAAATCATTTTCTTTCTATATTACTTTTCAAGACGGATTTATTGGTGTCAACAATTACGCAAGCGATGACTGATTCTATTTCGTTATTTTCAGAGTCATTGGTGTTAGCGTTTTGTTGGACGAAGTGGTGGCATTTGATGCGATCTTCTGGCTGGGTGTTGACGATATCTCAACTGTTGTTGCTGGTTTAATTTCGTTTTCTTATCATTCTTACATTAATGTTTACTTTTGTACGTTTGATTTTTAATGGTGTTTGTGGGACTATGTGAGCAGTTTCGTAGCGGTTTGCTGCTCATGTACGTAGAAAACCTCATTTCATGTTGTATGGGTCAGGCTCCTCCCTGACGACGCCCTGATCCACCAACACTTTCATTTTCAACAATTTCCTCTTGGTTATTATTTGAATTTCTTCTTGTTTTAGAAATTATATTGCTGATCATACTATGTCTGGTCTGCAGCTATCAGCGCGCTTGTATGGTTAGTTTTAATCTCCATTTTCGCTTTTCATTCTTCCCAATCTATTTTGCTCTTTAATTGTTCCGCATATTACACACACAGATATATATA
Organism: Metellina segmentata; assembly: GCA_947359465.1. Classification (NCBI taxonomy): domain Eukaryota; kingdom Metazoa; phylum Arthropoda; class Arachnida; order Araneae; family Tetragnathidae; genus Metellina; species Metellina segmentata. The sequence goes on from OX375883.1 coordinate 44,298,083, forward strand.
TATATATATATATATATATATATATATATATATATATATATATATATATATACAATATACGCACATATATACACATATACATTTTTTTCCAGTCGGAATACAGGGTGATTTAAAAATCCTTTCAAATTGTAGGAAGTGATATCAGACACATTAAGGAATTTCCGCTAAGAATATATGTCCCCATCTATTGTATTCAGGTGCTTGAGCACACTGTTTAGAACATTTGCGAATCGTTCTTTAAAAATAATCGCTACTATAGCACAGTGCGAGTTGCAATCTTCGTAGGTTCTATTCCTCCCGTGTGTGCTGCTCTCTCCTTCGTCAGTGAGTAACTCTCCTTGATGTATGCATTACCTGACATTGTCTGTCTTGCGGTTGGCCTAGTTTGGTCAAACCATTGAGGAAATATGAAAGTAGAGTGATCAATAGTAACTGTGTCATGTTTCCAGGATGCGTGACCAAAACTAGTTGTAACGTGACAGACTAATTAGTCGGCTGAGTGGAATATTTACATTAATATTTTGAGAAGACGAGAAGTTGCCACAGTCCGTTGATCATCTGATAGTCGTAGAGTTAGCCGATTTCACCATTTCGCTTTTACTCTACCGAAATGCGTATTCAGTCATAAGATGTTTTATCGGCAAACGAATCTATAACCATGCAAGTTAATTTTTCACTGAACAGTCACGTGACTGCTAGTCGACATGTTGGCCACGCTTTTTGAAGCTCCTTTCAATAGCAATGCTCAGTCTACTTATGTTCCAAGTCTATGGATCAAATATGGCCATCGCAGTATAAAGACCAACCACAAAACCACCTTTATACCGATTATCTATAACACGGCACAGTTTTATTCTTATTCCCGGATTCATAGCAACCCATAAAAACTGCAAATAAAACCCGTTTGGAGCTTTCGGTACGCCAGTTTCCCCAAGTTCCTATCACCAAATGTACCAAGCAGAAAAACGAAACAAAATTTTATTCCAGTTTAATATCAACGCTTCTACCGAGGCTTAAAACATTCTATATTTAGAACAAACAAAACGAAACACAAGAATGTCTTCAAAGTAATATCATCATTTTAAAAGGTACGAAGAATTTTATACCCACGCAACTCTGATTCCAGGAATTCTAGAACACGAGATTCGCACCGGAGGAAACATTGCGTCAAAATACGAATTTTAGGAAAAGTAAAGAAACACAGAAAAAATGTTTTTCTGTTCAGATAGAGGCGTGGTAGCGATTAAGAATTAATTTAAAGCCCATGCAAAGGTGGAAGAGATTGTTTGCACATTTTCGTTAGGCTTAGTGTTTCCTCTCATTAAGACAGCGCAGTATAGTTTTGTCTTTTTATTGAACAACGGGGATTGTTTGGGATTAAATTATTCTAATTATGAAGTTGCTTGTTTCGGGATTAACGCTGGAGCAGAAAGATATTCAAACTAAAAACTACGTAGTTGATCTTTCGTTTTTGTTGAAAACATTGTTTTGAAAATGGATCCGCGAAATTAGTTATTGCTTTGGAGAGCTTAATTTACTCGCTTTAATTTGAACAGATTATAATTGTTAGAAACCGAAAAATGTTTTGAAATAGAATTCACTTTTTCAGATTCGTTGGAATTAGAATAAATGCATGTAAACGAGTATTTAGGTATAATTGCTCACAGCTTCAAAAAAATGCATACACATATAACTGTCAGGTTTCGTTGAAATGTTAGTGCTGATTATAATCTTGCACGTAATCAAAAACTGCGAAAGTATTTTATCAGCAATATATATATTATTTTATTTATATACATTTTTTATTTATTAACAATATGGTTCTTATACCCTCATCATCAATTATCTAACTCTTTTACTCCCCATCTCTCAATCTTTCTTTCTGTCGACGTTTTCTCCAATTTATCTGGTGTTTATTATGCAAATATTTTTTGACATTTTGAAATTTTTTCGATTTTTCCCACACTTTGAAGTTAATATCTAAACACGTATTAAATATTTAGGTTTTATTTCTATTATTATTTATAAAGCGCAGAGATAAAACAAAAGACAACTCAAACGTCGTGTTCATAAGCAATGGAGAGACAAGAGCTAATTACACGCCGCTGACAAATTTTGTGAACGGCGTGGTGCAACGCCTGAACTTTAAAGCGTTCTCGCCAAGCCCGTTGACGCTCAGCATCATATATCCAGATCTTCTTAGATTCATCATTTCTTGATCTTTCTTCTTGTTGACGGTTCTAGTTTTTCTTGTGTTTATTATGCATACATAGTGAAACTTCGATGAACCGTCAGGATCGGGACCCTGACTGTAGGGTAGGGTACAGTATGTATTTATAAAAACCTCAAATCTTAAAAAACAACCCACTCATCCTCTATTGGATACGAATCAATGACCAAAAAAAGCCCGTTTACGAACTTTAAATACACTGTACATGCATACATGTATTTTATTTTTCGTGGCAATCGGGTTACTGTACATGGAAAATAGTATGTGTATAAATATATGTGTACGTACTAAATAACTTTTAATATTTAATTAACTAACTACTTTTAATAACGTACTCTCTGACCAGTTAACAGAAATCTGTCTTGTGCTCAATTTCCTCATGTTGGAATGGTGTGGAAGGTTAGAGAGTGGGTTGTTATCTCAAGTATTTTTCTCTCGTCATCTGAACGTAATTCTATATTACTAGACGTTGTTTTTGGATCTTTCCCTTCGGAATTGATCCCAGACCGTCACCAATAGCCAGATGTGTGATACTCCAGTGCTATGTTAATCACCCACCAACCAATCGTTCCCATCTCATGACACACACAGATTAGTAAACTTCTGTAGCTGACGAAAAATGTATTTTTCGCAGAACTGACCAAATAATAGGTATAATAATGATACATTTTAAAAGATAATAACAAATACCTACCAGGTTTTCTTCAAGGTTTCTTTTAAGTCTGTTGAAACAATTTTTCGATACTTTATTGTCATAAATAGTATTAAAATGAATCAGCATATTAAATACGGTATGAAGAATGCGAGAATTACTTAACTCTTTAAGTTGTTTGGACACGAATTATCTTGTATCAAGGTCTGATCAATTTTTTAATGGAAAGATATCTCATAATTAAGACATTACGATTCTTTATGACAGTCAGATTGAGTCGAATTTTCTCTTGGATGAGGTCTCACGTCCATCAATTCCTGGTCAATTTTGCAAAAGCCTAGTTATCTTGCTTATACAACCACCAGGAAGATTAAAAATATTTGTGAACACATTTGTCAAAATTTCAAAACTAAACAAGTTAAATAAAATAAATCTTACGCGATATAACTCCCCAAGCGGTTTCGAAGAGATATGTCGTACATTGAGATCTGCCCAATTTTGCTAACTACGAGATATCTAGTCATCAAAACAAGGCAGACACTTTCATTATGGCGAGACCAAGTTCTGGTCAGTTTTGCCTAATCACGATATACCTCATCAATACAACAAATAGGATGGAAAAGTTCAACCATCGGTAAAAGCACACCAGTGCCAACGGTTGAAAATTACCGATATGGACTGATCATCTCACCTTAGAAACTCAAACTCAGTGAACTTAAATCTCAGTCTCCATTGCATCAGTATCTCCACTTCAACATATATTTCCTTTCACCCTGATTACGCTATATTCCAGAGAGCTTACTCCAGGAAGATCGATGGAGGGGAACTTTTTTGTTCACGTCTAACCCCGATCCGGAAATAATAAAGAATAAAATGAGAAAGTGAATGCGAAAGACCAACTAATGGCTTTAACTGCTGAAATGATAATCCTGGATTAGGGATAAAATTGAAGAAATATTGATTATAAAAGGGAGGATTTTCTTCGGTGTGAGGGAGTATAATAACCATCTTCATGAACTCAAATTTATTCAATCACCATTCTAGCAGAAAGATTGGCTGAGATTTATCCGCTAATGCAGTTTTTAAGCCTATCAATTTCTTAGATCTGACGAAAGAGGGCTTCTTTCTAGCAGTGTTAATATAATTTACTCATTCCTATAGAGGAAAATAGTTTTAATTTTTATTTCCTTTTAAGGCGCATTGATATTTAAAATATTTTCCTGGATGTGTTGCCTAGAAACGAAAGTTTGCAACTGCAAGTGTAGGTAGGTAGACAATTGGATTTACGTCGCATTGGAGCAATACGCGTTTGTTTAAACTGTACTGCACGTCTACAGTGGAGCAACACGTCACTTGTAAGATATTTTCCTGGAAGTGTAGCTGCTGTGGATGCGAGAATGTCCATAAGGATGTACTATCAAATGCGAAAGTCTGCAAATGAAATTACAGGTAGGCAGTTGAATTTACATCACACAGATTCAACACGTGGGCTATTGGTGAGGTTCGGTGCACAAACCCGAAGGGAAAGACGCGAGACGCCTTACTTTTGAACCAGGGTCGTGATGACAATTTGAATACCTTAGCTGATACTCCAAACTTTCAAACTTGCCCTTCGTATTTCATGATTATGCTAACGTATGTATAAAATATAAAAATTTGGTTCTCAATCAGTGCACTGACTGTTTTAAATGCGCCATAGGTCCAACAATTTATAAACAAAGGCATCCAAATTCGACTTCTGGTGCTCATTTCTAGAATACTTTATCATTTCAGAAAGATATAAAAACAATAACAAATAATCTGACATTTTGTCGTTGTTTTTTATTAATAAAGCGTTCGTACAAATATATTTGTATTACATTCATATAGGAGGTAGGAAGGTAGCTTAATTACTGAAGCAACACAACGGGTTATTGTCTAGTACGTTCTGGGATCAAACTCGAAACCCAAGATCCGAGAACGAAACATGGTAAATTTGAACCACGGTCAAATGACGAGTTCAACACCTGATATGACATCCTACTCTCGAAACTTCAACTCCAAGCCACAGTGAAGACATTTGATGCCACGACAGATTTAATGTGCACCATCCCCCACTTATGCGACGGTCTTAGATGGCCTTTCGATCAAGGTTCCAACTCTCAGCCGTCCGTTCGTCAATCCGCTGCTTTGCCAACTGGAATACCACGGATCAACACACGAGAAAATCTTTACTGATCAAAAGGGATGAGGTTGTTTGTGTTTTACGGCGCAAACGCCATACTGTGCCTAACAGAAAACTGGCCAAATCAAGAAATTAACATACACCACAGTAAAAGGTTTACTGACACAAAAGAAAAATACAAGCAGGGAAGAGTTAAGTTTGTGCCACCTGTAACTCGCAGGATGCTATCGTAATGAGCATACCCAGAAAACCACGACAGTTTTCTCACACAGGAGGGTAGGTAATTTTAAATACCATAACACTGGAGAAACGCAACGGGCTATTGGCGACAGACCGGGATCACTCCAAACGGGAAAAATCGGGGATAGCACCACCTAATTTCAAACAATTGTCATATGACGAGGTGAACTGGTACCCCACTCTCCAAACTTCCACATCATACCAATATTATTACTTTGAAGCCGCGACAGATTTAACGCGTACCAGCCCCCTTTAAAGCCAAGGTCTTATGGTTGGATTCGAACACGCAACCCTCCGGTTGCTAATCCAGTACTCTTCCAACCAGGCTACCAAGGCTCCTGACAAATTAGGCATTAATACAACTAAGGCAAGCGAAAGGAATCGAACCTGAGAGGCTTACGACTTGTCAGAGTCTAGTAAAAAAATTCTCAACAAGCTAGAGGAAATATAATCTTTTATTCTTCCAAAACTAAAAACAAGTTAAAGTATTAAGTTTAATGTTCACATTTAACGGGAAAATAGACATATTTGTGGATTATGATAGTGAAATATTTATTGCACATTTCGTTAGATCCTAGTAAGAAAATGCTCAATAACTACAGCAAATCAAATTTTTATTCTTCTAAAAAATAAAACTGTATTTAAAGTTCAGGGAAAATAAACATTTGAGGATTATGATAGCGAAAACATATTGTATATCCAAAACCTCTCATGCAGTTATCTTGATAGCTCACTCTAATATGTAACGACCAAGTTAAAACAGCTCCACTATTTCCTCCTCTTGACAACATTACGTGTTATTTACTAGAAAAGAGATTGAAAATAACAAAACTTATAGGATCCCCTTTCCTAAGCCGCAGCAAGGTCGTTACATCCACTTCAGAAATCCAGAACCATTTCCAAATGACTGGTCATTAAGCTTTGGATATTACTCTTTATATATAAAAGCCATTTAGCCAATCTGACCAGCAGCACGGAGCGCGGTCAAGTAGCGAAACAGCTCTCTCTCTCTCTCTCTCTCTATCTCTATCTCTCTCTCTCTCTCTATATATATATATATATATATATATATATATATATATATATCTCGCTCTTTCGCGGCAAAAGCTATAAAAACAGCCCTTATACTTTTTGGCACGGAATCGCGGCAGAATACTAAAAATTTGAAAGGGATGCCTTGCAGAGTTCTTTCATTCCGATGACCGTTCCCTTTTTCGTTCTCCGGCTGGACATACCACCCCTTCACTGTTGATTTCGTTAGCAGGAAGGAAAAAAAATGGCGCAGAAAAAAATCCTTATCTCCACCAGTTAATGGCAAAACTCGAACTTTTTCCTGCTTGCTGTGGATAATCGACTTTATGGAAGGCCCAGGAAGGAGATAGAGAAGGGCTCTATTTTGGTTTTCGTTTTCGATCGAAATTCGATAAGGAGGCCCGCAGTCGTTCGAAGGTTCTCTCCTGTGTTTATCTACCCTACGACGGGAAGCAGGTACCACCTTTTCTTAGGGTTGCGCGGAAGATAGCGTTTTCAATAAAGCATTAAGAACCTTTACGATCGCTTTTTAAAGACAGTCAAGGTTGCAATTTCTTCAAAAACGTTAAAGCGTGAGATTTTTCCAGCTGCACACGGAGACTGAGAACTCATTTCTTGAGATATTTAGTGAAGCTTTTCTTGCGTTCGCTTCTGAGATAATTAACCCTAAAATAGGTTTCAAGAGGTATATCGTTCATCAATATTTCACCAAACTTGTTAATGACGATATATCTTGTATTCAAGACATTGCTGATTTTTTAATGATGACGAGGTCGAATTTTTATAATTACGAGTTATCTCGTACATCACGATCAGGTCAGTTTTTAGAATGACGTCTCATCCCATCCATTAAGACCTGGTCAGTTTTTAGAATGACGTGTCATCCCATCCATTAAGACCTGGTCAGTTTTTATAATGACGTGTCATCCCATCCATTAAGACCTGGTCAGTTTTTAGAATGACGTGTCATCCCATCCATTAAGACCTGGTCAGTTTTTAGAATGACGTCTCATCCCATCCATTAAGACCTGGTCAGTTTTTAGAATGACGTGTCATCCCATCCATTAAGACCTGGTCAGTTTTTAGAATGACGTCTCATCCCATCCATTAAGACCTGGTCAGTTTTTAGAATGACGTGTCATCCCATCCATTAAGACCTGGTCAGTTTTTATGACGTCTCATCCCATCCATTAAGACCTGGTCAGTTTTTAGAATGAAGTCTCATCCCATCCATTAAGACCTGGTCAGTTTTTAGAATGACGTGTCAACCCATCCATTAAGACCTGGTCAGTTTTTATAATGACGTGTCATCCCATCCATTAAGACCTGGTCAGTTTTTAGAATGACGTCTCATCCCATCCATTAATACCTGGTCAGTTTTTATAATGACGTGTCATCCCATCCATTAAGACCTGGTCAGTTTTTAGAATGACGAGTTATCACGTCAATTAAGATCTATTCAGTTTTATTATAGCGAGTTATCTCGTTAATTATAATCTAGACAGTTTTTATTATGGCAAAATTATCTCGTCCACAAGATCCTGTAAATTTTTATTGTAACAAATTATCTCGTCCATTACGATCGTCAGTTTTTATTATGACGGGGTATCTCGCCCATTAAAATTTGGTAAGTTTTTATTATGACGAGTTCCATCATCCATTAAATTCAAGTCAGTTTTTATTATGGCGAGTCATATCTCATCAATTAATATCTGGTCAGTTTTTAGAATGACGAGTTATCTTGTCAATTAAGATCTATTCAGTTTTTATTATGACGAGTTATCGTGTCCAATAAGATCTCGTCAGTTTTTATTAGGACGTGGTATCTCGTCCATCACGATCAGGTCAGTTATTACAATGACGAGTTATATCATCCATTAATATATCTGGTCAGTTTTTAGAATGCCAAGTTATCATGTCAATTAAGATTTATTCAGTTTTATTATAGCGAGTGATCTTGTTAATTATGATCTAGTCAGTTTTTATAATGGCGTAATCTTGTCAGTTAAAATCTATTCAGTTTTTACTATGGCAAGTTATCTCGTCTATTAAGGTCTGGTAACTTTTTATTATGACGAGTAATCTCGTCAATTAAGATATGGTCAGTTTTACTAACGACGTGGTATCTCGTCCATTAAGATCTGGTCTGTTTTTCTAATGACGAGTTATCTCGTCTATCACGATCCGGTCAGTTCTCATAATGACGAGTCAACATATCCATTAAGATCTGGTCAGTTACTAGAATGACGAGTTATTACGTCAATTCAGACCTATTCAGTTTTACTGTAGTAAGTTATTTCGTTAATTATGATCTAGTCAGTTTTTAATGTTATGAATTATCTCGTCCAATATAATCTCGTAAGTTTTTATTGTGACGAGTTATCTCGTCCATTAAGATCTGGTAAGTTTTATTATCACGAGTTATCTCGTCCACCCGATCCTGTTTTTTTTATTTTTATGACGAATTAAGATCGTGTTTTTGTTTTACAAGGTATCTCGTCCGTTAAGCATTGGTAAGCTTTTATTACGACGTGTTATATCATCCATTACGTTCTGGTCAGTTTTTATTATGGCGAGTTATCTTGTCAATTAAGATGTGATCAATTTTTAGAATGACGAGTTATCACGTCAATTAAGATCTATTCAGTTTTATTGTAGCGAGTGATCTCATTAATTATGATCCAGTCAGTTTTTATTATGACGAATCATCTCGTCCATTAAGATTGTTAGTTTTTAATACGACGGGGCTTGTCGTCCATTTAAATTTGGTATTTTGTTAATATGACGAGTTACATCATCCATTAAGTTCTGGTCAGTTTTTATTATGGCGAGTTATCTTGTCAATTAAGATGTGATCAATTTTTAGAATGACGAGTTATTACGTCAATTAAGATCTATTCAGTTTTATTGTAGCGAGTGATCTCATTAATTATGATCCAGTCAGTTTTTATTATGACGAATCATCTCGTCCATTAAGATTGTTAGTTTTTATTACGACGGGGCTTTTGTCGTCCATTTAAATTTGGTATTTTGTTAATATGACGAGTTACATCATCCATTAAGTTCTGGTCAGTTTTTATTATGGCGAGTTATCTTGTCAATTAAGATGTGATCAATTTTTAGAATGACGAGTTATCACGTCAATTAAGATCTATTCAGTTTTATTGTAGCGAGTGATCTCATTAATTATGATCCAGTCAGTTTTTATTATGACGAATCATCTCGTCCATTAAGATTGTTAGTTTTTAATACGACGGGGCTTGTCGTCCATTTAAATTTGGTATTTTGTTAATATGACGAGTTACATCATCCATTAAGTTCTGGTCAGTTTTTATTATGGCGAGTTATCTTGTCAATTAAGATGTGATCAATTTTTAGAATGACGAGTTATTACGTCAATTAAGATCTATTCAGTTTTATTGTAGCGAGTGATCTCATTAATTATGATCCAGTCAGTTTTTATTATGACGAATCATCTCGTCCATTAAGATTGTTAGTTTTTATTACGACGGGGCTTGTCGTCCATTTAAATTTGGTATTTTGTTAATATGACGAGTTACATCATCCATTAAGTTCTGGTCAGTTTTTATTATGGCGAGTTATCTTGTCAATTAAGATGTGATCAATTTTTAGAATGACGAGTTATTACGTCAATTAAGATCTATTCAGTTTTATTGTAGCGAGTGATCTCATTAATTATGATCCAGTCAGTTTTTATTATGACGAATCATCTCGTCCATTAAGATTGTTAGTTTTTATTACGACGGGGCTTGTCGTCCATTTAAATTTGGTATTTTGTTAATATGACGAGTTACATCATCCATTAAGTTCTGGTCAGTTTTTATTATGGCGAGTTATCTTGTCAATTAAGATGTGATCAATTTTTAGAATGACGAGTTATTACGTCAATTAAGATCTATTCAGTTTTATTGTAGCGAGTGATCTCATTAATTATGATCCAGTCAGTTTTTATTATGACGAATCATCTCGTCCATTAAGATTGTTAGTTTTTATTACGACGGGGCTTGTCGTCCATTTAAATTTGGTATTTTGTTAATATGACGAGTTACATCATCCATTAAGTTCTGGTCAGTTTTTATTATGGCGAGTTATCTTGTCAATTAAGATGTGATCAATTTTTAGAATGACGAGTTATTACGTCAATTAAGATCTATTCAGTTTTATTGTAGCGAGTGATCTCATTAATTATGATCCAGTCAGTTTTTATTATGACGAATCATCTCGTCCATTAAGATTGTTAGTTTTTATTACGACGGGGCTTGTCGTCCATTTAAATTTGGTATTTTGTTAATATGACGAGTTACATCATCCATTAAGTTCTGGTCAGTTTTTATTATGGCGAATTATCTGATCAATTAACATCTGAACAGTTTTTGGAATAACGAAATAGCTCTTAAGATCTATTCGGTTTCTATATGACAAGTTATCTCGTCCATTAAGATCTGATAACTTTTTATTATACGAGTTATCTCGCCAATTAAAACCTGGTCAATTTTCTAATGATGTGTATGAAGGTTCATTAAGATGCAGTCAATTTTTCTAATGACGAGGTATCTCGTTAATAAAGAGGTGGTCAGTTTCTTCCAATGACCAGATACCTCGCTCTGACTACCACCAGAAGAGATTTAACAACAACCCGTTGGTTGTTTGTGTGAAAATTTACATATGGGTTAAATAATTTAAAATGAAACAGAAGAGACTTATTTCCAATTTTCAATCAATTTTACTTTTGTGGGAGGTTTTTCTAACCCACTGTGCGTCACGCCATCTATGGGTTGTAACATTGCTCTTACCCTACAACAAGCACACACACGACTTTATAACCACATCTATCGGTTGACAGAATCCAACTGAATTGGTTAAAAAGTCGAAATTGGTTGGAAGTCGTAAAGGAAAGACCGTAGAATGCAGAACGGCTATATGCGTCGGAGTCAGGTTATATGGTTAACTAGTACACGTAATAAGGTTTAACTAGCAAGTGGATGTCCTAATCTGGTAAGTTATCCTGTTGCCGATGTCTTGATTACTGTTCTGGTAATTAATGAAATTGTTTCGTACTATTATGTTTGCAACTGTAAACATAAGCATTAATCTAATTCTACGATTCAGATCAAGAATATTTTTAACCCTGTGAGGAATATTATGAGGTCTCCGAATAGTAAAATATTGTATATTCCCCACAACTCACCAGACAAAGTAATCAAACCTATGGGTTATAAGAATTTAATTCAGTTGGTAAAAGTGTCAAAACTGGATAGAAGTTAAGCAGAGAAGACCACAGGCTGCTGAACGGATATATGCGTTGGATGTACTAAGACGGTCAAATTAGCAATGTATATCATTGCTTGTTTTGGAATTGTTAGAGACTTGAGGTTTCGTGGTCTTGGTCTAGCATATACTAGACCAAGAGGAATCAGAAACAAAAAAGAACGTTTTTCTCAAAACACATTTGCTTACAAACTGATTAAGTTTTTTTTAGTTTAGGGTTAATGTAATCTTTTTGTAGGTGTCGGTGTGTATGAATGTATTTTTATTAAAAATCTAACCAAATTATGTAAAGTATATCGAGAATGAAAAGGATGCCTAATTACTACGTGAAAGAAGATTTTAAACACGTGAATCGCCGATAGATGGCGATACGTACCCAACTAACGGTCAAATGAAAAATAATAAAATTCAACTGTTTCAGTAGTGTTACTAATATAAGCACATTTTTCTTTTCTTAAAATAATTAATTAGTAAAATAATAACTTAGTAAATACAAATATTGACGACCAGCTACAGGCTCAAGCCCAACAAGACTGGTTCTTTGTTTATGAATTCCCCAATTCCCACTGACTATCCAATTGCATTTTAAATTCGTACACTCCCTTTGAATTAACTATATTTTCTGGTAACGCGTTCCAATTGTCTATTACCCTATTAAAGTAGTAGTTTTTCCTTAAATTCCGATTAAAATGTGTCTTATTCAGTTTATACCCATGACCCCTTGTTCTGTTATCCCTATTGAAATTTAAGCCCTCTGTGTCCCCTTGTTTTACCAACTTGAAAAGCTGAATCAAATCCCCCCTCATTCTTCTTATTTCCAGTGTAAACATGTTTAGCTTACTTAGCTTTCTTAACGTTCATTATAGTCGAGATTTGCTGTCCCCTTTATTATTTTTGTAGCTCTGTGCTGAACCCTTTCAATTAATTCTATATCCTTTCTCATACATGGAGCCCAGAATTGTACAGCATATTCTAGATGTAAGCAGCACTGTATGACTTAGTAAAGTAGTAGGAGCAATTACAACAGCAACTCTCGAGCCCAAAAAAGAGTGAATTCCCATTTTATCACTCACTTATCTCAGTGATATATTTTACACACTTCACCAAACATGATTACATGAGAAGCGCTATAATGATACTAGAAGAAAACAAACCGTACACAGATGAAAATCTTCAACGACATTAAAAACAAATCCAATAACACCGCTGCTAAACACACGTTCCTCGACTAAGTAAATTAAATATAAGCCAAGAAGCTTGCGAAGATGTAATCCCCTTAAATTCCTGCAAAATCAAACATTCCCCATTAATAACTAAAGCAGACGTGGACGCTAAATAAACTAAAGTGAAAAAGCCGATACAAATGTAAAGCTAAGAATACGAGACGCTAATCAAATTAGGTCTCAAACGAAATTCCTATCCTTTTAAAGCGATACTAAACAAATTTAAATCCATTAGATAGAGATACAGGGTAATGTGGAAAGAAATTCAGACTCCGCAGTAATTGGCTTAAATCATTAAACAGATGTAAACATATCAGATAAGGAACAGTGTTTTCTTGGTTTCGTCCCACTTTTTTTAAGTTTCCTTAATATTCTTTTTGTGGCTGTCGGTATTAATGTTGTGTTTTTTTATTACATACCTAATCAAATGAAGTAAAGTAGCTTGGGAATGAAAAGGACGGCTTGTTATATGTAGGAGAGAGTTTAAACAGGCGAATCGCCGGTAGAGGGCTTTACGTACAGCATAAGAGGTAAAAGAAGAATAGTATAATTTTAACATTTTCAGGTGTAATATGATCATAAGCACGTCTTTGTGTTCATAAACTCATCTGTGTTATACCAAATTATAAATATATTTTATACAAGTCACATACAGGGGGAAAAATCCTAACACACTTTTCATTAACATATTATTTATATTTGCTATATATTTATTACTAAAGTTTTCAGGCAGACGTAATAATTTACCTCTATCGTATTTTAATCTCAATAAGACTGTGAACTAATCCATAAATTTGATTGATTTTGCACCTTTCAGGTGTTTTGCTTTCCTTTTCCAACATATTATTCTCATTTTTCTGACTTAACCCTAAGTGATTTCGACGAGATATCTCATCCATCAAGTTCTGACCAATTTTGTTAAAGACAAGATCAAGCTATGGCTAATTTTTTTTTATGGCCTCGTCTCTCTCATCAAGCTATGGCTAATAATTTTATGAGATCAAGATCTCTTTGTTTTCTTCAAATGGCGAGATACTCGTACTTAGAGATCTGAGTAGCTTTGCTATTGACGAGGGATTGCTTGTCCACACAACCACCAAGAAGGTTAACATCCACCGAACTCGGACATCCCACCACTGGCGTGTGATTTGTCATTCATATTTATAATACTAGGGGGCTCGCCCACTGCTCGCTTACGCTCGACAACCCCCGGGGATTGCTACGCTATACCATTTGGTTTGCTTCGCAAACCAACACTCCTTTTACATATGCCCTTTGGTTTGCTTCGCAAACCAACATTCCTTTCACAGAGTGAAACTATCTGAATAATTCGTATTATCCTGATTTCACTTTCCGGTCCATGACGTCACAGCGAGGGCTTCGCCCCCTGCTCGCTTATGCTCGTCGACCCTCGGGGATTGCTACGTAACCCCGTTTGGTTTGCTTCGCAAACCAATACCTCTTTCGCAAGTGATTTCCCTTTTTTTTTACTTAACACTTAATACACCCTAAACTAATAGCCGCATGAGTATAAAATCTCCTGCATCTTGTTCCCTGTACAATTTTAAGTAAACCGTGTTAATCACCAAACTTTACGATCTGTACTTTGTACTTTCTCGTTAAACCGTCTGAGAACAGGGAAAAAGCGAGCCTTTTTCCTCTCTCGCCAAATAAAAAGAAATCGTTTTTATGGCAATTCTTGCTACGATAAAGTTGATATCTGACAAACCCGTTAGTTAAAAATACGACCCTCATATGCTCCGCGAAATAAAAAATACGAAATTTGTGTCACCCACTTTTGATTGCATCGAATTTATTTATCAACCAATTTTAAAAATAATTGTATCGTAAGAAAGAGTATATTCTGAGGTATACTGCGATATTTTCAAAATTAAAAACTAATAGTAATAGGATATAGATATGACGGTTTTAGTTTTGTATCGGAAATTACGATCTGAAAGTTCCGAAAATTGTGTGACCAACTTTTAATTCCATCGATTTTATTTATTAACTAATTTGAAAAATAATTGTACCATAAGAAAGAATGTGATGTAATGTTTTCAGTGATGTTCTCACTGAATGTTCCAGTTCACTGTATACCAGAATGTTCGGATGTCCATGCGTCGGAGATATGAGGCGTGCATTGTAGCCCGTGGAAGAAACTTCGAACACTTACTTTAATCCATGTACCTTTTGCTTCTTTTCATGTATTATTAAAACGATTTCTCACTTATGGTCTTTTCTTTACGGTCTTTTCTTCTTTTCTTTACGGTGCTTCTGTGTACAACACTGCTTCAGGAAAGCATTTCCGACGGGGCTTAAGTCGAGTATTTGACCAGGCCAGGGAAGACTTTTCACATCCGTATCTTGATACCAATGCTTGACATAGGCTGCAACATGACATGGATCGTTTTCGTCTTGTAGGTAACATTCGTCCATTCCATAAAATTGCCTAGACATAGGAAGAACCTAATTGTCCAAAATTTCCATGTAGGCGTCGACGTTCAATTTACCAGGAACAGCATGCATAAGTCCCATGTCATACCACGAAAAACACCTTCCCCCACAAAAAAAAACAAGTTGTCGGATTTTATGCAAATTCGCTGGCGTCCGGTCTATTATTGTAGGGTAGTATATATAGAATGAAATTCTAATGAAGATGGGCTTCTTTGGTGAAAACTGTACCTTTTATCGTAAAGACCTTAAAGAATCCTATCCTCTTATTTGGATATCAATACAAGCATTCATGAACACATTCCTACTAATCTTAAAGCGAAAGACCCAAGAACAGTACTGCGCAATTTTTTGAACCGCGGTCGGATGACGAGGTCACACCTGAGCTGGTACCCCACTCTCCAAACTTCCACACCACGCCATCATGAGAATATTTCAAGCTACGACAGATTTAACATACACCAGCCTTCTTTGTACACCACGATCTTTGGTTGTTTTTAAACTTCGCCGGAACTCTCGCAATTCTCCGTTGCAATTGGTAACGTTCCAGTTAGGTAGGTATGTAATTAACGTCACACTAGAGCAACACAACGGTCTATTTGCAACGATCCAGGATAAACCTCCGAGGTGAAAGATCCTTGGACAACAACTCGTAATTTAATGTGAACCATCCCCCTCTGCACGCGACAGTCTTTAGCTGGATTCGAACTCCGTTCAAACCAATCTTCCGTTGCCCTCGGAAATGATGGTAAAAATCCTCAGCAACTTTACCATTATCTGGATATCAAAAACACGAGGTAATCAATACATTTGCCTTCACGAGCATTTCCAGAAATTTTAATTTCACTCCACAAAGACAATAATAAACACACTAAAACGAATCAATCACAATACACCTCTTCTATAAACAAAACTAAGCATTTGGAAGACGTACGCCCCTGGCAGAAAGAGACGGTAATATTAAATTCTTCTTCAGACTACCAACGACAAATACAGAACGACGAATAAAAAAACAAATCCAGTCTCGTCTTTAGGGAAAATCGCTGGGGACATCTCAACTCGTCCTCGCCTTTTTACGGGCGTCATTATGTACGGGCGTTAAGTTAATTGTTGGGCAACGTGACACGGATAGCGATGAGATTTTATCCAGTCACGTCACCTTAACGATATCATTACTCTTTGATTGCAATTTTCGCAGTTGGAGCGGCTCGCGTTGCAGTTGGAGTTTGTTATTGGATGCGATTGGAAATTAAGGAAACCTTTTTCGGCCATCGCGACTGGTTGTGAGAGCGTGATAATTTCGGGAGTTTCAGACTCTTTGACAATTATCTTGGTGGGGAATTTCAATTCCGATTCCTCTTTAATGTCGAAGCCCTTTTAGACACGATACCTTTCTCAATAGCTCATGATTGAATCAGCTTTGCTTTGAATCCTGTTGGTAATATCTTTGATACCTTCGTGGCTAATGGTATTTCACTTCAAACATTTTAAAGTTTCGCGAAGTTTGATTCCTTTTTGTGACGTGAAGGTGATTAGCCACGAAAGACTTCAAACAGTTCGTTCTATCATATATTCACATGGATTTGGAAGGTAGTAGTTGAGTTATCACTATTGGCTCTGAAAATCTGTCACGAACGGAAATATCTGTAGACAACTTTTTTTTGGCACCGCAGGTGTCCTTCTTACATACAACCTAACAACATGTAGCAACTGCCTTTGCGGTCAGATAGGGACTCCGGAACATTATGTTTTCAACTGCCAACTCACGTGCCATCAACTCCGTCCATAGGACGGGTAAAAGTGGATTTTTATGGATACACTGCGCAGATTGGTTGTGTAGAGTTTAAAAATACGAGGTTGTTGTTTGAGGAGGTCAATATTTTCCGACAGGTTCTTTATGACTTACATAATCTTTTGGGCTTGGTTGTTACCAGCTGTGTTAATTGCCCATGTCTTGTAATGTTAATCTGTTGATTTTGGCAAGTGATGAGGGCACGTGAGTTGGCAGTTGAAAACATAATGTTCCGGAGTCCCTATCTGACCACAAAGGCAGTTGCTACATGTTGTTAGGTTGAATCTACATAGGTAACAGGAGAATGATCCATGGCCTGTGTAGAAAGACCTGAGGTATGGTCCATACGGTTCTTTTTTAGGGTTGACTTCCGAGGACAACTTGCAATTTCCAAATTTCCAATGATGATGGCACGTGAGTTGGCAGTTGAAAACATAATGTTCCGGAGTCCCTATCTGACCGCAAAGGCAGTTGCTACATGTTGTTAGGTTGAATCTACATAGGTATCAGAGGAATGATCCATGGCCTGTGTAGAAAGACATGAGGTATGGACCATACGGTTATTTTTTAGGGTTGACTTCCGAGGACAACTTGCAATTTCCAAATTTCCAATGATGATGGCACGTGAGTTGGCAGTTGAAAACATAATGTTCCGGAGTCCCTATCTGACCGCAAAGGCAGTTGCTACATGTTGTTAGGTTGAATCTACATAGGTAACAGGGGAATGATCCATGGCCTGTGTAGAAAGACATGAGGTATGGTCCATACGGTTCTTTTTTAGGGTTGACTTCCGAGGACAACTTGCAATTTCCAAATTTCCAATGATGATGGCACGTGAGTTGGCAGTTGAAAACATAATGTTCCGGAGTCCCTATCTGACCACAAAGGCAGTTGCTACATGTTGTTAGGTTGAATCTACATAGGTATCAGAGGAATGATCCATGGCCTGTGTAGAAAGACCTGAGGTATGGTCCATACGGTTATTTTTTAGGGTTGACTTCCAAGGACAACTTGCAATTTCCAAACACGGTCGGATGACGACACCTGGCAATCAATTCTCCAAACTTTCACATCACGTCATCGTGAGTACATGAAGCCACGACGAATGAAATAGGTAGGTAGGTATGTAATTCATGTCGCTCTGGAGCAACACGATGGGCTAATGACGACACGGATCAATCCCGATGGGAAATATCCGAAGACAGCAACAAATAATTTTGAACAACAGTCACATGACGAGTCACCACCTGAGCTGACCCCCCACTTTGTTAACTTAAACATGTGGGCATTTGAGGCCAAAACAGATTTAACGTGTGCCATTATCCACTGTACACGGAGTTCTTTCGTTGGATTCATTCTCGCAACCCTCCGGTTGCTAATCCGTTATTCTTGCAACACAGATTCCGCGGCCCCCAACACTTACAAAGGAACCTTTTCACATGTTCGTCGTATTTGGAAACGACACTAGGCACATTTTGTAGAGTTTTCAATGTTGATTCAGAATTCACTACCCTACAATAATGAACAGTACAGCAAGATGTGATGGAATAAGGGAAGAAATGCATGCTTTAACAGGGAGAACCTCGAGTGCTGCAATTACACTAGCAACCCTTCTGGGCATACTTTCAAAAAGGTTTGGATACACAGCTATAGGTATTTATGTCTATTCCAACTGCAAGAATGTCACCAGCTAAGCTGTATATTTCGAACGTGGTTCCCTGGTCCGTAATTATCGCTCTAACTCTCCCCAAAAATGTTCTATGGGGTTTAGGTCGGGACTCTGGACAGGCCAGTGAAGACGTTTTACATCCATATCTTGATACCACTGCTTGACAGAGGCTAAAACATGACATAGAATGTTGTCGTCCTTTAAGAAACATTTGTCCATTCCATAAAATTGCTAGAGCGTAGGAAGAACCTGATTGTCCAAAATGTTCATGTAGGCGTCGACGTTCAATTCACCAGGAACAACATGTAAAAGTCCCAGGCCATACCACGTAGAACACAAACAAGTAGTCGGATTTTATGCAAAACCGATGGTGTCCGATCCATTATTATAGGGTAGTGTTAGTGATCACAGTTTTTTGCAAAACTTATTTTACAAGAAATGGTGTCCCCTTAAAATTTGACAGCTTGGCGAATTTCGGGTGAAAAATGATAGTAGTGCGCTTTTATGAAATCGGAACGTTTTGGATAAAAGTTATCGTAGGGGAAAACATTGTTACTCCTCACGGCTTTTTTTAAAACTTTTCCTGAAATCGTTGCTATAGTTGAATACCGATTATGTGCTACCCTTTATTACTGCAGAAAATTCAAATGTGGGAGAAATATTAAAAAAAGTCATTTAAAATAATTATCATACACGAAACTCCAAAACTTTTTGCTCGGGCGAAATACAAAAATTCAGACGATAGTCATAAAAAATAACTAGAACTCAAAAGTTAAAAAAAAGTTTTATAATTTTACCACATGGTGAAACATTAATGCCTCTTTGAGCGTCAATTCATGTAATATATAGATTTTGAGCAAACATTTTCATGTAAGAAAAAATCTATACATTTTTTTTTTCAAAGTCTAGCGATAAGATGTGTTTTATTTCTAACAATAAATTGTTTCTTTCAGCAAACTTTTATTATCTCTCTTGATATCGTCTGCCACTATTAAAATTTAAAACTTTATTTCTCTCAGAAAAGTGTAAAGGGAATGAATAGGGCAACATTCCTTAGTTGTTGATTTTTAGAAATGTTCCATTTATAGTTTAGAGAACTCACTCGTTCTATAAGTGGCAAGTGGATTTAAACGGGAAGAAAACACTTTAAAATATTTTAAGAGTAGAAACTTTTCGCCCAGAAGTCGTAAACTCTTCAAATTTAAGGGGGTAGTAGATGCTTTAAAAAGTAGTTTTGCAAAAAAAAAAAACGATCACATATTCTGAATCCGCATTACAAAATACGCCTAATGTACATTCGAAATGAGACGAAAATGTGAAAAAGTTCTCTTGTAAGAGATAAATCGAATTTGACAGGTATCATGTCTGCGTTCGTATTCTACTCGCACGTTGATAGCGCATTGAAGCAAATCGACTGTACTACGATGACGCTAGACACATGTTGAAAATAAATTAATGCCCAATTTACTCTTAAAACATTATGCCCTCTTAGATTCACAAGATTTCCGAGCAGTGTACTACTGTTTTTTTCCGCTGCAGTACAAATTATGACAAAATAGCAACATCGATTGTTTGAAGCTATCCTTCAAAGAATTGTATTGGTCAAAATGTCAAGTGTTTAGAAGGCAAGCAGAGAAAACTTCAGGTTGCCTGACCCTGAGAGGGCTTACGTCAGAGGAACATTAATCCTACAAGTGTTTCGACAATATATCTCGTTCAAGATCTATTCAATTTGCTAAGTACGAATATTTCGTTCAAGATCTGTTAAATTTTGCTAAGTACTATATAGCTCATTCAAGATGTGGTCAATTTTGCTAAGTACGAGATATATCTTCCAAGATCTGGTCAGTTTTGCTAAGAACGAGATATCTCGTTCACGATCTGGTCAGTTTTGTTAAGTACGAGATATCTCGTTCAAGATCTGGCCAGTTTTGCTAAGAACGAGATATCTCGTCGAGACAAAACTGCCCTTTTACTGCAAGGGGATTTAGATCCAAGTTGGAGATGTAAATTGTCATTTAACTATAGGTAGGTATTTTAATTTACGTCGACTGGAGCAACACAACGATCTATTGGCGACGGTCCGTGATCAAACCTGAAGGGAAGGATTCAACGACAACACCACGTAATTAGGTCAACCTGTTGGATTTCAACTTGCAACCCTCCAATTGCTAATCCGTTACTTTTCCAACCGGTCTTTGACGACTCGTCTGGTAACTGTAACTTAGTCGATCAAACAGTCCGGTGGTTAAGGCGTAACCTCTAGATTGGAAGGTTCCTGGTTCGAATCCAGGTTAGTGCATGGATGTTTATAAGCGTATGTTGTAGAGGCGGGTGATGCACCTGCAATCTGTCTTGGCAGAAAGTCCTCACATTGGGTTGGTGTGGAAGTTTGAAGGTGGGGTGCCACCTCGGGTGTTGCCTCGTCATTTGATCGTGGTTCAAAATTACGTGTTGTCCTCAGATATATATATATCTTAATTAAAAGTCATCAGATTACTTAACTATAACTTGTGACAGTTTGAAACTTGTTGATGTTCCGGATTGTGGCTACATTGCCATTTTTGGTGCGAAGATTAATAACCAAAAGGGTAAACTAAACGAACGTTGAATCTGTAGATAGGGGATTAAAAATTACGGCATATAATGAAAATACAGCCAATGAAGAAATCACAACCTCTTAAATACTTCTGTCGATGTAATTTCCACAGATTGATCAGATTCAGCCAGATCATTTCCCCCAGACTATATATATAAAAAGTATCCAAGTGGATGGCTTTATCTTATCTCTGGCGCTGTTCAATGACACTCCATCTCTTCTTCCTGCTTTGGCGACGTTTTCCACATTGCCAAATGAGCCAAATAATGCATCTACTCAAACTAAAGAGAGAGTTTCGTTAAAAGTAATCGGACCACTGCTTTGTAGAAAACTTTCATGTAAGGAACAGCGAAATCAGTAAAACGGAATTAGACATGTGTCTTCGTCTGATTGCTGGGCAATTTCCTGGAGTCTTTGAAATCGAGTTAGATGCAAGTAGAGCAAAATAAAAACGGTGAATTGAATGTCTTTTGGACCAGTTTCCAAGGTCTTTAAAAAGTCATCGAGTCTCATGGAATTAAAATGAAATCTGATTCTCTTAAAGGATAGGTTTATTTCCTATTTCGGAAAAATTCTCAAGACGAATAAAATTAAGTTAATCTCCATTCAATGTAATGAAATCTAATCATACCGAAAAATATATTTTATTCCTATAATTCGCTATTGGTATCTCTGAATTCAATTCAGTTGAGTTATAATCCCCTTACATTCATTGCGACTTCTTTAAACGTAACCAAAATTGAATTTATGCTGTCCCTGCTGTCCATATAAGTAATAATCTTTTGATTTCAATCCTTTTAAAGTTTACCAATAGCGCACTTAACCCTTCTTTGCATGATTTTTTTCTTTATTGGTGAAATAAATCAAGGTGATATAATTCATGTTCAAAATTAAAGGAAAAATGGTTAAAAAAATCTTAGTATATATTTATGGTATAAATTTAGCAAAAAACAATATGATGGTATCCTGTGGTATTTTTTAAAATTAAACGCAAACTTTTTCAGAAATTGCTCTAAAAATAACAGAAACACATGTTACAAACCTTTCTTCCACTCATTTTCACTTTTTTAGCAATAGAAACTCAAATATAATAAAACAAACTTAAAAACGAAATCATACGTTTATTGCAACTACAACAAACAGCGGAATGACAACTTCAAGCTCGTTTCACTGATAGTGACACTTGCTTATTTTTGACAGCTATGTTTTTTTTATGCAATGGACATTAAAAAGGTATCCAGACACGATCAACTTAAAGTGAACTTGTTCTTTTATATAATTTTTGGGCATTCAATGTTATGATGGAAATTTCCACCATTATGCAAAGAAGGGTTAAAATAAATATGGACAAAAATAATGCTGATTATTGCTACAGTACATCGCTCTCTAGATATACCTTTTAAACAGTGCAACTTCTTTTGTGTAATGTTGCAAGTTCGTATTCAACAAAAGAGCGTCATGTTCATAGGGGTATGGTGTACGTTTATCTGGCGTGGCCTCACGTTTGCGCAGAGTGGAAGTTCTGAGAGTGGTGTGTCATATCAGGTGTTACCTCGTCATCTGACCGTGGTTCAAAGTTACGGGGCGTCGTCCTCGTATATTTTCCTTCCGGAGTCGATCCCGAACATTCGTCAATACACTATAATGTCCCGCCAGTGCGTAGTTAATTAAAAATACCAATATTTTGCATCGTGACTATATAAAAGCATGATGCTGTTTTAAACTAAGACGTTTTTTCTTATCTGGACTTGATACTCTACCTATTTGTAACCATCCTGATGATTTGTCTCGACGAGATATATCTCGCCATTAATAAAACTGACCAGAACTTGACGGACGAGATATTTCGTCATTAAGTCTTGATATTTTCATATAAACTTGACAATACTTCGATGACTAGATCTAGCTTCGCTAGCAAAAGGAATCAAATCTTGATGTATGAGACATGTCGTCAAAACCACTTGAAAGGTTACCAGCCCTATAGACACCTACAAGCTGTCAAAGAATATTATTCTGGAGTTAAAAATAGTTAAATACAGTTGATTCTAATAGTAAGTATCCACCACCTAAATAGTATGCATCCACCATCGAAATAAATCCAGGAAATCCGTTACTTTTGACATGAAAACTAATATCGGGTATAATTCTATTTTCTCAGAAAACACCTCAAATTGAACACAATTCAGATGAAGCTATCTGAATATGGAATTTTGAACCCTCAAGCGGTGGTAAGAGATATATCGTCATCAAGATAATGTGCACTTTTTAATGATAAGATCAAGATTTGGTCAGTTGTTTTAATGACGACATATCTGGTCCATTAAAATCTGGTCAGTTTTTTATTGACTAGATACCTATTGAGACAACTAACAGTTGGGTACATTTATTACTAATAACATAATAAAATAACATAGATTCCATGTACGACATTATTTTAACATAATCGATACAAATGCTGACCAGCTTATATCAACTAAAACATAGAGGTTAAAAAGAGAACGCTTTTCTTAATATTCCCATCACGTGCCACATATGTAATCAAGTGATTGGTAGCAAAGGTCGGTATTTGGGAAGACATTCATTTCATATTGGGGTTCTAGTTTCTCCAAAGATCCCCAATTTGTTTTGTTGCTTTTGTTTTTCAAGTTCTCCCCCGTTTCTTTGATTATCTCTATTCCATCCGATTGTTTCAAAGAAAAAATTCGCGTATCGGTAACAAAGTATTTAACAAAAGAACAATTGTTAGTGGAAAATAAGCCGGCTTTGGTGTTTGTTTTATCAGGAAAATACTTCAGATGTGAGGAACGATGGTGGAACTGGGAAAATACCTCCGAGTATTAATTTGAAAAGGTCTTTCAGGAACAAATCCTTATCTCAGATATTTGTCATGTTAATCTCTTGGTGGTTTGGTGTTGTGTCAAGCTAGGTATCCCGTCATTAACGAAACTGAACAGGTTTTAAGACGAGATATCTTGTCATTAACAACATAGATTAGACCTTGATAGACGAGATACTCGTCGAAACCACCCTTATAGGGAAAACTTTCCTGGTGATTGTCCCGAAAGTCTGTCTGATTACCAACGAAACTGACCACATTTTGGTGGACGAGATATCTCGTCATCAGCAAACTTCACAAGATCTTCATGGACAAAACATCTCGTCAGTAGGAAACAGACATTCGTCATCATAAAAAGTTGCAATATTTGAAGACACGATACATTGTAGTTACCAAAATTGTTCATATCTTCATAGACATCTTTTCAAAACCATTTGAAGGTTTTACCCTTCTGGTGATTGTCTAAAAGGTATACCTTGTCATTAGCAAAACCGACCACATTTCGATGGACGAGATATCTCGTCATTAGCAAACCTGACGAGATCTATGGTTGCAGATATCTCAATGGACCAACACATATCAGAGGGATCTACGAATTAATCCATTGACGAATGTCTTCTGGGTGGAGTGGTCGTTCACGGTAAGACGTTTGTCGCCAACTAATTTTTGTCGCCAAATCAAGATGGCGGCCGAATTCCGTAACAGCAAAATCCACACAGATAGGGTTGCCATAACAAAAACGCCAGATGTGAAGAAAACCGCAAAAGGTGAAGGTTACCATATTTGGCGACAAATCGCCTTCTTACCGTGAACTACCACTCCACCGTCTTCTGTTGTGAATTCGTCATTGCAGTCGTTTCAAAAAAGTATTACAACTGTTTGTCGTATGATATCAAACTAATGCTTGACCAGCCCGCTGTGGTGGAGATCGATATACATTCATGTCCATAAATAAAGGATAATGCCAGCTCCGGCAAATAAAGGTTCAGAAACAAAACAAAGGTGACTTACTCATAAAGCCCATTTATTAAACAAGAGATAAAGAACCAAAAATATGATGTATGTATGATACCATTCATAAAAACTACGATTTTTGCTCACTGGAGCAATTACAAAAAATATCGTCCTTACAAAAACTTAACATGAGATGGTTGGTATGATGGTTAATATATTATAGGTCTCCCAGACGATGAAATACAGTCCGTACAACGCCTAGGCATGCTGAGGATCAAATTATCGAACTGACTTTTGGAAAGATCACTCCACTCAGCAAGAAATGCTTTCCGAAGTTCCGGTAAACATGTAGGACGTGGTTGACGGACTGCAACTCGTCGGCAAAGCATGTCTCACACATACTCTATCGGATTCAAGTCAGGTGAGAATGATGACCATTCCATGCGAGTGATATCCTCAGATTCAAGGCATTCGTTTATAATGTTTGCACGGTAAGGACGGGAGTTGAGAAGAAACGGCCAAAAGATGAACATAGAGTCGTCTAGACAAAGTACGTGCGAATGCATTTGACATGACATTTGGACCGAATGTAAAAGCATCCCGATCACGAGGTGGGGTTCGGCAATCTGTCAAAATTCTACGGTGCTGGTCGAGTTTTGGGCCAGTGTAACTTTGGATTACGTTTAATGAGAACTCCGTATGTAATGTCATTCGAATCACGCTCTAATCACAGGCCTTTCCCAGTATAAATCAAAAACGTATTTTTAATTGCTAAAACTAAATTAATTGTTGAGTGCATAAAAAAATCATTAATAATTAATCATTACTGCTCATTGAGCAAAGCTGGAAAGATTGGTGAAATAATCTGAGAATCTCGTTACAAATGGACGGGTAATAGTAGGTGTAAGTCACTGATTAAAAAAAAGGACTTTGAACTTTCCCTGCGATCAGTTGCAGTTGAATAAATATCTGTCTTACTTCACGTTTTCTGTAAACAGATTGATCTATCTAGATCTTGTTTGTGTCTAACTGATTATCATTAGTTGAATTTGGTTATATTATATCTGGTTTCTTTGTATAAATCTTGTTTTAAGTGACTAACACAACTGTAACTTTAAACCGTCCAAATATTTCATTAAACCATAGCCCGATAGTATTTAATTTAACTATCATTCCATTTTGAATTTACATCCGCTATAATATGTCGAAAGTAATTTAAATCTTTCAAAAAGGCAAATAATTTATCAAAGTTTTAGCAAGTCTAAAAACAAATTATATGCATAAATAAACAGCTATACAAGACCAACCGTTTAAATGTCTTATGTATGGTTCGTTCATTCCACAATCCAACATCAGTTTCGAGTATTCGGGTCAAAACTACGATTTGTGTGTACGATACACAATTTGCCTTTTTGTCATTGTTGCTTGTTTAAAGTACATTTTCTTTTGGTAGCAGATTCGCGGGATAGAAAAGATGTGAAAATTAAATTTAAACACTTCTGCTCAAAAAGCTACTACCACAAAGCTGGTCAGATTGGTGAAATAACTGAGAATCTCGTTACAAATGTTTCAGTAAAACAAATCCCGATTGTATTTAATTTAATAAATATTCTAATTTCATTTTACATCAGCTATAATTATGTGAAGAGCAATTTAAATATTTCAAATATGCAATTATTTTATTAAAGTTTAAGCTAGTCTAAAAGTAAATTAATTTGTATAAATAAACAGCTATACAAGATCAATTTACTGCAGAAAAAGCGAACCACTTTGCCTGAAGAGTGATAGCTAAAATGTGTCAATATAAAAAATATAATCTCTCAAGTGAAAAATATTTAAAACTTCCCCCCATGCAAAAAAATTGTCCAAATAAGGCTTGAAGCTAACCAATTTTGAGTTTAACGTCCATGACTGTGGAAAAGAATAAAGCAAAAATGTTACACTGAGAATGCAACGTATCTGATAACTATCAATTTAATACAACAACCGTTTCATCATGTATAATACTTCCAATTTATTGCGTTAAAAGTAAATTCAAACGTACTTTTAACGTAAGCACTTTTTAGGATTCTTTCAAACACTATCCACACTCCGCTGTGATAAATTAGAATATATGGATTTAAATAAAAATAATATTTCAATAAAAAGTACAAAGGAAAGACAATATTTAAATAGTTTACAAAAATCTCGGATATCTGAATAAAAGAAGTTGCAAGGAAGCTATAAAAATTAAACCTATGTCTACAAAACAAAAAAAGGTTGGATTTTTACAACGTCGTTTTCAAAAAAGTTATGAATTCCTTTTAAATAGAAATCTTGCAAGATAAATATAACTTTAAAGAAAAACATTTTACTCCATTTTTAAATGCGTGCTTCGCTAGTATTTACTTAATATCTCAGTTTGTATAAACATTGAAGAGTTTTAAAAATATTAAACTTACACACACAGTTTTTTAAAGTATTTTTAGTCTGATCAGCAAAGAAATATGTTTTTAGTTTGCTCCTTTAAAAAAAATTTGCATAAATAAAGCGTTTATAACTCAAACGACACACCTCTATACAATTTTGTCACTGTAAAGAAAAATATTGATATAAACACAGTACGAAAAAAGAGCACCTATAAATGAAATATACAAGCACAGGCGACAAGTATTTCAGTTTTCAAAATAAGGTGTGGTTATTTTGCAGTGCTTCCATTACATTCACAAACATCATGCAATTGCATCTGTCGTCTGAATGTTATGTTGATTATAATTTGTCTTGGAAGCTGGAGGTAATAAAATTATTAATTATATTATTTGGTAAAGTTTCAATAGGTTAGAGATATAGTAACGAAAATCAATCAGTTTAACGACGTGATATGACGGTTTTTAGGTGCACGTACATAAATCACGTCCGAAGATCAACAATGTAGCAGAAAATGGAAGGAACAATAATACCAAATGGGACATCCTGATCAAACAGGTAGTTAATTAACGTTACACTGGATCGATACAAGTAATTGGTGACGGTCAGGGATCAACCCAGAAGGGAAATATCCGAGGACAACACCCGGTAATTTTGAGCAACGGTCACATTACGAGCTCACACCGGAGCTGGTACATCAATCTCCAACAAGCAACACAACGCGATGACATTTGAGGACACGACAAATTTAACATGCACCAGTTCCACGTACATGGCGGTCTTTGGTTGAATAGAGTTTACATCTTGCCACACTCCTGTTGTTAATCCGTTACCATACCAACTGGACAACCGCTGCTCTTCTTGCTAGACGGAGTTATTTGTTCCTGTGAAACTGCTGAATGTCCACTGCTGAAATTCGGAATATCCATCATATTGCGGGGTTGTTTTCCCAGGTTATATATAGGACTCGTCTCATTGCTTTACGTACCTGGTATCATGAACATTGAAATACATACCCGGTAATTTTGAGTAACGGTCACATTACGAGCTCACACCGGAGCTGGTACCCCAATATCCAACAAGCAACGCGATGACATTTGAGGACACGACAAATTTCACATGCACCAACTCCACGTTCATGGCGGTCTTTGGTTGAATAGAGTTTACATCTTGCAACACTCCTGTTGCTAATCCGTTACCATACCAACTGGACAACCGCTGCTCTTCTTGCTAGACGGAGTTATTGGTTTGCTGAATGTCCACTGCTGAAATTCGGAATATCCATCATATTGCGGGGTTGTTTTCCCAGGTTATATATAGGACTCGGCTCATTGCTTTACGTACCTGGTATCATGAACATTGAAATACATACCCGGTAATTTTGAGTAACGGTCACATTACGAGCTCACACCGGAGCTGGTACCCCAATATCCAACAAGCAACGCGATGACATTTGAGGACACGACAAATTTCACATGCACCAACTCCACGTTCATGGCGGTCTTTGGTTGAATAGAGTTTACTTCTTGCAACACTCCTGTTGCTAATCCGTTACCATACCAACTGGACAACCGCTGCTCTTCTTGCTAGACGGAGTTATTTGTTCCTGTGAAACTGCTGAATGTCCACTGCTGAAATTCGGAATATCCATCATATTGCGGGGTTGTTTTCCCAGGTTATATATAGGACTCGGCTCATTGCTTTACGTACCTGGTATCATGAACATTGAAATACATACCCGGTAATTTTGAGTAACGGTCACATTACGAGCTCACACCGGAGCTGGTACCCCAATATCCAACAAGCAACGCGATGACATTTGAGGACACGACAAATTTCACATGCACCAACTCCACGTTCATGGCGGTCTTTGGTTGAATAGAGTTTACTTCTTGCAACACTCCTGTTGCTAATCCGTTACCATACCAACTGGACAACCGCTGCTCTTCTTGCTAGACGGAGTTATTGGTTTGCTGAATGTCCACTGCTGAAATTCGGAATATCCATCATATTGCGGGGTTGTTTTCCCAGGTTATATATAGGACTCGGCTCATTGCTTTACGTACCTGGTATCATGAACATTGAAATACATACCCGGTAATTTTGAGTAACGGTCACATTACGAGCTCACACCGGAGCTGGTACCCCAATATCCAACAAGCAACGCGATGACATTTGAGGACACGACAAATTTCACATGCACCAACTCCACGTTCATGGCGGTCTTTGGTTGAATAGAGTTTACTTCTTGCAACACTCCTGTTGCTAATCCGTTACCATACCAACTGGACAACCGCTGCTCTTCTTGCTAGACGG
The DNA here is from genome assembly GCA_947359465.1 of Metellina segmentata. Lineage (NCBI taxonomy): Eukaryota > Metazoa > Arthropoda > Arachnida > Araneae > Tetragnathidae > Metellina > Metellina segmentata. The sequence continues at coordinate 44,327,939 of OX375883.1, forward strand.
AGTTATTTGTTCCTGTGAAACTGCTGAATGTCCACTGCTGAAATTCGGAATATCCATCATATTGCGGGGTTGTTTTCCCAGGTTATATATAGGACTCGGCTCATTGTTTTACGTACCTGGTATCATGAACATTGAAATACATACCCGGTAATTTTGAGTAACGGTCACATTACGAGCTCACACCGGAGCTGGTACCCCAATATCCAACAAGCAACGCGATGACATTTGAGGACACGACAAATTTCACATGCACCAACTCCACGTTCATGGCGGTCTTTGGTTGAATAGAGTTTACTTCTTGCAACACTCCTGTTGCTAATCCGTTACCATACCAACTGGACAACCGCTGCTCTTCTTGCTAGACGGAGTTATTTGTTCCTGTGAAACTGCTGAATGTCCACTGCTGAAATTCGGAATATCCATCATATTGCGGGGTTGTTTTCCCAGGTTATATATAGGACTCGGCTCATTGCTTTACGTACCTGGTATCATGAACATTGAAATACATACCCGGTAATTTTGAGTAACGGTCACATTACGAGCTCACACCGGAGCTGGTACCCCAATATCCAACAAGCAACGCGATGACATTTGAGGACACGACAAATTTCACATGCACCAACTCCACGTTCATGGCGGTCTTTGGTTGAATAGAGTTTACTTCTTGCAACACTCCTGTTGCTAATCCGTTACCATACCAACTGGACAACCGCTGCTCTTCTTGCTAGACGGAGTTATTTGTTCCTGTGAAACTGCTGAATGTCCACTGCTGAAATTCGGAATATCCATCATATTGCGGGGTTGTTTTCCCAGGTTATATATAGGACTCGGCTCATTGCTTTACGTACCTGGTATCATGAACATTGAAATACATACCCGGTAATTTTGAGTAACGGTCACATTACGAGCTCACACCGGAGCTGGTACCCCAATATCCAACAAGCAACGCGATGACATTTGAGGACACGACAAATTTCACATGCACCAACTCCACGTTCATGGCGGTCTTTGGTTGAATAGAGTTTACTTCTTGCAACACTCCTGTTGCTAATCCGTTACCATACCAACTGGACAACCGCTGCTCTTCTTGCTAGACGGAGTTATTTGTTCCTGTGAAACTGCTGAATGTCCACTGCTGAAATTCGGAATATCCATCATATTGCGGGGTTGTTTTCCCAGGTTATATATAGGACTCGGCTCATTGCTTTACGTACCTGGTATCATGAACATTGAAATACATACCCGGTAATTTTGAGTAACGGTCACATTACGAGCTCACACCGGAGCTGGTACCCCAATATCCAACAAGCAACGCGATGACATTTGAGGACACGACAAATTTCACATGCACCAACTCCACGTTCATGGCGGTCTTTGGTTGAATAGAGTTTACTTCTTGCAACACTCCTGTTGCTAATCCGTTACCATACCAACTGGACAACCGCTGCTCTTCTTGCTAGACGGAGTTATTTGTTCCTGTGAAACTGCTGAATGTCCACTGCTGAAATTCGGAATATCCATCATATTGCGGGGTTGTTTTCCCAGGTTATATATAGGACTCGGCTCATTGCTTTACGTACCTGGTATCATGAACATTGAAATACATACCCGGTAATTTTGAGTAACGGTCACATTACGAGCTCACACCGGAGCTGGTACCCCAATATCCAACAAGCAACGCGATGACATTTGAGGACACGACAAATTTCACATGCACCAACTCCACGTTCATGGCGGTCTTTGGTTGAATAGAGTTTACTTCTTGCAACACTCCTGTTGCTAATCCGTTACCATACCAACTGGACAACCGCTGCTCTTCTTGCTAGACGGAGTTATTTGTTCCTGTGAAACTGCTGAATGTCCACTGCTGAAATTCGGAATATCCATCATATTGCGGGGTTGTTTTCCCAGGTTATATATAGGACTCGGCTCATTGCTTTATGTACCTGGTATCATGAACACTGAAATACATACCCGGTAATTTTGAGTAACGGTCACATTACAAGCTCACACCGGAGCTGGTACCCCAATATCCAACAAGCAACGCGATGACATTTGAGGACACGACAAATTTCACATGCACCAACTCCACGTTCATGGCGGTCTTTGGTTGAATAGAGTTTACATCTTGCAACACTCCTGTTGCTAATCCGTTACCATACCAACTGGACAACCGCTGCTCTTCTTGCTAGACGGAGTTATTGGTTTGCTGAATGTCCACTGCTGAAATTCGGAATATCCATCATATTGCGGGGTTGTTTCACCAGGTTAGGTCTCGGCTCATTGCTTTACGTACCTGGTATCATGAACACTGAAATACATATCGACTTTTTCAATAATTCTGCCTTGCCTACACTATGGAAATACTACGGTGATGATGGTTGTTTCTATCGACTGGATCGAGCTCCGTGTCATACTGCAAAACGTGTGCTGTACTGGCTTCATGAAAATGAGGTGAATTTGCTTGACTGGCATGTTCAGAGCCTCGTTCTTAATACCATCGAGCACTTGTGGAACATACTAGAGCGTCGAGTACGACACCAGCACGCACGTCCATCTCCACAACAATCTGTTCTCACAGCATTGCAAGAGGCATGGCGAGCCCAGAGTTACAGAGAAGTTGTGGAAAGTATGCCTCGACGTGTTTCAGTTGTAATACAAACAAAAGGTGGGCCAACCCGTTGACTGTAGAATAACATACATAATTTTCTGAATAACATGCAGTGTCCAAATACTTATGTCCGTATAGTGTATGTTTAAATCTGATCAAATTCCAACGTAGCTATTTGCAAAATAACTTTTGCTTTGCAACTTTCTTAACACTTTAACCTTCGCGAGGTTTCAAAGTAGTGTAGCAAGAAAAGTCCTCCGAATATCTGCTGTGTTCAAATACTTTCGTCCATATCTCTTCTATTATAAAAGTAAGTGTTTATGTGTGTGTGTACGCATTGTCCTGACGAATCTATAGCACTTACAATAATGACATTTAGCACTCAGGTAGTCCGAATTTTTACAATTTTTGTGCGAGCCCGAATTTTAACATTTAATCTTAAACATTTTAAAATTGATTTAATGGAATTAAATTCTTTTTTCTTAGAATTGCAACATCATAAAGAAGTGACAGATTCTAAATTTATTTTTCCGTGTTTTCGTTTCATTTTGCGAGGAACGATTTTTCAGCGGACGAAAACAAGAAATAAAGTTTTAACTGAAGTGATAGAGTTATTTTTTCTATCTCCTAGATCGTTAAAGATGGAGTAAAAATTTCAACGGAATTGAAATCTGCGTAAATTTCACAATAGATCAATACCTAAAAACATGAATTTCTTTAAAAAATAATTTTTAAATTGTAACTTTTATATTTTTCCCATACGAATTTGACTTTTGCTGTCGAGAAATCAGCCGATTCCATTTCCTGCGAAGGGAAATAAAATAAATACAAAAATTTTGACTGGCATTGTTTAGTTCTTTTTTGTAAAATCGGGATCGTTAAAGATAGATTGAAAATTTCAACGGATTTGAAATCTGCGGAAAATTTTACACCAGACAGATAACTTAGACGTTTTATTTTCTTTTAATAAATAATTTTTCAATAAAATATTTATATTTTCGCAAGAGATTGTTCTCTTTTCAATTCTCTGATTCAAGAGATTGTTCTCTTCTCACGCCGATTGGATCTCTTTTCAATTCGAATTTGGCCGCACTTAACAATGACGAGGCCACTCCAGGCAACGCGGTGATGGCTGCTATCCAATAGGCTACAAAAAGAAATTCTTAGCAACCTCCGGAGATTAACGAGTGACTAAAAGTGCAGTGGCTAGAAGTGCATAGCACGAAAAAGCATTTAGACAACGGAAGTAAATGTTACGACTGTCTGGTAATCTTACACTGACAATCCCTCTCATATTATCCACCATTTCACAGCACCGTTTAAGTTTGAAAAGCGAACACCACTAGCGTGACGAAAGCTGTTACGTGTATCAGATCACGCATGTACAGCAAACCCTTCTCAATAAAGCAACCACCACCGCTTCACAAATGCCGTCACCCCCCCCCTCTCCACTAATTAAACCCCAAACAAAACTCAAAAAAACCGCACTCCGAAGTCCTACGGAAGACTCATTAACCAAGGGGAAATGATCTGGTTTGATAATTAAATAGCGAAATGAAATAGCCATGTCATTATTATTCCAAGAATAATAATCCGGCCGAGGCCATTAATTTTTCTCATAAAGATTCAAATACGAATCATTACTGTGGCAGACTGCCTTTTTTTAATTAGTGTCACACCATTGGGTTCCGCCGGCGAATTATGTGGGGACAGTGTTTTAATTTTTGATCACAACGGCGTTTTGTTGCTCTGGTAATCGGTCATGTGTATTGTGTTAATGTTAATTTCCCCGTTAGGCGGCTTTAATTGAAGCGTATGGGCGTTTATCATTGCTTGAGTACTTGGCTATTCGAGATGCGTTTTTATGTGGAAGTGTTAAAGCCACACACCACAAAGGTATTTGCGTTTTAGAGTTAGGTATTTAATTAAAGCGGCTCTGGAGCAACACGACGGGCTATCATTTCTTGAGTACTTGAGCATACGGGATGGGTTTCTTTGAGGTGATGTTATAAGCCACACCACAAAGGTTGGTATTTAATTAACGCGGCTCTGGAGAAACACTACGGGCTATCATTTCTTGAGTATTTGGATGTGTTTCTTTGAGGTGATGTTATAAGCCACACCACAAAGGTTGGTATTTAATTAACGCGGCTCTGGAGAAACATGACGGGCTATCATTTCTTGAGTACTTGAGTATTCGGATGGGTTTATTTGAGGTGATGTTATAAGCCACACCACAAAGGTTGGTATTTAATTAACGCGGCTCTGGAGAAACACTACGGGCTATCATTTCCTGAGTATTTAGATGGGTTTCTTTGAAGTGATGTTATAAGCTACACCACAAAGGTTGGTATTTAATTAACGCGGCTCTGGAGAAACACGACGGTCTATCATTGCTTAAGTACTTGGGCATTTGGGATGGATTTCTTTGAGGTGGTGTAAAAAGCCACACCACAAAGGCATTTGAGTTTTAGAGTTACGTATTTAATTAACGCGGCTCTTGAGCAACACGAATGGCTATCATTTCTTGAGTACTTGAGCATACGGGATGGGTTTCTTTGAGGTGATGTTATAAGCCACACCACAAAGGTTGGTATTTAATTAACGCGGCTCTGGAGAAACACGACGGGCTATCATTTCTTGAGTACTTGAGCATTCGGGATGGGTTTCTTTGAGGTGATGTTATAAGCCACACCAGAAAGGTGTTTGAGTTTGAGAGGTAGGCATTAAATTAACGTCGCTCTGGTGCAATTGGCGACTATCTGGGATCAGTCCCAGAAGGGAAAGAACCGAGGACATCACCAGAAAATTCTGAACCACCGTCAGATGAAAACGTCACATCTCCGATACTCTTCCAATCAGGATACCACGGCCTTCAATGTTTAAAGTTTTTTATATGAAATATGTAAATATGTGCTTCGTTTTCATTTTATTATACACGTAACAGTAAGAGGCCGTTTCTTTCCATCTAAAATGAAGGTGGATGTTCTTACACAGGCCGCAGTAGCTCAAATGATAGCGGATTAGGAACCGGAAGGTTGAGAGTTCGCAACTCGATCCAAACAAAGACCGCTATGTACGTGGCGATCGCTGCTCCTTAAATCTGTCGTGACCGCAAAACTTTTAATTTAGCGACACAATAAGTTCTAAGAATAGTTCTAAGAATAATAATAAGAACAAGTTCGAGAATTTTCTAAAACAAATCAAATCACATTTTGATGTTATTAAAAGTCGTTCGATTTGAAATGTGTTTGTAAATTTATTCCAAGCCATTCACGTCTGATAATTAATTATGTACATTTGCAAGAAATGCCTTAACAATTACATTCTTATGATTCTTTAGGGAATGCATGGGTTATCAAGAAATCATAAATGGTGCAACTGTAGATGTAAATGTTGTTCTCATTCAGATGTCATTTCATTCCAAATTGAATGAAAGATTAGGAAAATTAGATATTTATTGATGTGTATCATCCAAACAAAGACCGTGTCAAGTACATGAGTAACTGGTGTACGTTAAATCTGGCACGTCCTCAAAAGTTTTAGTGTTGGCGTGGTATATAAGTTTGGGGAGAGGAATGCATGCTCAGATATGTTGAAATCACCATCTGACCTTGGTTCAAAATTACGAGTTGTAATCGTGGGTTCTTTCCCTTCGGGATTTATGAAGGACCGTCGCCAGTAATCCGTTGTGTTGCTAGAATGACAGAAATTCAACTACAAACCAACCACATCAAATCTCCCCTGGCCTCAAATGTCTTCATATTTCTGTGGTGCCAAAATTCAGAAGATGTGGTGTCGGCTCAGGCATTGACCACGTCATCTGACCGTGTTTCTAAACTATGAGGGATTGTTCTCTGATCTCTCATTTTCCTCTTAAACACCGGACCGTCATCAATAGCTCGTAGCTGTACTCTAGTGTGACAAAAATTCAGCTGCATACCTTCATTCCTTTCTGTAATCAGATACGCTCTCGCAGTGATAAAAATAAATTCCACGGAGAGGGTAATTTTTTTTAATTAACGTCGTACTGTAGCAACACAACGGGCTGCTGTCGACGGTCCTGGATCAATCCCATAAGGGAAAGATCTCATAATAACATAAAAATATAATCTTTGGCAGTTTTGGAACTACATAACAAACAAGGGTAATCTTAATTATTCTTAATTGCTTAAATCGAAGTTATATAGTAATGAAAATCACTTTTGAGTTTGAAAAAACGATCTAAGGAAACAAATCGTATTAATTGCGTCATCCTCCAACCTACTTCTCAATGAACTACAAATGTAACCATTGGCCGAGAAGGCCCTCTCAGCTTCGACACTAGTTGGTTTAACCGTAATTAAGTAGTCGTACATAAGACAAATATTTTCCTTTTACTCCATTTCATACGAAGTCATTTTTTCCTCTTTTTTTTCTCAAAATCTGTTTCTAAAGTTTGTTTTTTTGCAATAGCCTTCATTTTCTGGCAGAATTTTCTTTTCCAATTCCTCTTTATAAAAAATATTATTGATAATTTAATTTATTATTTTTGCTTGAATTCTCCAAACTGATCATTGAAAAATATAAAATCGATTAATTTACAATCGATAGCTTAATAAACGATTTTGCGACTTTTAAGTTGGATTTGAACAAACGACTATTTAATTTTAAAAAATTCGAGTTTTTTATCGGATCCGGACCGGATTTGATAGATGTTGCTGGATCCGGTAGGTAGTCAAATGATGGCAAGTACTAGCCAAATGAGGACTTTTGGTCACTACAGATTATAGGTGCATCAGTCGCCTCTACCGCATACGGTTATAAACATACACGCACTGACCCGGATTCGAACCAGGAACCTTCCGATCTAGAAGCTAACACCTTAACCACCAAACCGGTTGGTCGGCTCCATGGTGATAGAGGAACTAGTATATGTTATGCTGACAACAATAATTTCTATATCAACTTAAATTATCTGTGTCAGCCGTTTTATAAATCTCTGTATATATAACTGTCCATGTAACCATCAAAAAACTAAAAAATAAAGTACTACATTTAGCGGTTTAGCTTCAGAGAAAATAGATATATAACCATCCGTATAAGCATTAAAAAATTTTCTAATACCAGGGGGCCCGACCCCTGCTTGCAAACGCTCGCCAACCCCCGGATGATTTCTTCGCAATCCTCATTGGTTCGCTGCGCGAACCTATGCTCGCTTCGCTCGCATCAATGAAGACATGTGTCCTAGCAGAAGGGATTGTTTACAAAATATGATATTCCACAAAAAAATATTTTTCAAATCTAAATTTTTTTGCTATTTTTCAGAAAAGATATATACAGTACCGATGGAATCTGAATTCAAATGAAAACTTTGACTCGAAATGTGAGGGCTGATTTGGAAATTGAATACCCAGCATGTTGTTTGGGTGTATATTTACCCCTGCACTCGAGCCACCCACGCATTTTCATTGAGTTTGCTGTCGAAAGTTGTTGTGCAAGCGTCTCGTTGAACTATAATTGTTGGCCCTGTAAAGGACCTTTTTTTAAATGGCCCTGAAAAGATCCTCCGCTTTCTTTGATTTCTATTATTAACTGCAACAGCTCAACTAAAATTCTTTTTTTTTCAATAAAATTTCATCCGATAACGCTATAAATTCAATTCAAGCGCGAGGCTTCGTGAAAAACAAATAATCGTACAATGTTGCCAAAACGCGATAACAAATAACGTCTTTTTTGCGTGCCACGTAAGAGAATTATATATATAGATACTACATTTCTCGGTTAAGTTTCAGAGTAGAATAAATATGTTTCCACTTAACTGTCCAGATCTCACGTAGTAATTTGTTTATTGTTAAATTTAATACTTTTAATGGATTGTTAGTTATTTTGCAGTTACAACTAAAAAAGCTGGTTCATAAATCGGAAATATATTTATTTTTTTACATTGGTTTATGAGAATGTTTTTGCCTTTTGCATTCTCATTTTCAGAGAATTAAATGTATTTATATTATTATATTTGAAAATGCTAATGTATTTGAAACAAAATATGTCGTTTCGCGTTGGACTTTTAAAAATATAAATTTAATAGTATCAATTTAAACCCATTACCTAATGGAATTTAAAGTGATCCATATTGTCTTTAGTAAAACCTTTTTAGAAAAAACGGTTTGCAGCTAAATATTTGAAAGAAGTCTATAATTTACCGAACAGACGTATTTCGGGGAATTCGATGGTTGATGGAGATATATGTCTGAGCATAAAGAAAAAATTTCTAGATATTTTATGGCTTTTAAAGCCATTTTATCGATAGCAATTTTGGCAGAAATAGCAAAATAAAACAGGGTATGTCTCAATGCTTTAGGGGCGTAAAATATCTTATTGTATGCTGGTCCGCTTTTGAGAAATATCCAAGCAATTCAATTTCACCTTTTGGTACACCTTCAAACCTATTATCAAAATGTACTTTAAATTCAGAGGGTAAAATTTAGTAATACAAATTCGATTTATTTACATTGAAGTTAGCAAAACAAAACGAGCCTTTCGATCTTCACATTTATGTTTTGGTAAATGATTGTATAATAAATAGAATTTAATAAAATACCTTACAATGTTTATTGTCTTAGCTTTTTCATATTGACATACACTACCCTACAATAATGGACCGGATTCCAGAGGATTTTAATAAATTCGACTATTTGTTTGGAGGTGTTTTTCGTGGTATGGCCTGCGACCTTTGCATGTTGTTCCTAGTAAGTTGAGCCAACATCTGAGCTGACACCCCACTCTCCAAACTTCCACACCAACCCAACGTGAAGACTTTGGGCCACAACAAATTTAATTTACACCAGCCGACTCTACACCATACGTTTACAAACATCCATGCACTGACCCGGATTCGAACCAGGAACCTTCCGATGTAGAGGCTATCACCTAAACCACCAGACCGGTTGGTCGGCCAGCTATGAACTACTTATTAAGGTAATGGTAATTTTAGTTAACGTCGTACTAGAACAACACAGCGGGATATTGACGACGGTCCGGGATCAATCAATTAAGGGAAAGATCCGAGGACAACTCCTCGTAATTTTGAACCACGGTCAGATGACGAAGCAACGCCTGAGCTGGCACCCCACTCTCCAAACTTCCACGCCAATCCAACGTGAGGACTTTCGGCCACGACAGATTTAAGGTGCACCAGCCGCCTCTACACCATACGTTTACAAACATCCATGCCCGGACCCGAATTCGAACCAGGAACCTTCCGATCTAGAGGCTAACACATTAACCACTATACCGGTTGGTCGGCGCTACTTATTAAGGTAACACCAACGTGTATTATGCGGGTAATTTGGTAATTTTAGTCAGCGTCGTACTTGAGCAACACAACGGGATATTGACGATGGTCCGGAATCAGTCCCTTAAGAGTAAAATCCGAGGACAACACCTCGTAATTTTGAACCACGGTCAGATGACGGTGTATTATGCGGGAGCATGTGAACAGCAGAAATAAAGTATTCGCTGTCTGTCCGGTTTGTTTAGTTGAACTGAAAACCCCTCTTATGGGTTGGAAGAATCGTAAAATGTATTCCAAAGGTATTTATAGTGAAACAAACAAGAGCCACTATTTTGCATTGTTTTCCAAATACCCTCGCAAGTTGCATATAAAGGTTAGCTTAAATGTGCAGCTTATCACTGCTTTGGCTACGTTTGCATTTGATTTTAATGGCGTCGACCTATTAATATTAAATTGCCGGCCTGCATGTGAAACACACAAAATAAGATATCTTAGTTATGAGGAAATGAAAGGGGAAAATTCAACCCTTATGCTTAACGCACTAACTGCGCTTCTCATGAAGGGAGGTGGGATCTAACCTTCATGCAAAGAAGAATTGCTTTGTGGAGCTCACCATCTTACATATCACCATATTCTCGTCTAGGAAAACTAGAAGAGACATGTATTGAAAACGTAGACGTGGTGTTTTTCACTTGTGAAACGACGATATTTCAAAGGGGATTTAACTCTTTGGAACTTTTACTGTCGATATGCTCAAATCATATTTGGTAAAAAAAAGTCAAATGACGTCACATCCTGAGTACATATGGCAAGCACGTTCCACCATAAAAACAGCACTTTCCGCCACATATTTTGAGCTTAGCATGAAAAGCTTCTCAGTTGTCAAAGTCAAAACTGGTTATAAGAAATGCAAGGAAAACTACAGATTCCCGAACGTATGTATATACACTCTATAACAAAAAAAATCGACTCACCAAGAAGGAATCATCCGATTGCTTTGAAATTTCGTATGCAAAAATGTTTTGACCAAATATGCAAATGCTTAAAATTTGGTGACCAATGAATGAATAGTGCGACCTCCAGCGCATCGGAACTCCGCATCCAGCAGGTGTATATAAGGAGTTGTTCTTGAACTGTTGTTAAAAATTTCTGCCGCATTGCGATTTAGGATACCTTTTAACGACTGAAAAAATGCCTCGCCGCAGGATTCGAGCTCATTACCAACAACTTTCAGAGTTTGAAAGAGGTCGTATCATTGGATTGAAAGAGGCAGTTTGGGCAAATCGGAGAATCGCTCGTCATGTGAGTCGAAGCGATGCGGCGATTAGAAGATGCTGGCAAGAGTGGGTGGACATTGGCAGATTTCAGTGTCATGATGGTAGCGGTCGACGTAGTGCCACAACAGATCGCGAGGACAGAGTGATTGTCGTATCAGCTGTCACAGCGCCCGATTCATCGCTATCAACCATCAGTCATGCGACCCACACACGAGTGTCCACCATGACCATTCACAGAAGGCTGAGAGAGCGAAATCTACGCTCGTACCGACCATTACGCCACCTGCCACTCAAGCCTGTACACTGTGAAGCCAGATTACAGTGGTGCTTGCTTGATCCGGCAGGAATGATGCTGACTGGGGACGTATATACTCTTTAGCGACGAATCCCGCTTCCAACTGTGTCCTGACGATCATCGAAGACGTGTCTGGAGACGCCCAGGGCAGCGTGCCGATCCTGCTTTCACTATTGCACGCCACACGGGCCCTCAACAAGGAGTTATGGTCTGGGGTGCCATTTCTCTTGATAGCCGGACGCCTTTGGTCGTCATTAGATGTACACTTACTGCACAACGGTACGTTGACGACATTCTGAAATATGTTTTGCTACCGTTCCTTTCGTAGTACCCTGGGCTTATTTTTCAGCAAGACAATGCCAGACCACATACGGCACGTGTTGCTATGAACTGTCTTCAAGCGTTTCAAACACTTCCTTCTCCAGCCAGATCACCAGATCTCTCTCCCATCGAGCATGTCTGGGATATGACAGGAAGGCGACTGCATCCGGTAGGGAATGTTGATGACGTAGTCCGACAATTGGAGCAAATTTGGCAAGAAATACCGCAGGAGACCATCTGGGAGCTTTATCGGTCTATGCCACGCCGTGTGGCAGCTTGCATTCAGGCTAGAGGCGGGTCAACACCGTATTGAGCTCGTTACTGTAAGTCTGAAATAAATCATTCAATTGTTCTGAAATTTTAATCATTTGCTATTCTGTACATAATTTTCCTATCCACCAATTTTTGTCTCCATCAGAAAACTCCTTCTTGGTGCGTCGATTTTTTTTGTTATAGAGTGTATTATAGAGAGAAACAGAAGAATAGTGAGCAATGGTAACATTTCTAATGTGTCCACGATCATGTGACCAAAAAAGAAGTTACGCGACTCTAAGAATTTCTAACGTAATATTCACAATAGGATTAGTCAAAAAACGGTAGATCTTCATCCATTGATTAATCCTGTTTGATTCATTGATTGATCCTCTGTTTGGTCCATAGATTAATCATCTAATAGTAGTAAACGTTGGCGATTTCGCCTATTTTGTTGCCACTCTTTACAAAGGCACATTCATATTCACAAGATGCAATATTGTCGAATGAGGCGTTAAGATGCCAAATCGGGCAACCAAGACCATTTTGCACCGAGAAGTCACGTGACTGCTAGTCTGTCACTTTTTGAAGCTACACTCAATAGCAATGCTAAGTTTACTTACATTTCACATCTATGGTATGTATCCGTATGTGCCTCTCAAAGACTTAGGTGTATATATGACTAAGTGAACCAGTGAAAATTGTTCTGAAATATTCAAAGGTTGGTGCTCGAGAGCGAGCAGTGAGTGGAGTTCCCTATTACATATAAACAGTCAGACATTCATCAATTGGTGAAAATCCCACAGTACAATGTTTTGTGATGATCAGAACTGATACTACTTTTCCAGCTCAGTTACATTTGGTCTTGTTAAGTTATTAATGCAACTTGTAAGTGTATTTGTACTTATCATTATCTGAGCTGTGGGATCCAATGTTGCTTTGGTGAAGGATTACATCTGTGGTGGTGTCTGTGAAAGCCCCGTGCCTCTCCGATCTTTGTGTGGGTGAGAACTATTCTGACACAGTATCACGGGAGCCAAGGAATTAATACTACACGCGGCTAGAGCCACATAATACTTGTAGAAATCAAACAAATACAAGGTATGTCCGGAAATTAGCCATTGGCAGTATAATGTGAATGATTTTCGTGCCATCAATGCAATTTGGTAGCTTAAGTGAGGCAACCATATAAATATCGCACCCCGGCAAGAAAAGTGACACAACTCAAAAAATAAAGATTTTGGTGTTATGTCATTGAAAAATATGTATGAGGTGCCCCAGCGTGTTATATTACTATTCTATAGAATATAATATAAGTTGGTACAGCTACACTCTACGTTTATGAGCGGTGGCAACGGCCTGGGCGATTTTTTTTTTGGCGCACTTCTAAAGTTGCCAAGGAAATAATTATTTCATAGCTCTTTTTCTTTTCACATCGGAAAATGAAAACTTGAAAACACATTTAAAAACGTTTTAAAAAGTATATTTTTAAAAACCTTTCGCAAAAAGTAGTAAGCTCAAATACATTTCCAAACACATAAGTGAACTAGCAGAAAAACTAAGCAGCGAATGTTGGGTAAGAATATATCCTGAAATTTATCAACTACACTAAATACAGTAGGTTGTTTGAAAAGAGAAAGATTTTTAAAAGAAAAAAAAGCAAGAAGTAATACAACCTGATAACGTCAGAACTCTTGCAGGAAAAAATAATCAAAACGAAAATGGCAAAAAAACAAAAATCTTAATCGTTTTGTCAAAAATATTGTGGTAAAATAAATATTCCACAACTGTAGAAATGCAAATAAATGAACCAATGGTATCACAGAAAAATTTTTAAAGGACCAATGCAATCAAAGGATATTTTAAAATCAAACAAACCAATGGGTGCAACCAAAAAAATTTTAAACAAACCAATGAAATCAAACTTTAAAGGATTTTGGAAGAAATTTCTAGAATATTCAAAATGAAAATTGAAAGTTTCCGTTTGTCGAGGTATGCCATGAAAACCACAACAACCGTAAAGACAGATAGGTTGCCTTAATTTATCGTAACTCGCTCCTAGATGTGCGCCAAAACAATAGACAAGGCCATTGCCACCGCTCATAAACGTAGAGTGCAGCTGTACCTAGAAGTTACCACCATAAATACTTACCTAAAATCTAAAAGAAGCTTATACTAGTTCCAATATAAGTTTTATTGTATCCTTTCAGTTCATGTTTCTCAAATTCTGTAATTTTGAGTTGTGTCATTTTTCTTGCCTGGGTGCGACATGTGAGCGCTTGAAAAATTAGGAACCCATTGAATTGATTGGTCGGAAGCATTATAATCGGAATCTCAGATACTTCGAGCAACGTGTTTTACAGGTAATTGTTTATCTTTCTTGTCCTTTTTTATAATCTATTTTATGTACTTCTTGTGCGTACATTTGTTACTAATCTTCGTATTGTGGTTTTATTGTCTGAGAATTGGGAAAAATTGTAGTACGCAACTAGTTCCTGATTTAATTAATTTCTATATTCACACTTCGTCAGAGCCTTCCGATCAGGTTATTGCATTGTTTTTTAATGCCACAAACACACGTTGGCTGGGTTTTATTGACCGAGTGCCAGAATTGGTCAAACGGTGCAAACACCAACAGAAAACATCAAATAAAGGGCAAAGGTCCTACAATGTGTTGCATCAATTCCAAGGTGTATTCTTACCTCCTCAAAGTACTCAGCAAAAATGTATTTCAAAGAATTGAGCCACACAATTATAAAAACTTAAAGAGCACATTCTACCTCCGCTGAAACATTAGCCATAAGAATTTGTAACACTGGAATCACAAAAAGGTAATTGTCGATTGTTAGGCCTCAATCCCGAATAGAAGGACCGATGACACACCTGGTTGTTTTGAACCATGGTCACATGAACAACAGAACTTGCACCCCACTCTCCAAAATTACAAACCTCGCCCACGTCCATATATTTGAGGTCAGATAGATTTAACATGCGCAAAACCCCATGGACACGACGGACTTGTTTAGGGATGGTATTTATACTCAAAACTCTTCGATTGATAACCCACTATCCCCCCTACCGGGCTGCTAAATCCAGTTGACAGTTAGTTGCTAGTTGCAGTTCCAGTAGTACTATTCTTGACGAAAAAGCCATTTCGTTTCATTTCTTTTGAACTGGATTCAGATTGATTCGTACACACTGGTTATTTTGAACCATGGTCACATGAACAACAGAACTTGCACCCCACTCTCCAAAGTTACAAATCTCGCCCACGTCCAGATATTTGAGGTCAGATAGATTTAACATGCGCAAAACCCCATGGACACGACGGACTTGTTTAGGGATGGTATTTATACTCAAAACTCTTCGATTGATAATCCACTATCCCCCCTACCGGGCTGCTAAATCCAGTTGACAGTTAGTTGCTAGTTGCAGTTCCAGTAGTACTATTCTTGACGAAAAAGCCATTTCGTTTCATTTCTTTTGAACTGGATTCAGATTGATTCGTACACACTGGTTATTTTGAACCATGGTCACATGAACAACAGAACTTGCACCCCACTCTCCAAAGTTACAAATCTCGCCCACGTCCAGATATTTGAGGTCAGATAGATTTAACATGCGCAAAACCCCATGGACACGACGGACTTGTTTAGGGATGGTATTTATACTCAAAACTCTTCGATTGATAACCCACTATCCCCCCTACCGGGCTGCTAAATCCAGTTGACAGTTAGTTGCTAGTTGCAGTTCCAGTAGTACTATTCTTGACGAAAAAGCCATTTCGTTTCATTTCTTTTGAACTGGATTCAGATTGATTCGTACACACTGGTTATTTTGAACCATGGTCACATGAACAACAGAACTTGCACCCCACTCTCCAAAGTTACAAATCTCGCCCACGTCCAGATATTTGAGGTCAGATAGATTTAACATGCGCAAAACCCCATGGACACGACGGACTTGTTTAGGGATGGTATTTATACTCAAAACTCTTCGATTGATAATCCACTATCCCCCCCCTACCGGGCTGCTAAATCCAGTTGACAGTTAGTTGCTAGTTGCAGTTCCAGTAGTACTATTCTTGACGAAAAAGCCATTTCGTTTCATTTCTTTTGAACTGGATTCAGATTGATTCGTACACACTGGTTATTTTGAACCATGGTCACATGAACAACAGAACTTGCACCCCACTCTCCAAAGTTACAAATCTCGCCCACGTCCAGATATTTGAGGTCAGATAGATTTAACATGCGCAAAACCCCATGGACACGACGGACTTGTTTAGGGATGGTATTTATACTCAAAACTCTTCGATTGATAACCCACTATCCCCCCTACCGGGCTGCTAAATCCAGTTGACAGTTAGTTGCTAGTTGCAGTTCCAGTAGTACTATTCTTGACGAAAAAGCCATTTCGTTTCATTTCTTTTGAACTGGATTCAGATTGATTCGTACACACTGGTTATTTTGAACCATGGTCACATGAACAACAGAACTTGCACCCCACTCTCCAAAGTTACAAATCTCGCCCACGTCCAGATATTTGAGGTCATATAGATTTAACATGCGCAAAACCCCACATACAAGACGGTCTTGTTTTGGGATGGTATTTTAACTCGAAACCCTTCGATTGCAAACCCACTATCCCCCCTACCGGGCTGCTAAATCCAGTCGACAGTTCACTGCTAGTTGTAGTTCCAGTAGTAGTATTCTTGACGAACAAGCCATTTCGTTTCATTTCTTTTGAACTGGATTCAGATTGATTCGTACACACTGGTTATTTTGAACCATGGTCACATGAACAACAGAACTTGCACCCCACTCTCCAAAGTTACAAATCTCGCCCACGTCCAGATATTTGAGGTCATATAGATTTAACATGCGCAAAACCCCACATACAAGACGGTCTTGTTTTGGGATGGTATTTTAACTCGAAACCCTTCGATTGCAAACCCACTATCCCCCCTACCGGGCTGCTAAATCCAGTCGACAGTTCACTGCTAGTTGTAGTTCCAGTAGTAGTATTCTTGACGAACAAGCCATTTCGTTTCATTTCTTTTGAACTGGATTCAGATTGATTCGTACACACTGGTTATTTTGAACCATGGTCACATGAACAACATAACTTGCACCCCACTCTCCAAAGTTACAAATCTCGCCCACGTCCAGATATTTGAGGTCATATAGATTTAACATGCGCAAAACCCCACATACAAGACAGTCTTGTTTTGGGATGGTATTTTAACTCGAAACCCTTCGATTGCAAACCCACTATCCCCCCTACCGGGCTGCTAAATCCAGTCGACAGTTCACTGCTAGTTGTAGTTCCAGTAGTAGTATTCTTGACGAACAAGCCATTTCGTTTCATTTCTTTTGAACTGGATTCAGATTGATCCGGATTCTGCCACAGTCAAGAGAACCTACAGCCCAGAAAAAAAAATCACGCGAATCAAATCTCTTTACATAACGTGCATCAAACAAAATCCTTCCTTTTCTTTTCACCGGGAAAAAATACGATCAACATTTTCAACTTTTGGAGCAAATAACGAGCTTGGAAAGCTGAAACAGATTTTCACAATAGGTTGCATTGTTCGGATGCAATGATATAGGCAGCGCATGAATAATGCAGAGACGCATCAAACCAAAATCTGGTTTTCAGACACATATCCATTTTCGGGCCAAAAAAGCGTCGGGTCCCCATGGTAGACGGGTCAGGAAAATCTCTCAGAGCATTATCTCTGCTATCGATTTGCATATTTGAAATATCTCACATCTTGATTATTATGCTGTGACCTGGATTTCGCGAGTATAAAAGTTTTGTTGAAAATGAAGGTGAGGTTTTCGAGGATTATTTAGGTCGTGGATGTAGATGTGTTTACAAACCAAGTACTCGGAACGACTGTTGGTTTACTTCACGAACAGTCTTTGTTCGGTATGTATCATATGCATACTTTAACGGGCTCTTTTAAGCTGATGCCTTGACGAAAATGTACAGTGGAATCTCTGACATACAATCGTGAAATCATGCGCAGAATGTCGGCTCAAAATTTGACTTTGTAAATTATTCTCTGCGGCATTTGCACTTGTATATTCGTTCCGCAACCTAGTCTTCCCAGGACGACTTCTGACCTATTGTGACACTGACCAATAGAATCTTTCATAAGGTTCTTTCAACCAATAGATGTAATTATTTAGTCACCGTGTGGACAAAAAACAATACTACTCTAATCGAAAACCTCATGAAGTTTTCAGCGGGTTGATAGAATTAGTGAACTGCGAATCTTAAATTTAATTAAGTGAACTTGTATAAGCTGAGAAATATGAACTGCTTAGTTTTAAATATCCTTTTATCTTACCCCTCCTGGTGGATTTCTGAACGAGATATCTCGTCATTACAAAACTGACCTGACTTTGATCTAGTCATAATAAATGAATCATCAGTATAGCGTTCATAAAAAAACTCATAATTAGCAAAATTGGACCACTTGGAGGGATGAATAAAATTAGGCTTAAGAACTTTCGTCGAGAATGTTTGTTCGCCTAAAGTTTTACGATGAATCAATTCCTAGGATCAATAATATATCCCTATTTAGGCAGTACATGGACTGAGAATAAACAACAATTACCGGAAATCTCATGACATTCATGCCGTTAACATAATTAAAGAACTGTGAAATTGAAGTTTACTTTAATGGACTTATATATACTAAGGAAATTGACCTGCCTAGACCACATTTAAAAAAACATATATATATTTAAAATTAAATAAGGCTTGCAAACTTTTGCCTCTGAAGTTTTATAACGTCACTTCCTGTCATGCTATCTTTTTTGCAAAGAACACAAAACTATCCTTTTGGCAGCTAGAGCGATTCCAAAAGGATAGATTGAAGCATATATACGAAAATAAATTAGCAGCCAATTATGTAAAAACGAATTCTATGGGTTAAACTATTAGTTGGAACCACAATTAGATCCAATAAAAAGCTGACATTTTTCCAGGTTGATATTCGACTAAGAATGGTGTGGCACAGTTACAACCACCGACCTTGTAACGAAATAGACAGAAGATATGGGCGGAGGGAAGATCTCAGAAGCGAAGGTCACGTTTGCTTGGGAATCGGAGTGAACCGATTGGTCTTCGAAGCGCTAACTTAAGTTTTTTATCACGCTCTTTAATCAGTCTTTCATCAAAATTCGTGCTTTTTACCAGCACCACGTGACTTTTATCGGAGTTCTCCAAACTGAGTGATCGGAAGAAATAACATATTCGTACATCATGTTCCGTTTATTTTATTTGGTCAGCAGTATCAGTTGTATCCTGCATAAAGAGGACTTAAAGCCTCAATTTAAAGATAAACATCTAGAATTTGACCTCCCATATGTGTAAATAACTTTCGAAATTATACATTTATCAACGCTGTTTTAACTAAAATTGTTTTTATTATTATATGTGCTATACACCTTCCCAAAATTTCTCTTACAGCTTTGATTAAGCTCGGAATCAGGCTGAAAAGTATTAATAAGTGTACATAAAATTATGTTCAGAAAAGTGTACATAAAATTATACTCATCAATGATTTTAAATTTCTTACTAGCGACTTTCCCATTTTTATCTTTACAATATAAATAAATTTTAGTATTTGCTTAGCCCTTGAAAAATACGAAGACATATGATTAAAAAATTATTTGAATACAGAAAATTTGAAATGAATTTTTTTGTTGAGAGTTAATTATTCAACTCTCACGAACCCTATTAAAATCCCAAATGTCTCTTTTTCTAAATCTATCTGGCAAATCTTACCAAATTAATCCTTTTTTCATATTTTGACTCCTCCAAAAATATTAGTTTAATTAAAATATACCAATGAATTTTTGCTAAACAATTCCAAAAACAAACCTTTGAAAGACATTTCAGTCTTGATACGGGTAAACGTGTCTTCTAACGTTATTCAGTAGTAATCTATAAAAAGTTCAGTTTACAGAGAAAAAAAAAAAATTTTTAATTTCTGTAAAAGTTGCTTTTTTACATTTGCACTACCGTTGCAGTGAAAGGAATACATTTATGTTAACATTTACATTATGTTGAGAATTTACGTGTTGACTTCAATTACTCAAATTGAATTGATATTGGTAATATTTTTGAAATAGTAAAAAAAAAAAAAAAAAAAAAAAAATTTTCATTTAACTTTAAAATTGCAAAGCCGCTAAATGAGACACAAAACTTTGCGTCTGATGGAAAGTTTTATATTCTTTTCTAGAAGCAAAATTTAGAACTAATTAATCAAAACTAAACTACAAAGAAATAGTAATTATGCCTATTTTATCAAAACTTGTAAGAAAACTTAACACACAAAGCCATTTTTTATGAGTAAAACAGATTATTTTTCAACAACACCCATTAATACCGTTGACTGTATAATTCCTCGAATTTGTACTTAAGCTTCAATTTAAAATTTTAGATACGAATTCAGTTAAAACGTTAATTTATGACTAGAGCGGAAACCTTTCTTGTATTTGCTGTCATGAAATATAAAAAGGCTTAATGCATTTTAGAGTATTAATCAACTATAGTTTACAGTGAAAAAACGAAAAAGTTCTAAAAATGATTTTCGAAAAGATTAATTAATGGAGACTAGTTTTTGATAACATATTCTCTCATAAGTATTTTTTAATTAAGAACCTTACTTATGAACGAAGTTAGAACTATCACTTAAAAAAACATAAATACGATCGATACAAATACGTCTACAAAATTATTTTCTTTAGTATACTTTCGCCATAATTCTTGACATTCATGTTAAAAATTGTCATTTAAATTTATAGGTTGCATAAGTATTTGTAAATTTAAATGCCTCGTGATAAATTTAAATGACAGAGCCTTAATACACTACTGTTTCTGAAAATTGCAACACTATAAAAGAATCATCAGAGGTATATGAAATTTATTTTACGTACTATTGCTTATCGTGGTTTAAATAAACGATGAAATTTACAGAGCAATAAAACAAAAAGGCCGAAAATAAATATATTGTACAGTGGTCAAGACAGCCTGCACACGTCGTGGCATCGAAATAAAAAGATTCTGAATGTCTTTCTGAGTAATGGCATTCATGATGGCATGATGATGGTAATGCCGTACTCTCTGTCCGACGAACGATACGAGCGAGTCGCCGAGCAATGTAATGTAATCCAAGACATGCTCAATGGGATACAGATCCGACGAGCGTGCAGGCCACGGAAGAAGTTGAACCTGTCGTCCACGGAAGAAGGCTTGTACATTCCGAGCAACATATGGACTGGTTTTGCCTCGCTGAAATGCGTTGCAGCAGGGGTGCGATCGCTGGCTACACAACTTCTCTGATGTAATGCCCGCTCTTTAGGGCCCCCACGATTTAGAGTAGGTGGGATCGCCCATGATACCCAATAGCGCCCCATACCATAACACCAGGTTAGTCCAGTATGGAGCTGTATAAGACAGTCCGGGAGAAGACGTTCCCTATTTAGCATCTGACTAGTACTCGTACATAGTCCAGATTGTAGCTCGATTCAACTGTAAAGACGACATATTTCCAACCGGTACGCCATTGGATATACATCCAATGGCAAGCCCATTGTAGCCGGATGCTTCGATGGTCCAGCATGAAAGGAATCATGCGCATAGGAATCCTTGCACATAGCCCATGGTGCAACATATGTCAACGAACCGTGTGTGCAGACAATGACACACCTGTAGACGTGTTCCAATGTTTTTCCTACGCACGAGGACGCTGTACGGTCCGTCACTGCCATACGGATGAGGTGTTTGTCGTCCCGTGGGGACGTCATATTGCGTGGCACATTTCCGGGGTTTTGATTTGTCAGATTCTCTATGATCCATCTCTTTCACACACGCATCACTGTAGTATCATTGCACCCCTTTCAAGTAGCGAATTCCCGATACAAAATACAACCCTCACGGAAGCCGATCATGCGGCCCCGTTCAAACTCCGTTAATTGCTAGTATAGCACTCTGCGTTTTTGGTGAGGTATATTGACTTATAATCAATCATTTACAGCAGTCAAACGACGTTACACACATTTCAACGCACCTTTACAGTGCTTTTTATGTACGTCTCACTTGGAAGTTTAGAGGGTGTTTCTCGGCCCACGCATGTGTGAATGCTTTGTAATTCTAATCATTCGCATATCCTAACCTGTTTTGCATTTTTTGCAAGTTTCGTGTAATTTGCATGATTCTTTTCACTGTGTTCCAATTTTACAAACAGTAACATACCTATACCAAAATAGGTTAAGATAATCTCTTGAATTCTTAATATCCATAGCAGTAAATTTCATCAAAAGTTTAGAACAGATAAAAACTATTTATATCTTTTACGAATTTATTTTCATTTCTAAATTTAAGACAATAATATATTTTATTTATAAATTATCCTCTGTCGTCATAATATAAATAGCTTAACTCAATTTGTGGGATTAAATATTATATGCAACGCACTTTAATGAAATTAAACACAATATTGATGCGAATGGCATCATTATTCCTATTGTTTCCCTTCTTGGAATTGAAATTTTTGTAGAATATCAAATTAAATGAATATTTAGTAGAATGTAGAACAAAGCCATGTTTAGTATTAAAACAAAATTTATAACTAGGTGTCCAATTTGCATGAGTGCACAGATAACTTTTATATTAAATGAATTAAAACTTTAGCATTATAACAATTTCCCACAAAGTTCTCAGAATTCTAACTGTTATTTATTTCAAATTCAAACTAATTAAATTACATGTTTTTACTTAGAATTATTACAGTAGCATAAAAAAGTCACATTTGTGGATATTTTAATACCTGCTATAAAATTGTTCTGCATTGAAGAAAAATGGAACTTAATTCCATAAGTGTACTTTATTGATGTAATTCAAATAAGTTTTATAAATTAATTCAGTTTCCAAATACCATTTAAATTTAAGAAATGAATTGAAAGAAATTGTATTAATGTTTACAGCAAAGGAAAAAGCTTATATAAGTCCCACGTATAATTAAAATAAGCATGTGATCTTACTCACAGTGTAATTTCATTTCTCAATTGTTAACTGTTTCCAAAGAATAAATATTAACTCCCTGATATTATATTGTTTTAAAAATTAACATTAACAATAAAAAACAGCTCAAGTAACGTTACATATCATCATTCTATTTTGTTTAAAAGCCTTCCTAGTTCTCTTGGTAATAAAATTACATTTATATTCGAAGAGAATGAGAATGAATTTAATTCGAAGACGAGTCATACAGCTTTAATCAAGAGCTGTATGCGTAAGAATATGTGGTAAAAATAAACTAAAAATTATATCATTCATTGACGCTCATTACTTCATTTATCGAATTGCATTGACTTTCCAATTCAGTTTGTTCACGAAATGGTTGTTCGCTTTCTTGTTCTTTGGCCATCCTTTTACTATGTGAGCAAGTATGACGGGACTATGATCCTTGTAGATGTTTAGCATACACATTAAGTCATAGAGTCACGTCATACAAGCTGGGATAGTAAAAGGATTGCCATAGAACAACCATTTCGTGTACATATCGAACTGGAAAGTCAATAATGCAATTCGATAAATGAAATACTGAGCGTCAATGGATTGCATATTTTTTTGGTTTATTTTTTCCATATTCTTAAGCATACAGCTCTTGACTCAAGCTTTATGACTCTCGTCTTCGAATGTCTCATTCTCTTCAAATAAAAGTGTCATTTTATCACCAAGAGAATTGGAAATATTTTAATACAAAATATAAAGATGATGTATAACGTTACTGGAGCTGTTTTATATTCTTTATGTTATTTCTTTAAAAATATAATTTCAGTGATTTAATATTTATTCTTTCGAAACAGTTAACAATTGGATCGTAACTTAAATCAAAATTGCGAAACTAAATCGATATCAATAATTCTATATAACTCGAACTCGTAAGCAAACGAAATGTCCATAAAATTGATATTAACAGACCAAGAGTAATTTTTTTCGTAATGTTAAAAACGTTTTAATTATAAATATAAACAAGTATGATTCAACACTATCCGATATTGTTTTTGTTGCGTTAACTAGCTGCAGCCTGGAGACAGATTCTCAGTCAAAAATGAAGCAACAGATTGATATCCAAATCAGAATTGTGTGCGTCAACTACCTGTTGTAGGTACACATGTTCGCATCTACAAAATACCACATTTTAAAGAAAAAATTCCTCCTTGATTGTCTTTCTCTCTTCTATGTTAGTAAAACTTTCACTGTGTGTACATGTCTATTTCTTGATATTGCATGTCTTGTGTCTGGCGGAGCATTGTCAAATATGGCCCCTTACGCCACAAAGCCAGACACATTACCACCACCTACATCGAAGCAGACACTTTTTCAGGTTCGTTTTTGACAAGCAATGACAAAATAATCCATTTAACATTTAGAAAAATAGTATTTTATAGAACCCTATTTACATTTATAAATATCGAATTTTAGGATTTATTTTACTTTTTGATAAAACTTTAGAATTCATATTATACATTTAGATGAACAGAAATTTAGAATACATTTTACACCCACATCAGTTACTTAAAACAATCATTTTTCAACCTTCTATTATTAAAACACAAATGCTTTAAAACTCCAAGGGATATATTCCTATTATATACACAGCACAATCCGATATACTTTTAAAAATAATAAAGTAAAGAAATACTATAGAAATATATGCGTTTTCTAAATTTCCAATGTACAAAAAAAAATTTAACTTGTAAGTTGATACATAGATTAAAGAAATACTGTTTTCATGCTTCAAACCTATAAATCCGCTAATATCAATTTCCCTACTTCCATAAGTCGAAAAGAATCGAGAACAATAGCAAAATACGTGCATAAGCAAGAAAAAAGCATCAATTTTCTTTAAACATAATCGTCTATAAACTGCGTTAAATATAAAAATTTATTACACAAAATTAATCCTCTTTTGATGTAAACTGTGCAGCGCATTAGAAAAGACTTTCCGTTTAGGTAAACAAGTTATTAAATTTGAAATGCATTACTGAAGAAATATGTAGAGCAATGCATATTTGAATAAATTCGTCATAACCATTTTCCGGAAAGGTTACGAATACGTTAGTGGATTGGTTGTTTAGTAATTTGTTTTCAAAAGCTTTTTCTATTTATTATTTTTTAACTTGATAACATATTCACGACGAGGAAAAAAAATGTTAATGCTGAAATTTGTTTATAGAAAGTGCAGTAAATTTTCATTAAAAGGAACGATATATCCAGTAAGTTACATAATTTTTGTTTAGGTTTTGTAACCATGAATTATACATCCATGCTATTGTTTAAAGATAAAAGTTATAAATTTCAACTTTTAGTTGATACGTCTAGGCTAATAAATAAGATCACTGAAAAGATTGGATTTAAATTAATGAATTACAAAGACATTATTATTAAAATACAAAGGCATCCGTGCCATTGAATAGCATATTTATTTATGTGACATTAATGAGATGCATAAATATGAGAAGACTTCATATAACCCACTTTTTAATACTATGAAGTAATTTTTAATAATTATGTTAGTCTATAACTTTTGTTTAAACGAATTTTTAAATACAACTTTAGCTGTACGCTTTATGTAAATGATGGAAACAAAATATTTTCTGTAACAATAATTTAAATTTTTAATTATACACTTCACATACTTTCAGTACAAAGTTATAAGTACAGCGTCAGTAAGTTATAAGTGCAAAATACTTATTAATTTTATCTGCGTTGATGTAGTACAATAATTTTTGCGTGAAGACAAATATTACTGGTTGGTCTTGGCATATATTGGAGTTGTATTATTACGTACAATCCTTTAAGAAAATTTCTAAATTAATTGTAATTTAGTTAAGTATATATTCAACTATGCAATCAACTATCTATCATATTTCAAAATTATTCCAATATTTTTATACTTGAACAAATGAATTAGAATTTATTTCGCACCAGATTTTTTATTTCTTTCTTCAAACGAGTTTTACATCTTTTGTCGGGAAAAATTCCATACATAAGAAAACCAACTAGTTACAACAATAGTTCATGTAGTCAAAATCTGTATACATAAATTCCCTTACGTGGCACACAAAAAAGACGTTATTTGTTTTCGCGTTTTGGCAACCCTGTACGATTGTTTGTTTACCACGAGGCCTCGCGCTTCAAATGAATTTAAAGCGTTATCAGATGAAATTTTATTGAAAAAAAAATGAATTTTAGTCGGAGCTGTTGCAGCTTAAAATAGAAATAATAGAAGTTTTCAGAGTTATTAAAAAAACTGCCCTTGGTACAGCTACAGTCTACGTGTATAGCGGTGGCAACGGCCTTGGTGAATTTTTTTTGGCGTACTTTTAAAGTCGCCAAGGAAATAATTATTTAAAAAATATTTTTCTTTTTGCAACGGAAAATTTTAGCTTAAATACACATTTTAGAACGATTTGAAAAGTATATTTTTCAAAAACTTTCACAAAAAGTAATAAGCTTAAACACATTTGTGAACCAGCAGAAAAACTCAGCTGCGAATGTTGGATAAGAACACCCTGAAACTTATCAATTATACTAAATACAGAGAGCAATTTGTGAAAAAAAAAAAGTTTTAAAAGACTGTTTAAAAGACTTGTATAATAAATTTTTGTACTTCAATGAGTTGTCACATCATCACTTCCGCCATTGAGACAACAAGTTGAAAAACTAAATAAAAGTTTAAGTATACTATACCTATAGTAAAAATAACGAAACATTTAATAGCAATAACGAAAATCGACCAGAATATCGAATATTTTTATCAAATTAAAAACATTTTCAACTACTTTCTTTTCAAATGATACGAAGATCTTGTAAATATTTTGTTAGTTACAAGGGTTTTCATTAGGTACTGTCGCCAAGAACAAACATGGTTAAAAACCTCATCAATACAAGTTTGCAAGACTCAATTTAGGAAAAACTTTGTTTTTTGAAATATGATGCTTAGTTCCAACGGTGATAACACAGTGAATTTTTCTACTCGTATAATTCCGTAATTCCACAAACATGGGACATGCAAGTAAAAAGCATATTTTAGAAGAAATTATCTCCACCTTCCTTTACTTCTTTTTTAGATAGTTGAAAGCTTTTATGCAATATATTCAGTAATAACAAAAGGTATTTATATTATATTATCAGTAAATCGTCAACTTTTCCGGATCTGTAGGTATAAAGTATTGTTACTGCGAGCGTAAATGTCTTACCATGACCTTTTTCTAATAACATTGTGTATTTTTGTTTGAATTTCTTACTTAATAGAAATAGCTAATTGGTTAGAGGGAATTATGCCTAATTTGTTTAGCAGAAACTGATTACTATACTTGTGGATTGACTTCGAAAAAGTGCTGATTATAATGTAACTAGAGTCACAAAAACTTAGATTTTTCAATTTGTTTTATAGTATTTTACGTTTAAAATTAAAACTTTCACTTTTCCTCTTGCTTAGAATGAAACGTAAGAGTAACTAAAAAACTTTCTTTTCAAAAATCCATTTAATTCTAAACATAATATTGTCGAGGTGATAAATGTAGAAGACAATTCTTTTCAAACATTTTATACAAATTATAAGTTTAAAAAGACACTACATTCTTCATCATAATCAGACACATTCCACACCAAGTAGCTTTCTTGCATTTCACCGTAGTTAACTCATGGGTAAAGTATGAGTAAAAGTGAGCTGTGCGAGTAAAAAACAATAATTACTCAGCTGAAGTTCTTGGATTATCATACTTACATAAGCTTCTCTTTTATTTGATTTTGATAGGGATGGCTTTGTTCTAAAAAAAAAGTAGAAAATCGCTCATTTTCATCACCGTCCACTCAACACTTAAAACAGCCAGAAAATCTCAGCTTCCAAAAAAACTCGGACTCAAAAAAGAACCACTCGAAGCATCTTGGTTTCAGTTCAAAAAAAGACCAAGCAAAAAAAAAGAACACAGAAAACGTTTAAAAGCAGCGCGGTCGCTCTAGCACGAAATCGGCTCTACTTTAATTAGAGCTCCGAAATCGAGAGCCTCCATTTTTTTTTTTTTTTACACACAAAAAAAATGGTAACAAAAACAAGCAAGAGGTGAAAAGAGAACAAAAATGAACGAAAGTGCAGCCGAGGTAGAAGAAGGGAAAAAATCCAACCTGCAGAAAGAAACCCCTCAGAACGAAAACAAAAGAAGACAGATTACTTAACTGTAGAAAGAAAATGGCGGAAATGTCAAGAGAGCCCGGGAAGCAGAAAAAAGAATTCCACAAACAGCAGAAGCGAAAAACGTGTTCGCAGCAAAGGCTGCGAACGCAAAAAGGGCGAAAAATTACTTTTGCTGGTTGGAAATTTCGGAAGGAAGCACTTAATTACTGGAAGTTCCGGTCTTTTGGAATAGAATGGGACTTTACGGTGATCGATGGCCAGGGCATCGGAGACAAGCCTCTGAACACAAATGGTGGGCATTACCGCACAATAAGTGCTAGGAAGGTAGATTGGCCGGAGGCCTCTTTTACACCAGAAAACTTTTAGGGCCCACCTTAATGAGAGAGCAGCTTGGAATGGATCAGGTTTAGTAGTCCACAGGTTACATTTAAATGAGCACTTTTCAGTGGATGAAACTTGGTGGAATTTTAACTTGGTCTTACTTGTTGAGTTTCACGAACAAGTGCGATTCAGTAACTCACCTTACGCGTTGAATTGCACAATGTAATGAGCACAATTAGCATAACTTGCTAGTAATACCATCCTTTTCTTTCTCGTCGAGTTTTACTACAAAACAGTGCAGTCTGTATCTATTTCCGTTGTTTTAACTTTTCCTGACTTGTTGAAATTTACAAACAAGTGCGATTCGGTAACTTACTTTACGCGTTGAATTTTACAAAATAATGAGTACAATTACCATGCCTAACTAGTATTATATCCTTTACTTCCTCGCCAAAGGGCTCTGATATCCTGGTTGTAAAAGTAATTAGCAAACGGAGGGTTGCGAGTTCTTAACTGAATCCAACCAAGTACCGTCGTGTACAAGGGGGCTGGTGCACATTAAATCTGTTTTGGCCTTATGACCTCATGTTTGCATGCTGGGGAAGATCAGAAAAGTGGAGTTCAAAAATTACCTAGCATTGTCTCCTCGAATCTTTCCCTTGGGGATTGATCTCAGAACGCCACTAATAGCCCGTTGTGTTGCCCCCTTGCGACTATTATTAATTACCACTACCAAAGTCTTCAAGTTTTAGTATGAAACATTGCTATCTACATGCACATTTTCAGTATTTTTAACTTCATGGTTTTCAGTTTTTTGTTGAGTTTTAGATGTATGATTCTATTTCTTAGGTTACTGTTGAATATTACGATGTGATGAGGATGTATCATTAATCATTGCAATATAGGCTTAGCATTATCATTAATCTGTCTTTTCTTAACTCGTAAATTTCTACAACGTAATAAGTTACTTACATTTCAGAAAATGTAACATGTCTTTACTTAATCAGTTTTACTCTGCCACAAGGGCACTGTTTGATTTAGTTTGCTAAGTTTTATTACCGAAGAATTGCAATGTATACATATGTTCTCGCATATTTGCACTTATTACAACTTGTCCTTATTGAATTTTACTCTCTAACAAGTGTAATGAGCTCCTCTCCCCACTATCATATTAATCCTGCAACCCACTTTTACCTTACTTGCTGAACTTATACGCGTAATAAGTATTTATACATATCAAATCCTCCCGCCCTAAGGCATACGGTGTAGTTTTAAGTTGCGAGCAACACCTCCCAATACATGCGTTGCCGCCTTTGTTTCTCAAAATGACGATACTATTACACTTACTATCATAGAATTTTCTATAATAGATTTTCTAGTCTTATTTCAAGAAGTCGATTGGCTATGATCTTAATTTAATAAAAGAAACTTAATTTAGTCGTTCAATATTGCAATGCAATCAGCGTGCCTTACCAAAGTTTAACTGACAAATCATATAATCTGCAAGATATATCGCGTCTGTAAGTTAAAATTTGTACTACTATCATACCATATAGATATGTTATCTTGATATTTTTAAATTTTTTAAAAACCATTGCAAAAAAAAAACACTTTTAGTATGTCAATTATTTAATACTTAAAAACAATTGCCAGAATTTCATAATATATTGCACCAAACAAAGTTATCTAAGACATTGAATTTTTATGTACTGACATTTTTAGCTTTGATAAAATACAACGATCTAGCACATTTTGAGACTTAAAGTGACTTTCAGTATTTATCTAATGAGACTGGCATAATAAAGAAATGGTAATACGGTTCTCAATGCAAATATAAGCTATATAATTCATAGTTGAGCCTAATCTAGTACAAAAAAAAATATGCAACAATTTCCTTTATACGTATTATTAAAATTTTGGTTTTTTATAGATTTGTTTTAAATTACCATTTCTGAACTTTGACACAATTTATTTAAAGCTCCCACATGGCAAACTAAAGTTGGACAATAGCAAAATATTTTATGGGTATTTTTAATAGGCAACGCGAAGACACACACTTCATTGATTTAACACACGCCAACCTCCATGTATACGACAGTCTTTGGTTGGATCTAGATAAAACTCGCAACGTTCCGGTTTCTAATTCATAGTGCATAGAGATTACTTAATTTAATTTGTTTTTAGTCTATACAAACATATAAATTCTAATCTCCACTACCGCTTCGTTCCATATTTGGTTTTTGACGTAATCTTCGGACCAGACTACTTACCCTAATTTACGAGAATATCTAGTCTAGAAGCGTTCTTTTTTAGGTCCAGAGAGAAAATTTCATTTTCCTGATGAATAGTTTGATAGTTGAATAAAGCTTTATCTTAACTTTCCGGGAAACAGTTCTGACAACGTAACAAGATAAATGTGTTTTCGAAAACAAACGCTATAAAAAAAATCATTACTTTAAGAACACAACCAACTGTGATTAAGAGAGCGTATTTCCAAAGTCCTCCATCTTAAAAATATTTCACTGGCATCCTCCCGATTTGCATACCATACTAGTCATTTCCAGTTTTAACCCTACAGTTGTCACTACTAGATATCTCGTCATTAGAAAAATATTGACCAGGAATTCATGGACAAGATAGAAAACTGACCAGATCTAATCTCGCCATCATCAGGAAATAGGTAATATCTACTGATAATATATTTTGTCATTAACAAAATTGGTTGGTAAGATATTCAGTCAAAACCATTTGGGGGGTAGGTATTTTAATTACCATCGCAATGGATCAACAGACAAGATCAAACCCGAAGGAAACGATACCATGACAACACCAGGTAATTTTAAACCAATGTCAGATGATGAGTTCGCAGCTGAACTGGTTCCCAACTCGCCAAATTTCTACATCACACCAATGTGGGAACATTTGAGGCCACGACAGATTGAACGTTCAGCAACCCCCTTTGTACAAGGCTGTCTGGTTGAATTTGATCTCTTAATAATCCGCTTGCTAATCGGTTACTCTACCAACCGGTCTACCGCGACCCAACAGTTGGAGGGATAAACTTTTTCAATGTTTTCTACAATGGTTATTATTACTATTCTACATGGTTATTGTTACTTTTCTAAATAGTTATTTTTACTATTCTACATGGTTATTGTTACTATTCTACATGGTTATTGTTACTATTCTACATGGTTATTGTTACTATTATACAAGGTTATTGTTACTATTCTACATGATTATTGTTACTATTCAACATGGTTATTGTTACTATTCTACAAGGTAATTGTTACTATTCTACATGGTTATTGTTACTATTCAACATGGTTATTGTTACTATTCAACATGGTTATTGTTACTATTCAACATGGTTATTCTTACTTTTCTACATGGTTATTGATTCTATTCAACATGGTTATTGTTACTATTCTACAAGGTTTTTGTTACTATTCTACATGGTTATTGTTATTATTCAACATGGTTATTGTTACTTTTCTACATGGTTATTATTACTATTCTACATTGTTATTGTTACTATTCTACAAGGTTATTGTTAATATTCTACATTGTTTTGTTACTATTCTACATGGTTATTGTTAGCTAAAATATGAGTGGTAAATTATATTACTATGATTAATTGTATAGGATAATATTGGCAATTATACCCTTATATAAAGATTGCTTAATGTTTTTTATAAATCAAGGTAATCCAAAAACTTTTCAACTATAGATTTATTACATCCTTTTAGTTATTTAGTTCCCAGTTATAACCCAGCTATTAACCTTTAGACTACGGCCGGTACAGTAACTGTACCGTGACTGTATCAAGAAAGAATTTAGACTACGGCCGTTAGAGCAGTTGTACCCCTTGGAGGTTATACAAATCACACCAAGACAGGATCTCGCTTGTTATTTCTATAGCCGTAGCCGACCAACCGGTTTTGGTGGTTAAGGTGTTAGCCTCCAGATCGGAAGGTTCCTCGTTTGAATCCGGGCACGGGATGGTTTTTTTTAAGCGTTTGGTGTAGAGGCGGCTGATGCACCTTAAATATGTCGTAGCCGAAAGTCCTCACGTTGGGTTGGTGTGGAAGTTTGGAGAGTGGGTTGCCAGCTCAGATGTTGCCTCGTCATCTGACCGTGGTTCAATATTATGTGGCAATTCACCTAATGGCTTAGGATGGAACGTTGATAACTAGTTGAATTTCTATAGCCGTATTCAAATGGTTAAATTAAATATCTCAAAGCAAATCTTTTACTTTGATTGCCACATCCATTAGCTATAAATTTAAAACCGTTTTAACATAACAAATATATTTCTGTTGAGTGCTAGTGCGTGTTGGCTTTTGGTTAATTTGGGTTTCTTTGCGTGTTCTCTTTTCTTGACTTATTTTACCTCACATAGTGGTAAGTAATGCCTTGTGGATCCTGTGGTTCAGGAGCTAGTTTCCAAAGAACTATGAAGAGATTGTTAGCTAAACATAAGTATTATCCAGAAGCTTAATTTTATATTACACTGCCACATTTTCTCAAACATCGTAGGAACGTCTTATTCATATAAGTGAAATATTAAGTGAGTTAGTAAACAGTATGATTGGCGATATGCAAATTTGCTCACCTTAAAGTCAAATACCTTGGTCGTGTAAGATGGTCTTAAACGCAATGGCCAGATCCTGATGAACTGAACGCAATTAATTTTTTAGACAGACCCACGATAAAGTCACAGGTTCGAGGTTTAATGAGATTGTTCCTAATTTTACATAGGTTTTACAAAATTACGCGTTGTGAATTTTGCAGCGGTGAGATCACTATTTTTGGGCTGATCCTCTAACAACTCTTTTGTGGAAAGTATTTCCTACATGGACGTATTAATCTTTTTCCGCGTAAGTAAAACATTTCTTTTGTGGATATGTCCATTTAACTGATGTTATGCTCAGCTGAGCTGATGTTATGCTCAGCTCAGTAAAATGGCTTTTTACTGTCGTGTGGACGGAGGCTTGTGCTCGTTACATCTGTAGTGGCTTCAAAAGTCCTCTAGTTAGCGTGGTGTGGAAGTTTGGAGAGTAATGTGCCAGCTCAAGTATTGTCCTCGTCATCTGTCCGTGGTTCAAAATTACGAGGCTTGTTCTAGGATCTTTCTCATAGGGATTAATATACCCCTTTTTGTTGCTCCAGTGTGACGTTAATTAAGTACCTACCTACTTGGATCAATCCACCCTCGTGTAATAAAAAGGACTGAGAGAGGCAAATCAAACAAAAACAATTTAAGGATTTAACTCTCAGAACGTCTCTATATTTCTCAGTAGAGTAGCGATGCTTTTATTTTACAACACGCTTAATAATAACTAAATAACCGTGTTTTTCTAAGGGCTCCGTAGATTTTTCAACCTTTAAAAATGTTTTTTTCCTTGGAAGTGAGCCTTTTCGAAAGATTATATTGTTAATTTCCTAAAATGGAATTCATTGGAAGTATTCTACTGCTATTTTTCATGGAAGTGATTTCTTTGAAATAATTCCTGTGCTTCTTTCCTTGGAAGTGAATTCTTTGGTAATTATTTCACCGTTGCTTTCCTTGGAAGTGAATCCCTTGGAATTCTTCTCCTTTCCTTAAAGGGAATCCTTTGGAAAGATTCTATTGACCTATTCTGTTGAATAGAATTTGGAAAAATTATGTTGCTCCTTTACTTGTAATAGAATCCTTTTGAAAAATTCTAATGCTTCATTCTGTGGAACGAAATCCTTTGGAAAAAATTATATTGATAATTTCCTTAGAATAAGAATAATTTTTGAAAAATTATAATGCTTTATTCTGTGGAAAATATCTATTTGAAAAATTCTAATGCTTCATTCTGTGGAATGGAATACTTTGGCAAAATTATATGGATAATTTCCTTAGAATAGAATATTTTTGAAAAATTACATGCTCATTTCCTTAAAGTGAAAATATTTCTTTGTTCCATTCCTTAGATTGAATTGGATGTTGGGTTTTTATGACGCGAGGTCAAAAAATGGATAACTGTGCCAAGCACAAGCTTCTTTCCTTATAAAAAAATCCTCTAGAACAATTGTGATGGTCATTTCCTTGGAATAGAATCCTTTAGAAATATCCAATTGGTGATTTCGTTTGTAGTCATTTGGAAATATTTATAATTTATCTCCCTATTTGCCATTTGTTTGGAATAAAATATGTTTTGGAAAAATTCTAACGGTGGTCAAAAATTTCAAAAATCTTTAGAAATCATGCAGAAACACTGCAAGTCACAAGATTGAATCATGCGCATAAACGCCCCAGTAGGTTAGAAAGAGGTACTATCCGACCTTGTTCAACACGAGCGGTTTTAGTGCAGTTTTCTACCTCCAGAGACTTCATCGAACGTACGATTCTTCCATTTCACTCGGCCTTAAAAAGCTTTCCACCAGGACCCATTAACCTGTTGTGAAGGGGCACTTCCGAAATTCGGTGAACCGATTCCAAGAACCTTAGAACATTAGAGCGTGTTCCCCAATCGCGGAAGCAAGATTGATGACCAGGCCAAGAGAGGACCTCGCCGAACGAAATTTATGTCGGGCCCGAAAAACCTTCCCCGAAATAATCCCTCCAACCCAAAAACGAACGTCAGGACCGAGGCAAAAGTCAACTCAGATCTTAAAAATTCAGCCTTTTCCCACTGGAACTTTTCAGGAGCAGAATTTTAGTCATTTTCGGTGGTGATGGATGGTCGGATGTTGGAGTTCTTTTTCCTGGAAAAGTCCGGGAGCAGGAAGTGATGGAGAGACCTTCGCTCACCCCCGCTGGTGGACCCCCGTCCCCCCCCCCCACGCCCTGTCCCGGAGTTTCTCAGTAAATCATCTACGGGGCTTGCGCGGAAAGGCGCACGGACTCGAAGAAATTCGGGTTCTTTTAATTTATTTTGGTGGATGGAGGTTTGTGTCCCAAACTGGATTTTCGGGAGAGATTTTTCATCTGAAATTGTGGAGTTGGGCTTATTTCTGTTTGTGTCGAATTGTGTTGCAGAGGTAAATATGGAATACTGAATTTGTATTTTATGTCATTGAACAGTTTGCTCTTCAATTCAGGGTTTGGTAAATATATGTCCGAGAATGTAAAAACTCGCATTGTATGTCATGCTTGATACGTATGAATCATTTTTAACCCTCTGAGGGGTTTGCGAGCATATAACCTATTTACTACTTCCATTATTCTTTCCCCCACGACTTCGAATCAATCTTGAACTCAGACCAACATCCACTCTCCTAAGACCCTTTAAAAAAATCGATGTGTTGTTTAGATTTCCAAGTAATGCAGTTTTCGTTTATTGTTTATCATACATTTAACCCCTACGTAGTTCACAGGTGTATATCCGTTGAGCAACTTGCAATCTTTCCACTATTTAACCTTGACAAATATAATCTTCCCTGGGATTCATTCGCCCAGTAGATGTGACTCTTCAGATTTCCGAGTAGTAAAGTTTTGCTTTAACTCCATACAAACATTTAATCCTCTAATAGGTTCACAGACGTATATACGTTCTGCAACCTGCAATCACCTTTCCAATTTTGACCTTCTAGGCTAATATAACATTCCCTAGGATTCTTTCATCCAATAGACATGGTTAGTTAGATTTTCGAGTAGTGTAGCATTGCTTTTATCCTGAAACATACATTTAACCCTAAAGGGGTACACACGTATATCCTCTGTAATACCTGTATTCTTAACACATTACGACCTTCTTAAACAATATAATATTCCCTATGATACTTCACCCAATACATGGA
Source organism: Metellina segmentata (assembly GCA_947359465.1). NCBI lineage: Eukaryota > Metazoa > Arthropoda > Arachnida > Araneae > Tetragnathidae > Metellina > Metellina segmentata. The sequence continues at coordinate 44,364,293 of OX375883.1, forward strand.
GTTATTTATGGGTCCGATTAGCATATAGTTATTTTATATTATATCTCACATTTAACCATCTAAGAGGTTTACACGCGTATGTTTTCAATGCAACCTGCAATCCTCTTCCCAAATTTTGACCTTCTTGACTAATATAATCCTACCTAGGATTATTTCACACTCGTTGTGATTATTGTCTTTAACCCTCCCGGTGGTTGTATCTAAGGGTTCTAGTCAGTAGCAAAACTGACCAGATCTCTATCTCGTTATCATTATAAAAATGATAATATCTCGACGACTAAATATCTCGTCATCGGCAAAATTAGTCAAATATTGACGCACGAGATATCTATTAAAAACTATTTGGGGGTTAAGCGTACTGTAGAGTGAAAATAATCATACACTATTAGGAAAATACCATGAAGCTCAGAGGTATAAAGAAATTAATTTTTGGGTAGTGGTTCTAAAATTGGTGTTATGGGTTCACTCTCCGTTTTTAACATGCTTTAATAGGGGGTGGTCCCCCACGTGCTGCAATTACACTACAAACCCTTCTGGGCATACTTTCTACAAAGTTTTAATACACAGCTATGGGTATTTGTGTTCATTCCTGCTGAAAGAATGTCGCCAGCTCATCTGTAGATTTCGGACGGGGTTCCCTGGTCCGTAGGTGTCGCTCTAACCTGTCCCACAAATGTTCTATGAGGTTTAGGTCGAGATTATGAGCAGGCCAGGGAAGACGTTTTACATCCATATCTTGATACCACTGCTTGACAGTGGCTACAACAAGACATGGAGAGTTGTCGTCCTATAAGTAACATGCGTCCATTCCACAAAATTGCCAGAGCGTAGGAAGAACCCGATTGCCCAAAATGTTTATCTAGGCGTCGGCGTTCAATTTACCAGGAATAACATGCAAAGGTCCTAGGCCATACCACGAAAAACACCCCCAAACAAGTAGTGGTATTTTATGCAAATCCGCTTGCGTAAGGTCCATTATTGTAAGGTAGTGTATATGGTATGGGGTATATTAACGCGAATGAAATTATTTCGCATTAAAGATACAGTTATCTTTGAAGGAAGAGAGACAATGAGGCAATGAGGTAAAGAAGGTGAGAAAGGAAATTAAAATGAAAAATAAACGTAATGTTTTATGTATGAAATACAGAGTGGGGGAAAAAGGCGACCCCATTTCAAAATTTATATAACTTAAATAATAAACCAACTGTCATATGACAGTGCGGTTTTCACAAAATAGCTTTACACTTTTTTATTTTAGCATAAAAAATTTGAAAAATATAAAAGAATTTGACGCATAGATGGCACTGTACCGAAAACAGTATAAAAATTTCCACAAATAATTACAATACTTATTAGAACTTACTAGAGCACATTTTTTCCACTGCATACATTTCAATGTAGGCGCCCCTGTGGCTCGAAACACATCTAACTAATACTCAATTTCAATCCACGTAGTTGCTAACAAGGATTGCGGATTAGTGTTGATTACTTGCGTAATTCAGTGTCTTCAAGTATTTAAACATTTGAACTGCAAAAAAAATAACTTGATGCTAAGCAAAGCTATTTGGTGAAAACCACACACTAATGTTTCAATTGGTTCACTTTATATTAAATTTTGAAATGTATCATGGACACCTCACCCACCCTGTATATCTTCGAAATGATAGAATAAATGCTGAATTAAATAGCAACTGTTGGATTATTTTTGGATCGTAATGATATATGGTGCCATATAAAAAAGAGGTAATGTAACCAAGACAGCAGGGGAAAGAGCTTGCACCCTGACAAGAGTACTAGTATTAAGTATTATCCTTTCCAATACTTTTCTTACTTTCTCTTCTTTTTTTATTTGAACTTGCAAGTAATTGTAATTGCAAGATTGTGTACAAAACAGCCGGGGAAAGAATATCCACCCTGACAAGAGCACTACAGTGACAAACACGTTTGTTTGCACAGTGGAAAAAGGACAAGGATATTACTATAGTATATGGCACGCACAACTAGAGTTCACATGAAACGAGACCATAAGTGTAACAAGACAACAAGTGAAAGAGCATCCACCCTGACAAGAGCACTAGTAGAAAATATTTTTCTTTCAAATACTTTTCTCCCCACGAGCTGAGGTAGCCCGGTTGAAGAGTAGCAGATAATTACCCATTAGTGAAATAATCAATTAACATCGCACTCGAGCAACACAACGGGCTATTGGCGACAGTCCGGGATCAAACCCAAAGGGAAACATCCAAGGACAACAACACTTAATTTTGAACCACGTTCGAATGACAAGTTCACACCTGAACTGGCACCCTAATCTGCAAACTTCTGCACAAATTTAACGTGAGCACATTTGAGACCACTGCAAGTTTAACGTGCACCAGTCCCCCTGTACACGGTCTTTTATTGTATTTGAACTTGCAGCCCATCCGGTTGCTAATATGTTGCTCTTCGAGCCGGGATATCGTGATCACTGACGCAGAAGAGATTCACCAATGGAATAATCGAACCTGCTTCATCAACTCATAGGTGCAGGGTTAAGGGGGAATCCTACCGAATAACAGACCATCGTATACGTGGGGATGGTGCGTGTTAAATCGCCGTGGTGGGTTCAAACGGCCACTCCTGGCACAGCTTGATCTAGCAATAATGGACCTTGCGCCAGAAAATTCATACAACAAACCATCTTACCACTCTTTCTTATAACTGATTTTATATTTCTCATCATTTCCATGATAGTTAGCATTTATTTCTTACATGCGTGAATTGCATTTGACTGTCGTGCCAAATTTTTCCGGACTAATAGAGGTTACCAAAACACAAGCTACCTTTGTAATAAACTTTTCAGAAACAACCAAAGAACAACGAATAGAAAACATTGCTTTTTGCAAAATGAAACTCATTTTCCCAGATTTAAATCGATGCATAATCAGTCTACCTGAACCGCGTATATTTCATCTAGTTGGCTTAGGCCTGGTGCACACATCCGGTTTTTCAACGTGCGGCGCCGCTGCCGCAACGCAAGTGCGGTCTGAGATACATTAGATCCAATCGAGCAGTGCATACATGCTTCCGGCGCCGCTGCGGTGACGCACGTCCAACTTGCGTGAAACTTGTACCGCAGTTCCCCACGGTGCCGCACAGGAGTCTCCGTTCTGAAGCACCTTGTTTTCATAAACAAATGGAATATAAATAATAATTAATAAATGGTTGTATCCAGTAACGTCTATTTTGTTTCAAAATATACTTTTTTGTACACCAAATAAGTGAAATAAACACGTTTTCTTTGATATAATATTTATCGCAAATGGCGCGAAATGAGTTCGTGCGTCATTTCACGGTTATGTGTGTATAATTGGGCTTCGGTGCCGCAGTGGCGCCACACGTTGAAAACTGAATGTGTGCACCGGGCAGATCCAATCGAATAGTGCACACGTCTAGTCTACACGAATAGTCTCCGGCGCCGCTGCGTCCAACTTGCGTGTAATTTGTACAGCAGTTCCCAACGGTGCCGCAGCTCGCCGCACACGCTTCTCCGACCTGAAGACCTTGTTTTCATAAATAAATAGAATATAAATAATAATTAATAAATGGTTGCGTCCAGTAACGACTATTTTGTTTTTAAAAAAATACTTTTTTTGCACCAAGTAAGCGATTTAAACACGTTTTCTTCGATAGAATATTTATCGCAAATGGCGCGAAATGAGTTCGTGCGTCATTTCACGGTTATGTGTGTATAATTGGGCTTCGGTGCCGCAGTGGCGCCACACGTTGAAAACTGAATGTGTGCACCGGGCAGATCCAATCGAATAGTGCACACGTCTAGTCTACACGAATAGTCTCCGGCGCCGCTGCGTCCAACTTGCGTGTAATTTGTACAGCAGTTCCCAACGGTGCCGCAGCTCGCCGCACACGCTTCTCCGACCTGAAGACCTTGTTTTCATAAATAAATAGAATATAAATAATAATTAATAAATGGTTGCGTCCAGTAACGTCTATTTTGTTTTTAAAAAAATACTTTTTTTGCACCAAGTAAGCGATTTAAACACGTTTTCTTCGATAGAATATTTATCGCAAATGGCGCGAAATGAGTTCGTGCGTCATTTCATGGTTATGTGTGTATAATTGGGCTTCGGTGCCGCAGTGGCGCCACACGTTGAAAACTGGATGTGTGCACCGGGCCTTAACCCTCCTGTTGATTGTATCGAAAAGACCTCTCGCCATTAGAAGAAAACTGACCAGATTTGTATCTCATCAGAAAATTGGCATTATCATAATAACGGAATACCTCACTATTTAAAAATTAACAAGATCTTGATGATCGAAAAATCTCTTTGAAACCATTTGGATGGATTAGACTTTAACACAATGTTTTAAGGCCCCCAATAACATTTCAAACATATTTTTCTTACCACTTTTTTTTATTCGCCATCTGACCGTGGTTCAAAATTACGTGGTGCTATCATTGGATCTTTCCATTCGGGTTTGATCCCGGACCATCGCTAATAGCAAGTTGTTTTGAGATGTAAGTTTTGATGGTGATTGGTGTTATTTTTACTTAGGCAACTTGCAGAAATTACATTCGACTAACATGGCAAATTTTTCCAGAAATCACTAAAGACCTCTGCATTTATCTTTTCAGAAAAGCCCTCGTACAACAAATACCAAACATTGCTTTTTATAAAAATGAATGAAATTTTCAGTTCCAGATCTATGTATAATCGTTCTCGACGAGAACAACTTTTATTTCATCTAGTTTAAATAAGGCTTAATCACAGTGTATTAACGCTTAGCTTTTCCCAAATTACATTTTTATTATGTCTTGTAATCCTGAAATAAAGTGTAACAAGACATTTTATTATAAGAGACATCGTAATAGACTAGCATAAGAACGATACAAATAGCGTAAATACTCAGAGGCAACTAACTCGCTGCATATCATGAAAATGATTGCAGACATATGAACGGTCAAGAATTCGCATACAGGAGACAGTAATGTAAAAACACGCGAAAGAGTAAGATAAACACTCAAAGGAAACATGTAACAATTTAAAACCTACATTTTGTATATTTCTTACCACTTTTTTTCAGTAATTTAATTTATCGCCATCTTCATGAGTTATTTTTACTTAGGTTACCTGCTGAAATTACATTCGACTAACTTGTCAAATTTTGCCATAGATCACTCAAGAGGTTACCATAACATAAACGAACTTTTCAGAAAAATTCTCGTACAGCAAATGCAACACACTGCTTTTTAACAAAATTAATGAAATCGTCAGTTCTTAATGTTTTTTTATTGGTATCGACTCGAACGTAACAACATATATTTCATCTAGTTTTAATTCGACTTGAACACAATATATTAACTTTGTGCTTAGCTTTCCCCTAATAACATTTTATGTCTTATAATACTGAAAAAGAGTATACCTCTAAGTTCTTCAAGACATTTAATAATAAGAGACACTGCAACAGAGCATAAGAACGTGTAAATACTCAGAGGCAACTAACTCACTGCATATAATAATTGTATCAGACAATTTAACTGACAAGAAATACGTTTACAGGAAGCATTAATGTAAGCACGTTGATAATTGGTGTTATTTTTATATAGGTTACGGGCTGAAATTACATTCGCCTAGCGACAAAATTTGCCACAGATCATTCAAGAGATTACCATATCATAAACGACATTTTCAGAAAAATCCTCGTACGACAAATACAAAACACAACTGTTTGCAAAAATAAATGAATTTTCAGTTCCAAATCTATCTATAATTCGTCTTGATTCGAACAAGAACGCATATTTCATCTAGTTTTAATACGACTTTAAAGCAATGTATTAAGATTTCTTAAGTTTTACCCCCAATAACATTTTTGTTATTTCTTGTAATATTGAAATAAGATTGTATTTCTAAGTCCTACAAGATATTTAATAATAAGAGATATTGTTACAGACTAGCATAAGAACGACAGGAACAGCGTAAAAACTCAGAGTTCGTATAATTCGTCTCGATTCGAGCAAGAACGTATTAACAATGTGATTTGCTTTACACCTAATAACATTTTTGTTCCTGTAATATTGAAATAAGAGTATACTTCTAAGTCCTACAAGACATTTAATAATAAAAGACATTGCATCAGACATATGCAAACAACGTAAAGACTCAAAGGCAACTAACTCCCTGCATACCATGAAAAGGATTGAATCAGACAAATGAACTGATACTAATACTTTACAGGAAACAGTAATGTAAACAAGATAATGATTGGCGTTATTTTTACATGAGTTACTGGCTGAAATTACATCCGACTAGCTCAAATTTTTACACAGAACACTCAAGAGGGTATCATAACATAGACGACCATTTCAGAAAAATCCTCGTATAATAAATATAAAACTATGTTTTTAAAAAAAATTAAATGAAATTTTCAGTTCCAAATCAATGTATAATTCGTCTCGACTCGAATAACAACGTATATTTATCTAGTATCAATCCGAATTTAACACAATGTATTAATGCTTAGTTTTTCCAATAACATTTTAAACATACATTTTACGTTCTCATGCCACTTCTCTTCTTTCTTACCGGCGCCGACGAGTTCAGTAAACAAGGAGGTTGTTAAAATGTAATTATTGCAAAGAAACATCTTAGGGCCACTTTTGTTCATCTAATAAATGAAAGTGTCTTGAAATGCAGCCAAAACGCCACATTATTTATTTCTTCCGCTCAGAGATTTGAAAGGAACATTATGTCAACTTTCATCACGGAAAAAAACTCACGCGAACACAAAAAAGCCCAACACTTTTGTCGGAATAAAGTGCATTTTGGAAAGTACGGTACGTCACTTCATTTTTTCCGGCGAGTGTTTTTCCGTTGCTTTTTTTCATTACGCTTCGGCAGATTGCCGGGTTTTGAAAAATAATGTTTGGAAAGTCTGCAGATTAAAATTTGCATGTAATTTGTTTTGGTGTGGACTCGTCAAATTGATTTATTCTTTCATTTTTTTTCTGGAAGGTTCAAAGAGTCTTTATGGTCATTGTTTTTGAAAGCTGCTAATCATAGTTGGAAAGTTAGTTTTTCTTTGGAATTCTAATATTAGACAGGATCGCGTGCAAATTATATTCCGAAATCCTAACTATCTATACACAGAATAGTTTGAGGTACCTTCCCCTATATCCTCTATATCCACTATATACAAGCCCCTAGAGACAACAGTTTTTAACGAAACAATATTAAGAAGTTTTGAAGTTTCAAGCGGGTAGCTGCATCAAAATCACACTGGTTAAACACAACGGGCTATTGGCAAGGAGCCTTGAACAATCCTGAATGGAAGAATTTGAGGTAAACACCTTATCATGTTCAACCACTGTCGGACTAGAAGATCATACTTGAATTGGCACCCCCTATCCAAACTTCAGACAATGCCAACGCGAGGATATTCGAGGTCAGAACATTATAAACCTGTACCAGCCCCCATGTACACGACGATCTTTGGTAGGATCGAGTTTCGAACTTACAACCCTGCGGTTGCAAATTCTCTACACTTCCAACCCTGTATGATAATGGTAATTTTTGATTAACGTCGTACTAGAGCAACACAACGGGCTATTGACGACTGTCCGGGATCAATCCCTTAAGGGAAAAATCCGAGGACAACACCTCGTAGTTTTGAACCACGGTCAGAGGACGTGGCAACCCACTCTCCAAACTTCCCCACCAACCCAACGTGAGGACTTCCGGCCAAGACAGATTTAAAGTGCACCAGCCGCTTACAAACATCTCTGCCCAGACCCGGATTCGAACCAGGAATCTAGAGACTAACACCTTAACCACTATACCCGTTGGTCGGTCCCGGTGGTAGGATAAATTGGTAATTTTAGTTAACGTCGTACTAGAGCAACACAACGGGCTATTGACGACGGTCCGGGATCAGTCCCTTAAGGGAAAGATCCGAGGACAATACTTCGCAAATTTGAACCACGGTCAGATGACGAAGCCACATCTGAGCTGGAACCCCATTTTCCAAACTTCCACAACAACCCAACGTGAGCCCGGTGGTATGAAGGAATGCGCTTGAGAATTATGTTTGTAACAAGAATCAAGCTCTCGTGGTTACGGATATTTAACGAATAAAAAATAAATTTGAATAGAAACGCCCATTTTTGTTGTCCTCGGATTCATTCCTTTGGGACTGATCCCGTACGTTGTCAACAGCCAGTTGTTGTCCAGTGTGACGATTATTAAATACCTATTTACATATCTATGTACACTTTTTTTAGCTTATTGTGATTTGCTGTAAAAAGTCAATGACGTCAATATTTTACCTTTAGCTCTAAAAATGACAGGACAGGATCTCTGTCGAAGAGGATGGTGGTTGACTTAACCTCAAACTGGACCAACAGAACGGGCTATTTGCGACGATCAGGGATCTATACCGAAGGAAAAGATACGAGTACAGCATCTCGTACTTCTTGAACCATGCTCAATTGACGAGATCAATACTTAAGCAAGCACCCTACTTTCCCGAACAATGCCAAAAATGTTGAGTATGAAGTCGCGTTGTCACGAATCAAGTTTAATTCACCGATTATATTAGATCAATAAAAGTTAATTATGACTAGGACAACTTTTGTGTTGCAATAAAAATGGAAAAAGTTGCATTTATTTTTGATACACTAAATTCTAAAATAAATTATTTGTAAAAAATAAAAAAAATACAAAATACATTGACAATTTTAGTCGTGTACAACAGTATTATAATACATTCTTAAATACAAAAGAACGTTGAATGACGGATCCTTGGCCAGTAATTTCTTTAACATTGAAAAACTGCGCCAGCCGCAGTGATATAATGTGCTATATCGGATAGCAGAATCGCAAAATAATTTCGCTCAACATTCAGATATTTTAAAACTTCATCTACAAGGCGAACATATTGATGATCGACACTCACCTCGAAAACTCCGCAGTCGATTACGCAAGTTTACTCTGGATTATCAAGAGTACCAACCAATGTGTTAAAAGTAATTCTTGCCATTTATATTTCCCTTTCGTCTGATAGGACGAACATCTTGTTTGATCCGCAATAATTCGGAAGATCAGACCATCGTGATCGAAGGGTTGGTTAAGAGGGCAAAAAATGAAATAGTAATTTTATTTTAATTAATTTTAAGCTAAATTTTAAAAAGTTGCACGTGGTTGCATTTATTCAAAGAGTTGAATTTATACTGAAAGTTGCATTTATGTTGCTGTTATAAGTCACTTATAATGCACTTCATGCAGGAGGAATTTTGATTTCAGTACTTTACATACAGCGTAGAACGTGTGAAAAAAGGTTTCATTTGTTGCAAAAAGTTGCCCTAATTATGACTTTAATTAGTTTTTATTCAAGCATTTCAATAGAAACTGGTCAACAGTTTCAGTCTTAAAATGTGTCGAAATTAGTAGTGCGTGAAGTTGTACAGGTAGTAGTAATAGTTTTGTTAAGAGGACTAGAAACAATTTTACCTAACATGAGCAAAAATCGTAATAAACGCAGCTTTTGGGTGAGGCAATGTTTTTTAAGAAATCGATTGCCTTGTTCCCATTCCTCTTTTTTTTATTTGTAAACCAATGAATGTTCTGTTTTATACATCGTTCTAACCGTCTCAAATTCGTTTTTCAGATCAGCAATTTTTCAGATCCATTTCTTTGACAATAGAACCCAAAGTGCTTTCTCTTGCATCTTTATTTTTATATCGAGTCGGTGGGTTAAAGACAACCATGCTTATGATACAGTTCTAAAACTTTTAGCATCACACTTTCAGACCACTTGAGAGAGAGAGGCTCATTTTTTAAAACTATTTTATATCTAAAATTAAAACACTTTCACGCGTGACGTGACTAGTTAAAAGGGAACTGGACAGTCAACTGCAGTTCACACGTTTCAAGACAAGTTTCAAAATTGAAAGCAAATGCCGGAGGACTGATCAGTTAGACGATTAAGTTTGAATGGGTCAAACGTTTCTTGATCCTTTAAAAAGGTGACGAACTCTATTGAAACAAAGTTTCCCACTTTAGTTTTCATTCAACTTTTGTTGATCAACTACAATCGATCAATTAAACTTGATGTGTGAGAACGCGCCTTTTCGCTGCGGCATGTAGACAATTATTACCACTAAAATATCGTTTACACCAGCGGCATGGTATAGATCTGTGCACAGTGGATGTTATCCCCCTTTTAAGTGACCGCTGGCATCGATCACCATTTGCGATCTGTCAGCGAGTGACCTTCTAGAGAGTTCCTCCTTTTGTACGGTATCCTACCCTGTCGACCATGAAGTGTGAACTCTTTGGGGGAAAGGCAGATGGTCGCTCCTCAGATATCTATCTCACGTCAAACGATACGCCACACAATACTATGAAAGGAAAGCGTCAGTCGTAAATGCAACTCAAGTCTCTATAGCTCAAGTTAGGTAATTAGTTAAGGGGGTCGGACATGCAAGTGAAAGAGCCGTTCTGTGAGAGGATTGAAAAAACTAAGCGCCGCAGCATAAAGGTTAAGACGGCAATAGAAAAGAAAAAAAAAAGACAAAAAAAACATAACACTACATTTATCATAGATACTAGTGTTGGCGTTTTGTGATAGTTGATTGTGATTTTGTGCAAATTACGCGCATTACCATTGCTGCTTGTTGACTTACGGTCCTATTTTGTCGCTCACTCATATATTCTTATAGTTGTCTTTCGAAGTTTGTCTGAGCTAAAGGTAAGATAAGGTAATTTTTGATTAACGTCGTACTAGATTAACACAACGGTCTGATCCAAATGTAAATTTCCCACGCCATTTTCGGTTTTTCATTGTGCCGATCAGTGGTAAAACAATTTCGAAATTGCTATTCCAAATGCGTTAACTGTATTCGTAACCATGAGAACTTATACGCATGAAGGTTAATTATCACTTCCTCACCACCATGCGCTTCAATAAGTGTTGCTATACGACGTGGCATGGAGTGAAACAGATGTTAAATGTCTGCTTGTGGAAGAGAATTCCATATTGTTTGTATGAGCACCCAAAGTTCGTCTTTTGAAGCTGTAGGACGCGGATCACGAGCGAGACGCCGACCAATCAAATCCCACGCCTGCTCAATAGGCGACATATCCAGCGAATAAGCAGGCCAAGGAAGAAGTTGCATGTATTGGGTTGAAAAGAAGTCTCGAACATTCCTTGCAACATGTGGGCGTGCATTATCCTGTTGAAAGATAGCTCATGTGATGCCTAGAAAGAAGGGAACGACTTCGGACTCTAGCACTTCACGGACGTACTTTTTGCTATTCAGATTACCCTCAATTCATAGCAACTGAGAACGTCCATGATACGAAATCGCACCCCAGACCATAACTCCGGGTGTTCGGCCACTATGACGTTCAATAACGCACTCTGGAAGGTAGCGTTCATCGGCATTGCGTGCAACATGAATGCGGCCATCATGGTTCCACAAATTAAAGCGGAATTCGTCAGAAAAGATAACTTGTTTCCAATCATCAGCACGCCAGGCTCTGTGCTCATGAGCCCATTGCAGACACAGCCGTTGATGGTTTGGCGTGAGGGGGATCCTGTATTAATGAATCCTTGCAAGCAGTCCACGGTGCAGCAGACGTCGGCTAATTGACGAAACCGACAATAGTACACCTATAGCAGTAGCCCAAAGTGCTGCCAACTGACTGGAGGAAGCTGTACGGTCTTTCACCGCCATGTGGACCAGGTGTCTATCATCGCGCGCTGACGTCACCTTCCGTCGTCCACTCCCAGTTTTTTTAGTTGTCCGGTACTCGTCGGTCCACTGTTTCCAAACTCGGATCACTGTGGAACTGTTCCCCTGCACACGAGTTGCTATTGCGCGATAGGAAAATCCTCCTTCACGAAGACCGTTGATTCTCCCCCGTTCAAACTCCTTAAGATGTTGAAATTTCACCCCATTTCGTCGTGGAGGCATACTTAGGTCTCACTAAACGTTCGCCACTAAAAAATAACCATGCACTATTTTAACGTCCCGCTACAGCCCTCTATTTATACGCTTTTAGCATCACTTCAGAGGTAGCTGCTCACACCACGCGTGCGTGGTGGCTGTGAGACTTTACTACTTTGCATAGCATTCTATAATTGACATTTGCTGCAAATTTCATTTCATTCGGATGATTCCTTCATGGTGTTGCATTTTTTACAAACAGCAGTGTATATAAGCTTGGATCCCCTCTACTCTGAATGACAACGCAATTAAGAGTGAATGTAGAATTCCGTGGCGATTTAGGGATCATTCTTACTCATTTTGAACACAACATTGCTAGTATTGTCAGGAGTTACGAAGCACACCTATCGCATTGACACCGTTAGTAAATTGTGTACTAAGTTAATAAAAGTCTTATTTTCATACATACAGGGAAGATTTTATTAGCGTTATTTTGACGTCAAGCCATATTATATAATCTATATAAATAAGAATGGAGTGTTTGTTTGTACATTCAATATTTTCGACCCATTTCAAGTTTTCTATCCGTTTTGGACCCTTCTGATGCCGAATCCGCCTTTTCTCGTTTGGTGTCTGTCTGTCTGTCTGTCTGTCTGTCTGTATGTTGTGCCCTATACACGTCCACGCGGTTTAAGATATTTTCATGAAAATTTGCATACAGTGAGTACTTATCTTCATTTAGTGAGTGGCATTGGTTTCGAAAGTCTGTCTGTCCGTCTTTCTGTTCTATGCTCGATTTTGTGTTTGTGTGTTTGTGTAGACATCACATGAATTTTATTCCAGATATTTGATTGTATTGTATTGTATTTTATACATTATCTATTAGTTTAGAGAATGCAATATTAAACATTTCTTTATTGTTATATTTAGTTGAGTTTCATGCTAAAACACCTGAGTAAGTATACTTAAATCAACCATAATTTGGTAGTTTTAGAAAAATTGGAATGTCTATTGAATATTACGATTACTTCGATTGCTTTACCAGTACTGCTGAAAAAGTAATTATTGTTCAAAAAAAAAAAATTATGGAATTTCATCTCTTATACTTCATTTTTTTCGAGTCTTATTTTTATTCTTTGCGCAATGGAAACGATTTCCGAATATTTGGGACAGACGATATTTTTCAATGAAACGAGAATGAACAAGATCGCGCGAGCAGTGATATTTTTTCTGGTTCTTTCGCTCTGAATTAATTTCACATTACTAAATTTTGTACACTTTTAGTTGTAAGTTGTGGCAACTGTGCGAGATCAAGAGATAAAATAGAATCCCAAATTAATATCTTTAGAACAATTTTTTGCGACATCTTTTATTTTGTTTTACTTCGCTGTTTTTTGTTTTAAATATTTATTATTTTAATAAATGTGTTTTCCTTCTCATCACACGCAACAGCACCACAAAGTATTAGACTTAAAAATGTTAGGTAAGTCAGTATAAATTTTCAGTAAATTTTAAGTGTAGTTATGCCATTATTGAAAGAATAATGCCGTTATTTAAAGAATAATGCCGTTATTTAAAGAATAATGCCTTTATATAAAGAATAATGCCGTTATTTAAAGAATAATGCCGTATTGAAAGAATAATAATGTTTATTAATCCAAACTGGAACTTTTTCCAACATTAAAAAATTCGTTGTAATAATGACAGGAGAAGATTGCAAATTTTCACAATGTCGCATACCGGAGGCAAGAGTGCCACAAGTAAAAAAATATTGTTTTGTTGACTATGAGTGCGAGAGCACTAAATCGTAATTTTAATTAATTGAGTTGAACATGAAAAGAACTTAAGAAAGGGAATTCCAAATCTTCCTATAAATCGTCTTTTATAGTAGTAACCTTAGTATCACCTTTCGTCATTTTGTAGCTTTGTCATACAGCAATTGTGCGATGCATGTGAAATGTATTACATGAATGGATATGCATGTGTAGGATTTGTGTCCAAAGTAAGTTGTAGAAAATATAAAGATGGCGAAAGATGTTAAAATAAATTTTTATTCTACAAAAAACGTAAGTCATTATATATTTTGATTATCTCTTCAATCTAGAATAAACCAATTCAAACCGAGTAAGGTCGGGTATTTTGCTAGTCTATTTAAATAAGAATTGAGTGTTTGTTTCCATCCATTTCAAGTGTTCTATCCGTTTTGGACCCTTCTGATGCCAAATCCGCCTCTTACGCGTTTTGTGTCTGTCTGTCTGTCTGTCTGTGCCCTAGATACGTCCCCACGGTTCAATATATCTTCATGGAAATTTGCATACAGTGAGTACTTATCTTCATTTAGTGAGTGAAAGTGGTTGCGAAAGTCTGTCTGTCCGTCTTTCTGTTCTATGTTCGATTTTGAGTTTGTATATTTGTGCAGGCATCACATGACTTTTATTCCAGATATTGGATTGCAATGTATTTTATTTTATACACTATCTATTAGTTAAGTGAATGCAATATTAAACATTTCTTTATTGTTATATTAAGATGAGTTTCATGCTAAAACACTTTAGTAAGTATACTTAAATCAACCATAATTTTTTTTTTTTTTTTGAAAAATTGGAATGTATATTGAGTATTACAATTACTTTGATTACTTTACCTGTACTGTTAAAAAGCAATCATTTTTCCAAAAAAACATTTTATGGAATTTTAGCTTTGATACTTCATTTATTTCGAGTCTTTTTTTTGTGTGTGTTTTGTGCAATGTAAACGATTTCCGAATATTTGGGACAGACGGTATTTTTCAACGAACGGGAATGAAAGAGAAAATTTTTGTTGGTTGATCACATACAGTAATATTTTGTGTTTCGTTTGCTCTGAATTAATTTCGCATTTCTACATTTTGTACATTTTTTTAGTTGTAAGTTGTGGCAACTGCGAGATCAAGAGGTAAATAGGAATCACAAATTGATATCTTTAGAATAACTTTTTCTCGTCGCCATTTATTTTGTTTCATTTCGCTGTTTCCGTTTGTTTTCTGTTATAAATATTTATTATTTTAATAAACTGTGTTTCTTTTTCATCACACGCAACACCACCACAAAATATTCGACTTAAAGTGGCCGGTAAATCAGAAAAAAAAACAAATTTTAAGTGTAACTATGCCATTATTGAAATAATACTGCCGTTATTGAAAGAATAATAATGTTTAAAAAATCCGAACTCGAACTTTTCAAACATTAAAAAATTCTTTGTCATAATGACAGGAGAAGATTGCGAAATTCCACAATGTCGCATGCCGGATGCAAGATTGCCACAAGTAAAAAAGTATTGTTTTGTTGACTGCGAGAGCCCTTGCCGTAAATCGTCGTTTTTATTGAGTTAAACATGAAAAGCACAAAATCGTCATTTGTTGTAGTAACCTTAGTGTCACCTTTTGTCATTTTGTATCTTTGTCATACAAGAAGGGTGTGTTGTATGTGAAATGTATTACATGAATGGATATGCATGGTAGTATTTGTGTCCGAAATAACTTGTAGCAATTATAAAGATGGCGAAAGGTGTTAAAATATTATTTTATTCTATGAAAAATGTAAGTTATTATATATTTTATCACCTTTTCAATCTAGAGTAAACCAATTCAAACCGAGTAAGGTCGGGTATTTTGCTAGTATATATATAATAAATCCAATAAACAATATAACTATAAAATAAGCAATCAAAACTCACATAAGCTTCTTTTTCGCTTATCCTTAGTAATAGTAAATAGGGGGTCATTAAAAAGTCAAAAAATCTTGGAGGGTACTACGGTCAAAGACATTGTACGGCCTTTAGTCTAATATATAAGTGAAGTTTTTTAATATCCTCCTGGTATATATTTCAATAATGTAAGTGGCGCAAAATATGACGGTATTTCTGTATTGGCATATTCCAACAAACAGATAAGAATATAAAATCGACTATTGCAGGATTTCTTCGCAATTTTGATGCTAGATTTAACAGTCAAACCAACAACAAAATTATTATAAACATACAAAATTTAAGAACTTTTGTTAAGTGAGGTTGATTCTTATACAGTAGGATATCGTAAATGAGGGAGATTCTGGTATATGAGGATGTTATATTTTTTTAATAAGAAATATTCTTTTATGTGTGTACATTTATAAGTGAGATTTTCGTGTATGAGGATACTATAAATGAGCGAGATTCTCTTATATGAGGATGTTGTTAAATGAAAGAGATTCTTATAAATGAGGATAACGTAAAAATCTCAGGAAGACTACATTACAACAAACCACAAACAAATGTAAAAAGTAATTAATTGGATTCTTATCAGTCATTTTCAAACTTTTTCCAACTATTTATAAGATTTTGCAAACATTAAATCACAAATCATCAATCAATATCCAGTAAAAATGAAAGAATGATATGAAGTCAATTATTTTCAAAACTTACCAGTTCAGTGAGGACATGGTAGATTTCAAATTTCTGGGATTTAATTAACCTGAAAAATAAAATGGATATTTAGATAGTGTGTTTCGATGTACTACAAAATCTATACTGCTAATAGATGTAATATGAATGAATGTTATGAATTAATATGAAGAATATATAATGAAAAACGTATATGGTAAAAAGTGTGGACGAACGAAGTGTTACGAACCGAAATCTTCGAAGTTTATATTGTATTTATATTCATCTCTGTCGAAGTAAGTAACAAAAATTTTATAACATTACCACACCTTCTTACTCTTTTGTGATATGTTTATACTATTTCTCTCTCTTATTTGTCTAAATGTACCCCATCAGTATAATTTTAACTTATTATTTCTAATTATATTGCATGTTATCGCACATGCCATACATGACGGAGCAAGGGCATATGTCTCTATTGTAAGAAGTAAAAGTATACGATTTCATTTCTGTTCATATTCGTTTTTCTCTGCCGAATTTCAGAAGCCGAAGTAATCAATAGATCTGAACCACTCTGCCGAGTCGAAGTAATCAATAGAACCCAATCAAGCATTTCCACCAGGTAATACCTTTAATTTAATCAGACACGTTTCATAGTAAATCACTTTTATCTTTCAAAAATACTAATTTATTTACGCTATAAGTTATTTATTTATATAAGTGATTACTATAATGATCCTGTGACCAAAACTAGTAGCAACATAACCCTCAAACTACTTTCATGTGCCGAGATTTATCATCGGATTGGTCCGCGAGACATAGTTGACTTTGGTGAATTCAAAGTTTTTGGCGTCACTGTAGGAATGTACATCCACACAATCACCCTGAAAAAGGTATATCACCAAATCGATCAACCAGGCAATTTTTCTCAGAACAGTCATGTGACTAATAGTTGGTAGGTTGATCATATATTTTGAGGTCCTAGATCAAACCCAAAGGGAAAAATTACAGGATAACACCACGTCATTTTGAACCATGGTCAGATGACGAGGTCAACTTGAACTGGCACCATACTGTTTGAAGCTCTTCTCAATAGCAATGCTTATTAAATTTATAATTAATATGGTTTATAGTGTATTGGACAAATTCAATGAGCCACTCGTCCGATATATTTTTTGTCAGCGAAAAAATTTAAGTAAACTCTTGATTCGGGTTCTATACACTATTCTGGAAGATACCTCGTGTACTACAAAAAACCATATAATTTTCCGGGAGGGAACATTTATGCTCAAAACAAATGAGTTTAACAAAAATTTGAAAGTGACATTTTATTTAACTATCAGTTTTACTATTGATTTATGCCTCCGAAGCTATTTTAATCAGCAAAATTTCCAAACATTTAAAACACCATTTTGCAACTTCCGCATGATCACCCATAATGAACTCCAAAAGTATCCACGACCCGATAAATCAATCCTTAAACCGTCTTGTCAAAAAGTGCCAAATTTTCTTACTTTCCTTCTCGTCCTTAGCAAGTCTTTTGCCGTTGCTATATGCCCAGACCTTAATTAAGTCCGCAAGACCCGATCCAATTAAGCATTTCCCGGAACTAGACTCGGAATTTTGTAACATGACAAATGGCTGCCGCGACTGTTCGTGCGAATTACAAATCCCATTTTCGAATCTTATTAACTTCGCTCGGTTTCGAGATATATTGGTTTGGACTGCGCGCGCAGTTCTCGTCGTTGAATGGAAATGGAAGGATATTGATGACTGAAATTCTAAATTAGCAGTTTAAGGTTGCTTCCATATTGAACTTGAATCAAATTGTTTGCTTTTTAGGTTATGGTGACTTAATTTTGTTGTGTTCTCTTCCCTTTCAGTAAGAGTGGTATCTGTCATATGAGCATAATCTGTCATATATGTCCTTTGAGAGAGAGAGAAAACAAGAAAGGGGCAAGACAATCATTTGCTTATGTACTGCTAAAACTCTATATTTATGCCTTAACTGCAAGAAATATTTTCCGAATAGCTAGAATAGACATGTGGAGTTTTTAAAAATAGTTTGTAGAATAGTTTAAATAATTTGTAAAATAGTTTAAATAATTTGTAAAATAGTTTAAATTTTTTGTAAAATATAATATAGTTTGTAGAATAGTTAAAATAGTTTGTAGAACAGAACAGGTAAAAATAGCTTGTAGAATGTTTCAAATTATTTGTAGAATATTTCAAATTGTTTGTAAAATAGTTAAAATAGTTGGTGCTAAATAGTTAAAATCGTTTGTAGAATAGTTAAAATAATTTGTGCCTAAGAGTTTGTGCAGATCAGTTGCGGAAACAGTTTTTGAATAGTTTGAGCAGAATATTTATAATAACATGTGGAATAATTATAATCTCATGTGGAATAATTATAATCTCATGTTGAATAATTATAATAACATGTGGAATAATTATAATAACATGTGGAATAATTATAATAACACGTGGAATAATTATAATAACATGTGGAATAATTATACTAATATGTGAAATAATTATAATTACATGTGGAATAATTATAATTACATGTGGAATAATTATAACGGTTCACAAAATATTTAAAATAGTCCACAGAATATTGAAGATAATTTATATTCGAATAGTACTATTCATGTTTCGAATAGTTCGATTCATATTTCGAATAGTTCAATTCATATGTCGAATAGTTCGTTAAGTTCTTCAAAAAGTTCGCCGAGTTCTTCAAAAAGTTTGCCGAGTTCTTTGAATAATTTGCAGAAATTTTCGAATTATGCTATTCGAATTATGTAGTATTGTTCTAATAGTTCACAGAAATCGTATAATTGTTCAATGGATATTTAGAATAGCGCATAGAAAATTTAGCATTCGAACTGTTTGTCAATTCTTCGAATAGTTCATAGTTAGTATACGAAGTTCTTCGAATAGTTCTCAGAATATTTGGTAATGTAATGGTAATTTTTAGTTAACGTCGTACTAGAGCAACACAACGGGCTATCAGAATATTTGGAATAGATTGTGGAATAGTTAAAATTATAATGTAAAATTTTTAGAACAACCTTTGCCAAATAGTTGGCAAGTTTAACAGATTATGCGAAACAGTACAAAGTTTAACAGATTATGCGAAACAGTACAAAGTTTCTACAGAATATTTACAAATGTGCGAAGTATTTATAATAGTTAAATATACTCATAATATGCACACTATTTAGAAGAGTTTGTACATAATAGTCAAAAAAGTTTGTGCAGAATGGTTTAAATAGTTTGTAGGCTAGAATAATTTGTACATATAGTTTCAGAACAGTTTAAATAATTTGGGCAAAATGTTTAGAATAGTTCAAAGAATTCTCCAAGTACAATAGTTCGCAGAATATTTAGAATAGATTACAGAATTCTCCGAGTAGTTCACAGAATATTTAGAATAGTTCACAGAAATCGAGTAGTTCGCAGAATATTTAGAACATTTTACAGAATTATCCGAGTAGTTCACATAATATTTAGAATAGTTCACAGAATTCTCCGAGTAGTTCACAGAATATTTAAAATAGTTCACATAATTCTCTGAATACTTAGCAAAGTATTTAGAATAGTAAGTAGAATAGATTGCATAATATTAAATACCGAATAGTTGAAGTAATTTGGGCAGTATAATTTGCATAAAAGTTCAAATTTTCTGCAAAATATTTATTTTAATGTAATAAATATTAAGAATAATTCATAAAATATTCATAATAGTTCATAGAATTATCCAATATAGTTCATAGAATATCCAATATAGTTCATAGAATATCCAATATAGTTCATAGAATATCCAATATAGTTCATAGAATATCCAATATAGTTCATATAATATCCATACTACAGGGTGATTCATAAGTACGTACACAAATTCTAGATGGTGTAAAACACAAACAGTTTAAGACACGGCCTCCAAATGTTAGCTAGGTATGCTCATAAAGTTTGTGTCCCCCTACCGAGCGAAGTGAAGTAGGCGATCACATGACTAGTCAGTGAAAATGGCTGCGTCTGCAATGGAGAAGGTGTTTTGCGTTCGTGAATTGAGAAAAACGGAATCCGTCACTGCTGTGCAATGGCATTTTCGATCACGATTTGGAAAAGAACCTCCAACCAGAAAATTCATTAACGAGTAGCTTAAAAAAGTAGAAACTACGGGCTATTTGTGCAAAGTTCCAAAGCCAGAACGACCGAGTGTGTGTATCGACAGCTGTCGTCAAAAACTTTATTCACCCAATTGGAGAATAAAGTCGAAAACCTTTATTCTCCAATTGGATGGTGCACCACCACACTGGTCAGGTGACATGTAAAATTACCTCTATTAACATCTTCTTCACCGATAGATTGGACGAAGCGCCGACTACAGCATGCCACTAACCCAATGGTCACCCAGATGCCCTGATTTAACACCATGTGACTTTTTTCTTTGGGGCAAAATAAAGGATAACGTATTTAACCCTCCTCTTCCTGTTGATCTAGCGGAGTTGAAACAGCGTATCGCAACCACTACCACTGCACTTGCTTCAGATACCTTAACACGCGTCTGGGCAGAAATGGGTTACCGGTTCGATGTGTGTAGTGTGACTAAGGGTGCACCCATAGAAAACTTCAGTGACTGCCTCTAGAAAAACTTCAAACATTCACCTACACTACAGGTAACATAAAATAGCTTGCATTGTCACTGTTATATAGTGCGTTGAAATTGTATAGTTACTTATGAATTACCCTGTAGTTCATAGAATATCCAATATAGTTCATATCATATTCATAACAGTTCATTGGATATTCATAATTATTTTCATAATACTTTGAAAAATTTACAGAATAGTAAAAATAGCTTGTGCAGAGCTGTTTGAATACTTCGCAAAACATTTAGAATAGTTTGTAGAATAGTAAAATAGATTACATAATATTTAATACCGAATAGTTGAAGTAATTTGGGCAGATTAGTTTGCATAGCAGTTCAAAATTTCTGCAGAATATTTTAAATAATGTGGTGAATATATAGAATAGTTCATAAAATATATATGTATAATAGTTCATAAAATATTCATAGCAGTTCATAAAATATTCATAATAGTTCATAAAATATTCATAATAGTTCATAAAATTTTCATAATAGTTCATAAAATATTCATAATAGTTCATAAAATATTCATAATAATTCATAATAGTTCATAGAATATTCAATATACAGGGTGGTCATAAAAAAACTTGGCCGACATATGGACCTCTAGTGGCCGTTCCGTTCAACCGATCGAGATGAGATTTCAGATATAGTTATTCAGAGGTATGAGCTCGGGATTCTGTGAACGACAACAAAGTGGCACTCATGGTTACGTTTATACGTAGAGAAACTCGAAATTTTCGAATGGCAACACCCACTTTTTTCTGTCTCAAAATGCTCAGCGCATGCGAAAACCATAAATAGCGTTGGAACGGTACGTGTATCACAAAAAACG
This sequence comes from Metellina segmentata, assembly GCA_947359465.1. NCBI lineage: Eukaryota > Metazoa > Arthropoda > Arachnida > Araneae > Tetragnathidae > Metellina > Metellina segmentata. The sequence goes on from OX375883.1 coordinate 44,386,130, forward strand.
GAAGCGTTATGCACTCACAAAAAACATTTCTGCGAACGTGCAATAAAACCACGATCGGGGCACACGAAAGAAATTTGCATATGTTGGAGGCAAGACACCAACCACAGAACGCCTTTCGCCAAATATTCAGCCAGATCTTCAGTCGGGAGCTCGTACATGCCAACGAAATGACACTGTCAGCGAAAGTTAATGGAAAATTGGTAAAATTCTATTATTAAAATAGGATGAATGCCGTGGAAGGGACCTTGCGTGTCTACCGTCGAAACCATCGCCACATACGAGGCCCATGTGTCTGGCGCAAAGCGTTCTGTGGTTGGTGTCTTGCCTCTGTTATATGCAAATTTTCTCCGTGCGCCCAGAACGTGGTTTTGTTGGCCGTTCACAGAACTGTTTTTTGTGCGTGCATAACGCGTCCGTGTTTTGTGATACACGTACCGTTTCAACGCTCTTTAGGGTTTTCGCATGCGCTGAGCATTTTGAGACTGGAAAAAGTGGGCGTTGCCATTCGAAAATTTCGAGTTTCTCTACCTATAACTGTAACCGTGAGTGCCACTTTGTTGTCGTTCACAGAATCCCGAGCTCATGCCTCTGAATAACTATATCTGAAATCTCATCTCAATCGGTTGAACGGAACGGCCGATAGAGGTCCATATATCGGCCAAGTTTTTTTATGACCACCCCGTAGTTCATTTAATATTCATAATTGTTATATTTTGAAAAGTTTACAGAATAGTTAAAATAGCTTGTGCCAGAATTGTTTGCAAAATAATTTTCAGACTATTTGGTGCCAAATAATGAGAATATTCTGGGTAAAAGTTTTCAAATTAATTTGAATAATTTGTGCAAAAGTGGAAAGCAGGTAAAGTTAGGCTTTGTAGCGTAAAGCCCAAAAAACGGACATGCACTAGATAAACTATTTAAATCAATGAATATATAAAGCGCATTAAATAATAAAATAGATGCTCATCAGAAAATGTTATTTACAGTTTTGTAAATGGAATAACTGTCAAAAAATACACGTGAGAGCCAAAAACATGAGAAATTTATGAACTAAATAAAAAACAAATGACAGACTTAAAACAAGAATTCGAATTATGTTTTAAAACTTATGGGTATGCAACATGTTTTATAATGTATAATAAACTAATTGTAGAAATCGCTGATTCAAACCAATGGGTAGAAGATTAAAAGAGTTCGTCATAAACTAAAGGTGTAGATAAATGTTGGCTTAGAAACTGATATAAATTAGAGACAGAATTGACGACGGTCTGGCATGAATCCCCTAAGGGAAAAATCCGAGGACAACATCACATAAATATGAACCACGGTCAGATGACGAGGCAACACCTGAGCTGGCACCCTACGCTCCAAACTTCCACACCAACCCAACGGGATGGCTTTCTGCCTCGACAGATTTAAGGTACACCAGCTGCCTCTACACCATACGCTTACAAACATCCATGCGCTGAACCGGATTCAAATGAGTAACTTTCCGATGTAGAGGCTAACACCTTAGCCATCTGACCGGTTGGTCGGAACACTTATACGAAGGAGAATAAAACTTATGTGTGGTAATTTAGCAGACTGAATCGCTTCTTCGACTGTGATTCAAAATGCAAAACATGGTCTGGTGATTATGTCTCAAGATCTTGTCCAGGTACAAAAGAAAGCGCTTAGTAAAGTGAGAAAGGCCAGAGCAAAAATATTGTAACCTCTAAGTAGTCGTGATAAGTTGAAGCTCCTACAGCAGAGCCTCTGGGACTGTCTGGGACTGCGTCTAGACTTTTTCCAACCGCAATAGTGGGCATTATGCAGATTTAACGTAGAGGTCTTGTTTCAAGTGGACGATGAGTTGTTGTTGTTGTCGTGATGGCCATATATGTCCCAATTGGGTGTGCCATTGCCCTGGAGGGTTGGACTTCTTAATACATGACACATCCGTTTTACAGGAAAGTCCCTTTCACACATCCATTCACTCATACATATCGTAATTTAGATCCCAATCATAGGCCGATAACCCCCTGATCAGGTACCCCCCAGAGGTATTGATTTGGTATGGGAACATGGGGGACTTTGTGACCACGACCTATTTAACGTGCCCCAGCCACCATTAGCGAACACGACGGTCTTTAGCCAGGTCTAAGCGCCGATCTCGCAACCATCAGAATTGCCTGCTCTGCTGAGAACAGAACCCACAACCCTTCCGATGCGAGCCCGACGCTCTACTGAGCGGACGATGAGTTCATAGACATAAGTTTAAATTTACTTTCCGCGATGAATCGGGTGTTATAAGTGTGTCCCACTAATATACAATTACTAGCAGACCCGGCAAACGTTGTTTTGCCTTATAAATTATTTCTAGTTTCTAGATAAATTCTAGTGTAGACAAAAAGTAACTTACTTATTATAAGTGTGTAAGTATGTGGTATATGCGTGAAATGGGCATGGAGCGCTATGAACGATTAGGGAATATAAAAATAACAAACATCAGCATTTTGTTGCTGGACTTGTTCTTCGGTTCTTTGGGATCTTTTATCTCTCATACTTCTGGACCTACTTGTATTACGGCTCAAATCAGCCCCTTTGCGTTTTCTTGGCATTGCTCACTGTACAAAACACATATAAATAGAATTAATGAAATAACTTCATTGCGCTCAGCTCGTGTATCTTCTGATTGTTCTTGACGCAATTGCTGCATGCTCACACGTGCATCAGCATCGGCCAGGATTATAGCGAAAATATTAGTTTTGTGAAAAAAAGTTTGAAACAATAGTTGTAAAAAATTCAATCAATTATATAAAAAAAGTATACTTACAACACAAAAGCCGTTGTTGGTTGGAGCTCGTGACACGTGTTGAGTACTTTTAAGGTTATGTAAATCACTTGTTTAACTAAAACTTGATTAACTGAACTAATCGTGCCAAATACACGCGCGGCAAATTTTAAGAATCTAAGATTGGTAACACTAAGCATATATCAGGATTAAACTTTAATAATAAAAATAAATGTTTCTTTTCTTAAAAAAATTTTAGATTTTTTTAATCGAAGTACAGTTAAAAACACTATAATTGATCAGTTATCGAGCGGGATGAAAAATGATTAAATTACTAAAATGGCCATAAAAAAATAGGGGTTGGTGATAAAAAAGTAAAAATTAAGGGTTGTATGTATTTTTTAATGCCACATTATAAAAAAATAAAAACAAAAAATTTCGTCAAAAAATTAAAAAAATAAATTTTAAGGGTGAACAACCCTTATCACTTAGGGGTATGGAAAATAGATAGTAGCCGATTCTCAGACCTACTGAATACGCATATAAAATTTGGTAAAAATCGGTAAAGCCGTTTCGGAGGAGTACGGTAACTAACATTGTGACATGGAAATTTTATATATTAGATAATTCATACACATTACATTGAATTTTATGATAAAGAAAATGTCCATCAAAATAATTCCATAAACAAATATGAAATCAGCCTACTTTGTGATGGATTTGCAGTGTAAACGAACAACTGGAAACCAGGTTGAAACCGGTAGCCCGGTTGTAAGAAATAACGAATTAGTAACCGGAGGGTTCCGAGTTCAAATAAAGCCAAAACACCGTCATGTACAATGGAGTTTGGTGCAAGTTATATCCGTCGTGGCCTCGTCCGCACGTTGACGTGATGTGGACGTTTGGAGAGTGTGGTGCCACCTTAGTTAATGTTCTGGTCATTTGACATTGGTACCAATTTAAGTGGTATTCTCCATGGATCTTTGCCTTTAGGTTTGATCCCAGGGACTGATCCCGGACCGTCGTCAATAGCCCGTTGTGTTGCTCTAGTACGACGTTAACTAAAATTACCATTACCATTAGGTTTGATCCCAGACTGTTGCCAATAGCCCGGTGTTTTGCTCCTGTAAGGCGTTAGTTAAAATGCATACCTACCTACCTTTCCACGAAGAAACTCGAGATGTTAGAGTGTGTGCGCCCTTTCTATTCTATTATAATTGACACAGTATATTAAATTTCAGGATAAAGCAATAAACAAATATGAAAACAGCCTACAATGAGAGTTTTTCATCTTTGTTTTTTGCTGTTAATCAGTGTAAATGAACACTCGGAAAACCCATTCGGTTGGTTGATTTGAGTTTAAGGACCCATGAAATAGAGGAATTGCAATTCAATGAAACGCAAGAATACGACAAGAATTTTTTTTTTCTAATGGCGGGCACATTTGACCTAAGTCGTTGGCCACTACAAGGCCGGAAGTGGTGGCCACTTGTGAAGGAGCACCCAGTGGGAGGACCATCATTGCCCCTAACAATTTATACTTCGTAATTTTGAACCGTGTTCAGATGACGAAGCAACACCTGAGCTGGTATACGCTTACAAACATCCATGCCCGAACCCGGATTCGAACCGGGGACCTTCCGATCTAGAGGCTAACACCTTAACCACTATACCGGTTGGTCGGCGAATACGACAAGAGTAAAACTGTAAAAAATATCTCAAAGACATCAGAATAATGACTAAACCAACATTACAAAAAAATGCACGGATAAAACCAAATGAGTAACATAAAAATTATATATCAAGGTATAATTTCAATCACAAGAAATGTAAAACCTTATGGACCATCTAAGAGATGGGCACCCCCATCTTAGATTTAAAAAAACCTCCCAAATTCAATTTAAAATCTTATTAAGTATACAAGTAGTAGAAATCATGAAGGTAGGTAGTTAATAAATCTTCCACTGGAGCCACACAACAGGTTATTGGCGACTACGTGATCAATCTCCAAGGGAAAGATTTCAGGACAACACCGCGTAATTGTGAACCAGGTCAGATGACGGAGTGGATACCTGAGTTGACACCCCACTCGCCAAACTTCCACAACGCGTCAACAACAAAAATTTCATGAAGGATGGATGTAAAAGAAATGGATGTGGAAGTCAACTCACCTTCCTTGGTGGTAAAGTAATAAAACATAGACGGTAAAAAGGTTCAACATAATCGTAAGTAGGTATTTTAATTAACGTTCTACTGGACCAACACTATGGACGACGGACTGGGATCAATACCCCAAAGGAAAGATCCAAGGACAGCACCACGTAATTTTGAATCACGATCAGATGACGAGGCAACACCTGAGCTGTGACCCCACTCTGAAACTTCTACACCAACCCAACGTGAGGACTTTCGGCCACGACAGATTTAAGGTGCACCAGCCGCCTCTACAACATACGGTAACAAACATCCATGCCCAGACCCGGATTCGAACCAGGAACCTTCCGATCTAGAGGCTAACACCTTAACCACTATACCGGTTAGTCGGCCCCTACGGATCTTTCCCTTGGGGAATTGATCCCGGATCGTCGTCACTATCCCGTTGTGTTGCACTAGTACGACGTTAATTAAAATTGTCATTACCTACTAATTCGAGCAACGCAACGGGCAGTTGATGACGGTCCGGGATCAATCCTTTAAGGGAAATGTCCGAGGACAGCAACTCGTAATTTTGAACCACGGTCAGATGACGAAGCAACACTTGAGCTACCATTACCTAGAATATGTTGAGGCCTTTTCATTGGTAGTGTTGGTAATGGTAATGGTAATTTTAGTTAACGTCGTACTAGTGCAACACAACGGGCTATTGACGACGGTCCCGAATCAGTCCCTTAAGGGAAATATCCGAGGACAGCACATCGTAATTTTGAACCACGGTCAGATGACGAAGCAACACCTGAGCTGGCATCCCACTCTCCAAACTCCCACACCAACCCAACGTGAGGACTTTCGGCCACGACAGATTGAAGATGCACCAGCCGCGTCTTTGCCATACCCTTACAAACATCTGACTCGGATGATTCGAACCAGGAACCTTTCGATCTAGAAGCTAAGACCTTAACCACCAAACCGGTTGATCGGCTCTACAAGAGGTAATAAAAACTATTTTATCAAAAAAAGAACCAAGAAAAAGATTGCCAGTCAAAGATTTTAAGTCAACATCGCCCAAATTCACTTCTCTCAAACTTTTTAGCTGTCAGATATGGGAATATGTACATTGAGAGAAATGCTATTCATCATTTCATCTTTAACTTTGTCAGATGGACGATAATCAGTCACCTATCAATTACTCGTGGTAATTGTTTCTTTGGAATTTTTTTGTTGGCACCGGTTGCTAATCCCTTACTTTTCCAACCGTACCAAAGGTTTAAGATAAAGACAAGTGGTTAAAACATGGTGCATGGCAAAAAGCAATGATGGCATAATGGCTTGATTTCCCACATTTATAAATGCCTATGTGGGCTTCTTGAATGGACGATGCACCCCACTCTCCAAACTTCCACACCACTCGCCAACACAAGGACATCTGTAGCAACGACAGTTTTAACGTGAACCAGCCTCCTTGTACACGACGGTGTTTGAACACCACTGGACACACGTTGAATGAAAAGTAGTAACAAATAGTCTGTCTGACGTGTCAATTTTTCAAATATTTCGGCCACATGGAAGGATCTGTGTGGTGATAAACCCCTGAATCCATGCATTCCTCATGTCAGTAGGGGATTGAACAGGTTGGTGATGGGGCTCCGTCATGAGGTTTGCTTAGCTCGAATTCAATGGGATCCCTAGTACATCTACTAACCTCTTAAAGTTGAACTCCAACGGCCATATTCACAAGTCTCGAGTTAATACGAGGATTAATTAATCCGTGGGTCAGAGATAAACCGGATTATCAAGAATCCTATCCTCAAACGGCGATTTAAGTGACTAAAATGATACGATCGCTGTGATTGGTCACTACCGTCTCCTTACAATCACGTGGTATTGTTTACATTTGTTACGACGCCCGAATCTGTACTCATACTGGTCAAACACGTACTTCTCCGGCAGAATTGATTCCAAATTGTGATTATAATAGATTGCATACGACATTTTAATTTGGGTATGGAAAGGGAAATGCAAGGGTATTTAATTTCAAATTGGATATTTATGAAAAACTAAATTTGGAAGAATTGTACACAATGCCTTGACAAATGAATGTAATCCGATTATCTTTGTACTTGTCAGAATGGGTGTGTGTTGGTGTAAAGTGAAGTAACACTTGCATTGTCAATTTTCTTTCATTCGTAATAAATCAACAAAATAATTTTTATTCCACTACAAATTTGCATCTGCCCTAGTCATATTCTACCTTTGACTCTGATTGGGTTCAACTCTGGCGAGCCAGAATATAGTTCGAATTAGAACACATCTAGGAATATCTATTTTATAGAAAATGTAATCACGTACCTTTCCGATTTATATAAGATCAGTTGAATGTGCATCGACGCAAGAATACTGTGACAGAATGAAGTGGGTCGTCCATTTTGTTTTGTTTACAGTACATCTCGCTTTTTTCGCAAAAATATAGTACTGCGCATACGTAACTTTCAACCAAGAGTTACTCCGCCAATTTCGGAGGATCTAAATGTATCACCGAAACGACAGTTTAAACCTCGGATCAGGCATTGTGAATACGGTTTTTTCGTTAACCCGGGGGTTATCGTTGATCTGTGGTTTAACTCGGACTTGTGAATACAGCCGTTGTGCATTCTTTATGATGAGTTATACCCTTTCATATCCTGCATTCATTCTGATGGGTTTGACTTTTCCCAACAGGACAATGATGCCCTGTTACCTCTAAATAACTGACAGCTTTGTATAATTGGGATACCACACACAACGATAATGTCTAATTCTTTAATGTGCATATGTGTTCCCAATAGCCATACTACTATTAACTACCTAATTCTTTAATCACATTCCATATTTGGTACCCTTTTCCAATGTAGACGATTTTGTCTTTTCACACACTCTTTGATATTTTAACAAAAGTTTCTTACGTTTGATAAATTTTCCGTTCACATGAGAATTTTAGTTTTCTTTTTACGGTGAAGTCTAATTCGAACTAAAAGAATTCTATATTTTTGGCAATCTTAAAATCAGTTGTTTCACATTACGTGCCTTTACCCTATAAAAGGAATTTTCAATCAAACTAAATATATAATGGCAGTAATGTTTCTGTAGAGATACACATTTTCTGTACGTATTCCAAAAGAAACACTAGTTGGCTTGATTTCCGCAAATGAATTCAGCCTATAAAATTTTCAAATAAATTCCAAACTGATACATGATAGTTGATTGGGCAACGCAATTATATTAAACGCAGCCAAAATGGTAATAAACTACACTTAAAGTATCCCCAATATGCATCATGCGATAGAATTTGGACAAAATTAAAATCTTCGCAGTCCGTCAGTTATTTTGTTGACTTACACTCTCATGAATGCTATTGAAAAGGTTTCTTAAAATTAGATACTTGTAATGATACACCATTTAATAAAACCTCTTACGTGCAATATAATCAAGGAATTTGTAGCAGTAAACGTTTGTTATGAATGTCATCGTGCCAGTTGAATTCCTTGTATAATTCTAATACTAATGACTTAAGAAACAAAAATGTGCGTTACTAATTGCAAGTTGTCAAGATAGAATACGGACCAGGAGCGAAATACGTCATCCTCATAGATCATTGATGAATAATTAAATAAGCAAATCCCTTTAAAAGTTAGTGACTTTAACATCGAATTGAATACTAAACTTTATATCCTGTACGAATTAGTGCAATTATCACTAACTAACATAATTTGTTTAAACGCATTCGTACAGTAAACCAAATTATTTAGTTTCCCGCCCTTCTGCTAGGTATTGATTTTTAACAGAAACGTTAATTGCATTCCGAGCAATTTATCATTTCACAGCGTGTAACTAATTTAGAAATTCCCCCCGGTAGCATTCTAATATAATTATGAAGTGGAAAAATGTATAAATATACTACAACTCCATGCAATTATTCATCTTTTTAAGTTATAATCGAGGGTAATTATCCTTCATCGCAAACTCCCAAGATGTAATCCAACTGCTTGGTTGATTTTTGGTAGGTATGGTAAGTATTTTAATTAATATCGCAGTGGAGCAACACAAAGGGTTAATGGCGACGGTCCGGGACCAAACCCAAATCGAAAGAACCGAGGACAACGTGATTTTGAACTAATGAAAGATCACGAGATCACACCTGAGCTAGCAATCCATTATCCAAACGTCCACTCCACACCAACGGCAAGACTTTTGAGGCCATGACAGATTTAATGTGCATCATCCGCTATTGTACACGACGGTCTGTGGTTGGATTCGAACTGGTTTTATGGCGCAAGGTTCATATCCGACCAAGCTTGCACCAAACACAATAAACAATGTAAAATAAATGTGTAAAGAATGGATGGAGTAGAGAAGTATCGATTAGGCACCCTAGTATCGATCACTAAGGTACCTGATATAGATCACTAGGGTACCTGATATAGATCACTAGGGTACCTGATATAGATCACTAGGGTACCTGATATAGATCACTAGGGTACCTGATATACACTGACGAGCCAAAACATTATGACCATCCTCACATTTTTCAATGAACTCGTCTGGATGACGTGGATGGCAGGTGATTAAGTGAGAATGGTATTTAACTGCTGCTGGAGAAGGTAAGTAATCATTCTTTCACTTACTTTTGCGAGTGATGGGAAAGGCTGCTGATCTAAGCGAATTTGATAGAGGGCAGATCGTAATGGCACGAAGACTCGGAACGAGCATCACCGAAACTGCACGACTGGTTGGTTGTTCACGATCCGCCGTTGTTAGTATTCATGCAAAGTGGAAAAATGAAGGTGACACCAGCAGTAGACACAAAAGTGCTGGTCGTCCACGCGTCATCAAAGAAAAAGGACGTCGGAGAGTGTCCCGCTTGGTCAAGCAAAATCGGCGAGAGACAGTGGTTCAGTTGACAGCCCAATACAATGCAGGTCCAAGCGCAAGTGTTTCGGAACACACAGTTCAGCGGACACTGTTCGATATGGGACTGTACAGCACACGCCCCACTCGTGTGCCTCTGTTGACCAAGCCTCATCTTCAACTACGCCTACAGTGGTCCCGGGAACATAGAGACTGGACAATGGATGAGTGGAATAGAGTTGCCTGATCAGATGAATTCCGATTTCTCATTCATCACGTCGATGGTCGTGTCAGGGTACGCCGTCTGCCAGGAGAACAGTTGCTCCCCTCTTGTACAGCAAGTCACACACAGGCTGGTGGTGGCGGTATTATGCTTTGGGGGACGTTCTCATGGGTTACTCTGGGACCCGTAGTTGTGGTGGAACAGACCATGAACGCTAGAACGAGTTGCAGCTGTTTTACAGGCCAAATTAGACGCAACGCGTTATTGAGTAGGTGGTCATAATGTTTGGGCTCTTCAGTGTAGATCACTAGGGTACCTGATCTATATCACTACGATATCTCGGGTTCGTGAAGTTCATCCACACCTTAGTAAGATGTATAATTTATCTAGACCAGACTTTAAGAGCTACTATTAATGTTGTCACAATGGTCAGAAGATGAAATCAAGAGCGTACATTGAAGAAGTGGAAGTTCTAGCGCCACGAAGTTTTGAACCGCGTTACACTAACAGAATACAATCTAACATTTTATATCCATCATCTTACAGATTAGTCAGTTTCTTATATGGTAGTAATAGATGTGGATTTCCAAAAACATTCAGCAATATATTTTCGATGATGTCTAGATTTATAATTTTTTTTAAAACATTTAAATACAGCTTCTCAAGATCCCTCTCCTTATTCACTCTTCAAAAGCTTACACTGTTCTTTCCGTTTAGTGGTCTTATATTCCACCTTAAACTACAACAAAAGAATCATTACCGTAACTGAAATGGTTAAAAATGTCCAGAGCGTCAAACGATGCATACATTACCATGGTTACAAAGCAAGGCAGTGTGAAGAAGAGTGTGACCTTGAAGTACTATTTAAAATACGATATGCTATCAACCTATGCTACAGCTGCCTGTGTTTATATTTTCGTAATATTAATATAGTTTCGATGATATTCCGATACATTTAAGCTCCCTTACCCTACTCAAACACATCCTCCTATTACATACTGTTCTTTACCTCCCACTTTACGTTCATTTAGTGCTTGCGTTCTACAAAAAACTCCATCAAATTAGTCCATACCCATAACTGATGTGGGGTTAACGTCTCATGCATCGGACGTGGCAAACATTACCATGATAATCAAGCAGAGTAGAATAAAGGAGATGATGACCTTGAGGTATTATTTAAAATAATATTGAAACCGAGACATAACCATATATTTTCCAACATATTTTCAATAATTGCATATACATTCATGGTCCATTCCTCAACTCAGCCACCCTACTATCCACCGTTCTCTAGCTCCCACTTCACTTCTGTTTACCGCTTGTATTCTACCTTAAACATCGACATATGAATCTCTATCCGCAACTGAAGTGGAACAAAATTTCTAGTACGTCGGACATGGCAATCATTACCATGTCTATCGAAGTTTACATGCAAATACAATGAAGAAGCGGGTGACCCTAAGGAATCTGAATAAAGCAAGGCAAACCGCCAAGGTTACGAACAAGGATTTCAGACCTACCAATTCATTTCCTCCTTAAAACCACATCCAACAAATCTGATATCACCTAATACTAAACCCAACCTCTACAGTTCACGTTTATCAGCATTCATTAGCATTACAAGAGCAGCCAAACACAACAAAAAGCACAATGCTTATTTTTAACATTCCGAAGCATCCATCCGTAAATGCAATAGACCATTCCTTCTTGTTAAGCATTCTGAATATTAAATTAACCCCCGTCGCTTAGGCGTTCAATTATTAATGGCTAATCTTAAATAAATACGGGTTTAGGGGAACACTTTCTCCAGCTACCTGATATTTTCTATTAAGGTATTTTTATCTCCAGGGCAGAGGTAATTTGTTGCGGAGGAAGAGTTATTATTCATGCAACGCAGAGAAAGGTTAGACATCCACAAAACAATGCTAATTCCTGAGGGATATCGGAGACCAGGGCTTCTTTAATTAACGGAGCGTACTCCGTGACAGTGAGGTTAGGTATTTTAATAAAGTAATTAGGAGAACACTACTATCAATTTTAATGAACAAGGTAACTATTAGTGGAAACGAGTACTTAAAACACGCGTGTGCTTTAATTGAATTTGCGTCGCTGAGCAGTCGTTTTTGCTGCTTGGAACATGAAAGAAAGGTTAATTAGCTTATGGAAAATTGGAAGTATTATCTGACTATCATTAGCATGTATATCGATGCTAGTGATCTGAAGATTCTGTTAGAAGCTTCCGAGAGTTTCCAAAGGATAGCTCGATTTATTTTCGAATTTCAATGTGTAGTGTCGAATACGAGAACGTGCTTGAAGACGTTCTTTGGCAATTAGGTGTGTGCGTATACAACGCAGTAAACGTTCTATACATGAAAGTCAAGAATGCATAGTGCATTGAAGTCTGATGTTATTTTACCTGACGTATGACGTTATGAACGTTACTTTACCTGAGTATTATCTGACTATCATTAGCATGTATATCGACGCTAGTGATCTGAAGATTCTGTTAGAAGCTTCCGAGAGTTTCCAAAGGATAGCTCGATTTATTTCCGAATTTCAATGTGTACTGTCGCATACAAGAATGTGCTTGAAGACGTTCTTTGGCAATTAGGTGTGTGCGTATACAACGCAGTAAACGTTCTATACATGAAAGTCAAGAATGCATAGTGCATTGAAGTCTGATGTTACTTTTAATGACGTATGACGTTATGAATGTTACTTTACCTGAGTATTATCTGACTATCATTAGCATGTATATCGATGCTAGTGATCTGAAGATTCTGTTAGAAGCTTCCGAGAGTTTCCAAAGGATAGCTCGATTTATTTCCGAATTTCAATGTGTACTGTCGCATACAAGAATGTGCTTGAAGACGTTCTTTGGCAATTAGGTGTGTGCGTATACAACGCAGTAAACGTTCTATACATGAAAGTCAAGAATGCATAGTGCATTGAAGTCTGATGTTACTTTTAATGACGTATGACGTTATGAATGTTACTTTACCTGAGTATTATCTGACTATCATTAGCATGTATATCGATGCTAGTGATCTGAAGATTCTGTTAGAAGCTTCCGAGAGTTTCCAAAGGATAGCTCGATTTATTTCCGAATTTCAATGTGTACTGTCGCATACAAGAATGTGCTTGAAGACGTTCTTTGGCAATTAGGTGTGTGCGTATACAACGCAGTAAACGTTCTATACATGAAAGTCAAGAATGCATAGTGCATTGAAGTCTGATGTTATTTTACCTGACGTATGAGGTTATGAACGTTACTTTACCTGAGTATTATCTGACTATCATTAGCATGTATATCGACGCTAGTGATCTGAAGATTCTGTTAGAAGCTTCCGAGAGTTTCCAAAAGATAGCTCGATTTATTTTCGAATTTCAATGTGTACTGTCGCATACAAGAATGTGCTTGAAGACGTTCTTTGGCAATTAGGTGTGTGCGTATACAACGCAGTAAACGTTCTATACATGAAAGTCAAGAATGCATAGTGCATTGAAGTCTGATGTTACTTTTAATGACGTATGACGTTATGAACGTTACTTTACCTGAGTATTATCTGACTAACATTAGCATGTATATCGATGCTAGTGATCTGAAGATTCTGTTAGAAGCTTCCGAGAGCTTCCAAAGGATAGCTCGATTTATTTCCGAATTTCAATGTGTAGTGTCGTATACGAGAACGTGCTTGAAGAGGTTCTTTGACAATTAGGTGTGTGCGTATACAACGCAGTAAACGTTCTATACATGAAAGTCAAGAATGCATAGTGCATTGAAGTCTGGTGTTATTTTACCTGACGTATGACGTTATGAATGTTACTTTACCTGAGTATTATCTGACTAACATTAGCATGAATATCGATGCTAGTGATCTGAAGATTCTGTTAGAAGCTTCCGAGAGTTTCCAAAGGATAGCTCGATTTATTTCCGAATTTCAATGTGTACTGTCGCATACAAGAATGTGCTTGAAGACGTTCTTTGGCAATTAGGTGTGTGCGTATACAACGCAGTAAACGTTCTATACATGAAAGTCAAGAATGCATAGTGCATTGAAGTCTGATGTTATTTTACCTGACGTATGAGGTTATGAACGTTACTTTACCTGAGTATTATCTGACTATCATTAGCATGTATATCGACGCTAGTGATCTGAAGATTCTGTTAGAAGCTTCCGAGAGTTTCCAAAAGATAGCTCGATTTATTTTCGAATTTCAATGTGTACTGTCGCATACAAGAATGTGCTTGAAGACGTTCTTTGGCAATTAGGTGTGTGCGTATACAACGCAGTAAACGTTCTATACATGAAAGTCAAGAATGCATAGTGCATTGAAGTCTGATGTTACTTTTAATGACGTATGACGTTATGAACGTTACTTTACCTGAGTATTATCTGACTAACATTAGCATGTATATCGATGCTAGTGATCTGAAGATTCTGTTAGAAGCTTCCGAGAGCTTCCAAAGGATAGCTCGATTTATTTCCGAATTTCAATGTGTAGTGTCGTATACGAGAACGTGCTTGAAGAGGTTCTTTGACAATTAGGTGTGTGCGTATACAACGCAGTAAACGTTCTATACATGAAAGTCAAGAATGCATAGTGCATTGAAGTCTGGTGTTATTTTACCTGACGTATGACGTTATGAATGTTACTTTACCTGAGTATTATCTGACTAACATTAGCATGAATATCGATGCTAGTGATCTGAAGATTCTGTTAGAAGCTTCCGAGAGTTTCCAAAGGATAGCTCGATTTATTTCCGAATTTCAATGTATAGTGTCGTATACGAGAACGTGCTTGAAGAGGTTCTTTGACAATTAGGTGTGTGCGTATACAACGCAGTAAACGTTCAGTACATGAAAGTCAAGAATGCATAGTGCATTGTAGTCTGATGTTACTTTGCCTGACGTATGACGTTATGAATGTTACTTTACCTGAGTATTATCTGACTAACATTAGCATGTAAATCGATGCTAGTGATGTGAAGATTCTGTTAGAAGCTTCCGAGAGTTTCCAAAGGATAGCTCGATTTATTTCCGAATTTCAATGTATAGTGTCGTATACGAGAACGTGCTTGAAGACGTTCTTTGGCAATTAGGTGTGTGCGTATACAACGCAGTAAACGTTCTATACATGAAAGTCAAGAATGCATAGTGCATTGAAGTCTGATGTTATTTTACCTGACGTATGACGTTATGAACGTTACTTTACCTGAGTATTATCTGACTATCATTAGCATGTATATCGACGCTAGTGATCTGAAGATTCTGTTAGAAGCTTCCGAGAGTTTCCAAAAGATAGCTCGATTTATTTTCGAATTTCAATGTGTACTGTCGCATACAAGAATGTGCTTGAAGACGTTCTTTGGCAATTAGGTGTGTGCGTATACAACGCAGTAAACGTTCTATACATGAAAGTCAAGAATGCATAGTGCATTGAAGTCTGATGTTACTTTTAATGACGTATGACGTTATGAACGTTACTTTACCTGAGTATTATCTGACTAACATTAGCATGTATATCGATGCTAGTGATCTGAAGATTCTGTTAGAAGCTTCCGAGAGCTTCCAAAGGATAGCTCGATTTATTTCCGAATTTCAATGTGTAGTGTCGTATACGAGAACGTGCTTGAAGAGGTTCTTTGACAATTAGGTGTGTGCGTATACAACGCAGTAAACGTTCAGTACATGAAAGTCAAGAATGCATAGTGCATTGAAGTCTGATGTTACTTTGCCTGACGTATGACGTTATGAATGTTACTTTACCAGAGTATTATCTGACTAACATTAGCATGTAAATCGATGCTAGTGATGTGAAGATTCTGTTAGAAGCTTCCGAGAGTTTCCAAAGGATAGCTCGATTTATTTCCGAATTTCAATGTATAGTGTCGTATACGAGAACGTGCTTGAAGAGGTTCTTTGACAATTAGGTGTGTGCGTATACAACGCAGTAAACGTTCAGTACATGAAAGTCAAGAATGCATAGTGCATTGAAGTCTGATGTTACTTTGCCTGACGTATGACGTTATGAATGTTACTTTACCTGAGTATTATCTGACTAACATTAGCATGTATATCTATGCTAGTGATGTGAAGATTCTGTTAGAAGCTTCCGAGAGTTTCCAAAGGATAGCTCGATTTATTTCCGAATATCAATGTTTAGTATCGTATACGAGAACGTACTTGAAGACGTTCTTTGGCAATTAGGTGTGTGCGTATACAACGCAGTAAACGTTCAGTACATGAAAGTCAAGAATGCATAGTGCATTGAAGTCTGATGTTACTTTGCCTGACGTATGACGTTATGAATGTTACTTTACCTGAGTATTATCTGACTAACATTAGCATGTAAATCGATGCTAGTGATGTGAAGATTCTGTTAGAAGCTTCCGAGAGTTTCCAAAGGATAGCTCGATTTATTTCCGAATTTCAATGTATAGTGTCGTATACGAGAACGTGCTTGAAGAGGTTCTTTGACAATTAGGTGTGTGCGTATACAACGCAGTAAACGTTCAGTACATGAAAGTCAAGAATGCATAGTGCATTGAAGTCTGATGTTACTTTGCCTGACGTATGACGTTATGAATGTTACTTTACCTGAGTATTATCTGACTAACATTAGCATGTATATCTATGCTAGTGATGTGAAGATTCTGTTAGAAGCTTCCGAGAGTTTCCAAAGGATAGCTCGATTTATTTCCGATTATCAATGTTTAGTATCGTATACGAGAACGTACTTGAAGACGTTCTTTGGCAATTAGGTGTGTGCGTATACAACGCAGTAAACGTTCTATTTATGAAAGTCAAGAATTCATAGTGCATTGAAGTCTGATGTTACTTTACCTAAAGGTAATGAATGTGTGGGACAATCGGTTGTGGTTTGAACTCAGAAAGTAAGTTACGTAGGCTGTTGTATCGAATTGGGCTGATTGGCTACCGAAAATCAGATTAGTAGTGCATGTTATCACGCTGGATAATTTCTGTAAACAATCAATAATTTTGTCCCACATTTGGATTCATGCTGAGTTTAAACAACAACCTATTGTCCCCAAAATTTCTTCCTATTTCATTATACATACTGTATTCTTGACCTGACATCACTTGTATTGAAATCGTATACGAAACAAAGCCATCTGAAATAAAATTCTAAAATAAATTCCAAATCGATATTTTATGATTGATCAACAAAAATGAGATTACATGCCAGACGGTCACCACAACGTTGATAAACTACGTTTTAAGGTAACTAAATGTCTTACCAAGCGAGAGCGATTGGCTAAATAGATGTAAAAGCACCATATTCATCTTGATTTTTTCATACTGAAAAGATCTCAATAAATACACAGTAGGAAATTTTATTTCCCTTGTCTTGGGTATTATTAATACAACTTTGAGTTTTTTACATGCAATTAAATCAGATGGTATGTAGGAAGTTGAATTAACGACACACTGAAGCAACACAACTGACTATGAGCGACGGTCCTGGGAAATCAATTCCAAAAAGGAAAGTAGGTATTTTAATACTGAAAATCTGGTATTTTTTCATACTTTTCATACTGGCAATATATCAATACGTACACAATAGGCAATTTTATTACCCTTGTCTTGGGTAATATTAATACAACTTTCAATTTTTTACATGCAATGAAATCAGATGGTATGTGGGAAGTTGAATTAACGACACACTGAAGCAACACAACTGACTATGAGCGACGGTCCTGGGAAATCAATTCCGAAAGGGAAAGGTAGGTATTTTAATACTGAAAATCTGGTATTTTTTAATAATTTTCATACTGGCAATATATCAATACGTACACAATAGGCAATTTTATTACCCTTGTCTTGGGTAATATTAATACAACCTTCAATTTTTTACATGCAATGAAATCAGATGGTATGTGGGAAGTTGAATTAACGACACACTGAAGCAACACAACTGACTATGAGCGACGGTCCTGGGAAATCAATTCCGAAAGGGAAAGGTAGGTATTTTAATACTGAAAATCTGGTATTTTTTAATAATTTTCATACTGGCAATATATCAATACGTACACAATAGGCAATTTTATTACCCTTCTCTTGGGTAATATTAATACAACCTTCAATTTTTTACATGCAATGAAATCAGATGGTATGTGGGAAGTTGAATTAACGACACACTGAAGCAACACAACTGACTATGAGCGACGGTCCTGGGAAATCAATTCCAAAAGGGAAGGTAGGTATTTTAATACTGAAAATCTGGTATTTTTTAATAATTTTCATACTGGCAATATATCAATACGTACACAATAGGCAATTTTATTACCCTTGTCTTGGGTAATATTAATACAACTTTCAATTTTTTACACGCAATGAAATCAGATGGTATGTGGGAAGTTGAATTAACGACACACTGAAGCAACACAACTGACTATGAGCGACGGTCCTGGGAAATCAATTCCAAAAGGGAAGGTAGGTATTTTAATACTGAAAATCTGGTATTTTTTAATACTGTTTATACTGGCAATATATCAATACACACACAATAGGCAATTTTATTAACCTTGTCTTGGGTAATATTAACACAACTTTCAGTTTTTTACATGCAATGAAATCAGATATGTATGTAGGAAGTTGAATTAACGACACACTGAAGCAACATAACAGACTATTGACGACAATCCTGGGAAATCAATTCCGAAAGGGAAAGGTAGGTATTTTAATTAACGTCTTACTGGAGCAACACAATGGACTATTGACGACTCGATCCCCAAGGGAAAAACCCCGGGGCAACACCACGTAACTTTGAACCACGGTTATATGACGAGACAGCACCTGAGCTGGCACTCCACTCTCCAAACTTCCACCACGCTAATCTGAAGACATATGAGGACACTAAATATTTAACGACCACCAGTCCTCTTTGTACACGACGGTTCTTGTATTCAATCTCGCAACCCGTCGCTAATCCGTTACTCTTCCAACCAGTCACCCCGGTTTATTTCGATGGGGAAGAAAAAGGACAGCACCATGTAATTTTGAATCACGGTCGGATAACGATATAAACACCTCGACTAGCACTCCACTCTCCAAACTTTCATACATCGCCAACGTGAGGACATATGATCCCATGCCTGACAAAGTGCACTAGCCCAACTGTCTAACCGTCTTTGGTTGGATCGAATTCAGAACTCACAACCCTCCAGTTTATAATCCGCTAGTCTTCCAACTGGGCTACCGCTCACTGCTCACATCAGGTAAAACTGTATTCACCCAAAAAATAAATTGATTTATGAAATTAGTAACACTGGATATAGTTTCTCACGCGGAACTGATTGTAATCGAAATGGAAACGCGCCCACCAGTGGAGCTCAACTTGAACGAGCGATATGAACTCTAAAAACTCACTAGCAAAGGAACTTTAATAACTTCCAAAACCAAGAACATAATTCGTGTTACCTTTTCTGCGACGAAAAATAAATTAACTTCCATCTACATCAACGGTTCCCAAAATTTGTCAGACCCCCCCCCCCCGAAGCCCTTTTTAAAACAAAAACTTCCCCTGGAGCCCCATGAAATTTTAGTGTTTAGATCTATGCATGTATATACTATGAGACATATTTTACACGATACGTAAACGGAAGTATGAATAATAAGGTACATGGTATTAATAAAGGAAATAATAATAAAAAAATAACTGGAGAAAATATTATTTATTATTTCAATTTACAAAATGATATAACTAATTGTGATAGTTGAAAAATGTTATAATTTTACATGCACACCTGATATTAATGTGAATAATGTTCCTGCTTCTTGCTCAATGTCCGGTGTCAAAGAAGCCAGTTAAGGCTACAGTGGACACTAAAAATATTTTTTCTTAATTTTAAATAAAAAAGCTCAAAATTTTGTCTGATAATATATATTGTCAAACTAAACCTGAAAAAAAAATTTGGTGTAAAAAAATTTATTAATTTTTAAAATATTTGAAATTTAAAAAACAATTTAACAAAAGTTCAAAATGCTCCGGGCGTTCCAATTTTTTCAATATCTTTGATTTTTTTTTTTGATTTCTTATCTTAAGACACTATTTAAAAAATTTTGGGAAGCAATGTCATGTTTAATATGATAGTTTATTAGTAATAAATTAAAATGTGCTCTTAAAAGGAATTTTTAAGAAAAAAAATGACATTTTTAGTTAAAAAGTTAAATTTTTCTCTTCACACAATTATTATTATATATGTGCATCCCAAAATCTTTTAATACTTATAACAGGAGAAAATATGGAGAGTCTTGTAGTTATAGGATGAAAATTGAGACGTCCGGAGCATTTTGAAATTTTAGTTCGAAGCAATTTTTTGATTTGAAGAAAAACAACTTTTTTCATTTCAAAAGAGTATAAATAATTTTTAGGAATATATTTAGCTCTAGAACTCTAGCATAACACAAATATAGTTCATGCATTCTTTATAATGCAGTTTTTAAGCACATAATTGTAATTCACATAACGCATATGGATGGTAAAAAACTTTACGTAAATTGAAAGTCTTTAACTTTCTTAGTAAATAACTACAAGAAACCAAGAACACAAATTAAATTTAATTAAACACTAATATAGGATAGAAGATGATAAAATTTTACAGTACTGCTATTGAATTGAAAAACATGTATGTCATAATTGTAGAGTAGTGTTGTAATACAAGATGTGCGTATGTTGTAATACAAGATGTATGTATGTTATAATACACGATAAAAAATGTATAAAAAGTAAAACAAAAGTAATTCTCAAAAAAATTAATATAATTTGATTGATGTAACCAAAATTAAAATGCTCCAGCAGAATATGCTGCATCCGGTTTCACCGATTTTCTTTTTGGTTTTGTTTTTTTTACCACAGCATTTTTCTGCGTTTTACGCCTGTGGTCCCGTCTTTTGGCAATAATCAGAGAAAAACTTGAATCTAAAGAGGGATTATCCTCCGATTCAAGAGCTTTCACATATCCCAAGTTATGTTTTTGAATAGCATCAGTTACTGCTAACTCCAGCCTTCTTCGTGAAACGAACACTTCCTTGGGACATTTCCTCCAAATGCAGCTATGAATGTTTTCGTTGATGTTCTGCGTCTTACCAGCAACACATCTGTCTAAAATAGCATCAGATGCTAGTCGCTGATAAACTGGCATAATCTTTTCCACTACCTGTGGCGTCAGGTGGGTCTTCATTGCAGCGTGAGATTCTGGCATTTCCCCTTTGGCAATCGCCCTTCGGTAGAAACACCATGATGTTTCCCCATCAGGACACTTGGTATGCTGTGGCTTTCTGTCATTAGATGAGCAATGCAACAAACTAGCATATATAGCAGACTTCATTTTTTGTGTGTCAGGCACATTGTCTCTTATTGCTTTGCGATAAAAGTTTTGCAGCTTAACTATATTTTTTTCAGTCAAGCTGCCTTTCTTTTTACCACCGAGCGTCACTTTTTTCATGCGCCATTCTTTGACTTTATTTCTTAAGGATGTGCCCAACCTTTTTGCTACATGGTTCAGGCACTCTTCCTTTTGAATTTCAAGATCAGGCCCATAGACTTGATTCTGATTCAAGAACTGAAAAGTCTTCGAGTCCCCATCACTCAATACCGACACGTATCGCATACTGCAATCGCTCACAGACCTCCTCCACATATTTAGGGCAGCATGCATTTCCATAGCTCCGCTTGATCCATCGAAGTTCTTTTCGCATTCTTCAACATGCCCTTCTTTCCAAATGCAAAATTCAGGAGTACCCATTCCCAGTTCCTTGGCAGTCATCACACAATTGTGACAGTACTTGGATAGTACTTCAAAGTCGAGGACAAGGCCACTTATTATGTCAATGACAATACCTAATCCAAGCTTTGAAGTATGCCCTCGCTTCTGCCACGTACCGTCGTAAGAAACACTGACATCTATTACGACACTAGTACTAAGTGCGCCATCCATTTTGATATGAGCTGCTCTAGCAGCTTCACGGGACACTTGCAGCATTCGTCGTTTGACGTCTTGATTTTTAATAGACAAGTTCAGCATACATTTAGAAAAGGTTTTTTTGTCCATAACAGGCATATTTAATATAGAAGAAAAAGTTTCTAAGGCAGCATGGCCTCTTCCTATGGACAAGAAGGCACTCACCAACTTGCCATTGATGTCATGAGAGCTTTTTGGTTCTTCTTGAGGACTTGAAAACACAGTACCATAGCTCTCATCGCATGTACCACACAAGAGCTCCAGCTTGACCGAATATCCCAAAGAATGGTGTTGATGCACAACAAGTGAACATTGTTTACAGCTTTTGCAGGGAACTTTCTCCAACAATTCATCAAACACAGTTTTGTGAGTGATTATGTAGTTGGCTTCAGGCTGGGGAGCTGGTTCCTGCCTTTCAACAATGTTAGCAGAACATTCTGATTTTGCATAGCGTTTCTGGCTATTTTCTGCATTTGCTTTCCTTCTCTTGCTGGGTCGGCCTTTTGGCTTCCTCCATCTCTTTGAAACAAGATCCATAGCAACAAAATGATAACAACAGCTTTTGAAAATGATTGCTACTGCTTATATGCACATGGGAAAAAAACGCTTTGTAAGTTTGTATACAAATAATGATATGCGGTTTCAGTCACAGATACAGTTAAAATTTACTGTTGCCATTTCAAATTTGATAAATTATAAACTGTTCTGAATAATTGTGAGGCTTTGAGAAGAGAAAAGAAAATAATCCATATTTTCGCTGACTTGACAGCTGTGTTTATGTGGCTGCAAAACGTAAACAAAGGGGCGTAGCCATGGCGGAGGAAAACGAAACTACCCCATAACTCAGCAAAAAAAGCATAACATCGGAATTTTTTTTTTGTGTTTGATGGAAGAGTATATAAAATAACAAAATAAACTTTAAAAAAAATTCTGCAATTTCGTAAATTTTTGACATTTTAAGTGTCCACTGTAGCCTTAAAGACGCTTATCGTCTTCCGAGTCCAAACGAGCTCGATATTTAGTTTTTGCAGCTGTGTATTTCGAAAAGGCCGTTTCATAGGTCCCTAGTATCAAAATGCAGTTAGATCAATTTAACTTTTGAACTTAATACCGAAAGATCCTCCCTTAAATGTGCCCAAAATTTGGGAAGTGGTTTGCTTTTAAATGCCTGACAGTTGCTGTCCAAACCCGTGTTTTTAAGTACCTATATTTTGCCGTAGTGAGGGCTGCTAGTTGTGCGTCTATGAAAATGGATCTACAGTCCACTCAGATATCCTTCGAATCGATTCCTGAGTGTCCCTTGAACAGTATGAATTCACATTTTGAAGCATATTTTTAGTGTTCTTTCATTATAGCTGGATAGTGATTCATTTCATTGCTATGTTATTTTCTAATAAAACGTTTGAGGTCAATGAGAAACATGTCAGATATTTATTCTCGGCTCTTTCCATGTGAATATTCTTTCGTTGAGCGGCAATTTTATCATTCGTATCGAATGTAGTCTTTCGTTTCCCTTGTATGGATGTGCAGAAATTGAACATTTTCGGAAAATGGCTTACAAGTAACATAATGAGCACAATCTCTCTTTTTTGATGGAAGAGCAATTTAATGGTTGTCATATTCTTAACAACCTCGGACTGAGCCCTTCAGAATCAATCGAGGAACAGTTTGGAAAACTCTGCTCTGCATAGTCTCCCTTCAACGAAGTTACAAATTTTATACATCGTTCCCAGAAGCCTCAAATAGGTAAAATAGATGCAACTCGAATCCCATAAAACTTCAATCATGTATAATAAAAATGGTTTTCACCCTTCAATCCAATGCCACAATTTTATTGAATCTAAGAACGCGTATTCACACGTGCATACAAAACCAGTTACGAAATGGTTAAAAAAGAGGAAGGATTCGAATCTTGTCCTTTCGGGATGAAAATATATTCTAGAGGTAAGTTTATAATCAATTTCGTACTCGAGCAACACAACGGTCTTTTGGCGAGTCTGGTATTAATCCCCATATGAAAGATGCTAAGAAACCACAACGTAATTAGGAACAACGGTCAACCTGAGCTGTAACCCCACTCTCTAACCCTTCACACCATGCCAATGTGAGCATATTTGGGTCCACGACGGATTGAACGTACAGCAGGCCCAACGTACACGATGGTATTTGGCAGGCTCTAGTTCGGAAATTGCTAGCCTCCAGTTTCGAATGCCCTACAGCCTAACTGACCACCTTGCCCCAATCGAATCAGTGAGAAAGGTGATGGTGATGTAATTGATAACGACAAACTGAAGCAACACAATGGGCTATTTGCGACACCCGGGATCAATTACCAAAAGAAAGATCCAAGGACACACCACGAACTTTAGAATCACGGTCAGTTGACGAGGTCACACTTAAGAACCCTCTCTCCAAGCTTGCACAATACGCCAATGTGAGTACATTTGAGACAATGACGTATTTAATTTGCACCAGGTCACAGGTACACGACACTCTGAAGCAACATTTGCGCGTAACTACACTTTCTAATTCACTACTCCTCCCACCTGAGTTACTTCAAATCAGAGAGAAAGATATTCACCCAGAAGAAACAAATTAATTTTGAAAATTATTTGAATTGGATATCGATTAACTCGCGAGTTTTAATTGATATCGAAACACTCCCACAAGTAGAGCTCGACTTGAGCGACCGATACGAGCTCCAAAACAACTCATTCGCAAAAGAATTTTAATAACTTCCAAAAACAAGAAAACCCAAATCGCGTTACCATCTCCGAGTCGAAAAATTAATTCACTTCACTCCACACAATCCCCCTTCCCCACATTATAGAATTTCTCCATCGCTCTTAGAGGCCTCGAAAAGGGAAAACAGATGCAAGTCAAATCCCCTCAAACTTCAATCACGTATAATAAAATCGGTTTCCATTCTTCAAGCCAATGTCGCCATTTTCAATTGAATCTAAGTAGGAACGCGTACACTCACACGCAAATACAAGACCAGTTGCGAAATGCTTGAAAAGGGGAAGGATTCGAGACATCTCGTTGGTTGAACTTATCCTTTCGGGCACGAAAGAAAATTCTGGAGGAAATCGTTTTCTTGAAGGATTTCCTTAATTCAAGAGAGAACGCGAAATAAAAAAAAATGGCGCGTGGATGTCATGATGGAATTTTTTGCTCGGGAATCCACAACTTCGTCTTTTTTTTATTTCGCATTCAACTCAACTTCGCTCGATTTTCTATTTGCGTTCGTTGGCGCGTAATATTGTAGGGCTTCGGAAATTTCCAGGATGGAAGCCCCTATGGGGTCTTGACGAACGCGGAGCGGGGCATTCGCGTCGTATGACCCACGTCTTCAGCCTGTCGTCGTCTTCGTTACCATGGAGACGAGCTGTCGAAGCCATGTTTATGAATGCCGTATCAATTTCGCGATTCTGATCACCGTGACGAGAATATATTCGATTGGCAAACAGATAGCTTTGATTTGATTCGAGGCGTTCTTGGAAGTTATCCGAGGAAATGTTGAAAATATACTGCGAGGAATTATTTAACTATCTTACGAAGTGAGAAGTTGAATTGGCGTCACATTCTGGAGCAACACATCGGGCAATCGGTGACGGATCAATACCCAAAGGGAAAGTTACGAGAACAGCCCACGTAATTTTAAATCAGTCAGATGACGAGGCAACACCTGAAGCTGGCATTCCACTCTTCAAAATTCAACACCAGGCCAACGTGAGGACATTTGAGGGCCCCGATGGTTATAACCTGCTCCAGTCTCCTTTGCACACGACTGTTTGGGGTTGGAACCGAACTCACATGCCTCCGGTTGTTAGTTCGTTACTCTTTCATCCGGAGTATCATGGTCCCTTCAATGGTCCCGGATGCATATTAACAACCTTTACCTGGAAGATAAGACATGGGGAAATTTTAAGCCCACTGATTCGTTGCTATATCTCTCCGAGATCTATGACGTCACTCACCCAAAGTGCGTACTCCGCATGTGTGAAAATTATCACTATTTACTTGCAACGTTTGCGAAAAAAAAAAGTTGAAACTGCTTCGACCGAAAAAAAAATACTAATAAAAAAGAAAGCGATAGCTTTTAGATGATTACCAAACGACAGTTCAACTGCTTGTGCCATGTACTCGTAATTTGATAGTAAATGTTCTGTGTTTAGTTTTAATTCCAGTACAGATTCTACACGCATGATTAACAAATAATCCATTTTCGAAGACACTTGAGACCTTGAACAGAATAGAAGGCGGAAACAGGGGAGTTTTTCGTTATCACTGGGGGGATCTTTTGTACAGATTCGTTATTTATGTTGCAGAGGTTTTACCACCGGCTTTCAGTTCAAGTAGAAACTACCGAGTAATGACAGAGTCCACGTGAAGCATCGTCATTAATGATGATATCACGTAGTGACGTCATAGTCGACAATTTGAAACCAACGAATCAGCGGGCTTAAAATTTCCCCATGTCTTCTCTTCCCGGTAAAGGTGGTTACTATGCGTCACGGATGGAACCAAAAAGGAAGGTTTGAGGACACCTATAGATGCTCTAGTCTGACGTTAATCAAAGTGCAACTACTTTCTTTCCCCCCTCATTTTATGCCGTTGGTCAGATGTGTTTGGCACCGCTTGGCCAAATAAGGTCCTTGCTCCAAAACACCCAAATCAAACCAACCTTAAATTTGGAGTCAACTGCTTAGTTTCATCGTCCTTGTTGAATCCTATCGTCTTTAAACTAATCAGGCAACACTGTATCAGCAGTGAATATATATTTGTTCAACATTGAATGTTTATAATTGTTTTGCAGTTTATTATTCACTTGTTCCCCAACGCCTCCTCATTTCCCCAAGGCCAGCAATGTACCCAAGATTCATTCTTTGTTCACAAGGAATCCTTTTTCACACTTTGGGAAAATCATGCGTAGTATGGCGAATTCATTAAAGTGGCGAATAAATTTCGAATCACTTTGTATACATAGGACTCACCACAGTTTTTAAAAATATTAAA
Organism: Metellina segmentata; assembly: GCA_947359465.1. NCBI lineage: Eukaryota > Metazoa > Arthropoda > Arachnida > Araneae > Tetragnathidae > Metellina > Metellina segmentata. The sequence continues at coordinate 44,413,175 of OX375883.1, forward strand.
TTCCGACATATTTCCATAACATTTGGGAAGCCACTGTAGGCCAATTAGAAGAGTTCCGGATTAGCAACCGAGCGTTGAGAATTAGAAGCTCAGCACAAACCGAAGACCGCAGTAAACGTGGGACAGGTTTAAGTTAAATCTTGTTTAGCATCATATATCCTCGAGTTGGTGGGGCGATGAAGTTTGAAGAATGGTGTAAGGTTCGCCATCTCGCATCTTAGAAGAAGTGAAACGCCAAGTTGGCAACCCTACATAGAAAACGCCAAGCTGGCAACCTAAGAACAAAGCTTTTTCAATTAAAAGAAACGTCCACAAGATTTCAAGCCGAGGAAGTGCGGCAAAAGCCAATTAAAAAAGTCAGAGCAATAAATAGTTATAGTTACCAAGACAACTAAAAGAAAAAATCCATCTTTAGAACAAAGGAGATCAAGAAAAGATTTTTATACAGCCGGTGGGAGGAAAGTTACACTTTTGAATGCCTATCCAAATGTAATTGCTACTTTATACTACATGTAACTTACGTGACGATCGATTAAATTTAGTAAAATATACTCCAGTTATAGAATTTTGACTCTGTGTCTTTTGAGTTTTTTTTTGACTAAACTTTCACGACGGAGTTCATCAACAACCATCGGCCTCGGACCACTACTGGCGCAGTCGGTAGGATCGTCGAACCCTGGAAATGAAGGTGAGAGCTCATCCTGAGTTTTAATTTTTTTTAATTCATGCAACTCCCACACAATTACGGAGCGAAAGTAGACTTTGTTGAAAGCTAATGCTATTCATTTTGTTTAGAACACTTACGTGTTATGTGCACCACAGTGCAAATTTTATTTAGCACACCATGTGTTAATTAGATTAATGGTTAATTGTGAAACAGTTCATCAGAACTAGATACTTTTTGTGTTATTGGGTTAGAGAATAACTATTTCGTTTTGGAAAACGGGGATTTCTGGGAATGCTTGTCGCTAAGGCGTAAAGTTAATATAAATCATAATTTTAGACTATTTAGAGTGAGGTTTCCAACCTTTTTATTTTTTTTATTTCTGCATTCTGTGGCGTAAATTTAATTCCTGAGTTAAATTTGTTTGGGATGGCGTATCTCGCGAAAGCAAGGAAGGAGGATTTGAAGGTGTTGGCAGATGAATTGGGGTTAGAAGTGTTGCCGCGACACAAAATCATCGATTTAAAGAACTCAATATTGAACAGCGAAGAATATGAACAGGAGTTTACCGAAAATCTTTTAAACAGTATCATAACAGATCGGAAAAATGCCGAGGAAAGGCGTTTCTTGGCTGAAAGTGAGGAAAAGCGCCTCGCTGCTGAGTCTGAAGAAAGACGTTTTGTGATGGAACTCGAGAAACGTTCTGCTTTCGAGTTAGAAAAGCTAAGGCTCGAAATGGAAGGCCGTCACAATACAGAAACATCAAATGAAGGGAATTCGAGCAACTCTAAGCACATATACGATCTACAAAGAGTGATGCAGAAGTTCAATCCTAAAGAAGGAGACATCAGTCTATATCTGGTTCTTTTCGAGAGGCAGGCAGAACATGCTCACATAAAAAGGGAGGACTGGGTGTCACAGCTTTTGGGTTTATTACCCTATGACATTACTCAGTTAATTGCTAGAGAAGAAGCGGCCGTCGCATATGACTACAGTCACGTGAAAGGGTTATTGCTAAAAAGGTTTAAACTAAGCCCAGAAACCTTCCGATTGAAATTTGTCCAGCTCAAGCGGACTGAAGATAAATCGTGGAAGGATTTTGCCTTTGAATTGACAAATTATTTTGAAGAATGGATTCAAGGTCTTGAGGTTACGGATTTCGAAACGTTAAAGCATCTGGTAATTACGGATCAATTCAAACGTAAGGTACCTCCGGAAATGCGAGAGCATTTTGTCGATGTGTGTGAGTGGAGCACAATAAAATCTCCTACTACTCTAGCGGAACTCCTTGACAAATACGAAAGTGTTCGAGGGTTCAAGAAGAAATTCCATTCACCTGAAAATATTGTAAATAAGGAAAGAAATTCACATTTTCAAGAAAGAAGACGTTTTCAAGAAAGGAACTCCGATTTTCCTGCTAGATATGGACAGTTTCACGAGAGGAGTACTCATCAACGTAATACGAGTCCGAAAAATGAAGCGGGAAGGAAGAAGAAGATTCAGTGTTATTCTTGCGGATCATTTCAGCATCTTAGAAACGCATGTCCTAAGCTAGGAAGAAGACAAACTTCAGCAGTTGTGAGCAATATTGGAGCCCAAGACGCTACAACATCATGTGCAAGGGAAGACATGGTGGAGCCTCCATCGATGTTGACGGCAAAAGTGACCGTTCCAGTCACAAAGCCTGTAGAATACCAAAGAGGTATTGATGAACTCAAGATAGTGAGTTTAAAAAGCGGTAATAATATCTTCGACGGTATTATCGACTCTGGAGCGCAGATTTCAGTCATCCGGGCTGATCTGATTGAGGATTCTCAAAATGAAGGGGAAGGAAAAATTAAAATTGTATCCGCATTTGGTGAGACAGAAATGGCACCTCTCAAGATAATCCATGTGAAAATCAATGACGGACGACACGGAGAAATCCCAGTGACATGTGCAGTGTCTGAAAAATTAGTAAGCGACATGCTCGTAAGCGTTTCAACGTATGACGCTTTAAACTCGAAGGTGGAACTTTATGGCAATATTATTAGCGAAGAAGGGGTTTCTCGAGTTGGAGAAATTTATTCAGTTTCGTCCTTAAACGAACTTACCTTGGCCCGTAGTGACACCGCAAATCACCCTGGGGTTAATGAGAAACGGAACGAGTTCGTGCAATTTCAATTGGAAGATGAAAGTTTAAAGGATATTTGGGAATTAGCAAGAAATAGAAGAAATGCATTCGAAGTGCAAGATGGGTTATTGGTACACTCAGAAATGGTAGGAGGAGAGAAAATTCAGCAGGTAGTTTTGCCTAAATTTAAAAGGCCCTATGTCCTAAAAATGGCACACGAAATTCCATTGGCCGGTCATTTAGGAGAACAGAAAACCAAACAACGGATAAAGTATTCCTTTTACTGGCCGAATATCAAGATTGATGTCAAGCATTTTTGTGAAAGCTGCAAGGTCTGCCAGCTACGTAGAGGTACCACTTACAATGACAGAATTCCTATCCAACCTATTGTGAGACCTGAAAATCCTTTTGAAGTGTGGAGTGTAGATTGTATTGGTCCCCTAGAGCCACCATCCTCAAGAGGGCACAAGTTTATCGTTTGTGCTGTGGATTTGTGCACGAGATGGGCGGAAGCTATACCAGTCAAGAACATTACTGCGAAAACAACTTGCGACGTCCTGATGAAGATTTTCTCCCAGACGGGGTTTCCTAAAACTATTTGTACCGATCAAGGGACAAATTTCACAGCACAGCTCACCAAGGGCTTCATGCAAGTTATCGGGGTGTCACCAAGATTTTCAACTCCGGGGCATCCAGAAAGCATGGGAGCCGTGGAGAGATGGAACAAAACCCTGAAGGATATGCTCAGTAAGAACATACAAGAAAATGGTCGACAATGGGATATTCATCTCCCTTTATTACTATTCGCATACAGAGAAGTACCTCACAGTACCACGGGAGTATCGCCATTTCAGTTGGTGTATGGAAGGTTACCTCCAGGTCCATTAAAATTAATTAAGGAGAGTTGGTTAGGAGAAACCGAAATTCCAACAGGAGCATCTCCTTCTGTTGAAAAATACTTAGAAGACCTTCGTCAAAGGATGAAAACGGCACACGAGATTGCCGCAGGGAATGCCGAAAAGGCACAAGGCTATTACACATCTAAATATAATCTGAGAGCGAGAGAAAAGACTTTCAAGGTTGGTGATAAGGTACTGATCCTTATTCCATCTTCTAGTCACAAACTTCTGAAGAACTGGTCAGGACCTGCAACTATTATCCAGTTAACTCGACCTCATTCTGCGTTGGTCGAGATGGAGGATAAAAGCCGAAAAGAGCTGCATTTCAACAAACTACGACCTTATATAGCCCGAGTTGAACAGGTGGGGTTGATTTTCGAACAAGATCAGGACTTTGGGGAAATCTTTTATGCCCCTACTCGAAATAAGAGTCAATCTGCAGACGATATTAAGGGTCATGTGTTCCAGACTACAGAGGCGTTGTGCGAAGAACAGCGACACCAATTAGTTCAGACCTTGGAAGGGTTTCGAGAAATTTTCAGTGCACGACCTGGCCGAGCCAGAGTTGATGGACATTCAATCAAACTAACTAAAGATTGTGTGCCAAAGAAAATGCATCCCTATCGGGTTCCCATCGCCTTACAAAACGAGGTGGATCGCCAAATCCAAGAGTTACTTGAACAAGGACTGATTGAAGAGAGTGACAGTGAGTGGGCACACCCAGTCGTCTGTGTGGCCAAAAAGGACGGAAGTGTAAGACTTTGCGTCGACTTTCGAGTTTTGAACAGTTTTACTGTCCCGGATGCTTATCCAATGCAACAGGCCACCGAGTTACTATTTGAAATTGGTAGTGCTCCTTTCATCAGCGTTCTAGATTTGACAAAGGGTTATTGGCAAATCCCTTTAGAAGAAGAAGCTAAACCATATTCGGCATTTGTGACACATTCTGGTCATTTTCAATGGAACGTTTTACCATTTGGACTTAAAAATGCTGGAAGTACGTTCCAAAAGTCCATAGACAAAGTACTTAAGACACACAGAAAGTACTGCCGTGCGTATATCGACGATCTGGCCATTTTTTCCAGCTCGTGGGAGAATCACTTGCGTCACATCAGAGACGTGCTGAGAACTCTACAGACCGTTGGATTAACAGTCAATCTTAAAAAGTGCGAGTTCGGTAAAAAACAAGTGAGGTTCCTGGGACACATTGTAGGTTCCGGAAGACATGCACCAGATCCCCAGAAAATCGAAGCCATGCAGAACTTAGCACGTCCAACTACTAAGAAAGAGTTAAGAGGCATAATTGGTCTGGCAAGCTACTATCGGGAGTACATTCAGGATTTCTCGTCCTTGGTTTTACCCTTAACAAACTTAACAAAGAAAAGGGTGCCCAACAAAATACCTTGGAGTGATGAAGAGGAAGCAAGCTTCCAACAATTGAAGCAAAGGCTGACGGAAATTCCATTCTTATATACTCCAGTGTTAGATCAGCCATACCAGTTGTACACCGATGCTTCTGCAACAGCGATTGGAGCGTGTCTAGCTCAGCAAGACGAAGACGGAAAAGAACGTCCTATCGCCTTTTACAGTAGAAAACTCACCCCATGCCAAACTCGTTGGGCTACTATCGAACGGGAGGCGTATGCTGTTCTAAGTGCGTTGAAAAAATTTGACACTTGGATATTTGGAGCACAAGTCCAAATTGTCTCCGATCATAACCCCCTTACTTATTTGACCCAGGGAATGCCACAGGGTGCAAAACTTGCACGTTGGGCTTTGGCATTGCAAAGATATAACATGAATATATTGTACAGAAAGGGTAGTAAGCATGGCAATGCAGATGCCTTATCGCGCATCAAAATTGATGAACCCTAGTTTTTTTTCAGTTCATATAAATATGTATATATTTTTTTTTCTTCTCAAAACTGTAATCTGATTTAGATAATTTTGATAACGTTCTTGTGTCTTGTATTATGTATTTTATGTGGGAGTTCATGAATGTTAATGTAGATATTTTTTTTGAGCTCTCACGCTTCTCTCGAAGGACTGGATATCGTAATGAAGACCAGCTAATTGATTATGACTTTTAGTTACGATTCTAGATGGCGATTGGCAGCAGCATCATCACTTATGACTTAAGTGATGGATGTGCTTCCCCGGAGGGACATGTAAGGTTCGCCATCTCGCATCTTAGAAGAAGTGAAACGCCAAGTTGGCAACCCTACATAGAAAACGCCAAGCTGGCAACCTAAGAACAAAGCTTTTTCAATTAAAAGAAACGTCCACAAGATTTCAAGCCGAGGAAGTGCGGCAAAAGCCAATTAAAAAAGTCAGAGCAATAAATAGTTATAGTTACCAAGACAACTAAAAGAAAAAATCCATCTTTAGAACAAAGGAGATCAAGAAAAGATTTTTATACAGCCGGTGGGAGGAAAGTTACACTTTTGAATGCCTATCCAAATGTAATTGCTACTTTATACTACATGTAACTTACGTGACGATCGATTAAATTTAGTAAAATATACTCCAGTTATAGAATTTTGACTCTGTGTCTTTTGAGTTTTTTTTTGACTAAACTTTCACGACGGAGTTCATCAACAACCATCGGCCTCGGACCACTACTAATGGGGTTTGCCAGCTCACGTGTTGACCTCGTAATTCGGCGTGGCTCAAAATTACGAGGAATTGTCCATGCACGGATCGTTCCATCCGGGATCGAACGCGGACCGTCGCCAATAGCCTGTTGTATTACTCCTTCCCCTCATCCGTTGTTAGTTAACATACCTAAATACTAATATTCCAGCATGGCCGACCAACCGGTATAGTGGTTAAGGTGTTAGCCTCTAGATCGGAAGGTTCCTGGTTCGAATCCGCGTCCGGGCATGGATGTCTGTAAGCGCATGGTGTAGAGGCGGATGGTGCACCTTAAATCTATCGAGGCCGAAAGTCTTCACGTTGTGTTGGTGTGGAAGTTTGGAGAGTGGGGTGCCAGCTCAGGTGTTGCTTCGTCATCTGACCGTGGTTCAAAAATTACGAGATGTTGTCCTCGGATCTTTCCCTTACGGGACTGATCCCGGACCGTCGTCAGTAGCCCGTTGTGTAGCTCTAGTACGACGTTAACTAAAATTACCATTACCATTAACTATTCCAGCATGACGTTAGTTAACTACCAATCATAACATTCGTCCCAGGGAAATATTTTCTCGCAAAAATAAGATCGCTTAGAAAACTTGCCAAAAAAGGCCACAAAACTATAAAAATGACATCCAAGCTCCTCCCTACAAGACCCCCCCCCCAGCAACATACCTCCATCGCACAAGAACCTCGTAATCATAAGAAGTAACAAACACTCCCCGTATATTTAATGAACCCCCGACAAGCACCCTAATAAACGTCCCCCTCCCCGAGCGCATATTATCTATAACCAATTTCGATCCAACCACAAAGCAGGTCACAAACACCCACCAAAAAAGAAACATGTTGAAATATAGGGCCACTTTTCACCAGGGCTGGAGATGAGCTCCCGCCCTAAATTACGACAGCTATTAAGGAGATAATAAAGCAAATAATGCGTAAATTACATGCCGATGCACTCCGCTATCAATCATCGTAAAGCGCTGCCTCGATAAAGGATGAGGCGTTAATTATGCTTTGCTGACCGATTGATTGTTAACTTTGAGGCTTTAAGAGGGATTGAGCCGAAAGTAAAGCAGATAGAGACTGGGTCTTGGATCTTCTTTTCGAGATAATCTGGTGGGGGGGGGGGATTTTTACGTGCCTTGATACCCTTCGTGTCTTCTAAAAATTCAATAGAAGTTTTGGTTGCTTTATATTTCGTGTTGGAGATTAACACGAGGGAAAGAAACTAGCTTTGCGTCCTTATCAGCGATTTGATTGATAGTTATGGCATTATTACTCATTTAATGAACTTTAAGGTTTGTTTAGTTTCCAGGGCTCTGAGAGTAAGTAGGTATATATTGAAAAAACGTTGCACTGGAGCTACACAACCAGCTATTGGCGATGGTAATGCATCAAACACGAAGGTAATTGGTGATTTTTTTTTAATTAACGTCGTTTAATTAACGTCCCAACACAACTGAAACACGAAGGAAACAATCCTAATACAACACCACGTTTATTTTGAATTACTTTCAGATGACCAGTACATACCTCAGCTGGTACCCTACTCTCCAAACTTCCAAACCCTGCAAGTGAGGATATTTGAGGCCAGGACAGATATCCCATGCACCAGCCCCTTTATACACGTCGATCTTTCATTAGATTAGAACTCCCAACCCTGTTGTGGGCCGATAAAAGATGAGGTTGAAAGAGAAGCAGATTTGCAACCGAAGACTTGCTTGTTTGAAAGTTGGTCATATCAGCCAAGGACCTTCGTGTACATTCGGTCTGGTGCACGTTGAATCGGCTATGGCTTTACATATCCTCATGTTCGCCTGGTTTGGTAGCTCTGATGTGACCTCGACATTAGACCATGGTTCAAAATTACATGGTATTGTCCTCTGATCTCTTTCTCCGATGACCGTCGCCAATACCTTCGTTTTGCTTCCAGTGCGACTAATTAAAATTACCAACCTACCTTCCAAGCATGTATGTATTAGATTGATTTTTTATCAGAAATATATCAGAAATTGAACCAACCAATTTTAATTACACGATTAAAATTCAAACCCCGTACGTTGGACGGTGCACATCCAGTACCATCAATCCAACATAAAAAAGCGCTATAAAACGAACTTCTTGGAAAGCGAAAATGAAAATGAAAAGAAAAACGCCCCAAATATTTCTCTCCGACAAACAAATCATATCGCCTGTTCTGACCGATGATTTGGAGTTTTTTCATTTCTTGATTTCTCTAAATTCGTTTTCCCGTTCATCGGTACCCAGGAATGCGGCAAGTTCGCCGTTTTTACGACTGCGATAAAATGAAGTTAACGGACCACCGAGGGTTTTTACGTTCCCAAGATTGATTTCTCTCTCTGCCTGCGCTGGGGATCTTTATTCATAGGCAATCGTAAAATACCAAAAGGGACCGGAGTAAGTGAAATACCTCGGGATGAAAGACGAAATAAGTCATCCGGAGGAATGGACTGCGCAGTTTTGGTTCTAGACATGGGGACTGTTTTCCCTTCGTTAAATGGGATTGATTTTGTTACATTAGCATTCAGATTTTATATTCTTGAGGATATATGGTAGGTATAAGGGTAGATATTTTAATTAACGTCACACTGGGGGCAAAATATTGGGCTATTGGTGATGGGATCGTCAGACAAATTTCTAAAGTGCAGCCCTTTGCAGTCTTAAATGATACTAATCTTAAGTTTGCGGTGCAGTGGAGGGTAAGTAATTTAATAAACATATCGTTGAAAACACAATGGTAATTTTTTAGTTAACGTCGTACTAGAGCAACAAAACGGGCTACTAACGACGGTCCGGGATCAGTCCCTTGAAGGAAAGATCCGAGGACAACACCTCGTAATTTTGAACCACGGTCAGATGACGAAGCAACACCTGATCTGGCACCCCACTCTCCAAACTTCCACGCCAACCCAACGTGAGGACTTTCGGCCACGACAGATTTAAGGTGCACCAGCCGCCTCTACACCATACGTTTACAAACATCCATGCCCGGGCCCGGATTCGAACCAGGAACCTTCCGTTCTAGAGGCTAACACCTTAACCACTATACCGGTTGGTCGGCACAAATGTGTACGGAAAAACAGTAGTTGAACTTTCGTACTGTACACTTTTGACTTAAGCATACTTTTCCCACGAATCTAGATAAAGCCTTCGAATGGTTTCGACGAGATTTCTCGTCCCACGCGATCTGATCAATTTTACGAGATTTCTCGTCATCGAAATGTGCGATTAAAGATATTTATGTTGATCATGAGGTCATGTCAGTCTTCTCAGAGCAAAGACATCTAGTCAATAACGATTTGGCCATTTTTAGTTAATGTCTAGATGCATCTATTAGACAATCAGAATAAGTGCTTAGCAGGGATGTGATATGGCAAGGTAGTTTATTAACGTTGCATTAGAGCAACATGACGGTCTTTAGTCGACGGACCTGGATCAGTAACGAAGGGAACGATCCAATGACTAGACCTCGTAATTTTGAACCACGGTCAGTCTATGAGAACACATAAGCTATAACCTCACTCTTCAAACTTCCACACCATGCCAATGTGAGGAGATTGGAGATCACGATAGTCTCATCTTGCACCACCCCTTTGTCCTTGCACCTTGGTCCCCCTTTGTACATGAGGGTCTATGGTGAAAATTGCAAACTTCAGGTTGGTAATCCGTTACCCTTCCAACCGGGCTATCACGGTCTAAAAAGCATACAGAATAATTTATTCAGCTCATCAACACATTTTCATTTTATGGCAAATCGAAATATTAGCGCGTTAAAAGCGAAGTGTACTATTGGAGTGTTTATAGCCAACTCAATACGCCATAAACTCTCAACTTCTTCCAACTGATAGCCGACCAACCGGTATAGTGATTAAGGTGTTAGCCTCTAGATCGGAAGGTTCCTGGTTCGAATCCGGGTCCGGGCATGGATGTTTGTAAACGTATGGTGTAGAGGCGGCTGGTGCACCTTAAATCTGTGGTGGCCGAAAGTCCTCACGTTGGGTTGGCGTGGAAGTTTGGAGAGTGGGGTGCCAGATCAGGTGTTGCTTCGTCATCTGACCGTGGTTCAAAATTACGAGCTGTTGTCCTCGAATCTTTCCCTTAAGGGACTGATTCCGGATCGTCGTCAATAGCCCGTTGTGTTGCTCTAGTACGACGTTAACTAAAATTACCATTACCATCCAACTGATAATCCTTTTCATTTAAAGAGGGGCCAACCAACCGGTCTGGTGGTTAAGGTGTTAGTCTCTAGATCGGAAGGTTCATGGTTCGAATCCGGGTCAGTGCATGGATGTTTGTAAGCATATGGTTTAGAGGTGGTTTGTGCACCTTAAATCTGTCATGGCTTAAAGTCCTCACGTTGGGTTGGTGGGGAAGTTTGGAGAGTGGGGTGCCAGCCCAAGTGTTGCCTCGGCATCTGACCTTGGTTCAAAATTACGTGGTAGTGTCCTTGGATCTTTCCTTTAGGGGATTTATTCTGGGCCGTCGTCAATTGCCCGTGGTGTTGCTCTAGTACGACGTTAATTAAAAATACCTCACTTTACTTTACTTTTCAAGCCGGCCAACCGGTCTAGTGGTCAAGGTGTTGGCCTCTGGATCGGAAGGTTCCTGGTTTGAATCCGGGTCAGGGAATGGATGTAAATTGTGCTGTCCTTTGTTAGGGTCAGTGATGGTCCACCCACTGGGTGCCCCTTCACAAGTGACCATCACTTCTGGCCTTGTATAAGGCTACAATGACTTCGGTCAATCCTGTACTGTATTGTATTATGTATTGTATTTGTCTTTACAATCTGTACCCAGCCTTGCCATTGGAAATAAATTAAAAAAAAAAACTTTACCTTAAAGAGGGTCGTTGTGTCCTGGTTGGAAGTGTAACGAATGAGTAACCGGAGTGTTGCGAGTTCGAATCCAACACCGTCGTGTACAAAGGAGGCTGGTGCACTTTACATATTTCGTGTCCTCAAATGCCCTAACTTTGGTGTGGTGTGGAAGTTTGGAGAGTGGGAAGTTAACTCAGCTTTGACAACATCATCTGGCCATGGTTTATGGTTGTCACGATCTCCCGACAGGTGTTACGAACACAGTGATAAGAACAGTCGTTCTTGTGTTCTTGTTGCTACTCTTGTTGATAGTACCTGTGTGTGTTCTGTTACTATCAAGAACATGTAATCTTAGTGCTGTTCGGAATAAGAACGTGAATAAGGTTAGATTTATTGAGGACTCTCGAAAGAGAGATACATGTTTTTGCACCGGACAATGCGCAGTGTATATCTGTAAGTGTAGTAAGTAATTTTTGTTAATGTCGTACTAGAGCAACACAACGGGCTACTGACGACGGTCCGGGATCAGTCCGTTAAAGGTAATTGGTAATTTTTAGTTAACGTCGTACTAGAGCAACACAACGGGCTATTGACGACGGTCCGGGATCAGTCCCTTAAGGGAAAGATCCGAGGACAACACCTCGTAATTTTGAACCACGGTCAGATGACGAAGCAACACCTGAGTTGGCACCCCACTCTCCAAACATCCACACTAACACAACGTGAAGGACTTTCGGCCTCGATAGATTTAAGGTGCACCAGCCGCCTCAACACCATATGCTTACAAACTTCCATTCCCGGACCCGGATTCGAACCAGGAACCTTCCGATATAGAAGCTAACACCTTAACCACTATACCGGTTGGTCGGCCCGTGTTGCAAACTTTATATTGTATTGTAAAAATAAATGCGCGTGTCCAATTTAAGTATGCAGTGTCTCTCTGTACTTGAACACTCCTTCACACACTGTCTAAGAAATTTAGAAATCGCTCGGTCACTTACAATGATGTCCACGGATATTTCCCTTTGGGTTTGGATCCTGGACTGTCCCCAATAGCCCGTTATGTTGTTCCAGTGTGGTATTAAATCTGAATTAAATACCTACATACCAACCGTAATCAATCCCAAATGAAAGAATCGAGGACAACACAGGTGTTGGCTCGTCATCTTACCGTGGTTCAAAATGACGTCATGTTGTCCTCGGATCTTAGGGGATTGATAGCGTACCATCGTTAATAGCCCGTTGTGTTACTCTAGTACGAGGTTAATTATAATTATCTTACTTTTTGAGGTAATGGTAATGGTAATAGTATTTTTAATTAGCGTCACACTAGAGCAACACAGCGGGCTATTGACGACGGTCCGGGATCAATCCCTTAAGGGAAAGATCCGAGGACAACACCTCGTAATTTTACCACGGTTAGATGACAAAGCAAAACTTGAGCTGGCACTCCACTCTTCAAACTTCCACACCAACCCAACGTGAGGACCTTCGACCACGACAGATTTAAGATGCACCAGACGACTCTACACCATACGCTTACAAACATCCATGCCCGGACTCAGATTCGAACCAGGAACCTTCCGATCTAGAGTCTAACAAATTAAAAACTATAGCTATTGGTCGGCTTTACCTATCGAGGACACGTCATTTTGAACGATGGTCAGGTAATTTGATAATTTTTAATTAACATCGTACTAGAGCAACAGAACGGGCTATTGACGACGGTCCGGAATCAATCCCTTAAGGGAAATATCCGAGGACAACACCTCGTAATTTTACCACGGTCAGATGACGAGGCATCATCTGAGCTGGCACCCCACTCTCCAAACTTCCACACCAACCCAACGTGAGGATCTTCGACTACGACAGATTTAAGATGCAAAAGACATCTGTACACCATACGCTTACAAACACCCATTCCCGGATCCGGATTCGAACCAGGAACCTTCCGATCCAGAGGCTAACACCATAACCACTATACCGGTTGGTCGGCTGAACCACGTTCAGACGACGAGGCAACACCTGTACTGGCACCCACTCTCTAAACTTCCACACCACGCCAACGTGACGACATTTGGAGCCACTACATATTTAACTTGAACAAACCCCTTTGTACACACTGAACTTTGTATGTATTCAAACTTGCACCCTTCGATTGCGAGTCCGGTTTTTTTTTCAAGCGGGCTATTCGGCCCCTCGTATAAAAGAGGAGATTCAAGATTTGTCAAGGCGCCAAAAATATGCATTTACTTCCAAGCAAACACATCTCTACAACGAACCCAAACTTTCACAATCCACTTCAGTAATTGTTTCACAATTCCAGCACACCCGACCCTCAGACACACACACATCCTGGAGGGCTTTTTTTATTTATTAAATTCATCTAAAACCATTGTTGCGGAGACAAAAAAAGCGCAGCGGAAAAGGACGTCCGAGATTGTTTTTCAAATTGAAGATCCTCGCGACTCACCGAGAATTAGATTTCTTTGCAATTGTTTTCCTTAGATTTGGAATGAAAAGAAAATAAGGCTTCCACTTTAATGCGACCCCTTCGCTATATTGGGAACGAATTCGGTTTCTATCCTTTCCTTTAAGGATCGGATGTAGCTTTTTTCCTTTCGAAACAAGCCTTTTTCAAATACTCGGGCTTAGTGTTTGTGAGATCGCTTTTGATAAGGGAATTGAGCAAGAGGAAGGGTCTACTTAGGTGGTCCTGCTGCTGTGATAAGCTTTGCTTTGGACAATTGTCGGCGTTCCTTCAAAGAAAGCCGTTTCAGTATTTTAATCCAAAGCGGAAATTACAGTTCTTGTTTTCAGTGATAATGTTTTTGATCGGTTTTCAAATAAAAATATCACTTCATCGCAGTGCACTGAATTCTTTGAATGCAACGGAATTCAGATATTTTTATACTGCAGTAATACCTCGAAGGTAATGTTAATTTTAGTTAACGTCCTACTAGAGCAGCACAATGGGCTACTGACGACGTTCCGGGATCAGTCCCTTAAGGGAAAGATTCGAGGACAACACCTCGTAATTTTGAACCACGGTCAGATGACGATTCGAACCAGGAACCTTCCGATCTAGAGGCTAACATCTTTACCACTATACCGGTTGATCGGCCTCTACACCATACGCTTACAAACATCCATGCCCGGACCCGGATTCGAACCAGGAACCTTCCGATCTAGAGGCTAACACCTTAACCACTATACCGGTTGGTCGGCTGAACCACGTGCAGACGACGAGGCAACACCTGTACTGGCACCCACTCTCCAAACTTCCACACCACGCCAACGTGAAGACATTTGGAGCCACTACATATTTAACGTGTACTAAGCCCCTTTGTACACGCTGGACTTTGTATGGATTCGAACTTGCACCCTTCGATTGATAGTCCGACTTTTTTCCAAGCGGGCTATTCTGCCCCTCGTATAATGGTAACGGTAATTTTTGTTAACGTCGTTCTAGAGCAACACAACGGGCTATTGACGACGGTCCGGTATCAGTCCCTTTAAGGGAAGGATCCGAGGACAACACCTCGTAATTTTGAACCACGGTCAGATGACGAAGCAACACCTGAGCTGGCACCGCACTCTCCAAACTTCCACGCCAACCCAACGTGAGGACTTTCTGCCACGACAGATTTAAGGTACACCAGCCGAATCTACACCATACGCTTACAAACATCCATGCCCGGACCCGGATTCGAACCAGGAACCTTCCGATCTAGAGGCTAACACCTTAACCACTATACCGGTTGGTCGGCATAATACCTCGAAGATATACGGTAGGTGGGACCGACGAAACAAGCTTATGGTCCAATTCGCGTAAGTCAGGGCGCAACTTCCCGTACGCGAAAATTTAACTGGAAATGGGTATTGTGCGCATCACAGCAAGAGAAACACTGAAGATAGCTGGCGACAGTATTGCCAAACAAAAAAAAATCAAGAATCGCGTAACTCAAAATTTGCTGAAGTCAGGATAATTCTGTATATTTTACAGACAGCTGTCAATAAAATAACAACGCTTTCTATCCGTCGCAGGTGGCCGTTCGCGTAAGTCGGGGTACAACTTCCATCCATCGTAGAATGAGGTATTTGCATGTGCGAGGGTTTTGCTTGCAAATGATCTTTTCTAGTATTTCTAAGTTTAAAAATCCTTAAATATTGCGTTTAAACTTTCAAAATAATTTTGAAATGATTATAAAAGCAATTTTAATTTTGTTGAAAACAAAACAAAGTCACGTGATCCGGTAACAGGCCGCCATTGGATGTGACGTCATTGCGCATAGCTGAATGTTTGTTTACATCTCTCGTCTATGCTCCCTGTACACTCGCAATCGCTCTTGAATGAAATCAACACGTGTCTATATTGATTCGCAAATTTATTTCATAAGCAGCAGTAAATAAGATAGCAACTGTTTATAAAAATTACTTCATGAACCAACAAATCACTAGTACAAATACTGTTTACAAAAGAGCAATCATAAAAAATTAACAAGTGAAAGGTTCAATTAATCATTTAAAATATTATGCAGAACAGAAATATTCGAAGAGTTTTGAAAAAGGTTTTAGAAATGCATAAAGCTCTTTTACACTAAGTATCCTTACTGAACTTGTCCAAATTATAAACATTTTGCCAAATGCAACAATCAAGATGGAAGCAAATTAATTCAAACAATAAATGTAATAAAACAATCAATGTTCATGAAAAGTGTTACTTTTAGAATTGTGTAAGCCAAAAAAATTGCATTTAAGATTATTCTTGGATAAATAAATGCGTAAAGTAAATTATTGTTTGTTTCTAATGAATTTATGAAACTATACCATTTATGTATAATCACTTATTCTTTTAGATTGTTAACTAATTCTACTGTGTATCCCAAATTAAATTAGTTTTTAATTTGTGATAATTAATTTACCTTCAAACAATTCATAAACTAATAGCATTTAAAAACATCATTGGTTTTGCTTTAACATCTTGCATTTCATGGTATGATTTACCAAGCTTATTAAATTAATACCAAAAATTAACACATTCAGATGATTTATAGTGCTTATTTTAAAATTGCCTTGAATATCACTGTGAATAACAGTTTTGAACGAAAAGCAGCGTTATATTTAATAAAACAGTGTTGAAAATGCAGTTTTGGAAAACCAAATTGTAGCATTATTAATACCATGGAATTAGCTTAATAAGCATTGAAAATATCAAGATAAAACCAACAAAAAATAAAATAAATTCATTTCAAACTTTATAATTACTACTTACCAAAAAAAATATTCACAGCAATTGAGAAATGTCTTACGAGACAAATTGTCTCTCCTCATAGCTTTTATCCAAGATTTCCTTTTCCCAGGATCTCTCGGAACGTAAAAAAAAAATAACTTTTCTGGCGTTTTCACTTTTGTACTTTTACATCCAGGTACTATACAGTATTTATATGTAGAAACTTTGTTCTCCATGTAATCTTCTAGATAAAAACGTTATGCAGAACGAATCAAGCTAAACACACATGGCGAAAACGAATATAAACAACTATAGCAACGCCGGCGCAGTGGGTTACTATGCGCTGTGACGTCACACAGCAACCGTTACGAAACTCCTGTTTTTCCCGCCAATACCGGAAACGAAATTTAAAAATTAATATCTCGGGGAATAGTTTTCCAATTTCAATAATATGTACGTCATTTTTCATGGATTTTCATCCTCTAACATAATAAATTTGAAACAAAAAAGGTGAAAATACCTCATTGTAATCGTGCGCGAAGATTTAACTTGAAACGTGTACAATGCGTATCACAGCAAGAAAAAGACTGAAGATAGATGGCGACAGTATTGCCAAACCAAAAAAAAATAGAAAATCGTGTAACTCCAAATTCGCTTAAGTCGGGGTAGTACTGAATATTTTACAGACTGCTATCCATAAAATAACAACGTTTTCTATCCGTTGCAGGTGATTGACCGAGATTTCCTGGTTAGATGGTAGAGGTAATTATTAATTAACGTCGTAGTTATTAATTAAAATATTTTAATCCAAGGCGGACATTATAGTTCTTGTTTTCAGTGATAGTGTTGTTGATCGGTTTTTTCAAATAAAATATCCCTTCATAGCAGTAGTACACTGAATTCTTTGAATACAACGGAATTCAGAGATTTTTATACTATAGTAATACCTCGAAAATATGCGATAGGTTGGACCGACGAAACACGCTTATGTCGAATTCGCGTAAGTCGGAGTACAACTTCCAAAAATCGTAGTCGTTCACGAAGATTTAACGGGAAACGTGGACAATGCGTATCACACACAACAAGAGAAACACTGAAGATAGCTGGCGACAGTATTCGACGCACAAAAAAATCAAGAATTGCGTAACTCCAAATTCGTTAAAGTCGGAGTAGTACTGTATATTTCACAGCCTGCTGTCAATAAAATAACAACGATTTCTATCGGTTTCAGGTGGAGAGCCTCGGTATCCTCGTTAGATGGTAATGGTAATTATTAATTAACGTCTTTTAATCCAAGACGGAAATTATATTCTTTTTTGAGTCATTCTGTTGTTGATTTGTATCCAAATAAAAACATTGCTTCATTTCAGTACACTGAATTCATTCAATGCAAAAGAATAGAGATTTTTGTAGTATATTTTGCACACAGTATTGTCGATCAACTAGATTTTTCATTGGTGTTTTTAAGGCGGTGCGATACGTTTAATTAACTTCGCACTGGAGCAACACAACGTACTATTGGCGACGTTCCGGGTAATTTGGTAATTTTTTAATTAGCGTCGTACTAGAGCTACACAAAGTGCTGTTGACGACCGGTCCGGGATCAATCCCCTGAGGGAAAGATTCGTGGTGACGTTCCGGGATCAATCCCTAATGTAACGATTCAAGGACAGCACCGTGTGATTTTGAACCACGGTCAGATGACGAGGTCACATCTGAGCTGGCAACTAAAGATAGGAGTAAAAAGGAGATACAAGGCGTATTCCTACTGCGCACGATAACTCTAATAACCAATCAGATATGCTAATCGCCGATACAACCAATCAAAATATCGTGACCCATAAAATATAATTCACTTAGCCACTGCTAAATTTCCGTCAATCCAATTTGCCATGCATGGAGCAAACCACGACCTGTTTGAAACATCTTTATCCTCCCCAAACTGAAATCACAGAACAAAACAATCCTTTCCAACATATGGCAACTCCGGAATATTCCAAAGCCCCTAATCCACCAAGCGTTTTATTTCCAGCACACACACACACATACCCTTCATAAGCACGCCAATAAAACCACCCCACGAGGAAAAATGCCCTGCCAGAAAACGCTCGGCTACACCTGAAAATGCATAGCGCCAATAACATTTCCGAAGTGGCAGCTTTGCGATGGGAAATTCTTTCGCGCATCTACGATTTGCTTCAATTTTCCCCCAGTTTTAAGGCCACTCTTGGAGTCTGCAAGTACTTTGCACTCTGGGTAATGTATGCAAACCATCAGCACGTTGTTCTACACATACTACTTTTATGCTGCCATTCCTAGAGGTGGCTCGCATGCATAAATATTTTACTCCTGATGCGCTTTTGGGGATACCAGAACCTTATTTTCGTTTGGGAGCATTTGCATTTATTTTCACTCTGCAGGTAATGCGGTGCAGGCCATGATGCTGTTTTTAACCCTGGGAAAACGTGAATTGGGGGTAAAGTACGGACATTTTTCTTCGTAAATGGGAAATGGCAAGTGTCAATATTTGTTAGGTGGGTTCGGGTGGTTATATCTCAAGCTTACTACTTGACACGTTCTTTCGTGCGATGCGTTAGGTGCGTGTTGCATGATGCACAGCAGTTAGTTGGGGGATAACTAGGGCAACTTTTTGCAACAAATGCAACTTTTTTTTCACACGTTCTACGATGCATGTAAAGGACTAAAACCAAAATTCTTCCTTCATGGGGTGTATTGTAAACGAGTTATAACCGCAACATAAATGCAACCACCTGCAACTTTTTAATAGTTAGCTTAAAATAAATAAATATTAAATTACTATTTCATATTCTGCACTTTGAACCAACCCTTTGATCATGTGTGTCTGATCTTGAGAATGCCGAAGTATGGCGGATCAAACAAGTAGTAATATGGCGGATCAAACAAGAAGTTCACGGAAAGAAGGTGTTCGTCCTAATAGACGAAAGTGAAATAAATGTCAGGAAGTACTTTAACACATTGGTTGGCACTCTTGATAATCCAGAGGCAACTTGCGTAATCGATTGCAGAGTTTGCCGGCACCTCACTATTTAAACTTCCACTCCACGCCAACATTAAGACATTTGAGGCCAATAACATTTAACACTATCACCCTTTCTACACGACGGTCTTTGGTTGGATTCGAACTCTCAACCAGGATATCTAAGACAAAATTAACTTTGATATGATATAAATGCTCGGAATATCATTCCTGAGAAAAAAACAAAATAATTTTGCATATTATCATAAAAGTTAAATTAACTACCTTATTATTTTTGAACCAAACTTTAATTCACTCACAACGAACACCAAATTCCTAAATTAATAACGCGCGTCAGATTAAACCATCCTGCACATCCGGTTACTGCCACTCCACTCACAAATTTAATCTAAAAAAATAGAATTTCCTAGAAATACTTAATTCCTCTCTAACTCAGAGTCTCAAGAACCTCAAAAGTCTGGGAAGATTCCCGTAAAAAAATCTCATTTTCATTAAACCAATTCCGCACTCCCCATGTTACATTAAATGAAGCATTTTAAAATTAATCAAAAATCTAATTTCACACTCATCTGCGTACACCTCCGCCGCTAATAACTTACTTCGTTTTAATACAGTCTTTCCAAATTGAAACCCGATATCGCATAAGTCACTCACTTTAGAATCTGCGCCTGAGTAATTAGCTCCCACGTTCTTATCAGAATCCTACAACGGATTATAGGACATTAATGGCTCAAACCCTTTGGATACCATTGTATTTAATGATGGGAAAGAACTGGGTTTTTGTTTTCGGAGGAAGTGCTCCAAATCCGTTAATTTTCATTTCGGGTGGTATTAATTTGTGGCTTAACTTTTGAGATGATGAAAATGAGTATTGTAATTGCGTTTGAATTGGTTGTTGTATTTTAATTCAAAAGATTAATTGAATTGAGGATGTGAATTGGATACAGAATACTCTCTATTGTAATAGGTTTTATGAAGGAATTGTTTTAAAATAGTTAAGAGTAGGGCAACTTTTTTTCACGTGCTCTACGCTGCATGTTAAGTACTAAAACCAAAATTCCTCCTACATGGGGTGTATAAAGTGCGTTATAACCACAATATAAATGCAACTTTCTGCATAAACCACATGCAACTTTTTAAAATTTAACTAAAAATTATTTTATATGAAATTACTATTTCATTTCTTCGCACTCTGAATCAACCCTTTTATGTGTGGCTGATCTTGCGAACGCTGAAGTACAGCGGATCCAACAAGAGTTCATGGGAAGAAGGTGTTCGTCCTAACAGACGAAAGTGAAATAAATGGCAAGAAATACTTTAACACATTGGTTGGCACTCTTGATAATCCAGAGGAAACTTGCGTAATCGACTGCCGAGTTTGCGAGGTGAGTGTCGATCATCAATATGTTGTTCGCCTTGTAGATGACGTTTTAAAATCTCTGAATGTTGAGCGAAAGGATTTAGCGCTTCTACTATCCGATACAGCACATTATATGACTGCGGCTGGCGCAGGTTTTCAATGTTAAAGAAATTACTGGCCAAGGATCGGCCATTCAACGTTCTTCTGTATTTCAGTATGTATTATAATACTGTTGTACACGACTAAAATTGTCAACATAATTTGAATATTTTTCATTTTTTGCGAATAATTTATTATAAAATTTAGTGTATCAAAAATAAAAGCAACTTTATTTCCATAAATGCAGCTTTAGGGTATGATAAATGCAAATTTTCCCATTTTTACTGCAACAAAAAAGTTATCCTAGTTATGAGAGAAATGGATATCAAGTATGTGCTGAAATGTGCAAAAGCGATAAGGTTGGTCGGTATTTTAATTTATGTCCACCAATAACTAACGGCGAAAGTCCGGTATCAACTCCGAAAGAAGAGATACGAAGACAACATCACGTAATTTTGAACCACGGTCAGATAAGGTCATACCTGAACTGCACTCCACTCTCCAAATTTCAAAACCACGCCAATGTGAGGGCATTTGAGGACACGACTGATTTGACATTCACCAGCCTCTTTTTTCACGAGGGTCTTTGTTTGGGTTTGAATCCGTTTCTCTTCCTGCAGGGCTATTGCGGCCCCAAAAGCGATAAATGACTAAAATAACACAGTTCCATGTTCAGAAAAAGCATTAGACCTATTGGCAGATGATATACTAGTATTTCTGCAACTATTTTTTCACTAAAGTTTGCATTTGTTATAATGGCATCGCAAAAATTCCTCGTTGTTGCCTCAAAGAGGTGTTTTGTCAATAGCAAAACTGACTTGATCTTGATTTCGTCATTACTAAAATTGACCATATCTTGACGTACGAAATCACTTAGAAAGGTTAAAGGAGCGTCTTGTAGCGAATTATGAAACTTAGAATTATGTTTACAATTTTATATACCGTTGATTGTTATGCATTTATTGTTCCATTCCACTTCATATGCTATCGTTTGTTTCAATTTCTTAAATACACCTTTAAATTTTGTGTTCCAAATTTTTAACTACCTCTACATCACAATAGCAAAGGTTTGTTAACTTGTCATTAATCAATGACTACGTACATTATAAATCAATTTATAATGTAGATAAACATTTATTTCATTTAGTGGAATGCATATCAAACTGATAAAAAGTTAGAAGCGGTACACTTCTCACACGTCAATTCTCATTTACTACAAAATATATGATAAAGTCTACACCACCATTCACGTTACCATACAGTAAAAATTTGAACGTCCATTTCATTTTTGTCATTTATGTTTCGGTGCGATTCTGTATGTTTGTGACATTTAAACCTATTTTCACCTTCGTCTACATTTTCGCTTCATCTATGATTTTTATCTGCATGATTTCTCATTACCTTCTATCAACAGACTGGTAAATTATTCCACAGTGGTGAGACATTTTGCAAATTTTTTTTTAATTATTGATATTTGCTGTCTTATAATACTGAAATAAGAGTATAACCCCAACTCAAGTCTTCGTTGGTGTTGTATTTTCAGAGAGCAGTGTATAAATTTATCGAAGGTACATGGCACAGAAATCGATATCATTCGTATATTGCGAAATTGATACACGATATAATGTTGTTGCATGTGTCCTTTGAGTGTTTATATTACTCTTTCCTGTGTTTACATAACTGTTTCTTGGGTTTGCATATCGGTTTCCTGTGTCTACATAACTACTTCCTGTGTTTACATAATTACTTCCTGTGTTTACGTAACTGTTTCCTGTGTTTGCATAACTGTTTCCACGGTATATGTATTCTTATCAGTTCAATTGGCTGATGCAATCCTTTTCATAATATGCAATGAGTTAGTTGCCTCTGAGTCTTCACGCTGTACTTGTCGGTTGCTATGTCTCTTTCCAATTATTAAATGTCTTGTTAAACTTAGAGTTATACTTTTATTTCAGTATTATAAGACACAACAAGTTACATTAACAGTTATGTAAGCACCGGAAACAGCTATGTAAACACTGGAAACAGTTATGTAAACACAGGAAACGGTTATGTAAACACATGAAACATTTATGTAAACACAGGAAACGGTTATGTTCCACATGAAACATTTATGTAAACACAGAAAACATTTATGTAAACACAGGTAACAGTTATGCAAACAGAGGAAACAGTTATGTAAACACACAGGAAAGAGTAATATAAACACTCAAAGGAAATATACAACAATATTACATTGTGTAACAATTCGTCAGAATTTGGCAATATACAAATGATATCGATTTCTGTGCCATGTACCTAAGATACATATATACAATGCTCTTTGAAAATGCGACACCAACAAAGCATTACAGCAATAGAATTCACTTAACCCTCCCAGCAGTTTCTATGACACATCGTCCTATTACACCGTGTATTAGCAGTTATAACTGCTTATACATGGCTTAACATTGACCCATAAGGATTCTGAATGGCTGAAATGAAATGTTGCTCCACGCAGATTCAATGCGCATGCGAAATTCATCAGTAGTGAATGTCTGCAAGTGATGACAAACGGATCAATCTTCGAGGAAACATTATGCGCGTGTTCGATTCATAATAATCATCAGAATAGTAATTAAAACACTTGCAGAGCAAACATCCAAAATTGTCACAACTTTTCTTCAAAGTGCTATGGAAAAATTCTTTTAACTGTCGTTTTCGTAAGTAGGGCAATTAATTACTAACAACAGAAAATTTCATAGAAATAACTTTATTTTTAATCCTCTGAGCTCCAGGATATTTTCCGAGCATGCTTTTACCCGACAGCAAATCTTAGTGGATAAATAAACGAAATATTTCTGAAGAATCCATGGATTCATTGGAAATGGTTCATTAGTCGTTCATGGTCCTTTTCTTAAAATAGATTATTATTTGTGACGATTTTATTGGTCCCTTAATTAGAATATAATATTTCTTTGTAACTATTTTATTGTTCCCTTACTTAGAATAGAATATTTCTTTGTTACGATTTTATAAGTCATTTCCTTAGATAAAAATCCTATGGAAAGATTATACTGCTCCTTTGCTTTGGCTGGTGGTTTACGTTTAATGCCACAAAGTCCAGTTTAGGACACGCTCAACCAAAAGCAAGACGAAATGAAAATTGATAACTATACGTGAAGCATTCAAAATTTAACCAAAATCTTTCTAAAGAATCCATGGATTCGTTGGAAATGGTCTAGTCTTTCATAGTCGTTTTCTTAGAAAATAATTTCTTTGTAACGATTTTATATTCCCTTAATTTAAATAGAATATTTTAGTAAAGATTTTATTGACCCTTTCCTTAGATAAAAATCCTTTGGAAAGATTATATTGCTCCTTTCCGTTGATTGTCATGTTTTTTAAGTTGAATGGCACAAAGTCCTGTTTTGGAAAAACTGCGCCAAAAGCAAAGTGATGTAAAAATTAGTAAGTATAAGTGGAACGTTGAAAATATCACAAGCCAAACCAAAAATGAAAAGTATATTAAAAGCAATACAAAAGCGGAACATGTGTGTGAAATAAAAACATAATTTAATCGAAGATAGGCAAAGCATAAGATTAATATATTTGACGCCATTAATTTAAAGTGTATAAAATCCTTTGATATGAATAGATGATTTAAAACATGTTGAACTGAAGCAAGGTATATGCCATAAAAGGTATGATTAATAAATTGTGAATAACGAATAGTAGAACTATCAATCGAGGTTTAAAAATTTAATGTTATTTAAAAATGAAAAGAGATTAGAATGTGGATTTTCCCCAATCAAATAATTCCCTTATTTCAAATTATTTCAACAATAAAATCCTGATTTCATTCCTTCAAATTGAATTCTTTGAAAATATTCAAACACCATCACATACTCCCGTGACTACTGTAATGACAGTGTACCAGTTTAAATTTGAAAAAGTCCTATTGCTCGTTTCCTACGAATATAATCATTTGGTACGATCTATTAATTGATTCCTTATAATAGAATCCTTTGGAAATATTCTAATACTTATTTCCTAATAATATAATTTTTAGGAAAGATTTTAATTTCATTACAAAAGAAATTTTACTAAGATTCCAAGTAGAACCATCACACGGTCTCGTACCTAATGACACACTATGCCACTTTAAAAACAAATATAACTAATTTCCTTCAAACAGAATCCTTTGGGAAAAAAATATTGACGAAGATTAAACTTGATTAGAAATCAGGTGGAATTATACGTGTGAACCCCTCAGAGAGTCAAACAAAAAAGGTATTCCAGTATCGGAGCTTTCTATTTTATAAAACTAATAAAGATCTGATGAAGCTTACACAAAAAGGTCTGTACTAATAACGTTTTTCGTTACTCTAACCAGTTCCTACAACTTTATTAGTTTAACTACATAAGTAAATAGAAGCTCTTTGTTTTAGACCTGAAACTTCAGATACACAAGAAGGAACACGCAAAAACAATTCAAAGTATTTTCCTTTCATACAACAATTTTATTTTTCCCAATAAAGATTTCTTACAAGATTAGTTACGTGAATTACGGGAAAAGAATTCAATTCTGCCTTAAACTGAAAAACATATTACCTATTACAGGGCTCGAAATACCCGGGTGCACAGGTGCTTTGTGCACCTGAAAATAAAATTATGCACCTAATTTTTTCCCTCTAGGTGCACGCAGTGCACTTATCGTTAAAAAAAGCGGGGAAACATATTTAAGTTATTCTGATGCCTGAACAAAATATTACTATCGACCTCTCTTGCTCTAAAGGAACGTAATTAAAATTCCTAAATACACACTATGCGAAATCTTTAATCCAGAAAATGCTATGTTGCAATGAAGGAAAAAGAAGGATGGACACTAAACCTTATGGGTAAAGATCTGCCAAAACCGTAGACGTTTCTGATTGCCCACCAATGTCTGATGATGACTGAATACTTGTAAGTAATAATTTCGCAGATAAAAAAAAATGTTTAAACATTTTTATTTACTATCTACTTGTAACATATCCAAACATACCCAACTAATAAAGTAGTTTACATTACACGAATGCTCTTATATTACGTTTCTTAAATGTGCACCTAAAATATTCTATGTGCACCTAATTTAAAAAGTTAGGTGCACAAGGTGCACCTGTATTAAAAAATCTATTTCGAGGCCTGACCTATTAGATAGGATATATTTATGAAAGTTCAACAAATTAGCTTTCTAAATAATCTGCATTTGGTTAACGTTTTCGAAATTAAAACAAATCTGCTTGCTGCAGGTTACGCAAACAAGAACAAAATCGTCATATTTATTCGAGGAATGGAATATAAAAAGCTGTTTAATTAGTCTTTCAGACATAATAAAAAGTTGAATTTAACTTAATTTTGTTTAATTTAAAATGGCTTTTGAAAAGTCTATGTATAGGTTATATTCTAAGAGGTTCTTTGTATTCAGGAAATTGGTAGTTTTAAGACTTCTTTCTGTTGGAACGGATTAGATTACACCATTTAAAATATGTTATACCATTTGAGATAGTAACAAAATAGAAATTCCAGGAAACTAGAAGAAACAGTGCAGCGTTTTTATTACATTCATTTAACCATACATACTTTAACCTTTATATTCTTTAATCCTCCAAGTGATTCCGACAAGATATTTCGTTTATCTAGATTCCAATAACTGTCTCCTAGTGACGAGATATCTCGTCATAATGTTCCTCAGAATTCCAAATGAAGATATTACCGATATTTTTATGATGGCGAAATTAAGAGTAGGTCAATTTTTCTAATGACGAGATATCTCCTCCAGCAATATATGGTCAGTTTTGCTAATGACTTGATATCTCGTCGAGGCAACCTCCATGGGAGTTAAAGAGTGAAATGGCATTTGTTTCAAGAAAACTGAAACAAGATTATACTATACTCAGTTGTTTCGAAGGTTGTCCTGTGTTGTAATTTTTGTCAAAAAAGTGTGTCCAGAAACTCCGCGTTTAACTAGTAAATGGCGCTGTTTTGATCAGTCGATAAAGTTATTTCTTTGACGTAACAACTTTATCTCCCCACTCAGAGTGGAGGTGTAACTCCCCACTCGGATTTTCAACGTCAGGCTCCGATTTCGTGTAGCAATACGTTGAAAATCTATATACATCATCAACGATATCTGACGCGAAAAGTAATGCAGTGTTGTTTTTACCCCAACAACATACTTGATCTACACTCTATAACAATAAAATCGACTCACTAAGAAGGTGCAGAGTTCCAGTAGTGTAATAGTGTAGCGGGCTCGAACAAGTTGGAACGGCGCTGACTGGGATGTATTCCTTAGTGACGAGTCCCGTATACAACTGTGTCCTGACGACAACCATATACGGGTAAATATAGCGAGGAACTTTTGCGAGTCTTCATATTGACCTGGACTGCGTAAAGTAATTCATGGATTCTTTTAAACTTCGGAAAGATTCCATTAGTATTTTCCAAAAATAGAATCCTTCAGATAGATTATATTTGTCTTATCCTTAGAATAAAATCCTTTAGAAAGAAATTTCATTTTTCTTTAGAATAGAATCCTTTAAAATTATTCTACTGGCTCTTTTTTCTTCAAAGTGAATAATTTGTTTCTTTCCTTATCATACAATCCTTTAAAATTGTTCTACTGCTCTTTCTTAGGAAGTGAAACCTTTTAAAAATTCCGTTAGTCTTTTTTCCTTAGAGTACAATCTTTAAAAAATTATTCTCTGCTTTTTCCTTTTTAAAGAGATTCCATTAGTCCTTTCTTTAGAATAGAATATTGTAAAATTATTTTGTAACCGTCCTGGAAGCAAAATTTTGAAAAGATTCTATTAGTTTTTTCCTTATAATAGAATTTTTATTAATTATTATACTGCTACTTTCCTTCGAAGTGAATCCTTTTAAAAGATTGCGTTGGTCCTTTCCTTAGAATAGAATTTCATTAATTGATCATTTCCTTATAATAATAGAATATTTCGGAAAGGTTCTTTTTCCCATTCCTTAAAAAATAACTCTTTGTAAAGTTTATATTGGTAAAAAATGTCAAAAGTGTTTAGAATTCATACGCGGAATATTCCATGTTGTAAGATATAATTATGGATGTGAACCCTAGAAGGTTAACATCCATAAATACGAAAGAGAGAGTTAAATACAGGGTGGCCCAGCGGGTAATGTTTGAAACGAATCGAAATTTCAAACATATAAGACTGATGAAAAGATTTTAATGATGTATATTGATAAACAATTGATGGTAAAGAGGTTCGAAGTGACAGCCTTCCTCAACAAGGATAGCAGTGCGTTGGTATCCATCCATCACTCGTGAACAGACTTCGATGTCAATCGTGTCGATTGAGTTGTAACGGCAGTTTTCAGTTCCGGAAATGTCTTAGGACTTGTCTGCCACACTTTGCTTTTCAAGTAACCCAACAAGAAGAAATCGCAAGGGTTTAAATCCGTGGTACAGGGCCGACATTTAATACCACCTTCGAAGTGCGATGGGTAATCCAACCCATTTATTCGACAGTGAAAATGCTCATCGAGCAAGCACTTTGAAAACTTCAGTCGTACGATGTGGTCTTGCACCATCCTGCATAAACCAATGACCATGGACCAAGACATTACTGTGAAGAAAAGGGATAAACTCCCCGTCTGGAAACTGTATTTTGCAGCGTTTATGTGCCATCGATGAAAACTGGGCCATACACACACCTTGGGAGGATATTGCGCACCGCACAAGAAATTGCCCTTTCTAATGATCATGCGCACTAAGTTTGGCCTCACTTGCTCGTATCAAGCGCCATCTATTAGACTTTTTTTTCAAACACTAGGGGGCTCTGCCCCCTGCTCGCTTACGCTCGCCAACCCCCGGGGATTGCTTCGCAAACCAACACTCCTTTTACATATGGCATTTGGTTTGCTTCGCAAACCAACATTCTTTTCGCAGAGTGAAACTATCTGAAAAATTTGTATTATCCTGATTTCACTTTACGGTCCATGACGTCACAGCGAGGGCTTCGCCCCCTGCTCGCTTACGCTCGCCGACCCCCGGGGATTGCTACGCAATCCCGTTTGGTTTGCTTCCCAAACCAATACCTCTTACGCAAGTGATTTCACTCTTTTTTACTTTAACACTTAATGCACCCTAAACTAATAGCCGCATGAGTAAAAAATCTTCTGCATCTTGTTCCCTGTACAATTTTAAGTAAACCCTGTTAATCTCCAAACTTTACGATGTGTACTTTGTACTTTCTCGGTAAACCGTCTGAGAACAGAGGGTAAAAAAGCGAGCCTTTTTCCTCGCCAAATAAAAAGAAATCGTTTTTATGGCAATTCTTGCTACGATAAATTTGATATCTGGCAAACCCGATAGTCAAAAATACAACCCTCCGCGAATACAATGCTCCGCGAATTTGCTCCGCGAAATAAAAAATACGAAATTTGTGTCACCAACTTTTGATTGCATCGAATTTATTTATGAACCAATTTTAAAAATAATTGTACCGTAAGTAAGAGTACATTCTGAGGTATACTGCGATATTTTTAAAATTAAAAACTAACAGTAATAAAATATAGATACGGCAATTTAAAAAAAAAGTAACAAAAATGTCCTGATTTTTCCCGAATTTCAAAAAAAATATTATCAAGAATCAAATTAAAATTTCAAAAAAAACTCGACGAGCTGCAAAAATTTACGTTGAGAGGTACTCTTTAAAAAAAACTCACGGCTGAAGACTGAAAATTTGTATGTGTTTTGCTCACTCGCGGAAGAAATTTCGCTTCTTCAATTTTGACACTTAATAAACCCTAAACTAATAGCCGCATCGGAAAAAAATCTTAATAATTGTCCAGGGAATACGATGAAGAACAAATCATGTTAATTTCGTTTTTTTCCGATCAGTACTTCCTCGGGAAATCGTTTAAGAATCGAGCTAAACAACACAGTTTTCAATCCTGCGGCGTCGGTAACTTTTTTTTAATATAGAGAGATTACCCGCTAGACCACCCTGTATCTAGCCCATGCAACTCATAACATACGATACAAGATTAAATAGCTTACATACTATCTAAGACTGCTTTAAAGACAATCTAGTAACGTACTTCCAATTTTACGAGACATTTTCGACATAAAACCCAAAGCTATTTACTTTTAAATCATTTCACTAAGCAACAGCGCAGTACCTCATACCAAATCCCATACTCTCACATAATCGAGCTATAATTTTCAATTGAGAAGAATATCGCATTGAGTTATTTACTAACCATCGATATTACAAGTCTAAGAACTTGGATACAAGGAACAAGTACCAAATCTTATTTTATTGAATTTGTCGTGTCTGGAGAATTTTGTCTTAGCGTATTGGAGCCCAAAGGTATTTATAATTTCCCCAAGGCTTTGGAATGAAGTCTCAGACGAGACGTCTGGGTCATAAGAAGTTTCATTTCAAGCTTATTGCAACATCTCCGTTTGCAAGGACTGGAAATTATTGCGTAGTGATTTTTGGAAACGATTACGCTGTCAACTAAAGCCTACAAAGGTATCCAGATTTAAAAGCAATTGCGAGGTCTAGACAATTTTTAATCCAAACTTAGTCAAGTGTTGCGTTTAAAATTAGGGAATTAACGATTAGCATTATTCCTTAATTTAGTGTTAAATGCTGCTGTTTATAATGTGAATGATAATATTTAAAATTTTCGATTTGTCAGTTTAAGATTAATTGGATATTGAATTTAAATAGTTTCTTTTCAATTTTTAAATAGAGCTAAATCCTGCTTCTGTTTAGCGATTCGACATCCATACGCTTAATATAATCTGAATTTGGTCGAATGTTACGTTTTGATCACGGAATTGATTATTTATATATATTTCCTTAGTCTTACATTAATACTACTGTATCCGAGGAGAGTGGTTATTTTTGTTTAAGTTTAAATAAACGTCATTTAAGAATTAATTGAATCTTCGATTTAACAAGTGGTTTCTTCGAATTGTTCGATCTAGAATGTATTTTATAGAACTGCAATCGTTTTCGGAGAAATCCTTATACATCGAACCAAAATCTCTTTCTCTTGTGAGTTATAGAATATTACTTTAATGTAGTTAACTTTACTCTTTTGTAATTCCCTTTGAAATTCAAAGAACTTGTAACAAATATCAACAGATTAATTTATTACCCCTCTTCTTTCATTACGAAGAATGTAGTAAGATACCAAGTCTCGTTCATGATTTATTTTTCTTTTATTGGTTACTTTTACCATAGCTAACTTACAAGTTTTCAATGATACTTTAACCCTTCAAATGGCATAGACGAGACTACCCGCATATCAATATCTGACTAATTTTGCTATATATATAATGTGAGACATCTTATCTCAATAATTCCAGTTAATTACATTAAGAATGCTAAGTAAATTATGCATATATAAGAATGTATGTTACGTAAATAATGTAAGAATGCCGTTTAAATTATATAATACTGTTTTAGGCAAGCCTAAAATAGAAATTCCAGGTGACTAGAGTGAACAGTGCAGCTTTTTTGTTATAAACGTAGTTCTTTAACCCTCTAAGTGATTTTGACGAGATATCTCGTCCATCTAGATTTGAGTAACTATTCCAGTGACCAAATATCTCGTCATTAATTATTATGTTGATTGAATTCCGAATGAAGCTAGTGTCAATTTTTTTATGATGATGAAATCAAGATCAGGTCAGATTTTCTATCTATAAGCTATCTCATCCCGAAAGATCTGATCAGATTTGTGAGATGCTCAGTCGAGACAACCTACCTATTAAAATTTGTCAGTATCCTTTTCAGTGGAGTAAAGCGTCCCCCATCTTTCATGTTTTCACATTTCCTCCATGATTCATATCACAATACATATCCTTCAACATGTCGCACCAAACTACACCCACGTCTAGTCTAATCATTTAACAGTAAGCTTTTCAAGCCAGAACTAGATTACTTTCACATGAAAGTTACAGTTAAAACATTGCCCTTCGATTTATCAACATGTCGACTAGTAGACACGTGACTGTGTTCTTAAAAATTGAGTTGGTTGTCAATTTGGCATTTTATAGCCTCGTTTGAAGATAACCATTTTATGACCGAAGATATGTGTCAATGCCGATTTCTATTGGGTGGCAGCAAAAAAAGGTAAAATCGCCAAAATCTACTACTATATCACGCGGACCAATCACATGATTAATCAAATCATTTCTCCCATACCGTGTACAAATCAAATGATGAATATTCGTTTCCTGACAGAAGAAAGTAGTCTAAGAATTACGATACTATTAGTTTGGTCACATGATCCTTGAAACATAAAAAGGTTACCATAAAATGGCGAAAAAAATGGTGGAAATACCAAAGTTCACTACGTCACGCGGATCAATCAGATCATAAATCACCGAGGAGTCTAC
The DNA here is from genome assembly GCA_947359465.1 of Metellina segmentata. NCBI lineage: Eukaryota > Metazoa > Arthropoda > Arachnida > Araneae > Tetragnathidae > Metellina > Metellina segmentata. Next base: position 44,445,453 of record OX375883.1, read on the forward strand.
CACTTCCATTGCATCAACCAATCACACAAAGAATAAATGAAGGGTCGCCTTCTTCCATCCCGTGGAGTAATCAGGTGTTATTTTCCTCCAGGCAAAGAACAGAAGTCTGAGGGTCACGTTACTATTAGTTTTGGTCACATGTTCCTGGGAACATGAAAAGATTACCATCACTCACTCAACTTTTATGTTTCAACTTCTATGTCGCGAGGACCAATCAGATTATAAATCACCGAGGGGTCTACCACTTCCATTCCATCAACCAATCACACAAAGAATAAATGAAGGGTCGTCTTCTTCCATCCCGTGGAGTAATCAGGTGTTATTTTCCTCCAGGCAAAGAACAGTAGTCTGAGGATCACGTTACTACTAGTTTTGGTCACATGTTCCTGGGAACATGAAAAGGTTACCATCGCTCACTCAACTTTTATGTTTCAACTTCTATGTCGCGAGGACCAATCAGATTATAAGTCACCGAAGGGTCTACCACTTCCATTCCATCAACCAATCACACAAAGAATAAATGAAGGGTCGTCTTCTTCCATCCCGTGGAGTAATCAGGTATTATTTTCCCCCAGGCAAAGAACAGTAGTCTGAGGGTCACGTTACTACTAGTTTTGGTCACATGTTCTTGGGAACATGAAAAGATTACCTCTATTGACTTTACTACTTTTATGTAACGGTTACATTACTACTTTTATGTTTCAACTTCTATATAGCGCGGACCAATCTGGTCATAAACCACCGAGGAGTCCGCTTCCATCCAGTCAACCAATCACATGAATAATAAATGAATGATCGTCTTCTTCCATTCCGTGGAGTAATCAGGTGTTAAATGCCAATTTCCTCCAGGCAAAGAACAGTAATCTGAGGGTCGCGTTGCTACTAGTTTTGGTCACATGTTCCTGGGAACATGAAAAGGTTACCATTGCTCACTCAATTTTAATGTTTCCTCTAAGTTCCAGAATACTACACTTTCAAGCCTCTAACATCCATAATTCCATCAATATGTCCCACTAAATAACGACGCCTAGTCTAATCTTTAGTGGTAACAAGGACATTGAAAAACAAGCTCCTTCAAGCCAAAACTCGATCGCCGCCTCCCGCGAAAGTTACAGTCAAAATATTACCCCTCCGCTCTACCGATATCGGGGCGTGATGTTTCCCAAGAAGCCCGGCCCATCCACATCGACATAAATGTGTGATGGTGCATCTAAACAGCACGCATCGCTGTTGAAAATCGGATTTTTGCAGAAAAGTGAAAACTATTGATTGGTCGAAGCGTTGCAGGGAAAGTACTGCCCACAGCCATCTGTGCGGGATGGAAAATCCATGCGGATGACTGGCCAACCGTGCCATCGATGAGTGACCACACTTAAGGAGAGGATTGATTAATCGATGATGCTTTCAGCCAGCGAATCGGTCATTTCGATTAGCGATTAAAGATCAGAGTGTTCTGCCGTCTTGAGGAAAAAAATTTTGAACGAGTGAAAAAAGCATCTCTCTGGGGAAACACGGATTTAATTTTTATGCGAAAAAATTTCGAGGAAAAAAGGATTCGAGGAGTGAAAATTGGGGAATAAATTGAAGTCGATCTGTGTTCTGAAAAATCCTCGGGGCATTAATCTCAATTACAAAGATTGATGGTGCTACCTTTAAAGAAAAATCGTGTTTTTCTTCTCCTTTATATTTGCATGAAAAACTTTTTGAGCGTAATTATGGTAATTTTATTCGATCTTTTCAAAGGTTTTTTTCTTAGCACCTTGTGCTTTTTACCAATAGGAAAAGTTGTTGGAAAATTTTCTTCACCAGATAAAAAGGTTTTCTCGTTTCATTCAAATTATAAAGATCATCTTTTATTGAAACATTAGTGGCGTGAAATATCTAGAACTTTGTCATTTTATACAGGCGATTTGGAGTACCGACAAAACCACATTTATGGATCAACCATACAAATTATTAGATTGATGCTGAAGTACGTCCCGTTTTTTGACGCTAGTTATCACTGCATCCCAAAAGTGAAGTGTTATCTACTTCATATGTGTAAAATTTGGATAAACACTACCCTACAATAATGGAGCGGAAGCCAGCGGATTTGCATAAAAGCCTACTACTTGTTTGGGTGTGTTTTTCGTGGTATGGCCTGGGACCTTTGCATGTTTCTCCGGATCAATTGACCGACGACGCCTACATTTTGGATAATCAGGTCCTACCTACGCTTTGGATATTTTATGGAATGAACAAATGTTACTTACAGGACGACAACGTTCCGTGTCATGTTGCAGCCTCTGTCAAGCAGTGGTATCAAGATAGGATGTAAAACATCTTCCCTGGACTGCTCAGAGTCCCGACCTAAACCCCATAGAACATTTGGGGGACAAGTTAGAGCGACGTTTACGGACCAGGGAACCAAGTCCGAAGTCTACAGCTAAGATGGCGACATTCTTGCAGTAGGAAAGGGCACAAATACCCATAGCTGCGTATCAAAACCTTGTTGAAAGCATGCCCAGAAGGGTTGCTAGTGTAATTGCTGCACGTGGGGGATCACCCCCCTATTAAAGCATGTATTATTTCCCTCATACCATCACATATTGCTGCCCGGTCTATTATTGTATAGTAGGGCAGTTTGAAAGGAATTTCAGCGAGTACTTGCAAAAAACATTTTGTTACTTGGTAGTGTGCCGACCAATCGGTCTAATGGTCAAGGTGTTGGCCTCTGGAACGGAAGGTTCCTGGTTCGAATCTGGGGTTAGGGCATGGATGTAAATTGTGCTGTCCTTTGTTAGGGACAATGATGCTCCACCCACTGGGTGCCCCTTCATAACTGACCATCACTTCTGACCTTGTATAAGGCTAAAAATGACCTCGGTCAACTCTGTACTTTGTATTGTATTTGTATTTGTCTTCGCAATTGTACTGCCTTGCCATTGGAAATAAAAAAAAAACTTGGTAGTGTTTTTTTTTTATTTTGGTAAGCATTAAAAATGGCATACAATAAGGTTGTCAACTCACAACCGTTGGCTAGTCCGTAACTCTTCAGACTAGGTTACCGGTCCCCATCGGTCAGCGTAAAATGTTCCTTTAAATAGCCTTTGGCATTTGATCGAATTTCCGTTGACTAATCAACTATTACATGAATTTGGAAATCACTCTTTGGAATTTGTATTGGCAAAGTGCTGATTTCGTATTCGGAAATCAAGCATAATGACGTCACATTCGGAATACGCACATAAAACACGTTTCACTGCAGAAACATTAGACACCTACATATAGCTTGAGCGAAAATTGCTATTATTATACTGCAAAAACTGGTCGATTGCAGCTTAGCTTCAATATCTCTGGAATAATAGAAAAGAAAGTAAAGATAACGTTTCTGTTGGCGAGTCCACGAAATGAACTCAGGCGATGTTTGTTTTTATTTAACAACAGAAAACAATATTTAATTAACAAAATAATTAATACAGTAGAACTCCAATTATCCGAATCAATTGTGACCGGACCCCATTCGGATAATCAAAAATTCGGATAATTGGATTGTTTCCGAAAAAAGGGTCTGTTTGTATTTTAATTAATTACTGTATATATGTTGAAAATGGGAGTGAAAAAAAACTATTTTTAAAGAAAAAGAGCTTTTAATTAATTAAATTAAAAGGGAACACTTTTACATGTTAATCGTACTTACATGTGCTGTACATTAGTACAGTATCTACGTACCGTATTGTACTGTGAATGAAAGTCATTGCTTGCTAAACATCTCGGTCAAAGTAAGCAGTTTGACTGTCTTCATCCGTTTTCGGGCAACCAAGTCGCGCATCCGCTTGACAATGAGAAGTTGCATGTGGTCACACTCGGGCAGTCGCTCCATCCACTTCAACGCAGTTTCAAAGCCGGCAAATTCTTCACTAGCAGATGGTCCCGTGTCTGCTTCAACTTCGACAATAAGATCATCTTCTTCAACGACACTTTCTTCTCTCAAACTTTTAATAAATTCATCATCATTTAGAGTTTTATACCCAGAATCATTATTTTGCGACTCGCAATACGTTTCCGTCTTAATTTTTTTTCTGAAATTCTGAAAGCAATTCGGATAATCAGCGATTGGGATAGTCGGAGTTCGGATAATTGGAGTTCTACTGTATTGACAAAATATATGCAGACGCGCTTGCGTCCTGCTTGTTGACGGTACATGAGCTGAAATCGTAATGGGCATGAAGCGCCAAGAGGAAGTAAATTCAAAGGTATCGCCCTCTGTCGGATTTACGCGTAACATATATACTGAGCAGATATATTTGTCTTTATGGTCGGCTAGATTCACACAGCTAGATAAATTACCCAGATTGCTACTGATCTAATATAATATACTGACATAGAAACTTATTGCACTGATTGGTGTTAATCGGAAACCTCGAAACTGCTTTTAGTGTCTGACGTCTTCAACTCGGACAACATTTGGTAGGTAGTTGATCAACATCTTACTGGAGTATTTCACATTAGAGACCCCGACAGATTTAACGAGCAACACATCGTGCAATTGGGGACGTTTCTGGATCAATACCCCAAAGGGAAATGTTCAAGAACAGCCTACATAATTTTAAACTAGTCAGATTACGAGGCAACACCTGAGCTGGCATCCCACTCTCCAAACCTCCACACCAGGCCAACGTGAGGACATTTGAGGCACCGACGGGTTTAACCTGCTCCAGCCTCTTTTGTACACGATGGACTTTCGTTGGATTTGAATTCACAACCCTCCAGTTGCTAGTCCGTTACTCTGTCAACTAGGCTACCTCGGTTCCGTATAAGGGGTGGAACTTGATCGCTTGGCCTCCACGATCATCCGATCCATCATGCACTGATTTCTTCCTGTAGGGATACCTTGAAGCATCGTTTACTAGACCCACATCGACAACGAAGCTGACTTCACAGCTAGAGTTGATATCGTGTGTCCGTCTACGAAAGACTGAATATTTATACTTGTACGTGACTCCCTGTGTAGACGCTGTCATTCATGCATTCCCGTTCGTGATCGTAACTTTGAACACATACTGTGAAACTAGTGTTCATCCAATAGCAAACTTGGGGTTTATTAAAGTATGAATTAAAATTAGGGTTAATTAATGTAGTAATTGAAATTAGGGTTAATTCAAGTACGAAATAAAATTAGGGTTAATCAGTCAAAATTAAGGTTAATTAAAGCATGAATCAAAATTAGGATTAATTAAATTATGAATTAAAATTAAGGTTAATTAAATTATGAATTAAAATTAGGGTTAATTAAAGTATGAATTAAAATTAGGATTAATTAAATTATGAATTAAAATTAGGGTTAATTAAAGTATGAATTAAAGTTAAGGTTAATAAAATTATTGCCGGTATACTTGTCTTTCATTCCATTTTTCTGTTTTTCTATACACTCCAAGTACTCACCAGCGCAAACAATCTTGGATATGCATCCATCCATGAACCCGGTTTGATTTTGCGCTCCGTACCTCCCCTTTGTTCAAGTTTCGAAAGAACCTGTAGAATTGTTAAAGTGAACAAATTAAATTTACTTTGTGCTGGGTGCCTTTTGTCAGCAATGTGTGGTTAAACGTTTTTAAAACCTATTTTAATCAGTTTTGCTATCGAATGCTGTTACTATAATAGAAGTCATACTTATCATATATAGATACGAACGTTACGAAATTTAAAAGACCATGTAATTCAAGATTCACAAATCAAAATTTGGTGATGTTTTACCCTCCTGGTTATCAACGTCTCAAAAACCACCATGTAGTGGCCAGCTTGTGGTGCAAAGACCTGTTCCGAATTGTCACCAGTTCAAGAAAACGGACAAGTTGTTTTCCCTACTTGGATCTTCCTTTCTTTGGATTAACAGGGCAGTTTTCTCTAAGAAGATGTCTTGTCATTAGCGAAATTGACATGATCTTAGACAAAATATCTCATCGAAACCATTTTGATGTTTAATTACCGAATATTGAATTAGCAATTTCAATATTTTTAAACGAACGTATAGCTAATATTTTCTGCTTTAGGTAAGTGGGTAGTTGTTGAATTTAAGTGACACTCTAGCAACACAATGGGCTATTGGTGACGGTTCAGGATCAATCCTGAAGAGAAATGTCCGAGGACAAGACCGCATCATTTTGAACCAAAGTCCGAGGACAAACTCGACACCTGAGAACGGCACCTCACTCTCCAAACTTCCGCGTTTCCGATGAGGATGCAACTGTTATGGATAGTTGAATTTACGTTGCACTGGAGCAACACTACGGGCTACTGACGACTGTCCGGGTTCAATTTCGATGGGAAGAGAAAGATCTAAGGACAAAACCTCGTAATTTTGAACGCGATCAAATGATGAGGTCAACACTTGAGTTTACACCCTACTTTATTCCACACCATATAGGTAACCATACATCCAACGTAAGGACATTTACGGCCACGGAAAATTTAAATTACCTTAGCCCCTTGTACACTACTGCCTATGGTTCGATGTAATATTGCTTTAGAATAATTGTCTATTTAAATTTTCTGTAATAGCAGTTAAATAAAAGTGGGAAGATAAAAGTCATGGAAAATATTTTGAATTAAAATCCAATACGTGAACAAGGAAAAATGTTTCAATATAACAATTAACGAAATTCTATTTTTGAGGAAACGGTTCAATAAAGAACTGCAGCACCTTTTTCAAGAATAAATTAAAATAATCAATTATGAACTTCCCCGGAAACATTAGAAATAAACACAAAAAATTTCAAATACAAATTGGTTGAAAGGTTTTTTAAATAATTATACGAAAGAGTTAAAACAAAGACGTCATGAGTGTAAATTCAAATCAGTGTAAGCAAATTTTATATGTAAATATCATGATTTAATTATATAAATAAAAGAATTCCAAACTATATTTTTTTATTTTCTAGCTGTTTGAGTATGCGTTATTGCTTTTTAATGCATATTACTCTGATATCCATATTTTTATATATGTATTTCTCAATTCAAAACATTATAAATTTTTGTTAGAGTACAAAATATTTGAATTTTATGCATAGAAATGCATAATTATGAGATTTTAATATACTTTGCTTTGGTATTTCTGCTACTTATATATTAACTTCTCGAATTAATAACTTTTATGTCATTGAATATTATATTAAGTCTTAGCAGAAAGACTGTTTAGTATCTCAAAAAAATTAGTGTTTATTTTTTACTTTAGAAACCCAATTGGTGTTCAATTCCTTTTATCCTAACCCAACTGATTTTATTTTCTTACTCAATTTTTTTTTTTTACTTTCCAATCGCATTTAATTATCCCTGATGAAACGGGAAAATAACTACTTCTCATTTTAAAACGAATAAACAGAAGTATTTCCTTTTTCGTTTTAAAATATCAGAGATCACTTACATATACGTACAAACTTACTGGGAAAATAATACTTAACAAGAAACCTCGAGCACATCGAACTTTTACAAAATACCTCTGGTAATTTGTAATTATCATTTCAGGTTAGTGATCTGTTAAAATCATGAATAATTACTCCAGGGGAAAACGATTATTATTCTAAATCCTGTTAATTATCATGAGTTTAATACAGAGGAATTATGAATGATTCATTGAGCCAGACTTTAAATCGTAGTGGACATGTGTCATATATATAAAGAGTATAACACTTATCGAACATTTTTCTTGCTCTGTGACTAAAACATAAACAATTTTCAGTTCTTTTCATGTAGCACTCATGGTATGTGTAACGCATAACGAAATATGGAGTTTAAAACCCCTATGAACCACTTTAAATAAACAATAACCTACGTTATTATCCTGAATCCTAATTAATATTAAAATCAATGTATTGAAATTTTTGTAAAACTTCTTTACATGTATCAAAAATATTTCTTGAATGTTTTTGCATCATGGATCACTGACATAGAAATATGTCGAGGAAAGGAATTCCAAACCAAAACCTCCCCATTTATCTTTTGAGAACTTTTACCTGCTACCTGAGGTAATGTATATTCACCGCTTGAGGATAAAGATATGATAATACCAGGAATAATTATTCCTACGCTTAAAGAATATTATCCTAAATCTTGATAAGTATACAGGGTTATAATAAATGATTCACATTGGACCAAACGTGACTTTCATGTGAACATTTGTCAAGTAAGTAGAACGTATCGAGTATTTTTGCTGTTATAACACATTATTAGGCAATTTTTAGTTATTTTCATGCACGACTTGCTGTTTTATGTGCAATATTTTACTAAATAGTGTTTCCAACCCCAATGAACCATTTGCACTAATTTTGTGTATTATCCTGAATACTAATATTAGCACTGTGTATTATCCTTATACTGAATCCTAAGACTCCAATTGGTTTAGACAGTATATCTCGTACATCAATATTTGTCCATTTTTGGTAATGACAAACTATCTTGTCATCTGGAAAATGCGGATTTTTCAGTAATACAAAAGGAACTTCCGAAAGAATATTGACGAGATCAGCTTTCTTTCGGAAGTCGAGGTATGACGGTAAATATGTAGTATGCGGTGCTTGTTTATCACCAAGCAATTTTTCTCACCAAAACAAGATGGCCGCTGAAGTTAGTATTACAGCCATTTTGGAGATACAGTAGAACTCCACTTATCCGAACTCCGACTATCCGAATCGCTGATTATCCGAATCGCTAATTATCCGTATCGCTTTCAGAATTTCAGAAAAAAATTCAGACGGAAACGTATTGCGATTTGCAAAATAATGATTCTGGGTTTCAAATTCTAAATGATGATAAACTTATTGAAAGTTTGAGAGAAGAAGATGACCTTATAGTCGAAGTTGAAGCAGACATGGGACCGTCTGCTAGTGAAGCATTTGCTGGCTTAGAAACTGCGTTGAGGTGGATGGAGCGAAAGTCCGAGTGTGACAACTTGCAACTTCTCATTATCAAGCGGATGCGCGGCTTGGTTGCCCAAAAACGGGTGAAGACAGTCAAACAGCTTACTTTGACCGAGATGTTTAGCAAGCAATGACTTTCATTTACAGTACAGTATGTACATACTGTACTTATGTATAGCACTTGTAAGTACGCTTAACATGTAAAAGTATTGCCTTTTCATTTAATTAATTAAAAGCTCTTATTGTTAAAAAATAGTTTTTTTCTCCCATTTTCAACATACATACGGTAATTAATTAAAATACATACTAGACCCTTTTTTCGGAAACAATCCAATTATTCGAATTTTTGATTATCCGAATGGGGTCCGGTCCCAATTGATTCGGATAATTAGAGTTCTACTGTACGATTAGTTTCCTACCTTTACACATGATTGACATCAATCTATACGTAATATCAAAGTTACCATGTTTGGCGACAATTCGCCATTGCACCGTATTCAACATACCTCCCGATATTAAGTTCATCAAGATCTACTCAGTTTTGCTAATAATGGGATAATCGTCGACAAATACCAAGAGGCTAAACAAAATCAAATGCATAGAAAAACCGTAATCAAATAGATAGAAAAATCGTCGTAAATCAAAATAGAGATTTATTCTTGAAGTTTTATAGAATCATAGAGAGAGATCACTTACATACACAAACACATGCCAAGACAAAGTCAAAACAAATAAACTTCCTCCATGCACCATTTGAGCTTTTACACAATATCTCGCCATTGCAGGATAATCTGTTAAAACTAGGAATATACTTATTCATGCGGCTAACCCTGCGAGAAGTTTCGAAAAAACCTCTCGTCTATTAAAATCGGATTAATTTTACTAATTACAAGATATCTCGTCACGATATTGACAATTTGTTTTGTGATAAAGATATCAAGATCTGGTCAGTTTTCCTCAATGACGATATATCTCGTCCGTCACAATCTGGTCAGTTTTCTTCTAATGATGATATATCTCGTCCGTCACGATCTGGTCAGTTTTCTTCTAATAACGATATATCTCGTCCTTCACGATCTGGTCAGTTTTCTTCTACTGACGATATATCTCGTCCTTCACGATCTGGTCAGTTTTCTTGTACTGACGATATATCTCGTCCTTCACGATCTGGTCAGTTTTCTTGTACTGACGATATATCTCGTCCTTCACGATCTGGTCAGTTTTCTTGTAATGACTCTATATCTCGTATTTCACGATCTGGTCAGTTTTCTTCTAATGACGATATATCTCGTCCTTCACGATCTGGTCAGTTTTCTTCTAAGGACGATATATCTCGTCCGTCACGAGCTAGTCAGTTTTCTTCTACTGACGATATATCTCGTCCTTCACGATCTGGTCAGTTTTCTTGTACTGACGATATATCTCGTCCTTCACGATCTGGTCAGTTTTCTTGTACTGACGATATATCTCGTCCTTCACGATCTGGTCAGTTTTCTTGTAATGACTCTATATCTCGTATTTCACGATCTGGTCAGTTTTCTTCTAATGACGATATATCTCGTCCTACACGATCTGGTCAGTTTTCTTGTAATGACGATATATCTCGTCCTTCACGATCTGGTCAGTTTTCTTCTAAAGACGATATATCTCGTCTTTCACGATCTGGTCAGTTTTCTTCTAAAGACGATATATGTCGTCTTTCACGATCTGGTCAGTTTTCTTGTAATGACGATATATCTCGTCCTTCACGATCTGGTCAGTTTTCTTCTAATGACGATATATCTCGTCCTTCACGATCTGGTCAGTTTTCTTGTAATGACGATATATCTCGTCCTTCACGATCTGGTCAGTTTTCTTCTAATGACGATATATCTCGTCCTTCACGATCTGGTCAGTTTTCTTGTAATGGCGATATATCTCGTCCTTCACGATCTGGTCAGTTTTCTTCTAATGACGATATATCTCGTCCTTCACGATCTGGTCAGTTTTCTTCTAATGACGATATATCTCGTCCTTCACGATCTGGTCAGTTTTCTTCTAATGACGATATATCTCGTCCTTCACGATCTGGTCAGTTTTGCTTAAGTCGAAATACTTCGTCAAGACAACCACAAGGAGTATTAAATAATATTATTCTAAACATTGATAATTATTATGGGGATTTAATACAGAGAAGTGATTCATTGGGACAAACTCAACTTCTGAATGGATTTGTAAGGTGTAACGAGAATACAACCTATCGAGCATTTTTACAGTTCTAACTAAGGTATTTAGGTAGGTGTTTAATTAACGCCACACTGGAGCAACACAGCGGGCTCTTGGGGATGTTCCGGGATAAAACCGAAGGGAAATTTCAGAGGACAACACCGCTTAATTTTGAACCACGGTCAAATGACGATTAGTTCCGACTAAAACCTGGGCAGTTTCTAGTTCCTCTCAGGCAGCATTCATTGTTTTTATGTTCAATACTTGGCGAACTATAATGCTTTTAGCCCAAATGAATAATTTTAAATAACCCTATATTTCGTTTCCCTGAATCTTAACTAACCTTCGGTGGGTTTGTCACGACGAGGTAACTGGTCATAATCAAAACTAACAAAATCGTGATAGAAGTTATTTTAATGGCAAGTAGAAGAAAGGAATCGAGATCTTTATCTCGTTATCAGCAAACAATCCGCGAAACCCTGATGACGTGATAACTAGTCATCAGCAAAATTTGCCAGATTTTGGAAAAGGAATTTCATCGAAACCACTTCGCGCGGGGGTTAATAATAAAATCAATTGTACAGAAATTTCTAAAACTACCTATGGTAAGTATATAAAAAAATAAAGTTTTATGGACATTTTATAACATCATAGATTACTAACATATGCAAACAAGCCAATACAAAGAAGTCCAGACAAAAACCTCTCATCCACCTTAAGAGAATTTTTATCGGATATATCAGGTAATATGCATTCATCTTCGTTCCAGGATAATAATCTATTAAACCCAGGAATGATTAATCCCAGAAACCGGAAAGGCCCGATCCAAAACATGGAAACAATTATTCACTCGGGGTAATTTATAGCAAAAGAAATGAAGTGAAGAGAGCCGAGGGTGGGAGGAGATTGGGATAACTTCTTTTCTGGAAATTGTCAGTAGCAAAAGCTCCGGGAAAATCGACGCTTTAATTGAAGATGTCAAAAACAGGCGACGCCAGGAGGTTTTTTTTTTGTCCGAAAAGTAATTTCGTTCATATTAGAAAAGGTAGGGGCTGCACATCCTTGTTGATAGTCTCTTAGAAAAGAGGCGGAGTTTTCCTGAGATTTTATTCTCATTAAATCATCACAAGAAAAAGGGAGAGAGGAAAAAAGATTGCAATGTCTGTCTTTGAGCCCCTTTTTGGGTTTTGAGTCGTGTCTTGCAGTTGAGTCGGATGTCAGGGGGAAGATTAACCAATTTTATTCTTATTAACCTGTTAATATGGACAGGGACAAAGAGAAATCACGTTGCTTATCGATGGTAATTAAGGTGAAACTTTTCTTCGTTCATATTAACTCTTCAAGTTGACCTTTCGCCAGTCCACAAGCACAGAATCGATAGGATTGGTTAACGTTCGATACCACAAGATCTAAAATGGACAAGCTGCTCGAAATCCAAGGCACACGACAAAAACCAATAAAAAATTTTCGTCAAAATAAGCCCAATCTATATATAGATAAAAAGAATGTGTGTATATTCTCTATACAAATCTACGTATATCGTTGGACCAATCCACACCAAATTTCGTACACGTATACTTTAGAACACTGCGGAAAACATAGGCTATTTCTTTTCTGTCTTCAGACCAGTCTATAGCCATGAAAATTGGCACAGAGGTAGTCCTAAAAGTGCCCCTCAAAGTACCAATTTTAAATTCTAAAGTCCGTTTTCCTGCAATAAATGAACATGGAAACACGTTCTTCAGGGTTTATGTTTGAGTTAACACAAGGAAATGTCGAGGACATATTTTAGCTGCTGTGGTCATATTTGAGACCTGAGCATTGCCGGGTTATTCAGATGGTCATCGATATAAAAAGTACAGTTATTTTAAAAGTAAAGTTATTATTAAAAGTAAAGCTGTTATTAAAAGTAAAGTTATTATTAAAAGTAAAGTTATTAAAAGTAAAGTTATTATTAAAAGTAAAGTTATTAAAATTAAAAAAATAAAATTAAAAGAAGAATTAAATAAAAAATAAAACAGTAATACATAAAAGGTAATACCTAAAAGAATATTATGCAGTCTATTTGTATGTATTGGCTAGTGAAACACTCAAAATTTTCGAGATTGAAGTTCTGCACATTTAGTTGAAATGGAAAGACAAAAAGGGGAGTAGTACAAGTGGAACTTTACGGAACAATCTCACTCAGTGGTACATACGTATGTACCTTATGTCGGGTATACCCAGTCCTCAAGTTTGTTAAAATGACGCCACTCTCTAAGCTGTGCAACAAGCAATGAGAAAGGTTGAATATTGATTTTTATTTGAATTATATATCCCAATTATTATGCCATTCTTTACAGTTGGTTCGAGTTTAATAGCGCTAGGTTCAGCAACGGACAAGTTGCACCAGCCATTCCTTATGAAATAGTTTCTTGGTCTTGCATACACTGTTTTCAAATCAGCGTATATAAGACAAATCATGTTAATCAGCTACATACTTCAATGTTTCCTGTATCTTTATTTCTCTGAGTGCCATTGTTTTATTGAATTGTGGCTTGTCATGTTATACAGCACATGTAATGCATTAGATTAGGGATTCCCAACCGCTAGCGGTTGGGAATCCCTAACAAAAACGTTGTAACGTAAACAACGTTCCAGGTGGTACGCAAGGACGATACGAGCGACCCAAATATTCTACGATGTATGTTCGATTTTTTAGTATGTACAACAACGTTATAGAAAAAATGGTATTATATTAAATCAATTTTGTGGTAAACGTTTTTATTACATTGTAATAAATGACGCTAATAGTAGCACATTATTTAAAGAGAAACTTTGTTGCCGATTATCTATTTCTATTCAATGACTATCTCGGCGAAATTAAGTTGATATCTCTCCCTCAAATCGTTTTACGAAGAATCCCTTTATCTTTAGTATGAGAAATACGCTAACGCGGTTGGTAATCCCTAACGGAAACGTTGCAACGTAAACAACGTTCCAGGTGGTACGCAAGGACGATACGAGCGACCTAAATATTCTACGATGTATGTTCGATTTTTTAGTATGTACAACAACGTTATAGGAAAAATGGGATTATATGAAATCAATTTTTTGGTAAACGTTTTTATTACATTGTAATAAATGACGCTAATAGTAGCACATTATTTGAAGAGAAACTTTGTTGCCGATTATCTATTTCTATTCAATGACTATCTCGGCGAAATTAAGTTGATATCTCTCCCTCAAATCGTTTTACGAAGAATCCCTTTATCTTTATTATGAGAAATACGCACGAGATAATTATTTGTTTTTAGACCTGTGATTAAAAAATAAAACTAATTTTCAATAATAGTTTTATTTTTTTCCTTTATTAAAACATCATTAATACGAAATACAACTGCATTAATTATAAAATATGAAACTTTCTTCGTATTTTAATTAAAGTAAAACAAGCCATTGGGCACTTTTCTGACATTAGATATATGTTTCTAACAAAGATAAAACTGGTGGTACGCCAAAAATTTCTAAAAATGTCAAGTGATGCGCAGTTACTAAAAGGTTGGGAACCCTTGCATTCGATAGTCTCTTTAAATGTGATGTTTCTCATTTATTTCCTAACTACATCTAATTCATCTGACTATAGCAATAAAAGGGAAAGAGGAAACAAATCTCACAATTATTTTCTACACAAAATATAGTTTAACACTTAAAATATATTTGTGTGCAAAACTTTTAGTCGGGAAAAAAACGCTGAGTCATTTTCCTCAGTTAACATTGTTATCATTTGAATATAAGTTAAATTATTGTTTCAAGCATCCCGATTCATAAATACATTTGAGCTGAAATTCGATCAGTTTTCCTAATTACAGACATCGTAATAAAAAAACATAATTACTGTCATATCTCCTTACTTCCCTCAATATCTTTCGAAATTTAATTAAATTATGGTGGACACCAGAACTAAGCCAAACTGCAATCATATCTTGGCAATGGCAATCAGTTTTTCATTAATCCAGTTCTGTGCTTTGATTGCTTGACAGACGCGATTTATTTCCTTTATCATATTTTTTACCAGAATAAGAAATTGGTTACGGTTGGATTTTATGGCGCAAAGACTATATTTGGTAATCGTGCCAAACACAAAACAGACAAAATCTTGCAATTTACATACACACACAAGTTGTTTTATTAAGACAGAATAGGAAAATACACCCAGTAAGGAATCGATCCTGCGCTGCCTTCAACTCTATGATATTTACAACGTGAAACGGAGACAATATTTTTAGTCAAATTTTCATGATATTAATATTTTAGATCAAAATTATACATTTAATTTAGTGAGTAGATTTTTTTTCAATTCGTTTTATCAGAACTATGTTTGGCTTAGTGTTTTTCACTTCCAAGCCGATGATATAGCTATGTCAATTAAAAATAAACAAGTACACATCAGACGAAATATTACTACAAAAATAACAGTTATGGGACAAAACATGTTATTCTACTAAAGAATACAATTCTCTGTTCTTCACCATTTTCTCAAGACCAAAAGCCTGCTTGTTCAAAAAACAGAATTATAGTCTTAAAAATAATTAAAAAAACGTGTAGGCCTCGACGATGTACCTACATTAATTTAAAATAAATGAAATAAGTACACACATTAGGTGAAGCATCACTACAAAAATCACCACAAACAGTTACGGAACTAAGCATGTCATTGTATTAAAGCATACAATTCACTGTTCTTCACCACTCTCACAAAACCAAGACCGCTAGTTCCATAAGTAGAATTCTAGTCTCGAAATAATTAAAACCCTTGTAGGCCGTTATAGCTATATTGATTCAACTTAAATAAAAATAAGTGCTTTAGGTGAATAATCTGTAGAAAAATTAAAGCTACGGGAAAGAACATGTTATTCTAATAACGCATATCAATTCACTGTTCTTCACCACTTTCTCAAAAGACAGATTGTTCCAAGTGAACACAATCCGCCTCGCCAAAGCAATCAAAAACAAACAGCGCACCGAACCTGTTGCAAGACAATCCAACAGGCTCCTTTTTCATAATTACTTATCGCCGCTCCACCCAGATCGAGTTCGTACGTTCTTTACACGGAAAACATCGCCGAAAAATTCCACGTCGCCATTTTTATTCAGCTTCGAATTCTGCCGAGATCGAGAGGATGCATTTTTCTGCTCTCTGCAAGGTCCACGAAAAGATGTTTCTTTCCGAGCAACACGGTGGCAATATGTTGCTAGATTCCGGATTCGAAAGAAATATATCGCTCAATTAATTCGTCCCGGAGTTCGTGTTTACACTGTTAGATGCCGTGTTTCGTTCTACAAACATTTAATTCGCTACCCTAGAGTTCGGCCATTGTTGCACTGGATCGATTTTTTTTTTTTTGCCGAATTTTTCCGCTTTGCCTGAAGACAATTTTATAAATTCGAATTCTGATTGAGAATTATAAGTAAGCAAGAGGTATTGTTATATCTTTAGTTTGGGATAAGTAAATGGATTGTACGAAATTAAAGTAATTCTGTGATAGCACTCGGTGAATTCCATACTTTAACTAAAGAATTGAAATGTGTGTGCGTGTTTAATTAAATTAGTTCAAGAATAGAAAATATAATGAAACTGATATTGGCAAGTACATATTATTTTTGACGCATGCATCTGAATATAGTTAGAAAACTTTGAAAAATGTATGAAACACATTGGGTTCATTTAGTATTAACCTTTCAAGTGGTTTCGGCGGGATATTTCATCCAAGTTCTGGCCAATTTCGTTGCTAATGACGACATTTCGTCCATCAAGTTTTGGCCAATTTTGTTCCTGATGACATTTTGTCCATCAAGATGTGGTCAATTTTGTTGCTAATGACATTTAGTCAATCAATATGTGGTCAGTTTTGTTCCTAATGACATTTTGTCCATCAAGATCTGGTCAATTTTGTTCCTAATGACTTTTAGCTAATCAAGATGTGGTCAATTTTATTGCTAATGACGGGACATTTTGTTCACCAAAGTATGGCCAAATTTGTTGCTAATGGCGAGACGTTTCGTAGCTGCAGGAACCTTCCCGAGGAGCCACCTGGCAACTAGTGGTGTCGCTGAGCCTAGAAACTCAGTGGCTGCTCTAGGCCAGTACCTGCTCGCTCACGAATTTCCAAGGCTATCAGGTAGAAGGCGGTGTCTGCAATGCGTCAAAGAGGATAGCAACTGGAAATTTGTTTATGATGGTTTAAAGCCCATGCGGGTCACAACGGATACGAAGAAACAAATAGATTAGCCAAAAAAAGGTAACAGCAATGGAATGCTTAGATGAAGGGGTGAAATGGCCCAAGAGCCATTACAGAGAGGAAACCACTAGTTGGCTACTTGATGCGTGGCACAATGAATGGGACGAAGGTGAAACAGGCAGGACAAAGCATAATGTGTTACCAAAAGTGTCACTAAAATCTGCATGTTGGACCAGGGAAGAGACACTCTTCTTCACAGGGCACGGCCCATTCCCATCCTATCTAACGAGGTTTAAGAAAATCAAGTCCGAAAACTGTTCCTGTGGTCAAATTGGCACACCTCTACATTACATCACAGTTTGCCCCCTTACTGCCTCATGGCATATGAGAACACCTTCCGATCACCTTAAAATTGCATTGCTTAGGAACATTGCATGTAACAAGGCCTCGAGGGTTAAAATTATTAACATGGTGAGATTCATTGAAAATCATCAGAACTTGATTATTCTGACTAATAAAAACGAATTTTTTTCTCACCTTGCATGATGTATATATATATTTATAATGTAACCTAGTATAATGATTTAATGTATATACTGTATAGATGTAAGGATGTATATATGTAATGTGCTCTAATATTCTGGGTAGACATGTCACCTTGGTGACATGCGCTACTCATCCAACCACACTTATTTAAACTGGTACAGTGTCTCACGACACTAGGCAGGGGAGTGTGTGTTGGTATTAGTTAGTTAGTTGCTACTGCCCACGTTACAGGATTACAGGTAACGGGACAGGTTGCTGCACTGCTGGGCGACTGAGGAGGGGGCTCCTTCCTAGTAGACACCTCCGGGAGGCATCTCGGGTAACCAACGTCCTAGCCTAAGCTATTCGGTGTATCGCACCGTAATTTTGAACCACAGTGAGATGACTAGACAACATCTGATGCTGATCTGGCACCCCACTCTCCAAACTTCCACGCCAACCCACCGGGTGCACGCGCTCCCCACTCAATGATGAGAACAAAACCCAGCTTGACTCATGATGCGGGGTATTCGAGCGATGAATAGGTCCCTTTGACGGTCTTACCGCAAGGTATGACAAGATTTGGGCACTGAGGGCATATTCAGGGTTGATTGATGTTTGTGAGCTGGATCCGGGACACATAACATTTTCTTTTATCCCACTCGAGGACATCCCTAAGCACTTCTGTGCGATCTGATGTATGCCAAATTCGAGGTGAGACAGATGGGGAGTGTTCCTCCAACTAAGAAAGAAAGATCCCGGAACGTCATCAAATAGGCCATTGTGTAGCTTTAGTGTGACGTTAATTAAAAATACCAAATAACTCCAATTGGTTCTGACATGAGATCTCATCCATCAACAGCTGGTCAATTTTGCTAATGAGATATTTCGTTATCATCATATTGCCGATTTTGGAAAGAAAATATCTAGATCTGGTCAGTTTTCTTTTAATGACGATATACCTCGTCCGCCGTCAGCCGACCAACCGATCTGATGGCTAAGGTGTTATCCTCTAGATCGGAAGGTCCCTGATTCGAATCCAAGTCAGGGTATGGATGTTTATAAGCGTATGGTGTAGAGTCGGCTGGTGCACCTTAAATCGGTCGTGGCCGAAAGTCCTCACATTGGGTTGGCGTGGAAGTTTGGAGAGCCAGCTCAAATGTTGTCTCGTCATCTAACCGAGGTTCAAAATTACGAGTCGATACACCGAATAGCATAGGCTGGGACGGTGGTAACTACTTGAATACCTCGTCCGTCGAGATCTGGTCAGTTTTGCTATTGACGTCATATCGTGTAGAGACAACCACCGGGAGAGTTAATTATCAATGCGAGGGTTTCTCAGTTGATCAAACCAGACTAAAACTAAAATCTTTCCTTATCATTCTTTATGAGACGTTTGGCGTTTATCTAATTTATGTTAACCAATCAGACATTTGGAATTCATTCCTTGACATATTTAATTGCGAAGTGCTGATATCGTCTTCGAAAAACAAACCTTACAGTGTCAAGCTCGGAATCCTTCCTCAAGCAAGTTTCATCGCAAAAACTCTACCACCAGCCACGTTGAAAGTCGCAAAAAATATTGGGGTCACGCAAAACTTCGTCCCGTTATGTTTGCCAAAAATTTAAATTTTTTTGTTATTATTTCTTTCTATTGTAAAAAAAAAATTGCAATATTTTTCAGGCTTATTCGCTTTGTGATTGGTAATAGCGAGTCACGTGATAGCTAGTCTTGTAGTTCAACAGGCTAGTGAATTTGTAGCACGCGCAGACGATAAACACAGTTGTATTTTTTAATTTATTCATTCAAAAAAATTTTAGAGCAGGCGCTTGAGAGTTTGCAATGTTTTCAGAAGAACCAGCTAATTCGGTCGCCGTTTCCAAAGCAACAGTCGAATATGAAAATATTAAGTACAATTGCAACAAACAACACGGAGAAGCTAAAACATTTTAAGTAATGATGATATTTCCTCTGAATTTTAACAATATGTTGTACTAAAATATTTCCTTTGAAATGTGGAAATGAGATGTTTTGTTCTTGACATTTTAAAAAACATTTTGTTTTTATTTACACTATATTTCAGTGTATGAGCCGAGAATTTTTGGAACGTTTTATAAAGCTAAAGTACTGGGGTCGGCTTATATACGGATCCGCATATCTCGCAAAAAAAGTTAGGTAATTTTCCGTTACTCTTGCGCATGCGATTGCGTATCAACAAATTAATTATTCCTTGATCAGCAATACTCAGACAGATTTCATTGCCTTATATGGTATCATTTGATGGAACATCTTATAGTAAATAGATGGGAACAGATGGATCACGGCGTGGGAAAATGAATTTAGCTTAGCTTGCAAAAACTAATTATTTCTGATGCAATGGGCTGCGAAACTGTAAAAGACACGTGAAGAAATACTCGGAGGCGCCGGCCAATGTCGAAGCAATTTTCTCACGAATCATTTTTAATGTTTTATATATATATATAGATAGATAGATATGCCGTCCTGTTCGATGACCTTTCTCCATCTCTTCGGTAGCTGCTTGCGAGTTTGAATCCAACCAAAAGACTGTCGTGTGCAGGAGGCTGGTGCATGTTAAATCTATTGTGTTCTCAAATGACCTCACGTTGACGTGATATGGAAGTTTGGCGGGTGGAGTAACAGTTCAGGTTCGACCACGTCATCTGTCCGTGGTTCAAAATTACGAGCATCTCCCGTTCGGTTAGACCCCAGACCGTCGCTAATAGCCCGTTGTGTTGCTCCAGAGTAGCGTTAGTTCACACTCCTGCCTACCTCGCAAAAGGTCCTTGCTATTAAATCCAACAGCACACTTCCACAGAATTCAGTTACAACAGCGACAAAGCGAGACCTCTTAAAACCTCCGACCTTATTAAATGCCTTTCACGTCCAGACACATTAAAAGCTTTCCACGTCTTTACACAGTAAAAGCCTTTCATAAGCATGCCTTCTAATCCCAGCGTTATCTCCAATCGGGAAGTAACCATTGCTCTAACGTTTCCTGGAAACCTTTAATTCTGTCAGAGCGAGATTTCGGCCGGCTCCGGATGGGACTCCCACTCCAAAGGCCGGATTTCCACAACTTGGAGTCCTGCACTATCCGGCTGGCTGGCTTCATTAGGGCCTTCCTGGAAACCCGGAACTTCGCGACTATGTTCTTTATGTCGCATATTGTTGAAGACTGGCCCAGTGTTCTAAGTTTCCTTGTGCAAATTTGCCAGTCGACATCCATTGTGCTGCTTTGGTGTCTGGGAAACTATTGTTATCGTAGAAGTTTATGCATTAATGGTTTCTTTAGGACGTTTTCCCATTGAAGTTGAGGAACATGTGCAGAAGATTTGATCCTTTGTTGGATTTAACTCCGTTAAAATGCTTGTGAATACGCAGTATACATTTCCTTTTAATTTAACTAGTTTACTTGAATACTTTAATACAGTGCTAATTAAGTTTTCGTAGTTCACGTCCGATAAATTTCATTTTAATGTAAATCTTCTGGAAGAAACTTAATTTATGTAATTTTAGCCCGTGCATTCATGCGTTTGATGTCTGAAACCATTGTCTTCATACAAGGTGCATTAATGGTTCTTTAAGATGTTTGTCCGTTGAAGCTTTCGAAGTATAAGATATGATTACTAGCACGTTTAATTCTTATAACACATATTTTAGTAGTCAGCATAGTATTTTAGCTTAACTACTACAATCTAAAAACCTTTTTTGGAATTTTAATTTAGTTAGTTAATCTGATTTTTGATCAATTTTTTTCGAACTGGTCAAATATTCTCGATGAAACTTTTTCTTTGTTTTGCTTTAGGCCACGTTTACATGGATTTGGTGCCAAGGAAATTATTGTCTTCGTAGCAGTTGATACATAAATGGCTTCTTTAAGACATTTGCCCATTCAGAAGTGTGAAGAACATATGCAGAGGTTTGTCTCTTTGTAATTTGCTCTTTTCACAATTACACTTCATTTAATTTAGCTCCTGTAACGCATTCGAAATATTTCGCACATTTTAGCAGCAAGCTTTTTGTATTCTAATTCCTGTACATTACTAGCTACTAGTTAACTGTATGCATATTATTATTTAACTTATATAAGTGGCAACCATTTTAAAATACGCAGTAAAATAATTGGCATGGTTTTTAGGCTAGTTCTTGTTCTTTTTCTCGCTTGCTGAGTAAGGTTTTTGCTATGCTGTGTAATGTAAAAATGTTGCGTCTCGTCGAGAGATTGGAAACCTCAGTAGCCCACTTGGTAGCTACTAGAGGCCAAGCTGCACCAAACACAAGTCAGACAACTCTAAGCATTCATAAAACAATTAACATGTTGTTTTTGCGTTTTATGAAGCAAGGACCTTATGTGGTCAATTGAAATATGTTGTACAGGGGGACAAAAGAGGAATTAGGAAAATAATAAAAGGGATGAAAGCATAAAATACCGCTTTGACATCACGGAAGCGTACCCCACGTGTTTGCAAGACAGTAAGGTAAAGTAATTAAGTAATTTTAATCAACGTGGATCTAGAGCAACCGAACGGACTATTGACGACTGATAATCTCTTAAGGGAAAGATCCGAGGACAGCACCACGTAATTTTGAACCACAGTCAGATGACGAGGCTACACCTGAGCTGGCACGCCTCTCTCCAAACTCCCACACCAAACAAACGTGAGGTCTTTCGACCACGAAAGATTTGAATTGCATCAGCCGCCTCTACACCATACGCTTACAAATATCCTGACCCGGATTTGAACCAAGAACCTTCCGATCTAGACGCTAACACCTTAACCACCGACGTTTACAAGACATTAAACTCCATGTGAAAGAAAAAGATCACTAAAGTACCTCAGGTCTGTGAAGCAAATGCACACCTGGTACTTTTGAACCACGGTTAGATGACAAGACCACCTGAGCTGGCACCTCGCTTTCCAAACTTTCACACCACGCCAAAACATTAGAGACCACGGTAGATTTGACATGCACCAGACCCCGTGTACACGACGGTTTTTTGCTGTACCTAGTTTTGAACTCACAACCTTCCAGCTGATAATCCGCTGCATTAGCAACGAATTACCAATAAATATTGGAGAGATGAAAGTAGAGAAAGCTCGCTGGAGCATCTTGGGGTCACGACTCCCATGTTTACCAAAGGCTGTAAGTCACGGGAAAGGAAAAGATCATCAGGATACCTCGGGTTCATGAAGTCCGTCGCACCTAGATGTGCCCCGAGGAGCCTTAAGATCGAAAGGTGACGTTATCTGGTGGCTGGTACTGAAGTCCAATCAAACCTGTAGCGGTATTGCCCGGAACCGAATCCCTCCTAGACTATAGCTATGAAACTGTTCAGGCGTGCCAGAAAATAGTCCACGCAAAGCACAATTAAGTTTCATGTTCTATCAGTCACCTTCCACATCATATACCACATTTTATTACCTCACCAGCACACTCCGCCTTTGAATAAACTAACACTTAAAATGCGTTTCGACGAGTTGCTTTGAAAGCGATGAGTTACGCAGTATTTCAAACATGTGCATCAAAGAATGTTCGCCAAAGATGAAAAGGGACCGGCGCTAAGAAGGGAAGCTTCGAGTGCTTGCGCCATTTTTCACATACTCAGTCACAAAGCGTGGCTTTATGACTCGCAGCACGCAGCAGAGTCTGTGTTTTTGTTATCCACTTTGGTACCCGCTTCCTTACGCGAACGCAAACACTTACCCCGAAGAAAAGCATTTTTCACCGCGTTTAATTCCTCAGCTCAGTCACGTCCGCGTTCTTTCACAGCCGGTTTTTGCGGGCTGAAAGGGAGCGTGCGAAATTCCAAAATGTCGAAACGTGGTTAAAATTCTGTTTAGAAAGCACGCGGGGGATAAATAACGCGAAAGAAGTTGGAGAATATACGCAGTCGGGATTATTTTTTTGCGCCTCCTTCAACTAAAACGCCGAAAAAAAAAACGGAAGTGCTCTTAAAAACTTTGAAGAATTCAATAACTAAACAAACAGCTAGGGATAATAAACCCTCTTTTTACCTCGAGAAAAAGTTTAAAAAACGGGGGTTTCTTATACACTGTAAAGACAAAAGATAACTGGTTCTAGTAGGGCGAAGCTGGTATATCAGCAAAAAAAAATAAAATAAACGCTGGTACTAGTGTCCAGATAGGGAGAGTTTGCCGTGAAAAATTCTTTCCGACTTTTCTTCCTCGGAAAGCAGCGATAATGGTCGGAGTTTTAGAAGAAAACAGCGCGGTCGTTTTATCTTCCAGTTAAAATGATAGAAAGAGGTAATAAATTGTATTTTTTAGAGTAGGCACAGGGCAGGTGATAAACATACCATAAAAGCGAGCAAACAATGGGCGAGAACCATTAATTATAGTTGTTTATTACTGCCTTTTAAGAAGCATAATTTACCACATGCGTGTTTAATTTTATCCCCAAAATATAAATTTTTTTTTCATGTATCTGGCTACGTTATAAAAGTTGATTTGTTGAATAAAATATCATTTAATATCATATTCTTCATATTTCGACGGTATTCTTTACAAAACTGTTTTTGTGTTGTCTGTACAATGAAACGAAAGGTGTAAAACAATTTTAATATATCTTAATAGTAGTTTTTGTTTTATCTTGTTTTCAAATCTTTAAATGCATTTTTCTTCTAGTGTGATCTTGAGCAAAATTTTTGCACGAGAACTATACCAAAAACGGACGATATAATTTTGAATGAAATTTGATGGGGGTTACTGATATTTATATTTGATATGGAGTGCATGAATTAGGACATATATGAAGGTCTTGATTGATTGTAAAACCTTTTAGATACTTCTGTGTTGCGGCTTAAGGAAAACTTTCATATTTTATTTTATATTATATTATTCCCACTATCTCATGAGTAAAATAAATATCGTATATCTTTCATTTCAGACTCTAGCTTATATGTTTAGGAGACTTTGTAAAATTTTAGCAAATGTAATCAAAAGTTTTTGGTAATGTTAGGCAAATGTGTTTCATTTGTAATGTTTTACGTTAACGTCATTCTTTTTGCTTAAAATTTTAATAAATTATGATACTGTTTAGCAATTTGTTTGTTTTAAAATGTGTTTTATACTATATAAAGAAGTTTGCTTGTGTATAGATTCTACACTATCTACACCGTTTGACCAATCCACACCAAATTTGGTACACTTATTCTTCAAAACACGATCAATATTTAACAATTTCATCCAAAACGCAGGGTTATTCTGTTCGTTAGTAATGAACAAATTCTCAATTACGTGTATTTGCATTTAATATCATCACTTTTTAAATTGATCTATGAACGTGCTCTTATCCCTCCAAATGATTTCGACGAGATATCTCGTCCAGCATCAGACAAATGTTGCTGATGACGAGATATTTCTTCATCAAGATATTGGCAAATTTTTCACAAAGACGAGATCAAGATCTGGTCATGTTTTTTTTCAACGGAAGGATCGCGATTACTTCTAACAACGAGATATCTCGTTTAACATGGTATAGTAGATTGTGTAAGTGACGAGATACTTCGTCTAAATATAATCTCCAGGAGGGTTAATTTCTAAAGGCCTCGAACATAGATGTTTTGAATAAATGCAGTAATGAAATATTCATAACACTTTTGGTCCTTCTGTCATTTCTGAACGCATTTTCTGAAACCAAAACAGGGGTTGAAATAAAATTGTTAATATTTTTTTCTAATGACGAGATATTTCGTCCGTCAAGGTCTGGTTCCCTTGTCGATATACCTCGTATAGACAACCCTGAGTAGGTTAATAGATAATTTCAAATCTAATAATTTTTTAATATGTTATTGAAAATGGAACTGAATGTTAATTATACAGGACAATCACTAGTTTTAAGAACGAAAATAGTTAGATTTACCCTTTAACACTCCGAAAATATTATTTAGTTTGACTTCTGACGATAACAGAATTCGCCTAACTTATTTGTGTACCGTGCTCAATGCTATCACGGTATCATTTGTTACTGAATACAGGAAAACCTATAGACGAAATTTAACTACAAAAGCATCGCAACAGGGTTTAGGATTTGGCTGTTCCATTGTTTTCTACGTTATAGCTATTCGATAAAAGCTGCATAGTTATAGTTAGTATTTATTCAATAAAACGATAGTTTCAAGCAACTTGATATAGAAACTGGAAGCAAAATATTAATTACATATTTGAGGATTTGCGACAATAACGGGGGTTCTGCTAAGCACATCACAGAGGTTTTTTAATTGTCGTCCAGTTTAAAGTTTATTTATAAACATATTTCAAAAATACAAGGTGCTTGCCCTTCTGGAAAAATCCCTTTTCTCCGCCAATAGCAAATTGTGATGGTTACAATGTGACTTAAGTTCACTTACCTACTAATACTATATCAAAAATAATAGTATAAATAACTTTTCCCAAGTGAAATCCCACAATGTTGTTAAAAAAAGTTCCAATGAAGGAAGATTTGTTAAACAGACAGCCAGTTAAAATAGGATAAAGAATAAGAGAAAGAGGAGAGTATTCGCATACAGGAACATTCCCTCCGAATAAAAGAGTCATAGTCAAGGATCATATTATCAGATGGGTCTGAAAAATGTAATAACACAGTAGATGTATGATCATGTCCAAACAATATCTAAGCCCTCCAAGTGCTTCGATGCGATACCTCGTCCATAAAGATTTGAAAAATTTTGCTAAAGACGAACTAACTCGTCATCAAGATATCACTTATTTTTTCATGACGACAAGGTCAAAGTCTTATAAGTTTAGTTGGTACTGTCACTCTCTACGTTTATGAGCGTTGGCAACGGCCATGGCGATTTTTTTGGCGCACTTCTAGTAGCGAGTTGAGGTAGATTAAGGCAACCCATCTGACTTTACGGATATTGTCGTTTTCCTGACAACCTTGGCAAACGGTAGCTTTCAATTTTCATTTTGAATGTTCTAGAAAGTTCTTACAAACTCCGTTAAAATCGTTTGATTTCATTAGTTCGTTTGAAATTTTTTTTCTTTGCTTCCATTAGTTATTTTAATTTTAATATATCCTTTGATTGCATTGGTCCTTAAAAAAAAATTTTTTTATACCATTGGTTGATTTATTTGTATTTCTACAGTTGTGGAATTTTTATTTTATTATAATATTTTTTCACGGTGGAGTTCTGACATGTATTGTCTTTTTGCCATTTGTGGAATATTCTTGTTTAATAACTTTTTCTCGGAACAGTTCTGGTGTATCAGGTTGTATTATTTCTTGCATTTTTCTTTTAAAATCTTTTTCTTTTTTTCAACATGCCCACTGTATTTAGTGTAATTGATGTTTCATGGTTTACTTACTCAACATTTGCAGTTTAGTTTTTCTGCTGGTTCACAACTGTGTTTTGAAATGTGTTTAAACTTATTACTTTTTGTGAAAGTTTTTAAAAAATATACTTTTTAAAACGTTCTCAATAGTGTTTTCAAGCTTTCTTTTTCCGTTGTCAAGAAAAAAATATTTTTGAAAGAAGGAAGATTTTAAAAAATAATTCTTTCTCTGGCAACTTTAGAAATTCGCCAAAAAATCGCCAAGGTCGTTGCCACAGTTCATTAACGTAGACTGTAGCTGTACCGTTTAGTTAATGACGATGAGTTCATCAAGATGTAGTCAGTTTTGCTAATGATGATATTACTCGTTGACACAACTACCAGGAGGCTTGAAGAACTAAGTAAAAAGGAAATGCAATATGATGCTGAAAATAATCCCATTTCGCTTTAAGTCCCACAAGCACATAATTTACCAATTTAAAACTCCAATAAAAGAATATCCCTATCCTTGGCTTTCTTATAATACGTGTTCAAGCTTAAAATATTCGAAAGAAAATAAAACTGACCACATGATTTTGAGGTATTGTATCTATAGAGCTGTCAGATTGAAAAATCAAATTATTCCAATATCGCTTCCGTGCTATGATTTCTACTCCATTGTTTAACTTCCATAAAGATGCTTTCTTTGCAATACCTCTGAAATCCAATTTTGAATTTTATTCCTTCTGAATACTGAATAAATACATAACGGATGAATAAAAGAATGAACCTATTTTCTGTGCGAGATAGAGTACTTTATAAAATTTTACTGACTAATATTTGACACGTAAGGTGGAATAAGTGCGTTTCACAAATAAGAGCGTTTTTACTTTTCAAGCGTAAAATGGCTTTATAGTGATGAGTTGTCATGAAGTGTGAAAGGTTTTTCTAATCCAGATATGTTTAAAACTAGCTAGATTTAGTGGTAGCTTCTTTCTATAACAGCATTCTTAACGACACAGTGTTCTTAGAAAAAAACATGTTACAACTTCCAAACTACTATAGGTGAAGAATGTTTGGAAATATTGTACATACATTGAACATTGCGTAACACTAGTGTTTCCTTTCATTCTTGAAGAATAATCCTCACCATAGTTACATCTAAACACTGTCTACATCAAGATAAATCCTTTCGCGTGTATTTTACAGAATCCAATTGATTTGGAACAAAGGTTTATCACCTAAGTGCCATTAAAAGCGTGAACAGCACAAGTTTATCCATATCTATGATCCAGGATTATCCATAGCAGTGTGATTTGACTTACCTTTTTATAATGTTTGTAATGTTTGGAAGCGTACAGAGACTGTTAGACTACTTTTGCTGACTGTTCTCCCTGCTTTTATTGGGTATATTGTATCTTGTGTTTGGGGCATCATATTCATTTTCTCACCTTGTGCCATGAAACCAAAAGCAACTATAGCAGTTTGACGATTATATCCTAAGTAAAATAACTAACCAAGAAGTTCTAAGCCTGTTAAATGGTGCATATGGATAACTTTTTGCTGTTGTTTCAAACATTGTTTCGACAAACAACATTATTTAAAATTGATAGCGTCATTTCATCCTTGAAGAACAATCCTCACCATAGCTCAATCAGAACACTGTCTACAACGAGACAAATCAATTTCTTTCGTTCATTTCTAGCGGAAACCAGTTTATTTGGATCTAAGCTTATTACAATAGCTTATCACTAAAAATTCCAATTTAAGGGTAAACAGCACAAGGTTATCCATTGCAGTTTGACGAATGAATGCTAAGTAACATAATTTACTAAGCTTAATAAATTGTGCACATAGAGCACATTTTAACCTTCCAATTGCTTTTGACGAGGTATCTCGTCCTTCATGATCTGACAAATTGTGCTAATGACGCGATATCTCGTCATCAAGATATTAATAATTATTTTATGATGACGAGATCAATATCTGGTCATTTTTATTCTAACGGACGAGACACTTCGTCCATCAAGATCTGGTCAGTTCTGTTCTAATGGAGAGATTCCTCGTCGAGACTACCACCAAGATGATCAACAACGTTGTTTGTAATTGACAAGCGTGTGCTTTTCCATCCTTGAAATATTATCCTCACCTAAGCTCAATCAAAGCACTGTCTACATCGAGACGAATCAATTCCATCCATCTATTTCTTGCAGAATCCAGTTAATCTAAAACAAAGATTTATCACCAAAAGTCAATTAAATGTCGAACCAACCCAAGACCATCCATACCAGTTAGCCGAATACATCCTACGCAGTTAGGCGCCTCTCTGCTAGTTACAGCGTAACTAGATTACTTCCAGTCGCCGGACTAGACGGAGGGCGCGTGACAAGATCGAATGAAAAAGAATAAACCAAATACATGATCGTAACATGTCGAATACCTCCACAACAAGTTGGGCTTTAATAAAACCCCGCTCAGTAATAGCCATCGGAAACAAAAGTTCCTCGGCCAATCCGGTGTATCCAGCAGTATTTCACGTCATCGTTTCACAATGGCGGTCGAGGAACAAAAAGACGAATATTACATACTTCTCGGTGGCAGGATTGCGTCCCTTTTCTGGGGCATTAAACGAGACAAACGGCCAGCCGCTGTCTCAGCCTGGAACTAAACGCCGCCATCCATTTCCCTTATTGTCCAACAAAAGCGAGGCCGGTATTCTTTCTCTGGAAGATATAAAACGAAAACGCCCGTCGCCATTTTCTCCTCGCATCGCTCTCCGGGCCATCAAAATGGCGGCCACTGAATCAAATCGCACGTGGCTTCATTGGAGCTCGGTCGGAATAATAAAATATACTTTATGAACAGGTCATTGAGGTGAAAGCGGAAGAATGGCAGAGAAAGAAAGCACCAGGACGGGTGCCGGCACTTGACTTATGGCACAGCTGGAGCAAAAAGGGGAAATCTCTGCCACTTTTCAATAACTGATGCACGACAGCCTTTCTCGAGGGTCATTGAAGGAAACGGAATCTTCTCGCCAGATAGGTTGGAGTGGAAGTATTCCGAAGATATGTCGCTTCCCAAGAACTCATTATCTAGACTCGGGTTTATTAGACTGCTTCGGAATGGCAGCGGTCCTGACAGTTAGTTTGAAGGAATGTGGACTTTTCTTCTGGTGATTCGTTTGTGTTGTCAACAGGAGTGTCTTTGCGAAGTAAGATGAAAGATCTAGAATCTAGAACATTACGTCATCGCAGTTTGGGAGGAAATAGGCCTTTGCCTCACAGAAAATGGCTTTTATGAGACAACTAACCTTCTTACCAGGCTACGCCCGAAAGTTTTTTACTTCAAATAAACCAAGGAGTGTCTGGTTCCTCAGCAGTTTCATTGCGTCGTAGAACATCTTTCTAGCTTTGCCTACTTCAAGTGCTTGTCCTTTTCCCCTCCCAAATGCATGGCTTTATGTATTTTCCCACTCCCAAATGCATGGATCGTGACAGCTTTTGACGTTTTATGTTGATTAATATCTTTGTTTCCTTTTATTATTCCGAGGGAACGACGTAGCAAGTTGGAATAGTTGTATTTACCTGGCACTTCCAGACAGAATAAGTTGTGCAAATTTCATGACGCCAGAGCTCGGCTTTTGGTTTTTCCTGCTGCTGACAAACGGATTGTCTGCTTTACATATAAAATTTTATGTTGATTTTTATATTTAAGCATCATTAATGAAACATTCTATCTACTAAATGTTTGTTGTGAAAACGAGACAACTAGCCCTCCTACCAGGTTTTACCCGAAAACTTTTTCTGCTTCAAATAAACCAAGGAGTGTCTGTTCCTCTGCAGCTTCATAACGTCACTGAGCAGCTTGTTAGCTTTGCCCAAGTGCTTGTTCTCCCCCTCTCCCAAATGCATGGCTTTGTTTTTGAGTCGATATATCTTTTTTTTCGAAGTCTCCAAATCTAACCCTTAAACCGCCAGTTGTATCGCTCTAAACGCGGCTTCTCTGATCTAGCCGACACAAAGCAGATTTATTCCAGATTTCCCTAATTGGAGATCATAAAACTCCTTTCAAGTGATCAACTGCTCCTAACTAACCCCAGAAGTACTATTACTGCACTCCATTTGACATTACATTAGTCATAAAGTTCTGGCCACTTGAAACCAATCTTCTTCATCTGACGTTACACTGACATCCCGATCTCATCAATCTCAAGCCCCTTGAGAACACTCGACATTCTATCGACATCTGTTTTTCAGTTCAAAAGCACCTGCAAGACGTTAGAATTTATCACAGGGGCGAGATTTTCCTGAGAGCGAGAAGAAGCTCGCTTACTTGCCACACCCTTCTTGTCCCAAAAATATCTATAAACTTGCTGTAAATATCTGCTAAGCTATAGGATGGTAGAATAAATATTGTAGTGGTGAAACCAAAGATCTTATTCCTTTACGCTACCATTTCACATTTCTGTCACTACACCATTTTATCCGGTGCACCCTCCCGGTGGGTGGCTCGACAAGGTATTTCGTCATTGTAAGTGATGCGAAGAACCTATGCCTAAGCCCTCTGTCTCCTTCTGAAGTTTATATACAACTGAACAGAAAATGTGTTTGATAGAACTTATATATGATCGACAAGTGAGGATGCAACCACCAATGAGAATGAAACTCATCTCTGAGGAAGACAGAGTCAAATAACCGGGAAGGAGTGAATTTGCACTGACAAGAGAAAGCCTAATCTCGTCATTTTCAAAACTGACCATATCTTGATGGATGAGATGTCTCGTCTTTTCTTTTTAGAAAGTTGACTGTTGAGTAACGAAAAGTGCATGAAGCAAACAACCGAAGAAGCAAAAAAGGAAACTCTCCCCTTATGCGAACTGAATTTTTTGGACCCCTTCTATGGGGCGAGAGGAGGAAGGACCCTACGGGGACAGATTCGAGCTTGGTCATTTAACGGGGTTGGACAGGCGGTGTGTGTGTCCGCTACAAGCAAAACTTGAAATCGCTAAGGTTACGAGTTGTAAACGTCAAGGAACAGATTAAACCAGTATTACATTTGTCCTCTGGTATTCGTCTTCTTTGCGTCCAGTCTTTCGTATTCCTTCTTCTACATACCGCTGGGACATTAGGGATAAGTACCCAATTCAATTTCTAAATGTATTCGCATTCCAATACGCATGCACATTCCATTCATATATTCTCATTTATATTCTAAACCATAAACAACACTGGCCAGATCTTGATACTGTCAGGATTAAAAAATCGGCAAAATCTTCATAACAAAGTACCTCGTTATCAGAAAAGTTGATTAGATATTGATAAACAAAGAAATATCGTCTAAGCCACTTGAAGTGTTGAAAGTATTGGTTTGGTAGCTAAACTTGTTTCCAAGATGAATTGGCGATGAGAGCCTGGTGAGTTTTAAGGCTACACAGTACCTTAAAAATGACGAAAATATCGAAAAAACAATTTGCATTTTTTGATGGCTTATACAGTTAGGAAGCTTGCCTCAAAATTCTAGATCTGATATCCAATTAGTTTTAAAGGTATTTGAATGTTTCTGAGTGTTGTCAGTGTCAAACTTTGACAGCATAGAGGAGGGGGCGTGGTTAAATTCGTCTGTTTTGATGTAATTTTACGTTCTTGAAATTAATTAAAAATACTT
This sequence comes from Metellina segmentata, assembly GCA_947359465.1. Taxonomy (NCBI): domain Eukaryota; kingdom Metazoa; phylum Arthropoda; class Arachnida; order Araneae; family Tetragnathidae; genus Metellina; species Metellina segmentata. The sequence continues at coordinate 44,478,262 of OX375883.1, forward strand.
TTTATAAAATCAATTCCTTAGGTGAAATGGCTATTATCTTCAACTTTCACTTCTAAAATCGTATCTGTTAGTTTATGATCTGCATTCTCTTCCGAGTCTCATTACTAGCTAACCAATACTGATAAAAAGGTCTTTTTCAAAACCAATATTTGGTTATGATTGTTATATATAATATATTATAGTTAAAATTTGGTAAATATTTGGTTTGAAAATATTTAGTTAGGATTAAGATAAATAATTTGTCGCTGCCATAACAAATGTTTTTCATCACATGAAAACATAATACCTTGAATTAAAAAAAATATATTCTATCAAGTTGAGTTAAATTAGCGTTTTAGTGCATTTTATAAATTGGTAAATAACATATTAAAAAATTAGAGCTCTACAAGCATTATTAGTTTTTGTTTTATGACTTCAAAAACTTAACATGCATTTTTCTCAGACTTTTATTTTTGTGGATGCAAATGTTTTCAATTCCCTAAGGCTTTTTTTCTGTACAAAGTACAGTCTAGAAATTTTTTGTAGATGCTTTTATATATATGTACTATAAAAGTTACTATGGATTAAAGTCTGAGAGTTCTAGTAATTTTTTTTAAATATGTCACACAATTAATATTTTTATGTTTTTTCAGGTATACCATTACAGGATTTTATAACATTACAATTTTAACTACTAATACAGGGGATTTTATCATTTCAATTTTCAACTATCATTAAATGGTTTTACAATTACAATTTTTAACTACTAGTACACAGGGTTTTACCATTACAATTCTTAACTATCGTTACAAGATTTTACCATTGTAAATTTTTAACTACAATTACAATTTTTAATTATCATCACAGGATTATACCATTGAATTTTTAACTACCATTATAGGGTTTGGAACTAAGGATTTTTCCTCATAAAAGTACACCATTATTTCTGAATCCAACAAACAAGGTCATGTCGAGATCCATTCAACCAAATAAAAAAGCACTTGACACACAATCGGCACATACATCACCCCCCACTTCTCATTGCGTGAGAATCGCTTTCTGGATAACGACCACCCCTCACGGCAGAGCCTGGAATGAGACATCCGAGCAAAAGAGGTGTCCCAACGATTGATCCATCTACCTGCGATCCAACCATTTATAACACCTGTTCATTAAGTCTCCCTTCTATCCCCGTTACATCTTTACTCGAAAGTCACCGAACTCTTTTTATGAACCCGTTGGAGGCGTGTATTTATGCAGCACATTTTAAATGGCGCTGCATATCAACGTTAAGCATGGGAGTTGGTTCTGGTTTCAGCTCAAAACATATTTTAGATCATATTTGTACTGCAAAATGGATACTTCCACCTTACTATAGTTCTTGAAGCACGACGAATTTATTTCAGAATGAATTGATACTGAAGAGATTTAATGCAAATTTCAATACAGGGAATATTTAACTCATTTAAAATGGCGCTGTGTCTTGTAGCTAAGCAAAGACGCTTGTTCTGGTGTTAGCTCAAGACATATTTAAGGTTAAATTTGTACTGTAAAATGGATACTTACGCCCTAAAAATAGTTCTTAAAACACGGCGAATTTATCTTAGAATGAACTAATACTGAATAATTTTTAATATCGATATCAATACAATGAATATTCATATTGATTGGTTGATTGAATTTTTATGGCGCAAAGCTTAGGTTTGGCAAAGCTATTGGTAAGTGAACAAATATATCATGGAATGTAAATTTAATATAATGGAATGTAATATTAATATGGAATATAATATTAATAGAACCAGTATATTTGAAGCTAATCATCAAAATTTAACTGAGATAGAATAGCACAAAAACACATTTCATATCAATATTTATTTATTTTGAAATAAAATTCTTCAATACTCTGACGTTTTGGTTTTCTGACTGCTCACATAATACTTTAAATAGCGACGAAATATATAAGCTAGAGTGATCCGAAAGAAAATCAAATTCGCCGGAACAAATTCTAAGAATATAAAAAGCTTTTAAGTCCACCTCAAATTTATATATTTGTTATTTTTTGACTTAAAAAATATCTTAATGAAGATAAAGTTGTTTGAAGGGCTGCCGCAATTTGGCGTTTTGGATTTTCCGTATACTATCTAACCCGGCTCCTGTCAAGGCGCTATTGACACAAGTGGTGTTACAGCGTCTAATTCGTGTCAAACATTAAAACCAAACTAAGCCCAATTGTCGTTGTATGAAGTTTAGAAATTTAAGAGTTTTGACACCCTAAATTACCACCATCTAATGGTTTTTCACTTTTACAGCATTGTATTGACTTGAAACAAAAGTTTTAACTGTACTATTATAAAAAGGAAGTATTTGTCTGTATGTCTATATACTGTTCTGACGAATATATGGCACTTACAATAATGAGATTCGGCACACTGGTAGTCCGATGTTTTTGTGATTTTTCTACCGCGCCCGAATTTTAAAATTTAATCTAGTACATTTTAAAGTTAATTTATTGGAATTTCATTATTATTGTTTACTATAGAATGGCAACAGTAAAGAGATGACAGATTCTAAATTTATTTTTCCTTTTCCGTTTGATTTTCCGAGGAACGATTTCAGCGAACGAACAAAACTGGTGGTATATAGTTCTTTTTTTTCTGTCTCCTAGATCGTTAAAGGTAGGATAAAAACTTAAACGGAGTTGAAATCTGTTAAAAAATTTACTATACATCAATATCTAAAAATATGATTTTCTTTAAATAAATAATTTTTTAACTGTAACTTTTATATTTTTCCCCATACGAACTTGACGTTTGCTATCGAATAATCACAGATCCCGTTTCCCACGCTCAAACGATTCCAGCGAAGGGACGCAAAACAAATAAAAGAAATTTTGACTGACATTGTTTAGTTCTTTTTTGTAAAATTAGAATCGTTAAAGATAGATTAAAAATTTCAACGGATTTGAAATCTGCGTAAAATTTCACATTAAATCGATACCTAATACGCTTTATTTTCTTCTTAAAAATAACTTTTCAACTTCGCAATTAAATCAGAATGTGTGTAAATCAGAATTAAATCAGCGAGCAGTGATCCCACCTGATCCCACGAAAAGAGCTGTCACATGCAAGGACAATTTTACATTAAATTGATACCTCATACATTTGACTTTCTGTTAATAAATAATTGAATATTTATATGTTCGCAAAAGATTCACGCCGATTGGATCTCTTCGCAATTCAAATTTGGCCGCATTCGACAATGACGAGGCCATGGCGTTGCTCGTGGTGTTGGTTGGCGAAACAAACCAAATAGGAATTCGTTGCAATCACCGGGGTTAGCGAGTAGTGGTTACACTGACCCCACTCCCAGAAAAGAACTGCCACGGGCAACTCCGCGCCACGCAGTGGCTGGTGTGGTATAAACGATAAAACATTTTATCGAGTTCAATTCGTGTTAAACGTTAAAATCAAGTATAGCCTACTTTCTATCCAGTTTACTTCGAGATATATGCTAGTTAAAGGGCGGTATGACAGTTAGGCTTGTTCCGGGGCTTTTCAAACAGAACTTACACTACGGAGAGATGGTATGGGAAAATGACCTAATATGAGTTACTTGTCTAATATGAGATAATCCTGTATCCTTACTGTACGGCTGGAAGACTCCATAGATGATGATATCGGTTGCCCACGGTACCGGATAAACAAGGATGTTGTGGCAGCCTGCTGTTCCGTTGGGCTACTCAGGAACGCCGATAGGTTCCTAGGAGATGCCTGGGTGTGCGTCTCTGATCACTCCTCGGCACGAATCTATGGATAAAACTTTTCCGGCTCAAAACGGACCTAAGGTTGACTGATATCATTGAGCCGGACCACATATCTTCAGCGCACACATTCCAGGGTCGACCACGTCCACGCCCTATCGTGTTCATCCTGGGCAGATAAGGGTTTTTCGGACGGCGTGTCACAAGGCCCACTTCTAAAATTTCTCATTAGAGGCTTTCCCTAGCTTCGGCTAATCCGCTGTGGGTTTTCAGTAACTCGGTACAGAGGGGTCTGCTTCCATTCGAAGGAAGGAAGGTGTCGCAATCTACTAGAAGTGTCAAACTATTAGCTAGGTAGACTATAGAAAGTCACTGTAAACATAAACTTCCCTTTTTATAAACCGATCCATACTTCATTAACAGACAATCACACATCGATTTTAAGTTAGAATATTTCATTTTCACTGCTTTTTTAGACGTATAAGGTAAATTGCTAAATAAATTGAAAAGTGTTTACATAAATAAAATTTCTATCAAATAGATTTAATTGTCACGCTTGTATTTCTTTGTCATTGTGAATGCGCAATATCATATTAAGGTATCCGAACACCTTCGGAGTAAATTTTTTGAAATTATTTAAAATTTGTCTTCGATGGTGCATTTTATGTTAGATCATGATGAAATATTATGAATTATTTTTAAAAAAACATTTAAAAAATTTTAATTTTTTAAATTTTGCATGAAAAACAGTTGAAAATAGCCAAATATTGTCTTTATCGCAATATATCAGACCAAATTTAAATTAAGATATTTTCAATCTGTAAATTGTAATATAAAGACTAATTCTTTGTACAGGGAATGACCCTCTATCATTATTGTATTCTAAACCTTTAAAAGTCCATTGAAATTTAAGTGTTGCAAAAAACAAAATTGTAAAAATTTATAGCAATTTATAATTTTCATTAATAAAAATGAAAAAACTACTTGACCTACAATTATGGTAGAGGGTCATTACCTGTATTAACTCTTTCTTAGCATATAAAAAAAATATCAGAGCATTTGAAGAATAACTTTTTCAGTTATGCTATATTGCGTAAAGATAAAATGTTATAAAATGGATTTTGAGAAAAAGCATAAAACTTATTTTAATGCAGAATATTACCTTTAATTTGAAAATCAGTGGCTAAAATGCTCCTGATTTATAAACTTCACCATCTTTGACTTCTATCCACAGGAGTGAATTTTAATGCGCAAATTTAATAAAACTGTGATGTAAACAAAGATTGAAGTGGTCTTCCGGTTGGCAGACATCTACTTCCGGTTTTTAAAAGTTGCTGGAAAGTGATATAAAAATTCCTATAACTCCGGTTCTAAATAAGATAGAAATAAAATTTAAACAGTTTTTGAAAGGTAAGAAATCAGGCTTTCACTTAAGCTTAAAATTTAAAAATGGATATTTTGACCAAAAATTGCGTTTTAAAGGTGTTCGGATACCTTAAGAAAGATTGTCTCATATTGGGCAAATTTTTCCCCAAAACAGCTCATTCCAAACATTTTATAATTAAAATTGTTTTATTGCGTATATTTGCAATGTATTTTGCCAAAACATCAATCAAAATTTCGAAACAGCTTTAGTGAGTGTTGAAAATTATAAAGGTGTTTGCTAAATTTTTCATTACAGTCACCAACGTAATTTTAATTAAAGTATCTCATATTAGGTCACTTTCCCCTTGACTTCAAGGCCTACTCACTCAACTATGCAACGCGAGTAACGAATGAGTCGTTTGTAGTCGAATTTAGAGTCAATTCTGAGTATGACTTATAGTGAACAGAGAGTGGATCATATTTATACCCATCCCGTTCACATGATCAAATTAAGAGTGACTAGGGGGCTGCTGCCCCATGCTCGCTAACGCTCGCCAACCCCCGGAACTGCTTTCGCAGTTCCTTTGGATCGCTTCGCTCGGTCATCCGACACTAAAATATTTTAGTCTAGCTTTATCAGTATCACAGAAAGAATAGCATCATTAAGGAGGTCCGGGAAACAAAAATCGTCAAATTTTCGAATTTGTTTTTTATTATTTTAAGAAATTATCTGTGTTTTTCTGCTTAAAATGACGTCTAAATCATGTCACTATCTTAATTACAACTAGAGATAGAATAATTTTTGTGGCGCGTTGTTTTGGAAATCCAACACTCTTGACAGTTGTTGTCACGGCAACAATGTCTGTCTTTAAAACTTTAAATGCATTTTTCTACATGATACTTTTTTTCAAGATTTCCTGTATTCAAATTGCCATAAGGCTAAAACCGATAAAATTTAAGGGTTGAAATTTAGAATACATCTTTTTCAAACATTATACTTTAATTTTGATTCAGCAAATTTAAAACAAATATTTACTTTTAAAAATATGACTTTTTTTTTTTTAAGTACCTTAACATTTTCAAAAATTTTCATTCAAATATTTTTTATTCTTTATTAAATTAATATTTTTAAATTGCTGAATCAAAATCAAAGTTTATAAGTTTGTGAATAATTTACTGCAAGGATTTTGAAAATGGATCAAGAATATTATGAGTTTCAGCAATTTAAAATGACCCCTCTTTTTTTCAAAAAATTTTAATTTAAAATTTTTAAAAAACTTTTGGAAAATTTTTGTGTTGTGATTTCGTTTATTATTTAGATGGGTAATCAGTACAAAAAAAATTCAAAATTCTAAATTAATTAATAAAAAAATGTTTTCAATGTGTCCCGGAACCCCTTAAGTGAATTCATTTACAGTAAAAATATATCTGGGATAATATAGTAATGTACAAACACGGTGCCAAAAATATCTAACCTATAATAGTTACACGTTGCAAAGAGTAAGTAACTTTTGTCATTCGATGGGAGCAGTGAGCAAGCGAAAACCTTTCTGATGTAAAATCATTCCTAATCTAACCCACAATACTCAGAAACGTTCGTTTCGACTTGGGAATTCACCCTATTAGCCATTAGTTACTCGCCTAAGCCTGTCGGCAGTATTTCTGGACGATCTTCGCTGAAATCTTTCATCAAGGGATTTCCTAGCACGCTGCTCTCTTCTACGCAAATTATATTCAACAGACCGAAAAAACTCATTTTCAATAACGAAAGTTCCTATTATGCGTAAGCGAGTAGCTCAACAACACAGCGAAATACTCGATGCCAGGGTTGAGATTCGTAAACAAACTGATCGTTGCCAACGCGAAGAAAGAAATAAACACTCTTTTTCCGCCACGCATAAGCGTTTTATATGTATCGATATTTAAAAAGCACTGAATTAAAGAATTTATGGATAAAGTGAAAAATATAAATATGTGAGATGTATCAAGCCTAACATTAAAAAAATTAAATTTAACAGAAAAAACCAAATACCATGGATTTGTAGTGCAAAAACACAAAACCAATAAAAGATTAATTACAAAGTATCTAATTAGTATAAATAAAAAACAAAAATACCCGTAGGTACACAAAGTAATAGGGTATCAAAAGAAAAAATAATAACTAAAATATTATAATTATGGGGGCTAAAATAAAATAAATACAATTTTAAATGAGTGCGAAAAAGTCATTGTCAAAAAATGTGAAAAATAAATCAAAGGTATCAATCATTAGATAAAGGCGGATCCGGAACGATATGTAAAAATCAGAGGCCCATTGCTATAATAAGCCCCTTTGTTTTCAAGTTAAAATCATAAGAAAGACCTCGTTACCATAGCAATGTCAGTAAATGATATTATGTATTAAAAGAGAAGCACAGCAACAAAAGAATGCGACACGTGGTATGGATTCCATGGATTCGTAAATGAACTGATCGTTGCCAACGGGAAGAAAGAAATAAGAACCCTTTTTCCGCCACGCATAAGCGTTTTATATATATTGATAATAAAAAAACACGTACAAAATTTAAAAACAAATATTCTATTTAAAATGGTTGGTTGCTTTGGTTTTCATGGAAGAGCCATATCTGATCAAGCTACTCAAAACACCAGACATTCAACGTCAAGTCATAGCATTTAAAAAGAAAGACTGCTCAAAAAATTCCAACTCTTAAGATACAAATTGAATTAATTTCAGCGAAAGAAAGAAAATCTACCCCGTAATTGCAGCAAAAAAAAAACTAAAAGTCAGTTTGTCTCTTATTTTTTCGACTTACGTGAAATCAATACCCTCTGGAAGACATTGAATCATTTGTGAAAATGTGGCGTTTCTTCCACAAGGACCAAATCCTCCCATGCGTGCTCATCTGGCGTTAAGAGCATGAAATATTGTTTTTTAAAGACGCACAGAATGTCACGCAGGAAGGATATGGATTGGTTGAAAGAGGGAATTGCATCACGTAACGGCTTCGAAAATGGAGTTCGTAAAAGGGCGATGGTATCGATATTTTTAGGGAATATAAAAGGAGTAATCGATTCAACTTGGCGTATAGCTCATATCGATCAGTCAGCGTAACAATCATAAAAGGAAAATAACCGTTGGAAAGTCTATGGATATAAATATTTACCTCGAATTTCTTTGGCTAGACAGTACAAATGTGGGTACTATTAAGAAAACGAATGAAAAATTAATATTCTTTGTTCTTCTAAAAGGTTCTTTATTAAGGTTTACTTTTGTATGAATTTGTCTGCTTGCGTCACCGCGATTATGAATGGTATTCAGCAGCATAACAGGATTTCCCATTTCATCTTAGATTAAAAAGTTCACCTAAACCTAATACGTTACATTTCGCCATTGCTTCTAACAGCTTACTTTTTCATTTACGTCACTATTTCATCGGTGATCCATTATGTAGGCGTACAAATAAGAGATATCTTTCTAAATATCGGATCGCTGTAGCCCAGCTGGTAGAGTCGCGGATAAACAACCTGAGATCCGAGTTCAAGGTCAAGTGTTGACCTTGCCGTCTGATTGTTGTTCAAAGTTAGTGTTGGCCTAGTTGAGGTCAATTTGCAGAGTAAGCCAAGAACGAATACGTATTTAAAATATATCATTTATTAAAACCTTTAGCTACTTGCTAACGAGAATATAATATAAATTATACACAGTGAGCATCAGAGCTACATAGCTCTCTCACACCCTAAGCTCTCAAGAGACTAAATAAGAATATGATCTTATATAGGGTATGCTATTTGCATACTGTGACGTCACACGCTTCGACAATCCTCTTATTCCCGAAGTCCAACAGTTAGGAGGCGTTGTTCTCAAATATTTCCCTTCCAAATTGATCCAGGATCATCATTCGTAGTTCGTTGTGAAAATTGATCTACCTAGCTGCCTTAGAGAATATCAAAAAAGTCTAAGCAGCAATTATCAGAGAAGTTATAACTCTTCGTGTGGCCATGGTATCTAGTACATATTAATTTCAGTAAATGTTACTTCTAATATCGTAAATAATTTTGAAATTTTAATTTTTTTTAATTAATTTTTTAGTTGTGTACTTGAATCCTCAGCCAGTCATATCCCTTCTCAAAATAAGCGAACTCTGTTCCTAATGGCTACTACCGTCTAACTACTGGAACTGTTCACGTTGTGTTGCTCCTGAAAGCTGTACGTTTGAATTTGATGAAAACCATAGGTGGTGATGGATAGTACTTGGTCCTTTTACGAAGTTATCGCTTTTATAAATTTCGTGTAATTTACCTATGTATTGTACTTGCAGAAGCCGGGCTTCTGAATGAACCCGTTTTGAATAAACGTTTCCTGCTTTTAAACTATCTGACTTAGGACCGGTGCACACATTTGGTTTTTCAACGTGCGGCGCCGCAAACGCAACGGAAGTGCGGTCTGAGATACAACGGAGCAGTACATACATGCTACAGCGGCGCGCAAAAGCTTCTCCGTTGTGAAGTACCTTGTTTTCATATATAAATGGAATACAAATAATAATTAATAAATTGTATCCAGTAACGTCTATTTTGTTATAAAGTATACTTTTTTTTTACACCAAGTAAGCGAAATAAACACGTTTTCTTCGATAGAATATTTATCGCAAATGGCGCGAAATGAGAACTTGCGTCATTTCACGGTTATGTGTGCATACTTGGGCTTCGATGCCGCAGCGGCGCCGCACGTCGAAAAACCGAATGTGTGCACCGGGCCTTACACTAATCGTATCGGTTCGGAACCGGTAATTGGGATCATTGATCAACATAAATTAAGATCAGACGCGTTCCAGCGACATCTAGTATCTCTAGCTTGTGAATCCGTACCTGTACTAGGAACCTAACACGTACTCCAGTTACTTTTTCCTATTAAAGTCCTCAGGAAACGTCTCCCTTAGGTGATGTCCCGTTATCCTAAAGTCTCGAGCTCTCAATATGGGCCTTGTCTGTCCGTGCGCATGACGTCAAAGATGACGTCTACAGGAGGCTGACAAGCGAGTGAACTTTTTGACATGACGTGTAGTAGATTGTAATCGTTGACGATTGCGGTAGCTTTTAGCTTCTGGCATTTGTATTGCGGGTTTTTGAACTGTAGCTTGTAGATAACTTGAAAATAATTTTTTAAGAATTTTAATTTTGAAAGTGGTTTCGTATCGTCGATATGGTACAATGGGTACGGGTTTTCTCAGATATGAGGTACTATAGTCATCTTTCCTTTCTCCTTTGGGGTTTAATAACATTAGTAAACAAGGGGGTGGCACTGACTGAATATCTAAAGCGATCTTTTCTGTTTTCATCACATTCTTCTATTCCCAAATCCCTTTTCACGACATTCTTCACTCGAAGTCGTAGTTTGTTTGGAACAATCTTTTGGCATCTTTGCCAAAAATTCGATAACTCCCAAAACACCCATCTTTCCATTGAACTTAATGAAGAAAACATAGTGGACAAGTGTCTCTTACGTCTGTTACATCTATTGGCCATTATATCTAAACCTGAAAAGTTACGACTTGTGAAATGGTAAATCAATACTCAAAACTACCTAAAGTGAAAAATTATCAGCATCGATTCTCTTGAAATGTGATGGATTATGTATTGATATCATAAATCATATTGCTTAGCAATATGATTGATATATGTACTGGTGTTAGTCTATTCATCTTAATTCAAAAATACAAAAGACAGGATGTCGAAAATGTAGTTCGTTTAATGTTTTTCTAAAACTGCGAAGTTATGAATGATGAAATAGCAAGTCTATACCCAAGGCTACTTAAAAGTATTATCAGTATCGATTCTTCTTCAACGTGACTGATATGTATTGATGGAATAATCAATCACAATGAATGGTAATGTGACTTATTGATATGTGCACGTGTGCTACTTCTAACCATTTAATTTAATTTAGAAAACATAGAAGGCAGATCGCTTTTCTAACCGTCTAAAAACGAAAAGTTAGGAATGATGAAATCATAAATCAGGACTGAAAATTTCCCGAAATAAACAATTACCAGCATCTATTCCGTTTCCAGGTTTATAATCCGAGATTACTTTTCTCCCGATATCATGTAAATAAAAATAAAACAAAGCAGGAACATTTTAGATATTTTATCGTCTCCAGCATAATCCCTTTCTTCAAATTTCTCTTTTTTCAATGAAATCGGAATTATGAATCGGACTGTCTACTATCCAAATAATGACTACACTCAGCGCATTCTACTTAAAAAAAAAATATCAAAGTTGAAATCTCCCATCTGTGAATTTCGAATGTTCGTTATCCAATGCAAAATTTATGTTCCTTGCCATTCTTCGAATTCTTATTTAATTAACTTTTCTAAAATATTCATGCCATTTCACTTTTATCCGTTCCCTAGCTTTCACGTTTTCCAATAATAATTGGAAAATAATTAGGTTTCGGAAATTTACTACCATTTTGAGCGATCTCCCGTTTTTTATTACTTTAGGTAGTTAACTAGTTCATCTGTCCATGCGTAATTTATTTTATCTGCAAGCGATAAGTCGTTAAAAATTCAAAGTGCATTACAGCGCCATTTTCCTTTTTTTCACTCTAATCAAATTCTAGTTAGAGTAAACTCTAAACAACTCAATAAAAAGGTTCTTTATTAGTTGAATATGAATTTCGGACGTTTTGATCGATGCCTTGTCGACATTTAAAGTAAACTACCTTTATTTGAATTATTTTTTACCTGAGCGAACGTAATTCTGTGTAAACGATATATGGAATTTATTTTTTTTCTGAAGAGGCGTTTCCAGTAAAGCTAAATGTTGGTGCAGATAGTGTTTCTGAGCTAGAAAGCGTGTTTCTTATACGTATTCCTAACTTGACTCAGGCACAAAACCAATGTGAAAAATCCCACTATATTTATATTTATGGATTACTCTTTTTCATGTGAATAAGTCTTTAAAATCGGAACACTTCTGCGCGCGAGTGTATGAAGATTCTAACGTTACAACTGTCTATATTACAAAAAAGTTACCGCCCTCGCCGTAGGATTGACGACTCGTTTTTTTTCGCTCGATTCTCCAGAGAAAGTACGGATCAGAAAATTATGAAAGTGACATGGTTTGTTCCAAATTGTACAGGAACAAGATGTAAAATTTTTTTTTTCCGATGCTGCTATTAATTTAGGGTGCATTAAATGTCAAAGTCGAAAATAGAGTACCTCTAAACGTGAATTTTTGCACCTCGCCAATTTTTTTTTTTTTTTTTAATTTGGTTTCTAATATTTTTTTTGAAATTCGAAAAATCGAGACATTTTTGTTATTTATTTATTAAAACTGTCATATCTATAACTTATTTCTATTAGTTTTTAAATTTCAAAACATCACGAGAAACCTTAGAATGTACTCTTTCGTATGGTATAATTATTTTTGAAAATGATTTATAAATAAATTCGATGCGATAAAAAGTTGTTCATACAAGTTTCGTATTTTTTAGATCGATATAAAATCGATCTCCGATATAAAACTAAAACTTTCATATATCTATAGGTTAATACTATTAGTTTTAAAATTTCAAAGTACCACGCGAAAGCTTAGAATGCACTATTTCTTATGGTATAATTATTTGTAAAATTGGTTTATAAATAAATTCGATGCGATGAAAAGTATAATTTCACGATATAGTACAAATTAGTCATCACAGAGATGAAAAGTGAAACGGCCTTGGTGAAACTCGTTGTGATGTCATGACCCGGAGAATCCAATCAGGAATATACGAGTTATTAAGATAATTTCGCCGTCGCAGAGGATTGAAAACTCTGCAAACGGAATATTGGTTTACGAAATAAACCATATGGAATTGCGTAGTAATAACCGGGGGTTGGCAAGCAGAGGGCGAAGCCCCCTAGCTGTCGTATGGGTTTCACAATTAGAAGAAAAGTCCTAAATATTATTAGGCCGTGATATGCCGGTTGAAAGAGTAATGGATTAGCAACCGGAGTGTTGCGAGTTCAAATCCAACCAAATTTTCAACCGTGGCCTCGAATGTCCTAAGATGTGATATCGAAGTTTGGGGAGTGGAGTGCCCGTTCAGGTGTGACCTCGCCATCTGACCGTGGTTCAAAATTACGAGGTTTTGTCCTCGGATCTTTCTTTTAGGGTTTGCTCGCGGACAATATCCCGTTGTGTTGTTCCAGTGCGACGTTTAAAATGCCAATCTACCAAAAGATAAATATAGTGTCGTGTAAACAAAATATCACTTCGAGTGAGGACTGCGTACGTGGTATTTTATCGAATGCCACTAACTACGATGCAATTAATAATGAAAAAACAATCTCGCAATAATCAATATCAAACTGCACTTTTAATAGTTTATAACTATAACTTGATTGTTTATTATTCAAATAAGCAATCGGTCAAACTTCCTGTCTACTTCTTTTTCCACTATCCAGCATAAGGCACATCAAAATTGCGGTTCGTATGCTCTAAATAGTCTTTCAGCCAATTATTTCAATAGCTCAATGGGCTCCAGTAAATCCTTGTGTTGCTAAATTAAAATACCTACCTACCAATCTTTAGTGTTATCTATCTATAAAAAAAAATTGTCGGTCTTTTTCAGGTTTATTCGCTTTGTGATTGGTAATAGCGAGTCACGTGATAGCGAGTCTTGTGGTTCAACGGGCTAATGAATTTGGATCACGCGCAGACTATAAACACCAGTTATATTTTTAATTGATTCATTCATAAAATTTGAAAGCACGCGCTAGAGAGTTTGCAATGTTTTCAGAAGAACCGGCAAATTCGGTCGCCGTTTCCATAGCAACAGTCGAATATGAAAATATTAAGAAGTACTATCTATATATATAATTCTCTTACGTGGCTCACGAAAAAGACGTTATTTGTAATCGCGTTTTGGCAACACTGTACGATTGTTTGTTTATCGCGAAGTCTCGCGCATCGATTGAATTTATAGCGTTATCGGATGAAATTTTATTGAAAAAAAAAAGGAAATTTTAATGAGCTGTTGCAGTTAGTTTATAATAGAAATCAAAGAAAGCGGAGGATCTTTTCAGGGCCATTTAGAAAACGGTCCTTTTCAGGGCCAACAATTATAGTTCAACAAGACGCTTGCACTACAACCTTCGGCAACAAACTCAATGAAAAAGTGTGGGTCGTTTGAGTGCTGGGAAAATGTACACACAAACAACATGCTGGGTATTCAATTTCCAAAGCAACGCTCACATTTCAAGTCAAAATTTGCACAAAGTTTTTATTTGAATTCTGATTTTAGAGATACTGTATATATTTTTTCTGTAATACAGCAAATTTAGATTTGAAAAACATTTTTTTGGTAACATATTTTGTAAACAATCCCTTCTGCTAGGACACATGTCTTCATTGAGGCGAGCGAAGCGAGCATAGGTTCGCGCAGCGAACCGCAATCCTCCGGGGGTTGGCGAGCGTTAGCGAGCAGGGGGCAGGCCCCTAGTTACAACAAAAAACACGGTTCAGCTAAAACATTTAAAATTATGATCAGATTTCCTCTGAATTTTAACAATATATTATTTATTTAACAATTTCCTTTTTTTATGTGGAAATAAGATGTTTTATTCTTGACATTTTAAAAACATTTTTTTTATTTACACTATATATCCGTGTATAAGCCGAGAATTTTCGGAGCGTTTTCTATAGCTAAAGTACTGGGGTCGTCTTGTATATGGATCCGCTAATCTCGGCAAAAAAGTAGGCAAAAAAGTAATCCCCTCCTCCTCATTGTTGAAAAGTATAGTTCGCGAAGCAAACTAAATATGATTGCGTAGCAATCGTCGGGGGTTGACGAGTGATAACAAGAAGGGGGCGGAGCCCCCTAGTAATAAATATAAAAAGTTACGGACATTTTCTTATTTATATTCATAAGCTATATAAAGTGCACACTAACACAATTCCTCTTTATAAAATACGGAACAACAAGCCAAATTTTTCGATTCTATGACTCGGATAATAGGTTTGATTGTCTATAATTGAGACAATCATATAAAACATGCATCAACCTTCTAATGAAATAAACGGATCATGTGGGCACAGTCTATGTCGTAAGATCTTTGAAGGGTAAATCACAAATCGCGCTTAACCGATTAGCTATGGAAGCGAAGACTAGTGTTTTTGATCACGGTGGATAATCACTTTAACTAATTAATGCAATTTGGGATTCATGCATCCATCCACAACCACATGACACATCTTCGAACCGAGCAACTGAAAGAAATAACATGAAGATGCGGAGACATGCTGAGTTTATTTCATTTTAAGGTCGATGCAAACTTGGCGAGGACGCAAAATGGTCACTTTTTATACTTGCCCAGTCATTTGTGTTGGAGTTATATTTAAATATCCTAGTTGTATCATTTGTTAAAGTTATATTTAAATTATCCCAGTTCTATCATTTGTTAAAGTTATATTTAAATTATCCTAGCTCTGTCATTTATTTAGATAATGCCATCAGAAATTCACATGCAATAAATATTAAATCGTGATAAAGATATAAGTGGACCAGTAATTCTAGCAATACTATTTATGATATAATAGTACAGGGTGTCCTAAAAGTTCTCGTACTGACGATTCGTGAATTTATTATACAAAATGAACAAACTTTAAAACAATTATTTTTATGCTAATGGTAAAAAGCAATTTTAACATAACGTAGGAAACAATTTGGACTTACATTTATAATAAATGTTCAAAATGTACGCCCTTTTCTTTTAGGCAAAGCTGAAGTCGTTTGCGCAAATTTTAGAAACACGTTTCAAGATGCTGGTAGTGACTTCTTGTATCCTTTGAAGTAATGTCAGTTTTCAGATCACCTATTGTTTGTTGATTATCTCCATAAACTTTGTTCTTCAAATATACCCACAGTAAAAAAGTAAAGGATGCGCAGATCAGGGAACGAGGAGGCCAAAGGTTTCTTGAGATGATCGCCTAAAAAATCTTGAAGCATGCCCATGGTTTCATAACTTGTACGGCAGGTTGCAACGTCTTGTTGGAACCAAGAGTCTCGTTCATTCACTTCTAATAATGCAACAAATTGTTGAATAAGTTGATATAGCGTATCTTTACTCGGTATTGAATCATTTGGATATTTATGTCGCCAAATTCTTTACATCTTTCATATGATTTACATTCAAAATAAGCCTCAAACAGCGCAGTTCTCTGAATGCGTGATAAATTATTCTTGCAATGAAGAACAAAATTACGTGGAACTTTATTATCGCACAACTTGAGTGCGAATAAAACCAAACGATAAAAATTAAAGAGTTGATAAAACTATAAGCAGACGATAAAATTCAATAATTAAAAAAAAAACATGGGCAATAAATTATTTAAAGTTGGAGTACGGTAACTTTAAGGACACCCTGTAGAAGACGAATAGTTATATAAGTAGATAGGTATATTTTGATTAACGTCGTACTGGAGCAACACAATGGGCTATTGATGAAGGTGCAGGATCAATCGCGAAAGTTAAAGATCCTAGGATGACACCACATATTTTGAACTACGGTCAGATGACGACGAGTTAACACCTGAGCTGGAAACCCATTCTCCAAACCTCCACACCACGCCAACGTGAGGACATTTGAGGTCACTACAGATTTAACCTTTACGCTGCGGCAGATAGACAGTTGTTACCACTAAAATTTTGTTTATACCAGCGGCATGGTATAAATCCGTGGATGGTGGATGAATTCCCCCTTTTAAGTAACCACTTGCTTTCCGAAGGTTCCTCCTTTTGTTCGGTACCCTACCGTGATGCGTGAACGCTTTGGGGGAAAGGCAGAAGGTCGCTTTGGTGATATCCATCTCACGCCAAACGATACGCTACACAATACTATGAAAGGAAAGAGTAAGTCGTAAACTCCATGGGGGGGTCAGACATACAGGCAAAAAAGCCGTTCTGTGAGACGATTTAAAAAAATCTAAGCATCGCAGCGTAAATGTTAACGTGCACCAGCCTCCTTTGTACACGACGTTGTTTGGTTGCCGTTTGAGCTCCCAAACCTCCGCTTTCTAATCCGTTTCTCTTTCAACCGGCCCACCGGTATTTATATAGAAACGTAGTGAAAGCGTTCATGCGATAGTATAATTAATTTAATAATCAATATGACATTTTCTCTGCATATGGGAAAAAATAGTCAGAAGTATGTTTAATTAATTTTTTAACTCCACTTAGAGCTATCAATTGATATGTACTTTTTTCTGCTGTGAATTTAATTGAGCTCAGAGACAGAGGAATTTTTGAGTTGTGATATTACTAATTGACTACCTATTTTGAAACTGTTGCATCGTGTGTAAATATTCATGGACAATGAAACATGTCAAAAGTAAACTTCAATGCACATTGTTTTCCTATTATTTCATAAAATATAATATAATTAACACTTGAATTACAATAAGTGATTTCCCGATCCGTTGTATTATTATCTCAATGGGATTTACGGCTGGTTTATTACACTTGGTCTATGGTTCGGTTAATCTGTTCTCGGTCATTTCTTTTGATACACGAGGGCTGATTAGACAGTGACTGTCAACATTATAAATGTTTTTATCGATAACATATTCGTTAAACTTAATTTTTTCTCGTTTCACACATAGGTTTGCAAATAGTTTTAAATTAAATGCATAGATCTACAATAATATACAAGTCCGAATAAATTTAACATTGCGGTATAAAATCCCAACTCAACGATATAAATTTCTACCCACGAAGAGATTATTATAGACATTTTTTTATCGTTCTACGGTTATGTTTGATTATAGGAGGGCCAATTACACCGGAACGTGTGTCCCAATAAAAAAAACTCTGAATAAATTTATCTAATGAAACCTAGACCTACACTATATGGATGAAAGTATTTGGACACTGCATGTTTTTCAGAAAAAGTGCTTTGTTATTATATTTAGCAACAGGTTGACCCTTCTTTTGCTTGTATTACAGCTGCAACTCGTCGAGGCATACGTTCCACAAGTCCTCTGTAAGTCTGGGATGGAATAGCTCGCCATGCATCTTGCAAAGCTAAGAAGAGATTGTCGTGAAGATAGACGAGCGTGGCGGTGTCGTACTCGTCGCTCCAGTTTGCCCCATAAGTGTTCCATCGGATTAAGATCGGGGCTCTGAACAGGCCAGTTAAACAAATTCACCTTATTTTCTTGAAACCAATCTAGCAAGCGTTTAGCAGTATCACACGAAGCTCGATCCTGTTAGAAGATACAATCATCATCGCCGTAGTATTGCCATAGTGTAGGCAAGTCTGAATTATCCAGAACGTCGAGGTAAACGTCAGCGCTCGTGGTACCAGGTACATAAAACAATGGGCTGAGTCCTAACCAGGAAAAGGAACCCCACACTAAGACGAATCCTCCTCCAAATTTCAGCAGTGTCCAAATACTTTTGTCCATATGAGTGTGGAGTTTCAAATCGCTTTACAGTAAAGAAATATTGCAATTCTTACACGACTCTAAAATTTTGATGCAATACCACCATGAAAATAAATTTCCTAAAGATGAATGATAATACCAAACCGTGGCCGAAACTTCAACAACTCCGATCAAGCAATCTCAGTTTTATACATGAACTCTCAGAATCTACTAACATACTAAATTATGAACCTGTCTTGGCATTTGAAGGCTTGAGTAACAAACTGAAACAATGCTTGATTTCATATAATTGAGGCAAAACACAGTATTAAGTGCAATTGCATAAGTTGACGCAATACATTGGTTTGTTATTCGATAAAGCTTGGTAATTATTTCACGTTGAACTAAGGCTAATGAAACTGATCTACAGTTTAAAGTCGTTTTACATAAAGAAAGGGTTAGTTGCATTGAGTTTTCATATGTGGGTGTGAAAAATTCGATGCAATATACCAATACCCCTTTTTTCATAAAAATCGATCGCAGGAAATATTTTTATCGGCCAAACACTTTTCCAAAATACTAGAAAATATTGAAATAAATCATATGCCTCCTTCAATCCAACAGACCACTCATAAAAAACCACACGGAAATAAATTCCCCTAAGATGGATGAGAATGCCGAACCGGGGCCAAAACTTCAACAACTCCGGCCAACCACTCTCAAGAACTCCCCGTATTGACACGGGATAGAACCTTCCCTTTGACAAAAAGGACCCGTGTCCGACACGGACTTGATGTTCCCTGAAAGCGCTGCCAAACAAAAATCACCTAATGTCTAAAATATGGCTCTAGTTTCTTTTCAGAAGTTTTGCACTTATTTTTCCTCTCACTTCAGCAGCAGCTGACTTTCCCCTCAACCCATCGATTAGAGCAAAAAAAGGAGAGATTTCAGGGGGGGTTGGGATGCATTGTTGAGAAGGGGGGGGATGGAACTCAACCGGAAAACCTGCGTTCCATTTTTCACGACTAAACCAACGCCGATGAAGAATTGTAGTTCTTGGCTGTGACGAAGTACGAGTTGGCCGGGATTTCTTCCTTGTTTGGTTCTTTTCGAACTTTTCAGTATCAGGTGAAAGAGTTCGTGTAAGGGTTGGATTTGCTCCAAAAATAACACGCTCCGGAGTTGGTGGGGTAGCTTTTTTTTTTCTTTTTTCAAGTTCCACTTAAACCGGAGTGATACAATGTAAACATTCTGGGATTTTTACCCCGGCTGTTATCAGGAGATTTTAGATTAAACGGTGCTGTAACTCGGGTCCAAGGGCTGCCCTGAATGAAAACACATTTTGTTGGAGTAGGGGGAATAGATTTCGTTTTAATGACACGCTCGTAGAATCTGTTCACCATCTGCAGCGGATGCCTAGGCTAATTTAAACGCAGTTGTAAAAGCACATACTCTATAACAAAAAAATCAACGCATTAAGAAGAAATTGTCCGATTGCGATAAAAATTGGTGGATGTGAAAAAACTACATCGAAAGATAAACGATTAAAATTTCAGAACAATTGAATGATTTATTTCATAACTTGACAGTTACAAAGGGAGGAAGACAGTAAAGCGTTGGTCACCTCTGGCCCAAATGCAAGCTGTCACTCGGCGTTGCATAGACTGAAAAAATTCAAGGATAGTGTCCTGAGGAATTTCTTGCCAAATTGTCTCCAACTGTCGGCCTAAATAGTCATCATTCCGAGATGGTTGCAATCACCTTCCCATAACGTCCAAAATTTGTTGTATGAGAAGGAGGTCAGTAGACCTAGTTGGCCAAAGAAGTATCGGGAAAGCTCGAAGACGCGCAACACGTGCCGCGTGCGGCCGGGTATTATTTTATTGGTTGGTTGGTCACCGCAGGTTACCCCCTCACCTCCCGACTTTAGTCAGGTTAAAGGGTTTACTAGTCACCCACGGAAAAATCGCGTGAACCCGTCAAAGGAAACCGGACTAATCCGGTCAACCCCGTGACGAAATTTCTGTAAATACATTTGATACATATTTTACATGAGTTAGACTTCCTTTAGATAATACTGATTCTATATCCCTTTGAAAATAATGATAAAATATCCTTTTGATAGTACATTTAATACATGGGCCGGTAGGGCCTGCAGTATTTTCCCTTATACTATTTTGCATGAGTTAGACATCCTTTAGATAATACTGATTCTATATCCCTTTGAAAATAATTATAAAATATCCTTTTGATAGTACATTTAATACATGGGCCGGTAGGGCCTGCAGTATTTTCCCTTATACTATTTTGCATGAGTTAGACATCCTTTAGATAATACTGATTCTATATCCCTTTGAAAATAATTATAAAATATCCTTTTGATAGTACATTTAATACATGGGCCGGTAGGGTCTGCAGTATTTTCCCTTATACTATTTTGCATGAGTTAGACATCCTTTAGATAATACTGATTCTATATCCCTTTGAAAATAATTATAAAATATCCTTTTGATAGTACATTTAATACATGGGCCGGTAGGGCCTGCAGTATTTTCCCTTATACTATTTTGCATGAGTTAGATATCCTTTAGATAATACTGATTCTATATCCCCTTGAAAATAATTATAAAATATCCTTTTGATAGTACATTTAATACATGGGCCGGTAGGGCCTGCAGTATTTTCCCTTATACTATTTTGCATGAGTTAGATATCCTTTAGATAATACTGATTCTATATCCCTTTGAAAATAATTATAAAATATCCTTTTGATAGTACATTTAATACATGGGCCGGTAGGGTCTGCAGTATTTTCCCTTATACTATTTTGCATGAGACTTAAATTTAAATTAGTTTGCCTCTTTTGGTAAGGTTAATAGTTTCCCCCCAATCTTTAATTAAAATATAAGGTGCAGTCCTGCTTTTCCCACCAGCCTCACACAAAGTTTAGTACCAAACCAGTACACAAAGTTGATTTAACGAAGTAACAATCATTTTTTTTTACTTCATCTAAATTACACTAATATTTAAATAATAAACGATTAATTGCATTAAATATGTAGAAAAATAAGTCCGGGGTGTCGCAAAAGGAACGGAAACACAACCAGTCTTATAATGTCGTCTATGTACCGCTGAGCTGTACGTGTGCCAGAAATGACTACCAAAAGGGTCCGGCTATTAAAGGACATGGCATCCCAGATCATAACTCACTATTATGGACATGTGTGGCATGCGACGGTAATGGCAGGATCCTTATGATGCCCTGTACGTA
This sequence comes from Metellina segmentata, assembly GCA_947359465.1. Classification (NCBI taxonomy): domain Eukaryota; kingdom Metazoa; phylum Arthropoda; class Arachnida; order Araneae; family Tetragnathidae; genus Metellina; species Metellina segmentata. The sequence continues at coordinate 44,500,047 of OX375883.1, forward strand.
GTCTTCAGATACTTCTGCGGATGGCGTCAGGACACAGTTGGAAAAGGGACTCGTTACTAAATACTATAGGTCCCCAGTCAGCGGGTTCCAAGTTGATCGATCCCGGCACCATTGTAATTCTATACCTTCTTGGTGAGTCGATGTTTTTGTTATAGAGTACATATCACTATATTTCATTTTATCCATTCCATACATAGATCGTGGTATCGATTCGAAGAGTATCTAGCAACCAGATAGTTGCGAATTTGAATCCAACCACAGACCGTCGTGCACAAAGGGAGGTGGAGCAGGTTAAATCTGGCCTCACTGACCTCACATTGGCGTGGTGTGGAATTTTTGTAATGGTAATTGGTAATTTTTTAATCAACGTCGTACTAAAGCAACACAACGGGCTATTGACGACGGTACGGGATCGATCCCTTAAGAGAAAGATTCAAGGACAACACCTCGTAATTTTTAACCATGGTGTGCAATTTTGGTAATGGTAATGGTAATTTTTAGTTAACGTCGTACTAGAGCAACACAACGGGCTATTCACGACGGTTCGGGATCAGTCCCTTAAGGGAAAGATCCGAGGACAACACCTCGTAATTTTGAACCAAGGTCATATGACGAAGCAACACCTGAACTGTCACCCCACTCTCCAAACTTCCACGCCAACCCAACGTGAGGACTTTCGGCCACGACAGATTTAAGGTGCACCAGCCGCCTCTACACCATACACTTACAAACATCCATGCC